>OY288108.1:133072127-133788720 GCA_958431115.1 Syrphus vitripennis | reverse complement strand
TTACGCTTACGCTTACAACGCTTACGCTTACAACGCTTACGCTTACAACGCTTACGCTTACAACGCTTACGCTTATAACGCTTACGCTTACAACGCTTACGCTTACAACGCTTACGCTTACAACGCTTACAACGCTTACGCTTACAACGCTTACGCTTACAACGCTTACGCTTACAACGCTTACGCTTACAACGCTTACGCTTAGAACGCTTACGCTTACAACGCTTACGCTTAGAACGCTTACAACGCTTACAACGCTTACAACGCTTACGCTTACAACGCTTACGCTACAACGCTTACAACGCTTACGCTTACAACGCTTACGCTTACAACGCTTACGCTTACAACGCTTACGCTTACAACGCTACGCTTACAACGCTTACGCTTACAACGCTTACAACGCTTACGCTTAGAACGCTTACAACGCTTACGCTTACAACGCTTACGCTTAGAACGCTTACGCTTACAACGCTTACGCTTAGAACGCTTACAACGCTTACAACGCTTACGCTTACAACGCTTACAACGCTTACGCTTACAACGCTTACGCTTACAACGCTTACAACGCTTACGCTTACAACGCTTACGCTTACAACGCTTACGCTTACAACGCTTACGCTTACAACGCTTACGCTTACAACGCTTACGCTTACAACGCTTACAACGCTTACGCTTAGAACGCTTACAACGCTTACGCTTACAACGCTTACGCTTACAACGCTTACAACGCTTACGCTTACAACGCTTACGCTTACAACGCTTACGCTTACAACGCTTACGCTTACAACGCTTACAACGCTTACGCTTACAACGCTTACGCTTACATTGCTTACGCTTACAACGCTTACAACGCTTACGCTTTAAACGCTTACAACGCTTACGCTTAGAACGCTTACAACGCTTACGCTTAGAACGCTTACGCTTACAACGCTTACGCTTACAACGCTTACGCTTACAACGCTTACAACGCTTACGCTTACAACGCTTACGCTTACGCTTAGAACGCTTACAACGCTTACGCTTAGAACGCTTACGCTTACAACGCTTACAACGCTTACAACGCTTACGCTTACAACGCTTACGCTTACGCTTACAACGCTTACGCTTACAACGCTTACGCTTACAACGCTTACGCTTACAACGCTTACAACGCTTACGCTTAGAACGCTTACAACGCTTACGCTTACAACGCTTACGCTTAGAACGCTTACGCTTACAACGCTTACGCTTAGAACGCTTACAACGCTTACAACGCTTACGCTTACAACGCTTACAACGCTTACGCTTACAACGCTTACGCTTACAACGCTTACAACGCTTACGCTTAGAACGCTTAGAACGCTTACAACGCTTACGCTTACAACGCTTACGCTTACAACGCTTACGCTTAGAACGCTTACAACGCTTACAACGCTTACGCTTACAACGCTTACAACGCTTACGCTTACAACGCTTACGCTTACAACGCTTACGCTTACGCTTACGCTTACGCTTACGCTTACGCTTACGCTTACGCTTACGCTTACGCTTACGCTTACGCTTACGCTTACGCTTACGCTTACGCTTACGCTTACGCTTACGCTTACGCTTACGCTTACGCTTACGCTTACGCTTACGCTTACGCTTACGCTTACGCTTACGCTTACGCTTACGCTTACGCTTACGCTTACGCTTACGCTTACGCTTACGCTTACGCTTACGCTTACGCTTAAGCTTACGCTTACGCTTACGCTTACGCTTACGCTTACGCTTTCGCTTACGCTTACGCTAAACGGTTACAACGCTTACGCTTACACTTACGCTTACGCTTACGTTACGCTTACGCTTACGCCTACGCTTACGCTTACAACGCTTACTGTTACGCTTACATTGCTTACGCTTGCGCTTACGCTTACGCTTGCGCTTACGCTTGCGCTTACGCTTACGCTTACGCTTACAACGCTTACTCTTACGCTTACATTGCTTACGCTTACGCTTACGCTTACGCTTACGCTTACGCTTACGCTTACGCTTACGCTTACGCTTACGCTTATGCTTACGCTTACGCTTAGAACGCTTACAACGCTTACGCTTAGAACGCTTACGCTTACAACGCTTACGCTTACAACGCTTACGCTTACAACGCTTACAACGCTTACGCTTACAACGCTTACGCTTACGCTTAGAACGCTTACAACGCTTACGCTTAGAACGCTTACGCTTACAACGCTTACGCTTACAACGCTTACGCTTACAACGCTTACGCTTACGCTTACAACGCTTACGCTTACAACGCTTACGCTTACAACGCTTACGCTTACAACGCTTACAACGCTTACGCTTAGAACGCTTACAACGCTTACGCTTACAACGCTTACGCTTAGAACGCTTACGCTTACAACGCTTACGCTTAGAACGCTTACAACGCTTACAACGCTTACGCTTACAACGCTTACAACGCTTACGCTTACAACGCTTACGCTTACAACGCTTACAACGCTTACGCTTAGAACGCTTAGAACGCTTACAACGCTTACGCTTACAACGCTTACGCTTACAACGCTTACGCTTAGAACGCTTACAACGCTTACAACGCTTACGCTTACAACGCTTACAACGCTTACGCTTACAACGCTTACGCTTACAACGCTTACGCTTACGCTTACGCTTACGCTTACGCTTACGCTTACGCTTACGCTTACGCTTACGCTTACGCTTACGCTTACGCTTACGCTTACGCTTACGCTTACGCTTACGCTTACGCTTACGCTTACGCTTACGCTTACGCTTACGCTTACGCTTACGCTTACGCTTACGCTTACGCTTAAGCTTACGCTTACGCTTACGCTTACGCTTACGCTTACGCTTACGCTTACGCTTTCGCTTACGCTTACGCTAAACGGTTACAACGCTTACGCTTACACTTACGCTTACGCTTACGTTACGCTTACGCTTACGCCTACGCTTACGCTTACAACGCTTACTGTTACGCTTACATTGCTTACGCTTACGCTTGCGCTTACGCTTACGCTTGCGCTTACGCTTGCGCTTACGCTTGCGCTTACGCTTACGCTTACGCTTACAACGCTTACTCTTACGCTTACATTGCTTACGCTTACGCTTACGCTTACGCTTACGCTTACGCTTACGCTTACGCTTACGCTTACGCTTACGCTTACGCTTATGCTTACGCTTACGCTTACGCTTACGCTTACGCTTACGCTTACGCTTACGCTTACGCTTACGCTTACGCTTACGCTTACGCTTACGCTTACGCTTACGCTTACGCTTACGCTTACGCTTACGCTTACGCTTACGCTTACGCTTACGCTTACGCTTACGCTTACGCTTACGCTTACGCTTACGCTTACGCTTACGCTTACGCTTACAACGCTTACTCTTACGCTTACATTGCTTACGCTTACAACGCTTACTCTTACGCTTACATTGCTTACGCTTACGCTTACGCTTACGCTTACGCTTACGCTTACGCTTACGCTTACGCTTACGCTTACGCTTACGCTTACGCTTACGCTTACGCTTACGCTTACGCTTACGCTTACGCTTACGCTTACGCTTACGCTTACGCTTATGCTTACGCTTACGCTTACGCTTACGCTTCTTCTTCTTCTTCTTCTTCTTCTTCTTCTTCTTCTTCTTCTTCTTCTTCTTCTTCAGTTTCTTCTTTATTTTTGGTGAAATCCTTCTTCTGGTGTAGTAGATGAGCAAATAACGAATACGGTGGTGATTCGACTGTCGACCATTGAATGTAGTACATGTTGCTTCGATACTGATTAATGAAGTTTTTGGTCAAACAACGTAAACAATCCAAATTCACCGATCGCATTCCACAGATATTCATCGTAAGTTTTTTTTTCATCTTCTTCAACTCTTCAAACTAAACGTATCCTAAAATAAGTGAGGGTGGATTATTGGCTTGGTGAATTCATATGTCTCGTTGAAGAGATGTCGAAGGCTTCATATCGATATTTTCGATGTACGCGCCAGGGCAGTCCGATACCAGCGAGAGCGTGATGGCCGTTGGATATTTTGGATGTTGCACGATGAAGGTACCATTTACAAAACACTCTTTTAACCCGCAAGTTAGCACAAAAGAGTGTAGGCGTTTACTAAAGGTCATTTCTACCAATACCCACTGATGCAACTGCAGCTGCACTCTCTGATGGTTTCTTTGAATTATGACTTTCAATTGGATTTTAAAGAAATTATACTCGTAGTTTAACTGGTGTAATATTCTATTCTACAAACTTCTCTTGATATTGTAGAAGATCAAGAGAAGTTTATGGGAGCTGGTATAGGAGGTGAGCCTAATGGTTTTGGGATGGGTATCGTTTTTTACAATAAAGGTAGAATATTAGATCAGTTAGAAGTAACAATTTATTTAAATGGTGAAAATATGACAGAGACGGTTCGTAAAACTAAAACAATTTTTGGCCGTCGTGAAGCACCTTATTGGCGATTCAGCAATTGATGGAAAAATTTGAGCTGTCGGGACAAGTAAGCGATGTGAAGAATAAAACCAGCACACGTCTTTCAAGAACAACTGCTGTAGCCCAAAGTGTTGAAGAAAACCCAGGATTGTGCATTTCTTGTCGTTTTTTCGAATTGGGGCATTCCACAAATCATTACACCGTATTAGGTCTTAAGGCTAATAAAGATCAATTAACACAAGAACTCAAGTCGGCCGATCATTCTTTGCTGATTTGGTCCTTGAAATGCATGAAAATCATCCAGAATTTCATCGAAAAATCATCTTGACTGAAGAGGTGTTTAATGAATGCACACAAAAAAGACTTAAATCTCGATTTTTTGGTAAATTTTTAACTTTTTTCTTCTACTAGGTCTATTGTATTTTTTTACTATCGGGACTGAATCGTGACAACTTTTAGTGTTTGGCTAATACAATCGGGTAAAATAGCCCACAATACGAATTTTTTGCTTTTGTTAAATTTATTCTTGCACAAAAACTTAGTTAACGTAATTTTACAATTTGTTTCGAAGGTTATTTATTTTAAGTCCCTTAGTAGTAATTTTGGCTAAAATAGAAAACAAATTGGACATAATACAGGAAAAAAATGTATTAATGAATTTTAACAAAATTCACGATTTTTCCAGCAATTACCTTTGAGACTATAAAGCTCTGAAAGTATCCTTAGTAAAATAATTCCCTTTGCCTATTAGTTTTTGTTAAAAGTTCGACACTAAAAAAACATAAACCTTACAGAAATCATTTTGCCACTTTTTTATGATTTGCCTTTGACTTTCTGTTTAGATCTTTGTTTTCCGTTTATTTTCCCTTTTGAGCACTATTTCTTTTGCCTATATAGATTGAAGTGCATTTTATAGGCCTCTTTTCAACTATAAAGGGTTAATGGTATAACTGATTCTATTTCAAGTTAAGCTATCATAAAATAAAAAAAAGTTTTTTTTTTCTATTTGAATTCCTTTTCCAATTGGCACGCATTCATTCATAAACATTCCTTTTTATAATTCCTATAGGTAAAAAAGAAAGTGATGGAAACCAAGTTTTATTTGATTTTTGGCTTTTTTCAAACAAATTTATTTTTTCGTTTAAAGTTTTTTACTTTGATAAATTTCTTTATATGTATAAAAGTGTTAGTTTATTGCTGCAGTTTTTTTTGTTTATTCGAGTTTTCTTCTTCAGTGGTTCGTGGTGATTGAAGAGATTGTAAAGGTCGATTAAGCTTGAATAAATTTATAACAACAGAATTGTATAACCAAGAGATAGATATACTGCAAAGGAAATTACATAATTACTGCGAGAAGAACAGTTGGTCAAACAATGAAGGTAGCGGAGCACGAATTTGAAGTGGTGCAATCCTTTAAATACCTTAGGTCAACAGTAGCTGCCGATAACAATAAATACCCGGGCGGTTGCTCAATTCCAACAGAGCCTACTATAGTCTGTCAAAGCTCTTAAAATCCAGGAATTTTACCATAACTTCTAAACTGCTACCATGGTTCTGCCAGTACTCACGTATGCATCCGAGACTTGGGTGCTTAGCCGCGTTCGAGAGAAAAGTCTTAAGAAGAATTGTTGCTACATATGGGAGGAAGGACGATTCCGGGGGCCTTGAAGCAGACATAGTGACAAAAAATAAGCTCGGTAGACTCCGGTGGGCATGGCACCTAGCTCCCATGAGCGAAGAGGAACCGGCTCGTACCACCTTTGTGGTACATCTATGGTAGACGGCAGCGTATTAGACTATGCTTGCGCTATAGACATGGCGTAGACCAGGACCCCCGAAGCCTTGGGGTGTGCAACTGGATGACGGCTCTAGGTCAGAAAAGGTGGAGGGACTTGTTGAAAGAGACCAAGATCAGACCCCGGTTGTTCTGCCGATGATAAAGATACTTTCTTCTTGTGTAAGCCACCCAATTCGGGGTGGCCACCAAACCGAAACTTGAGAGTACCAACCTGTACCTAAAAAATTGACGAATTTACCATTTTTGAAGGATGAGCATTTTGTTTTTGACAAAACTTTGTTTCACAAATTCACAAATTTTTTCATGGATTTCGTTTTTTGTGCGTTTTTAATTTGTTCCTTTTTGAGTTTAGAGCATCCGTTAAACTGATTCGTCCGTTTAAACATCAATTTCGAAATTAGATTTTAACTTGACGAGTAGGTACGAGACTTTGCTGACTTAGTCTTGTCAAAAGTCTCGTGGCCAGCGCTACTTTGCAGTTTTTGCAGATATACCCAACTTTTTTTATAATATTTAATTCACACAGATTTTGAAGCTGCTGAGGGAATATTTCACTAGCATGTGATCTTTTTCTTCTATTTCATTAACTTTCTTTTTATGAAAATCTTTTTTAAAGACTTTTTTAACCTCTTACAACTAATAGAATTACCCTTTCTTGATGAACTCACATACCTACCTACCCATAAAGAGCATTATGCTCACTACAAGTATTCTCCATTTCCTTTTCCGGCATCCACTTCACCCAATTAACAACTTCAAAACGGTATAACACATTTAAGAACTATATTGTGAAATACAAAATACAGAAAGGAAGAAAAAAAAAAGCTGCAAGCACCTGCAGCATAAAATTATACTCCCCTTACCCCCCATTTACGACCAGCGGAACGGGGTGGATGGCGGTTGGATGGCATACAGTTGCAATAACCAAACAAGCCAATAACACACAAAAGATTAGCTCCCCCCCCCCCTAACCATCATCATGGCCTTTCTCAAACACCGACAACGTCTACCAAGTTAAACTGTATAAGAAATCCAGGCCAACAATAGTTAAGGTCTACCACTCACTAACTCAGTAACTCAGCAATAAGGGTGGCAGCAGGCAGCAAAGTGGACAGCAACTTCACCCCTGTACGTGACCTGTTTGGCAATGGAGCTACATATAGAGCACACGGCAGTCCTGAGTCCTGTCCTTAACAAAAGCTGAGCACACCAAAACGAGTCTTAAATTTTATTGTTTTAAATTGCTGCTTCCCTATTGCTGGGTGTTGTTTCAGCTGCTACTGCTTGTGTTGCTGCTGCCACTACCTACCTCAGGCTCCACGATCCATCAGGTGTGAGTGAGACAACGACAATGACTATATAATGATGACGAGAATATGAATGAAGTAGGTACCATTCGCTCCCTTTGTTTAAAATTCAGTATAGTTCATGACCCACTGAAGAAAATAATCCTTGCACAATACTCCTTCCCTCTACAGCACCATCCCCGTTCAGCATTCTAGAGAGTAAAAACCAAATACAATTAGCCACCCTTCTCATCACTTGCCATGCTAAAGGCTTTTTAATAATAATTCTTTTATGAGAACTGAGAACTTTTGAACAAGGTGAATTTTTGCAGGTGAGAATTTGGTGGACTTCAGAATTTTCTTCACAAAAATGTTTGCTACTTTCGTGCAATTCTAAATTTGGAGGTTTTTTTAATAAAAATTAGCATAACGATGATCAAAAAAGTATGTTCCGCTTTGTGTGGTCTTGACTACTCTTAGAACATCAGCCTTAGTCTTACGAGACCAAGAAAAGACTCAGACGAGAAAGAAATAATCAGATTTTGACGTTTTTCTCGTGGACAGTCTTAGCTGTTTGGATTTTCAATTTAAGAAGATGGGAGAAAGAAAGGCTATCGAAGGCAAAATTTTCCTTTGAAATTTTGCTATTCTTCAAAAATTGGATACTGTCCCAACAAAATTCCGAGGGAGACGATGAGTACAAGAAAGAAAGGCGTGGAGCTGCACAGAAGCACTAGAACTGCTTGTGAGCTTTACCAGCAAAAGAACACCGGCTTCTCAGAAGGAAAGGAAGGAAGCATGAGAAGCACGAAATGGAAGAAATAGGAGAAGGTCATAACAGAAATGAGATTAGAAAAATGTAGCAATAGGTAAAAAAAAACATCCCAGGGAGGAAACAAACTAAAAACTGCAGCCAAATCCTGAAAAGACGATCAAGTGAAACCCGAAGTAGAATATCATTTGGGAATGTAGTGACATTTATTGGCTTAGAGGAGACCGAGTTACACATTCCAACACTTGCAACCTCGACGGAAAGGGTGAAGATAGCTTTATCTAATCTTAAATCTAACAAAACTGCTAAAGGTGACGGTCTTCCAGCTGCCCGGAAAATAGCATGCTCAATAAATGGAACCTCAGTATTGTTAGTCCGTTCCCCCAATTATAGAGAAATCAGACTCCTTTCAATTTTCTTCAAGATTGTTCTTGATAACTTATCTAATCGTTTGAACCCATTCTTCAACAATCAGATAGGTGTCGCGTCCCTCCCCCCAGCTCGTTACGCCCCCGAACAAGACACGCTGCTTTTGGTTGGAATACTTGATGTAAAAAAAATATGATAGACGATTCGATGCATTGTCATGCAATTTCTTCAACATGTCAACACGAAGTTCTGGAACGCCGAAAGCATTGTCATCAATATGAGACGGAAGCAAAATACTGCTTACTGATAAATGATGGCAGGACGAAAGGACAATCACCACCGAAACCTCTTGAACTTTATAGAAAATTTAAGATACCTAACGCGGTGAACATTCCTAAAATCTCTGGTTCTTCGAAAAGTTAGCCCCTTTGATATTTTTCGAAGGTAAATCTACAATCGCATATCCCGCATAGAACCAACAGAATGTCTTAGTTTCCTAAGATCTCATTCCACGACTCCGCGGGAACTTAGCACCGCCATTAATTTAAAGAATCATATGTATAAAATACTATGATTTGAAAATCAAAATGTACATATTTGCACAAATTCACCTCAATCTGTCAGAAGTGAAACTTCACTTGAAGTTAGACGTTTCAAAATCAAAATGAAAAATATGCATTGGTAAATGTTTAAAAGTTTGCAAAGAATCTTAGAATTTTAGAATTTTACTAATAATAACCGTTGCTAAGTTACATGATTTTACAATAATTTCTCTTAAACAAATATATTTTCAATAATTTAAAATCAAAGGAGTGTTCATTGACTCGAAGTCAATCATTGTCGAGAATCCACAAAAACCACTGGTTATATTTCTTGGAAAACAAGTCAATTTTGGGGGAGTATTACAACTGGCGAGCCATCTCCATATTGACTAAGGCGAAGAGGTTGATGGCAGAAGATGGCATGGCGGTGCCTGCTGAAACATAGGAGGCGTACTTGAAGGATAAGACACAGAGAGATCATTTAATAATAATGCAACCCACTTGAAATATTATAGCAAGTACACCGAACAACAGCGACAGGCGACAGGATGCCCGGAGAGATAGATGACAGCCTCAAGTACGAGCAGCAGTAGATATAGTATCTCTAGTATAAACTACTTGTAGACGTCATCTACTCCCTCGTCTCCATATCGTTCCCCATCCCCATCTAGTTCTGGTGTCCTTGTGTCGTTTTGTTACCTTCATCCGTTTTCTGACTTTACTATTATGTATCGTGAGGAATTGCTTTTGCTTGGTTGAACATAGTGGATTGTTGACATCGTCATCGTTGTCGTAGTCATCGTCGTCGTCATCTTCATCTTGAAGTAGCTAAGAGATGCTCCTATGGAGCTCTGTGTAAGCGATACACTAGGGTATTGTATCTTGTGTTATAGTTTGTATGTGCGATGTCTGTACAAGGATAATAAATATTGTTTGTTGTTTAGAATGCTTGTAAATAGACGAAACATGTCATTTAGAGTGAGAAGTGGGCAAAGGGAATGGAAATGGAAATGGGAAAACCAAGAGGAAACAAGCGGACGCTATCATTTCGACATTCATGGCTTCTAATGACATAGCTTGTGGTTGTCAATTTAGATATCAAATTGATGTGCTATTTCAATAATACAGGACATTTGAAATGGATGATTGGGTTCATAGAAAATGACTTTGATGCTATCAAATTGAAGGTAGAAGAAGATATCTACATTTTGTTGATTTAGGTAGCAGATGGACGTCCTTATCTACACCTTAAAGTAGTAATAACCAAGCAGACTGGCCATGAGACCGAGAATATTGAATGTTTCAATATAAATACTAGACAGCATTTAGATTCTGATTATTTTTACTAAGAAACCCTAAATTCTGAGTTGGTACCAGAACGACACCGAAACAAGAAGAGAATAGCACGAGATCGAGATGAGACTGAACATTTTTCAAATTTGAGTAGACAGAGACGAGAATTAGGAAGTCTCTTCTCGGTCCACTCCCGTGTTTCCTTGCCCTGTTAGTAGTGTCTTTTGGCAGTTCATAGCGGCGATTTTGCTTCCTGTGGGCCTGTCGATGTTTTCAGATTTGTAGATAATTCTTCGCAATATTTAGCTTCTTCCTTATCCAGATTGTACAGCTTGAATTCCCCAGGAACCTCTGCTAGTTTGCTGGGCTTCCTCGTCTCCATTAAAATAATATGTCAGCAGATGTCAGCTGTAGTCGCTATTGTTTGATGAACATAAGACTTAATGATCTCCACATGTTTTAAGGATGTCTTACAATTTGGATTCTTAGTTTTGTATCCAAAACCAACTTTCATATCCTCCTTAGATTTCCAGACATTTCCATTTAAATCTGCATTCCAACAAAAAGAGCTCACAATTTAACATGTTCTTACGGTGGTTGCTAAAGTCTTGTAAAAACGGATCTTATTACAGTTGTTCACATCCTATTTGGAAAGCAGAAGCGCTGACAGTATTGCACACATTTCCATGCATCACCAATTATTTTAGAGACATCTAATGCAAGGATTCCTTTCTGTAGTAGCTGTAGTAGAAGATCCTGTCCTTCTTTGTTTCATTGTCGAAACAAGGTCTGTTTCTAGCTATTTTGTTTCTTGGACGCAGAAGATGATGCGAAAAATTTTAAAAGTTCGAATGCGTCACTCTTAAATGTCCACCAATTTTGTGTATTTTTGGTAGCCCCCTTGATTTACCATTAAGTTACGCGAGCAGCCAGCTCGGTCGCTAGCTTGTTGTCTCCAATTCGGCTTCACGCCAAGTGCGTTGAGGTCCTCTCCCATCTGTGAGTGCCACCTGTGTCACGGTCTTTCTTTACTGCACCACGCCGCCGCGCCGTCCCTCGTGATTGGACTGAAAGACTTTCAGGACCGGAGTGTTGGGGGCCATTCGCTCTACATAACCCAGCCATCTTTATCGTTTGACCCGTTTGACTAGGTCAGCGTCGTTGTACAGCCGGTACAGTTCATGGTTATACCTTCTCCTCCCCTCTCCAACTATGCAGACGGCACCAAAATGTACTCGAAGAATTTTTCCAAGCATCATAAAGCGTTTTCATTTACCTTTGACAGGGTCCATTCCTCTGCGCCATATATAAGAACCGGGAAGATATGTAAGTGTCCAATAAAGAGACATTTCTGTTGCTCGAGAGAAGACTTATTTATTACTCAATTGCCTTCTTAGTCAAAAGAACCTACGTTTGGCAAGATTTATTCTGGCGCTGGTGCCATTGTTCGAATTATTAGCGGCTCATGGGTAGACAAAGTCTTTAGCTATCTCAACGTTATAAAGCTGTCTGGTTTGACGTTCTGTCCAAGAAATCGGTGTTGAGTGCCTTTTTTGGATAGCAGCTTATATACCTACTTGGCCACTAAACTCATCTTCCTCGCTTCTGTCTCAACAAACGTGCCACTGTGTTTTTTGAATTATGTCAATATCGTCGGCGTTTCTTAGAAATCTGAGGGATCTTTGAAAGGTTGCGTTTCTTGTGTTGACGTAGGAATTTTGCAATATTCTTTAGAGATTGACCTTAAAGGAGTCGGATGACAGTACTTCACCTTGTCTAAAACTTTTTTCGACATCAAATGCATAGGTAAATGTTCGACAACCGTAAATGTATATATTTTCAAATGCAGGACTAGATTCAAGAAGTGACATGGAATTAAATCTAACTTCCCTCTTTTTGTGCTCCACAGTGAAAAGCTGTAAAATGTATTTCCTCCATTTTATGCTTTTAACCGTAGGAAGCTTTTACAAATCAAAGCAGTCTTTATATCTATCAATGACGGCTTACTATCAGTTATTTTTTTCATCAAGTCATCACCTTAACATTTTAATAGATTTCGAAATGTTTGTTGATGGTTTGCAAAGATCTAATAATATCTTGATAAAAATAACAAAAGATCTAGGTACCCTACCTACACTGAAAGCACATTCTTACCCCACCTTTTGTGGCTTTGAATTTCAATTTAACCAAAACATAATTTTCTTTTCTTACAACTTCCATTTCTTCATCCCCATCCAACGCATCATCACACACATGATGAAAACATTTTCATCAAAACATTTTTTTCTTTTTATCCCTAGCTAGGTAGGTACTTACTTTTGTATACCTGCCTACGTTAACCTATATCATTCACAACAACTCCCGCCCGCCATAACACTCTAATTCACGTCGAGTGTTTACCTAGTCATAAGCACACCGCAATAAATTTCTCACTTCAATGGCCAGTTAGACCCAAACATTCGACCCTCTTTATCTCATCGAGTATATATCACTAATAATTTTAAATTGTTCTTCTCAAAGACCAACAACAACAAAAAGCAAAAAAAAAAAAAACCTTTACAGGGAAAATCTCATGTCTTCTCATCGAATAACTTTAACAAAACAACACAAGAATCTTCAATAATAATATAACATCCCCCAACCCTCAACCATCCTACATCCTTATACACGAGAAGAAGAGAAAACTGTAAAACATCAACATCTCTATCATAGATTTAAGCCTCCTTAGCTGGTTTTTGTACATAAAACAGGAGCATCAGCACACCTACTTATAGCACACCCTACATAAATATCCCCTTATATTCGTCGTATACAAAAGCATCGACTGCTCATTTGTATAACGGTCTCATATCTTGACATGGAATCCATAATAATTTATAGTTAACCCACAACCCCCATTCATCTCGGCCAAATGCTGCACAAATACCGTACCGTCCTATATAAACCATAATAATAATACATCCATTCAATATGTACCTTACACTATATGTAGGTTTATACTTTAGGGTTTCATTCTCCGTACCAGTAGCGGCATTAATTTTTAAATTGGATACTTGGCCATTTAGGCACAGTTTACACCATCCCTGCATGACCGCAAATAAATAATCAGATCACATTTTTCACATGTGAGTTCGCTCGTTCTCATCCCCTTAAAAAAAAAAAAAAAAAAACTGTGATATCCTTACTCCCATTTTGTGTTTCGCCAGTATCGAATAAATATCGTCGTCATCATCATCATCATCATCATCGTAGTCACATCACACAGTTTGGCTGTTATGAGAAGCAAAATCGAAATATTTATGCACAAAGAACGTGGTTGTGAAAATGAAAATAAACACTAAAAAAAAAGAAAAAATAAAAGAGGTCCTTCCTCCATTTCTAAAAATAAAAAAATAAAAAAAATATAAAAATACTACACCAAAGAGCATCATCACGGAACCAGATCCTTGTTGCAAAAACAAAACTACCCCCTCAAAACAACTCGGTCCGGTCTGCTGATGCCCCACATGGTGGTTTATGTTTGGAATGATATGACGTGCATGTGACTATAATATGTCGTCTGATGCTGATCGTATCTCGGGGATATTTATTATTTTGTGAAATGTTTATGTCCTGGCAATTGGATCGTAAAGCATTTTTTCATCAATGAGAGTGTCATCTTCCTGTTTTTAAGTGAAAGATGACCTTCCTCGGCCTCAATGATAACAACCAATAACAAAAAAAAAAAAAAAAAAATATTGGACATTTATTATGGAAAGTTATATGATATAGAAATGGTAGGTATGAGGAAAGCACTTCCAATTGAGTTGAAATTTTTCTAAAGTCCCATTGGATGTGGTCACGTTGGCGAAAGTAATTTTGGCAATTTTCATTACACACCTGAAGAGGCACATAAATGTTAGAATACCGATATAAGTACTTAAAGTGAAAGGATGGGTTTCGAATAAAAATGAAATGCATAGCTGGGATAGCAACTCAATTTTTTGAGGGGCGTTTTTTCATAGTTTCTGCAATGCAGAAAAAAAAAATGATTTTATGGTATAACGGTAGCTCCCGCATTTTAGAATTTTTTGTTTTCATTGAAAATAAGCCAACTTTTTTTTAAACTTATAGAATTAAAAAACTATTGGAGCCATTATCGAACCCCATATGGTTATCCAAAAAGTTCATACAAAATGTATGGCAGGTACCGTTATTTTTGTTTTTAAGCAAGATGAAAAAATATGTGGGGATACAGCCAAAAAAGCACTGTGCACCAAATTTCAAGAAAACCCAAAAACCCGTTTACGCTGTAACTCGACAGACAATCATAATTACAAGGCGACCTTTTTTCGAACTCGTTATTATTTTGATCCAAATCCCGAGTTTGAATTTTTTACAATCTCGAGTATACATAAGTATAGTCTAGTATCTACTATCCTAAGTAAAAATTAATTTTCAAACATAAAGTTTTGAAAAAAATTCTTCTAATTGATCTTTTTTTCAAAATTATTCTCTTTTAATAACATTGAAACTATTGATAAAACAATGGGCTGTGCTTCTTTAATTTCTGCTGTCAGCGGATTAATGGCCGGTTGCACCAAACGCTTTTAAAAATTGAACATGAGTTCAAAATGACGTTTGTTCCATACAAAAAAGTTTGTTAAATATTGGTGCAACCGAGCATTAAACTAAGAATAAACCTTTAAATTGGGAAATGGACGCAAACTATTATAGTTGCATACTTTCTACTTGCTACTCAGTACTCGCTACTTGCCACACTCGTTCTTCAGTAATAAGCTACTCGATGCTCTTTCCTCACTACTGACAACTTGCCACTCACTACTTACTACTCTCCTCTCGTCACTCTTTTGCAGCTTGCCAATCGATAACTCGCTCACTACTCGTTGTTCGCCATTTATCACCTTGATACTTGTCACTCCATTCGCTACTCGCCAGCTGTTACTTATCACTCGCTACTAGCTCTTCGCTGCTCGTCATTCTCTATTCGATGCGCGCCACTCACTGATCGTAACTTTCCCATCGCTACTTTCTACTCTCTTCTCGCTGCTCGAAAAATGCTAATTGACTTGGAATTTTTTTTTTAATCGCATTCAAAAAAAAATCGAATCTTATACTTTTTTTCGTTACTTCAAATATTCGTGCAATATGTGGTTATCAGATCATTCTATAATATCATAATTATCAACCTTTTGAAGGCATCAAAACTATTTGGGTAAAATTAGCTTTGTAATCTTCGCAGGCCCATTATAAAGTCTTTAAACAAAATATTAATACCCCAACAATACCTAGTCAAAAGAACATCAAAACTCCTGGGTAGAAAAAAAAAACGATCCCCTTTTCACCCTTTCCACATCAGCCATATTCTTTTTAATATTTCCCGAGGAATTCTGAAAAAGAAAAAAAAAAACTTTTACCGGAAACTTCTGAAATTGATGGTATTGCTTACAAAATCAATCAATAAACGTGACATTTTCCTTTTGGCGCTATGAAAATGATGGAAATGGGCGGTGGTGATTACAAATTCAAAAATTTCTGTAAAAAAAAAACCCTTCACCCTGCCTTATGGTCCTTTCCCTAACCCAAAAACCAAACCCAAACCAACTGGTATCGTAATTGAAGGCGTCGATAAAATTACATTAACGGTGAAGATTTCTCGTCGTCTTTTATGTGCGTCTACTCGTAAGTATACGGTGAGCGGGAAAATATTGTTGGAATTTTGTAAATAGATGTCAATCTCGTTATACGCCATTAAAGTGTTGAATGTTTTATGTAATGAATGCCATTTCCGGTAAGCATTGTTGTTGTTGTCGTTTTGATTCGAATGACGCGCGATGATGATGGGACGCAACTAGAAGTTTTGTCAGGAGGTGAATATTAATTTTTTTTTTTTTTTTTTTTTAAATTCTTATTTTTTTTCTTTGCTTTGTTGTTGGTTCTTGCTTGTGTTGTTGTTGTTGTATGATTTGGGTTATTTATTTAAGAGAAAAAGGTTTGAGTTGTGACACTTGAATGGTAATGAGATTGATGGAAATATTTTATGACGTTAATATTGTTCAGTATTTTCTTTTTTTTTTTTGTTTGTGTCATGGCAAAAGTTTTTTGATTGCATTGAATGTTTTGAAAAGTTTGTCGGTAATGGAAAATAGACATTAAATTTAATTTCGGAGATAATTTTCAAGTCATGATACTTTTTTT
Organism: Syrphus vitripennis; assembly: GCA_958431115.1. Classification (NCBI taxonomy): domain Eukaryota; kingdom Metazoa; phylum Arthropoda; class Insecta; order Diptera; family Syrphidae; genus Syrphus; species Syrphus vitripennis. Next base: position 133,772,032 of record OY288108.1, on the reverse strand, counting down.
ATGACACTTAAAAATGCAATGTATAAAGGTTGAGTATTTGTTTTTTATTAATTTAAATTTTTTCAAGGTGGAAACAAGATGATAATGATGTTAAACAGACATTTGGGAAGAAGGTTTATTTATAAGTGATTATAATGCTAATCAACACGAAAGTCATAACATTTAACATTTGTTGGAAGTTTGGCATTTTATATTTTTTGTGTTTATGTTGTAAAATGTTGTACTAAGTTATATCTTACTGTATAGTGCATAAGAAGTTATCACCCTGTTTTACTTTATGTGACAAACGTATTTTGTTGGGTATTTAAAAATTTAAGATGAAAATAAACTGAATCGGGAAGCCCGATAAAATTTACTGTCTGTATCCTGAATGTGAACTTAATTCGATTGTTATTGATCGTAGAGAAAATCTATTGTCGAATGTAATTTTGAAACAGAAAACAGACAAGGATATTTTTTTAGAGGTATTGAACTTTGAAATGGAATAATATAAAAGTGAATTTTGGAAATTGATTTGACATTATTTGAAAGATAGTCTTTTGCCAACATAATTTAAATACGATTTCCGGCACATGAATCTGAAGTTCCAATTCTGGATCACTTTTCCCAAAATTTGTGGCAGTATATTGGCAATAACATGTTGGAGGCCAATCCACGGATCCCAAATTTGAAACAATATATTCGTTTACCAATAGGTTTCCTTCTATAAATCAATTGTGGCACGAGCTGTGTGACATGTTGCGCCGCGCCGTCCCGTTGAAGTCACAGCTCTTGAACATCACGATTGTTTAATTGAGGAAGTAAAAAGTCGGTAATCATGGCTATATAGCAGTCTCCATTGACTGTACCAGCATCGGGATTTCACCAGGCCATAAAGCACATCAAACAGTCAGTTCATACATTTTAGGCTTATCTTGACTCCAAATCCGGGAGTAAGCTTAATCTCTGAGCAAAATTCTCTTAAAAAAAATCGAGATCGGGATAAATTTGCACAGTTAGAAAGAGTTGTTCAGGTCAGTCTATTCATGTGAAAATGCCAAACCAAACTTAACAAAAATCTCCTAGCAACTGTTAGAATAGCCGTCAGTTAAAAAGGTGTTTCCAACTTAAAGTTATCAGTGAAAGCTCTTATAAGCGGACACTCATGGTTTCCAAATTTCTGTCCGGTTATTAGATCTTCGCGTCCGGTTATGGGAAAGAAATAGAAATAGGGAAATCCCTTAAATACCTTTTCAATATGACATCACACTGTCAGGTTATTAGATCTTCGCGTCCGGTTATGGGAGAGTATGTATGGATTTACTTACGTATTAACCATACATAAAACAGAAACAGTATATAGAAAAAAGATATTCATGTCGATTACAAAATCCGCCCAACTCGTTCCGCAGTGTAGAGCTCTATTTCCCACCTATTCATTTATCGTGAAAAGAAAAGAGAACACTACACTGTGAATCATCGCGGATCGAGTTTTGCGGATTCTGTAATCGACATGATTCCGTTCTTTTTCCTTTCATTTCTTGGTATGGGAAGTTTTCTATCTAAAATGAGCAAGAAAACGTGTCCGCGTCCGCTTATTAGAGTGTCCGTTTATAGGAAAGTAATTTGTATGAGATTTTCGAAAGAGAAGTTCGTTCCCGAAAATACATCCGTTTAAGGGAATCGTCCGCTTATTGGAGCTGTCCGCAAGTAGAGCTTTCATTGTACCTCCAAAAAAAAGCCCTTATTACCTATAGGTCTAACTTAAATGAACAACTAAAATTAAGATGCCTCTCTACTTATTTTAAAGTTGTTTAGTATTTTCGTCGGATTTCATTTTCTACGAAAAAAAATAACAAGAATTACAGTTTTTTTTACACAAACTTCCCTACTTCATATTTTGATCACCACTTTAGTGGCGAAAAGTTTCAAACTCCAAGGTCTGTAATGGAATATCTTATTCATCTTGACGTTGTCTTTTTTTTTCAAATGAAATATGTCCTTTTCAAATTCGTCTCCTAAAAATAAAATATGAAACAAAAATACTTAAAAAAGTATCAGGTACCAAAGACTAAATTTAATCTTTTCCAACTCCTTAAAGAGGCATAACGAATGGAATATCTATTCCATCTCCATTTCCATTTCCATTGCAAAATATTTATGTATCTTGTAGCAGGAGCAGCAATGGCATCAGCAACAACAACAGTATACGTAGCACCTTTTCATTCAGAAGCCATTGAATTTCGCGCAAAGGTCAAAAATCCATTAACATAAAAAACCAAAATTTATTTGTTACAACTTATCGCATGTTAAGTTACAAAGCTTTTTCTTTTGTACCAAACCAACGACCCAGCGACCCACCGACCTACCTACTCTTTGCTCTATATTAAACCCTACGAATGGATCCCTGATCCTGGCCCTGCCGCCATTACCGCAAGATGTATATACATAAGCGCCTCCGGGAAAAAGTTTGTTCTATACTCTTGGATTGGTGTTGTAAAGCAACCGGCCGCCGCCACCGCAGCGGCAACAGCAACAGCAGAGCAGCATAGTTGAAGACTACGTATACGTATACAATGAAACGACACGACTACGATGTAGCGGAGAGGAATCATCCATCCATTCGAAGACCTTTGCCACGAGGGGAAAATGTAATCGAAAACGTGACTATAATTTTATTGAGAACATTTTCCCTTGGAAACCCCAAAACGTATTGGTTGTGGTTTTTCTTTAAGTTCCTGAAAATTGGTGGCAGGGGTGATTTTACTGTGCTGTTTGTTCTTTCTTTTTTTTTCTTCTAGAAAATAGAAGAAAAAAAATAAACAAAAGCATTCAAAGTGAATGTTTTATCATTTCGTATAAAAGTAAACAAAATTAAGTGCCATTATGGGTCGCGTGAAATCGATGAATTTTTTGACATTTACCATTTTACCATTTTTTTTTTCTTGAGAGTGAAACTTTTATTACAATTTTTTTTCCACAATTGATGTTTTTCTTGCGAATATTTCTTTGTTTCTGACAGTTTTTTTTTCAATATTTTTTTGACAAAAATTGTTTCGAGAACAAATTTTTTAAAGACGCACAATCTTCAAAATTTTGTTTTCCGAACATTTTTTAAAAATACATAATTTTATTCCGTCATTCAGCAGCATGAATCTTTTTTAAAATATTTAAATACTTTTCTATTTGAAAATTCTTTGGAGCCTGCTTAGTTTCTGAGCAATGAACATTAGTTATGTGGAGCTACTGAGTTGCGTGAGTAAGGTAGTGCACCCAAGGAGGGAGTTAACGGGCCTGCAACCAACCAGCATACCGACAAAAATTATAAGCACCCAAAATTTTTGACGCAACTATCGGCGCTCCTTCATTTTTTTGATTAAGCCCCAACTAAATGGGAGGGACAAATAGAACCAAGTAAAGTATTCCACATTCTTGTTGTGCGGCTAAAGAAGGAATCATTAACAATACTTCCAAATTGGGATGATGTACTGATTTGAATTCCTAAAAGCATGAATAAAATGGTTGAATTGTTTAAGGGGATGAATGCAACTGGCTGTCTCACTGTTGGGCCCGTTATAACTCTATAACCGATAATTTTTGAACCCTTTTTCTGGATTCTATCCAACAGATTCAAGTGTGTTATTGGACCACCCGCCCAGAGGTAAGAGTTGTACTTACGTTTTGGACGAATGAAGGGTTTATTAATTGCAACCCGATTAGCAGGGGAGACAAATTTCTTACATCGATGAAGAAAACGTAAACACTTAGCAGCTTTTTTAACGACGACGTTAAATATGTGATAGTTCCAAGAACCGTTTCCATCCAAAACTTATATGAAAAGCTGAGAGAACTGTCGTCAGTAAAACATTTTAAGGATTATAAAATTAATTCAAGAGATCATTGATGAAAATAAAGAAGAGAGTCGTAGACAAAACGGAGCCCTGGGGCATATCAGCATTTTTTAGATTCAGAAGAGATACATTGATACCAAACTCATGCATTTTCGAAAAGAGAGCTCTTAGAGAGCTTAGGATTTAGATAAGATCGAGATGAGAACGAAACAAGTCTGACAATACAGGGTGTTCTACAAAAACAGCCAGCGGTGGAGGAAACCCATGAGTTTCTGAGGTGAATTTTGGTGAAAGAATTTTTTTTTTCGTTGTTGCTCCCTTTATAACGGTTTTTAGTGCTTAATAAACTTCTTGTCCTATATAGAAAGTATTATACTTTGTTTTCAAGTTGGTGAACTCCAACACCCTGGCTCCAAAATTGAAACGCTTGAATTGTAGGCCTGATTTGAGCTCTATCTACTAAATAATACCAAGTTAATTTTTTTTTTGAATCCAATACTTTGCAACAAGTTGCTTCAGTAAAAACGTTAACAACACAAACAGGAAAAAAATCAAAGTCATTGTACTTTGTGAAAGTCAGGTGGGAGGCTGCTGAGAAAGTCAAAAGGTCTATCGCAAACCAACTAACCTACATACCTAGCTACCTACACCTTTAGGAACTGCGACTTATGGTGTGAATTTTCGCTTTTATTTCCGATTTATTTGTTAGGAAATGCGATTGTTTCGTTTCGTTTTGTTTTTTTTTTCTGTAACTGGTATCGCCATCTTTCTATTCGATTTCTATCGTTTGAATAAATTTAAGTGGTTAAATAAAGAACCAAGAAATGGGACAGCAGCAATAATATTTCTTCTCGTTTTCTTAATTTAAGTTAAATTAAAAAAAAAAGGTCAATAGATGATGGTGGCGGGCGGTGCGGTGGCGGGCGGTAGGCGATGGGACACCTCAAATAGTTGTAAAACAAAGTCTACCAACATCCGAAGTAGGCTTTTATTGGAGATTTATCAATCTTTGTCATGTCAATATTGTTAAAATTCAAATACAAATGATTCAAAGAAAGAAAAAAAAATTGTACAATATTGAAATTGCTTGAAGCACTATACCATATTACAGTTAGTCGTCCATGTTGTCCGAATATAAAGTCCCTTTTTCTGCAGTTTGACTGGAAAAATAAATACTGGACAACAAATTGACACGCTCTTTTTTTATCTGTTTTAGTTTTTCTCTCCGGCAAGTTTAAATAGAGAGACAGAGAAACAGAGAAAAAAAGAAATACAATGGCTTCAAAAAGAACTGTCAAAGTAAAAATAATTGTTCGTGAGATAAATTTTTGGGTCATCATATATACGAGTACCTAGGTAGCGAGGTTAATTTAAAGAATGGGCAGAGGGATGTGCAAAATGTGGACGCGGTGCTAGCTTACAAAAGTATCAGTCAGGCCGTGGCTTAACCTTTGTTTACACAATTTCCAACAAAAAAAAGAGACATACCTAAGAGAGGACCTTTTCATGGTTGAACTGTTAATTTTGCAAACACAAGCACACACCACGCCTGCAGTGTAGATTTGAGGTGTAGCTTTTCAGCATCAGAATTCAGAGATCAGAACAGGGTTGAGAATAAATTCGCTGGCGAAGTGGGCGCGAATACCTCTGGGGGGAAATCATTTCGTTGTCGTTGTGTACCAATTTGTCACCTGAAATATGATGCGGCATAAAAAGAACGCTAACAGGGTGTAGGTAGATATGTGTACCTATCTATTGTGATTTAAACTTTTTCAATTCAAAATTGGTTTGTTGTTCTTTGGAAGTGATATTATTGTTTCTTTTGTTATTTTGAAATGTTTTTATTTGGAGTTTGGTTTTGTTTATTTTGACGAATATAAAATTGGATGCAGGGAGACTTTTTTAATTTGATATCCTTGGAAGCAGTTGGGCTAGCTATACGAAAAATTAAAATATTTTTTTATTTTGTAACATTGCTTGAATGAATACTCGTGAGTTTTGATAATATTTAAAAATGAGCAAATGTTAGGTAAGACGTCGAAGTTGGAATTGGTGTAGGGGGGAGTATGGGGCTAGACGTAACTTTTATTTTACTACATTCGTTTTACGTTAGGGAAATATAATAACCAAATGTTTTTCAAATAAAAGCTACAGCTACAGAATCACAAAATTGTCAACATATTGAACTTCGAGATAAAATCGTGTTGTTTAAAGCTTCCCCTGTTTATGGCGTAGTCAGTTCTTTTCATAAACTTACACTGTTGTTAATATATGCGACCAAGTGTACCAACCAATATTTTATATAATTTATATTTTTGAGGTTTAATTACAAAAATAAGGCCATATAGGATGACCAACTACAAAAAAATATATCATAAGAATGGGGGGTTTATTTCCCCTTAGTTAGGTCAGCCAAATTTCTGAAAAAATTGATTTAAAAAATTATTACCATATTAAAAGAAAAGGCTCTAAGAACTAACTCCCACTAGCCGAAATGAACTAACTCCCACTGAAATTTAGTTGTTACTTACCTCATCAATTTGTGAGTTGTTTCTTTGTATATGAAAACTATAGTACTATCATGGCGAGTTTTTTTTAGGGTTGCAAAGGTCCTGGTGGTGGCGCTGCAAAACTTGAGGTGTAAAATCCGATTTGGGGAGTCTTTGAGCGTCGAAAATTGGTGGAGGAGACTATATTTTTGGTATAATTGCATCCAAAAAATATCAATTAATATCATTTAAAAACCTCCATAAGCTCTCCGCAAAAAAAAAAAGTGAGGGTTGCAGGCATACATTAGATGTCGCCCCATTCGACTTCCACCATGATAGTACTATAGTTTTTATATACAAAGGTTGTTTTACTTGGGACTTAGTTCATTGTGAATTAGATCTCAATGAACTACTATATCCCAAATAAAAAAGTGGGAGTGAGTTCATTTTCTAGGAATTGAATATGGGTAAAGATATACGTTAATTTCAAAGTTTTGTTCAAGCCAGATTTTTTTAAATTAAAAAATGAAGTGCGTATACAATGTCCCTGCTAGAGGTAAGTGCAGAGTAGGGTGCATGCAAAATATTTATAATAGTTTAAATATCTACAAAAGTGAGATTAAATTAAGTTTTAGTTTATTTTTATATAAATAACTAAGTGTTACTGCTGGGACTTTGTTCATTTTTATTTTGGAAGTTAGTTCATAGAATTCCAAAAATAAAAAATTAACCAAATCGCACTTTTATTGGGAGTTAGTTCATTGAGAGGTAATTCATTTGGGACTTAGTTCATAAATAGCTAAGTGTTACTACTGGACTTTGTTCATTTTTATTTTGGAAATTGGAACTTAGTTCATAGAATTTCAAAACTAATAAATTAACCAAATCGCACTTTTATTTGGAGTTAATTCATTGAGAGTTAGTTCAACTGGGAGCTAGTTCGTTGGGATAAAAATCAATTCCTTAAATGGCTTTGATAATCAGGTTGTTTTGAGTAGCTTTTTTAAAACTAATTTTCAAACTAGAATTAAAAAAATTTATTTATGAAATTGATGAGAGCAATATTAAAAGGAAACAAAGCACATACGTAATTTTATATTTAAATTATTTTAAATTAAATAAAATAAATAAATTTTAAAAAAATATTTCTTTTTTTCAATTAATTTTTTTTTTCTTAAAAAAAGGCTATGAGCTAGCTAACATCGTTGGTGTTGAAATTGTATTTTTAATATTTTTTCTTTGTGTTTTAAGTCAGTTTCTAGAAAAAGGATATTTCCACCCAAACTGGGGGTGTGTGAAATACAATTTATTTCAACAGCCATGAATGAAACACATGATTCTTAGAAAATTAATAATAAAACAAAAATATAATAATTCCTGATTTATTCGAATCGCACTTACGAGTAAAAATAAAACAATAATCGTTTTAAATTGAATACATTTGAGAACTATTTTTTAATTACTATCTTTCCATCAATACAAAATAACAGCAAAAAAAAAAAAACATTTTTATCAACACTTTGCACGGTTTGCAATGCAAACAACACATAAAGTTAGTTTACGAATAAAAACACAATCCAGACCAATTGTTATATTTTCCAATTTCGATGAAATCAATATATCTACAGTTATATACTTATTTGTACGTACTTATGGATTTTATTTTGAAGCCGTGCGTGCTTGCTTGTTTAAGAGTATGTTTATTGATTTAAATTTAACCGCAAATTTATTTTCAATACTATACTTTCAATACTAGAACTGATTTTGTTTAAATTGTTGCAGCTCAATTTTAATACTCACACGAACGCGATTCCATTAATTTTATTATTATTATTTTTTTTTTGTTATAAACGACCGCATTTATAAAAGTCAATTTTTATTGTTTTTGAATTGAGTTTATTTGTTTATTTTTGTACGATGTATTTATAATAATAAATAAGTACGAGTTGAAAGGTTTGCAATTATTGCAATCTGATGTTTGCATCCGCGAATACATTAAGCTAAAAAAAAAAATAATATAAACTAAATTTCCAAACTGATATGTGACAAAAGTAATTTTTACACTTTTTAGTTAAAAAAAAACTATATTGACAAACGATTTGCCGATCGAACATTTTTCGTCAAACTAAAAAGTGGCACCTCTTGTGACTGCCAAACGAGATATCAAAGTGAGGACATTTTCAAAAAAAATGGGTTATTAATTTTGTAACCTAAATGAATATTTGTTTTCATAATTATCAATTAGAATTTAGGTGCAACCAAACAGAATTAAACCTGTTCTGAAAATCCCAGAATAAAAAATCCAGTAAACCCAAAACCCAACAAAATTGAATTTCCAAAAAATGATAACAACCTGAGATCTCGAATATAAGGCAAGAATCTTGAAAGTCCGAATTGGGTTTTCGTTATTTTGAGCTCTCAAGATTATTGATGATGGATTTGAAAAAAAGAAATATTTTTGTTTGCAGTATTTTGACCTCTTGTGATTTTTGTTTTTTAAAGAATTAATTGTTTTTTATGTTTCGATACTTTTTCGAAATCATCTAATAAATAAAAAACATCTCAGTTTGAAGATTTTGGGAGTAGGGATTTTCGTATATGTGGATTTTCGTATATGTGGATTTTGAGTTTTCCACAGTCTTGGCTTCCTTTTCTTTCTTTTTTTTTAAATTTCAAATTTGCAAATTTCTTAAATCGACTTCTTATAATATATATTTATAAAATAACTGTTAGCCAAAAAAATACGAAATATTTATTTATGCTCTGTTTGAATAGAAAATTCAGAACGATTTTATTTCAGAATCGTGACATAAATAATTTAAGAATATTTACAGAGTTTCAAAATTTTGTAATAAAAATTTTTGAAAATTTAAATATTAAAGAACCCTCTAAAACTTTTTGAGGGTTAACATGTTTAATGGCCTTTATTTGTTCACAAGTGGAAATATATATTTTTATTTCCTTTGTAATTAAGAAAAAAACTAAATAAAAATAAAAACATAAAATAAATCCAAGCCATGCTATAAAATAAAAAGATTACAGAAACACGTATTTAAAAAAAAAAACTTGTCTTTTGTGCTGGGCTGGTCTACTTAAATTTATTTTTTTTTTCTATTATTATCCTTTGTATTAGCAATAAAAATCTCTTAACTACAACTTTAAGCCCAGCCAAACACATAGAGGTCAGCCAAAAAGCAGAAGCAATCCAACAAAAACAGACCACATAGTTACCTACAACAACAACAACAACAGCAAACCAAAAAAGAAAAAAAAAACACCCTTATTCTCGTATCCTTACAGAGATTGTATAAAGGTTGATCGCTGCCCGTTCATGTGAAAGAGGAGGAAAAAATCCCTCCAAGGATAACGTGATACGTACGTTCTTTTACTCTGTGCATGGAACTCAGTATCTTAATCAGATAAGTTCTTTGGGTAGCTTCCCTAGTCTAGCTCCTGCTCCTCTGTGTGTTTACCATCAGGAGGAATGTTTGATGCCAATGAAGGTATAAGTATATGTGAGGCAAAAGGGAACATACATAACATATACCCATATAAATACAATTCATCTTCTTGGTGGTCAGGAAGATGAAAAGTGGTGGCAGTGGCACCAAAAGCTGTTGGAACACGATACTGCAGCAGCACACCATCAGCTATAGTATAGTGACGTGAGAGAAAGAGAAATAGTCTATAGTCTACTACGAGTATATCCAGAATCCAGGTGAATACGAACAAGGAAAGTCAAAGATTTTTATCACCTTAATGAGTTTACATGTTCCTTTTTTTTTGTTTGAGTTTTGTGTACATGTAGGTAAGGGAAGACTACATAATGTACATATGGTGGAAAAGGATGGTGAGTTTGACGTTGCGGTATTTTTCTGATTAAAGTTTTGGTGGTAAACTCTCCTTTAATCAAATGCTGCTGGGTTTTTCAAAAAAAAAAATGTTGGGATGTGTTTTGATAAAATGAATATTAAATAAAAAAGATTTTAATAAGTTTTAAAGGATCTGATATAAGAAACTTAAAATAAGTTAAAAAAAAGCTTCCATTTTTGTATGTAATAAACATTGAAAAGAAAATTAAAGTTAAGTCTGCACACTATGGCGTATACTCACTTTAAATTGAACTGAATCATTCTTAGCTTTAATTCAATATTATAAAATTTAAATCAAGGCATGGTCCAAAAAGCAATTTTTTTTTTTTATTTCTCATAAAAAAAATATAAACAAAGATTTTTAAACAAATAATTTTTTTGGTGAGCAGTTTGATTAAACGTTTTTTTTTTAATTGAGAAATTGAATTGAATTGAAAATTGGGGTAGGTAAAATAAGAAAAAAAGACAAACTTCTTTATTTTCTTTTTTGCAATTATGTCATGTTTCATTAAATAAGATATTTGTTTGTAATAGTTGTTTTTTATTAAATTCAATTTATACTTCAAATAACGAAAAACAAGTTTGAAATATTTCTAGAAAAATAAAACAAAAAGAAAAACACTTTGTTTTGAGTTTTTGAGGTTTGAATGAAACTAAAAAAAAATCTCTGTAAATCCTTTCCTAATATTTTAGCCCTACTATTTGTTATTGGCTTAATATTGCAGCTGCAACTTTTTGCAATATTTTGGTTCCAGTCTCAAAATGTTGGTCTTAAAAATAAATTTAATTTTCAAATATTTGATAATTTCGTTTCCCAAAAGAAAAAAAAATATTAATTTAAATGAAAATTTGGACATGGCAATTCCTACCTCCTGACACACTGAAATTTAGGGTTTTTTTTTAAATTAATTTTTGCTTTTAAATTTCAGAGTCTGAACATAAAAAAATGACATAAAAATTTAATTAAAAAAAAAAATATTTAAATAATAATCGAAAAAATAATTATTTTTCAAAAATTAAAAAAAATGTCAAAACACTGTTTTTCTGAAAATTATTTGAAGTTTATGAAATGAATATACAAATTAAAAACTCTTGCTAAACTAACCAATATAAATAAAATATTTCTCAAAGTTCAAAAACTAATTTCTAAAACAGAGCCAGAAAAATAAAAACCCAAATTTGTACAAAAATTATTAAAAAATTGATTTAAGAACATGCATCCTTTTGTTGAGCAGGACATAAAGTCGATTGGAATTGAGACGCAATGAACGCGAAGTATATGTTTTAGTTTCAGATACTACGTCGAGAGTTTCCATCAAAATCCAAAATAGTACCTAGTTTACATTTTTTTTTGAAAAAATTTAATTTCAATGGTTCATAAATTTTTCCTCAAAATTTTCGAAATATGTACATATATTGTTCTGGGAAATCTAGGAAAATCTATTAGGTCGATTAGATAATTTTATTAACTCTCAAATTTATCAGTAGTTAAGTTCCAGACTACCTCGCAGGTCCTACGTTGCCTTCTCATAACGCTAGCCGGGAAAGAATTAATTGTTTACACTCAAACACAATATGCTGCAATAGGCGAGTTATGTAGGAGGCAGAGGTACTTGTGCATTTTATTTTTTAAACACGAAGAAAACCATAGTCTTAAATTCTTCTACCAACATCGATTACAACCCCATACCTGCTCAAATATAGATTATACTCTCTTGCTTAATAGCACAACAAACTTTTTCATAGCCTAACCATTCCTCCTTGAGCATATCTATGTCACTGCAGGACAAAAGTATATCAGCAATATTACCTTAAACCACCCCCTACCTCACAATGAAAAGTTATCATTTTAAAAATTACCCAATGACACATAAATTTTTGAGAAAACTTTTTTTTCTTTTAAACAAAACAACAACAAAAAAAAGTCTCTCCTTCAAAAGAAAACTCATCATTTTTTTGAGTATAATTTGTAATTGCAAGTAGGTACAATTTTATACATATATTGACTGACAACTGACCTTTTAGTTCAAAAATAAAACTGTTCTCAGTTTTATTTTTTTCTCAACTTAACGAAACTAAAATAATTTTCTCTTTATCAAAATGAACTTTCGCTCTTTCAATTCAATGCAAAAAATGTCTCCCAAATAAAAATTTGACTCAGCAAAACACATAAATTCCCTTTTTATTTCGTTGTAAAGTCCTTTCCAAACCCAAACCATCCTTTCTCGAGGTGTCAAAAAAATACCTCAATGAATATTCCAATTTCTCACCAGCTTTATATTCTGCTCTCTCAAATCTTCGAATCTCTTTCGAAAATACTTTGAAAGAGAGTGCAAAATATCTTAACCGATTCGTCCTTACACAATATGTAGGAGTAGGTACAAAAATATCCATAGTCCTTATTTCTATAAGCAGATAAGCGATATGGGAGAGCTTTTAGTCGAAAACAGTTATTTGTCCTGTACGGTATACTTGCAACACATAATCACCATAGGAATTTTTGTCTTCGAATAAAATCTTGTATATACAAAAAAAAAAAAAAATGTCCTTTAAGGATATTTTATCCTTTCCGATCAATGTGTGTTAAGTGAAATATTGAAGAAATAAAAAAAAAAATGTCATTCCAATAAGGTCTATTAAAAAAGAAAAAAAAAAAAAAGTGATACAAAAACTTAAACCAGGTCAAGGATCTGTGCGGCTTTGCAATGCCAAAGTCTAATACACCATCATCATGGGCATCATGGGACGAGAGAGAAAGAGACTCAATAAAGAACATTACAATATCCTTGTCAGTTACAACAAATTTCTGCTTCATTGAGTGAGAAAATTGTATAGCTAGGTCCTGCGAAAAAGAAAACTTTCTTTTGTAATAATTTCGTTCGTATCTTATTCTGTGTTATTGGACGAGAAAACTGGGTTACCTACTCAGCCGAACGCTGACCCTAGTTAAGTAAGGAATAAATCGCGTTGTCATCTTGAACATTTTAAGGACATCAGTGTTATTAACTGGAAGGGGTTTGTTGTTTGTTGTCGTCCGAATGATATCAAAATTAAATTAAACCCCACGCATAAGGAAGAAAGTTTTTCCTCTTTTTTTTTATATCTATTTATAAGAAAGAAAAGTAATTAATGTTAATTGCTGGCAAGAAGGTATAAATATATGTTGTTTTTTTTTCGGTTTTATTTGTCGCAGTCCTTTTTTGATGTCCTTGCTTACCACATTGACAAACAAAACAACATAAGTGCGATTGTAATAAATTTTACTTTATTTGCTTTCTCGTCGCGAAGCAGCAGCACAAACATAGGTAGACCAATGTTGAGGCAAGTGATATAAACAAAACAATCAAAAGGAATCAGGAAGACAAAGTGTGCGTGGTCGCAATCCTTGTTCTACACGTTGCGTTGCCGTTGGTGGTCGGTGTACGGCGCGGCGGCGGCGGCGTCTTTTGCCTGAAGCCTATAACAACTTAAGGAGCTCTGTTCGTTTGGGCCACTTCTAGTCGTCGTCGTGATAAATAAATGAGTTAGTCAGTGAGTGAGTGTAAGAGTGCGGTTGTGGGCGGTTTAAGTGGGTGGGTTGCTGTGCAGAACACCTGCTGCCAAAAAGTTGATCATAAAAGAAATAAAAGAAGAAGAGAAAAAAAAAAGAAAGAAAATTTATCTTATTTACCCAAGTCTCAAGTTCCAAGCCTAAAACTAAAACACCCTTCAATCCACCCCGTTGGGCATCGTCCTAGTCCTTCGTCGTCGTCATCTTCGGCTTCGTCGTTGGTCGTCGTCGTGTATGCGTGTATGTGTAAACAAAAAAGTTTTTTTTTCCAGTCGTGCTTGCTTTTTCAATTAATTGCCATCAAGACGTTTGCTGACATACGTTTCGTCCTTATGATTCTAATCGGGGTTAGGTGTAGGTGGGTTTAGTTCATGTGTGTGTGCTGCGGTCGGAAGGCTCTCGGTGATATTTAAGGACGATACTATACCAGACTTGCTTTAGTGAAGACGATTAGTTCGTCGTCCTCGGAGACGTAGACTTAGCCATCTACCCCGCAGTGTTGCTGCCCATCACCTCTTCCTATATAATAATCAAGAAAAAAACAACCAACGCTGTGTTGGATACATATACTTATATATATTAATATACGTGAAGGACGAAGGCTGAGAAATGGACGCGATTAAATGGACGATTATTGGGATTTTGTTGTCGGTTCTTGGTAAGTTGCTTACGTTTGGGTTACAGTTGTTTTTTTATTTTATTTTTATTTTTCTCTGATATTTATTTTGTTGTTGTTGTTGTCAAACTCCTTTGTAGGTTAGGTATAGGTATGTTGTTGGAATTTTATTCCATTTGTTATAAGGTATATAGTGGCTTGGGGATTTGTGCAAAAATGAAAGGAAGAAACACAAAAAAATTAAACAAGAATGGGACACTTGTTTGTTTGCTCGCAAGGAAGTTTATATATACCTATACCTAGGTATGTATATTGTATATGTAGGTACCTACCATGCGACGCGGTGGTGAAGAGCGATATAAGTATTTATTTAGTGCGGCATCTTTTTGGAAGAGGACCAAGGAAGAATGAAATAATATTTTTTCTTCGTTTTCACTTACAAATTGATATAAAAGGTATGGCAGTATGGTTTCAATTAAGATAACATAAAGTAGGAGTGTAAGAAAGCTCTTATACCTACCTACCATTCAGCCGGCGAGTGTACATACATTCATATATAATTGAAAATAATTTTATTTATTTTTTTTTCTTTCTTGCTTTATGTACATAGGTAACTAAAGAAATTTTGATGCTTGAGATAGTGGTGCATATAAGCACAAATCTGAATCTTGAGCCAGAATTTTTGATTTGAACTGAATCTTGAATCCTAATTTTAGATCGGAATCTTGAATCTGAATTTCAAAGCCGAATTTTGAATCTTTTCTTGAATATGATTCTTCGATTTGAAACTAAATTTTAAATCTTGGATACTGACTCTGAATCTTGAATCTGAATATTGAGTTTTGTATCTTGAATCTTGAGTCTTGAATCATGAATCTTGAATCATGGAATCAGATTCTTGAACCTGTATCTGCAACTTGAATCTGGAATCTTGGATCTGAATCTTGAATCTGAAACTAAATCTTGAGTCTGAACCTGAATCTTCAATCTAAATCCTTAATTTGAATTTTGAATCTGAATCTAGTAAAAAAAACCTCAGAACCTTTGTCTTGAGCTTGAAATTTGGATCTTAATTTTGAATTTCAAACTTTAAATTAAATTTTCTACATGAACCTTTGACTTAAATCTTTAACTTTAAACCTTGAATCTGAATCTTAAATATGAATTTCAAAGTAGAATCTTGAATCCTTTCTTGAATTTTGAATTTCAAATAATCTTGAGTTTAAATGTTGAATCTTTGAACTTAAGTCTTGAATCTACAATCTTGAAACTTGAGACTTGATTCTTGAATCTTACGAGTAAGTGTTGAATCATGAATCTTGAATCTTAAATCTTGTTTCTTGAATCTAAAATTATGAGTCTTGAATCTTGAGCCTTGAAACTTACGAGTAAGTGTTGAATCATGAATCTTAAATCTGTATCTACAAGTTGAATCTAAGAATCTTGAGTCTGAAATATAAATCATATTTTTAGGTGCTTCAGGCTGGATTTGAACCTCAGAACAGACGCTTTTAGCTTACTCATATAAAATGTACCGAATATAGATTTATATCTGTGAACTGTAGGTACTGTGGGTAAAAATTGTTAATTGAATTTTTGCTGAAATATTTAAAACAGCAATTTAAGTTGAGCTAGAAAACCTGCTCAACGGATTTTTGAGCAGTTAGTTCAACATAACCTTCAATTGAGCAATACATTGCAATATAAATTTGTTATCGACGAGTGAATATGTCATGCAAATGTCAAAACACAGGTTTAATATTGTTTGTTATTTTATTTGTTACATTCCATATAAAAGTATTTTATTATTAACAAAAATTGTGCTGAAAAAACCCATTTCGTTTCAATTTCGTTCAATTTGAATGGGTTCATTGCAGGAAATGAAAATGTTTCAAAAATCCAAACTCTTTGTTGCTTCTCAGAACTGTTTGTTGTTAACTGCAAACGAATGATGAACAATCAATTTATTGCGAAGTACGCATCTGATGTAGTTTGCAGCAAAAAGTTGAAAGATTCTTATGAACATGGGGGACCAGAACCAAGAATTCTTTTGTTTGAATTTTTCACACTAAAACTCAAATTGAAACATATATTGAATAGTCTAATAGGAATTCGAAAGGTTGATAGGTGAAGTTTAATTTTTTTTAATTCAGTCACTTCATTGGAAAGTGAAGAAAGACGTTAAAGGTCTTAGGTAAATCTGCAAATTTCTTATTTATTTCAATTCTATGCCGATTGTAAGGGTCACCCACTCAGCTTTCAGCTTTACGTAAATTTCTTTCATCATTGCTGTTGAAACGAATGCGTCCTTGAGTTGTTGGAAAATTGATTTTTATAAAGAATTTTTCATTCACTCATTTTTTCATGTCACATATACACTTACACACATAAAAGAAAATGGAGAAATATGTGGTTATAAGATGTGGAGAAAATATAAAAATACCTAAATTTAACTGTCAAATATCATGATACACAACTTGAATGCATAGCATTTTTATTTTACTTTCAATATTTTTAACCCTCAAGCAACCTTTGCCCACCTGCCAAGCACTTTTTCCATATACGACTGACGACGATGACGATGACGATAAGTGTATGCATTGACCCGTTTACATTCCTCTAGCTGCTTCAAGGAAAAGAATGGAATGTCAAAATCAATTTGTGGTATTTTATTGCATTACACAACATACAAAATTGATATTGCTCAGCTTTGGAAAAATAGCATTTATGGTTGAATTGTGGTGTGTTAGATATTTCCATGAACATGACAACTGCTTCATGCAAAATTATAATGAAAGGAAAGATGAGTTTTTGAAATAATTGGTTGTTGGAAATAACACTGATTGTGTGTTCAGATATTTTTTTTGAGAATTTACATTCAAATTTAAATATTTATCAGAATACTGAAAACTATACTCGGATAGGAAGATATTGAAGTAAAGTTGATGAAATATTCGACTTATAGTCGGTTTTTCTTCTAGGAATCAGAATTTTTAATATTCAAACACAGAAAACCGAAGTCAAATTTTTTTGTAGTTTTTTTTCAAAAATAACAAAAACTAATTTTTTCTAAGGCAGACATGAATGTAACATATAGGGGATCATTTTAATAAAGTTGGTATGTACATTTTAGTATTTGATAACACACACTTATTCAAATTATAAAAAAAATTATTAGTTTTCAAAAAAAAGAATTGATTTTTTTTTTAAATACAAAAAATATTTTTTTTTTTAATTTGCTATGCAATATTATTCAGATTATATAGGACCTCATTCAGAAATTTTTTCATCGAAATCCATCTAATAGTTTAAGAGAAAACCGAAAACCAAAAATCCGGTTCTATGGCAAGTAATAAATTTTTTATTTTATTATTAACTTAGAAAAATAATTTTCTTATAATTTTGAAAAAAATTCTTTTAAAATAAAAATTTAAACAGACAAGAATTTATTGAAAAGCTGTTTTTCGGAAGTTTTTTTTAGATATATGTATTTAAAAATTAAAAAAAAGAGGCTGCCCACACTGATAACTTTCCATTTGTGATCTTGAAAACTTTATATTTAGTTTTTTGTTTTTTTTTTTCAAATAACCAAATTTTATGCGAAACAAACTTTAGCTGTTAAATTCAAACAATCATTTTTTAAGATTGAAAAGCATTTTAATTATTTAAAGAGATTTACGAAATCCACATATGTATATTATAGAGATTGTTGATGTATAAGTTGTTTCCACTTGACCCAGGAGGTAAACTTCCACGCGTTTTTTTTAAAGAATGTGGAATTTTCTTAGTTCTGTTTAAATTTTTGTTTAAAATGTCAGTTAAGTATATGTCAAATATGTACCCGCTGTAAAAATTTTATTATGTATAAAATTAAATACCTAATGGCAAAGTCAATATCATTGCTCGTTCTCAAGATATTCGAGTCGAAAAACCAATTTTACCACTTTTTAGTTTATTTTTTTTTTATATTTTTTTGTCAAAAACTGTCAATTAGATATTTGTCAAAATTTAACCTTTCATACAAAATTGTACTATGTATAAAATAAAATATTTTAGAAGGCACAATCGTTGTTCGTTCTCAGGATATTCGAGCTGAAATACAATTGTAACTACTTTTCTTTAGAATTTTTAACAGTTTTTGATTTTTTGTTAAAATAATATATTAATATTTGTCAAAATTATATCAGTTGCTAACAATTATGTTATGTAGAAAATAAAACAAACAAGAAGTCAATATCGTTACCCGTTTTTGAGAAATTTGAGTCGAAAGACAATTTATACCAATTTTCGGTAGAATTTTTTGTAGTTTTTAATTTTTTGTAAAAAAACTGTCCATTGAATTTTTTTGAAATTTTTACCAGTAGTCAAAAACAAAATTTTTCGTAAAAAAAAATTATTTTGAAGTTAATATCGTTTTTCAATCTAAGGATATTCGAGTTATAAATTTTTTTTTTAGTTTTTTTGATTTTAAAAAATAACGGTATATTGATTTTTTTCCAAATTCATATCAAATTTGTATGACGTCATAATGTGTCAAATAAAATTTATTTCAAGTCAATAGCATTATTTGTTCGTGAGATATTTGAGCCCAACCAAAATTTTCACTTCTTTTTTAAACTGCTATAGTAAAAAAACTACTGATTGAATATTAATAAACGCCCTTTCAGCTTCTTTCGAAGTTATTATCTGTAAAACAAAATTTATTTCAAGTCGATATCTCTACTCGTTCTTGAGATATCGACGACGAAAAATGGTACCAGAACGTATGGACGCACGAACGTACGAACGTACGTACACCCACACACACAGACATCTCTCTAAAAATGATTGATATAGGCTCTAGGGACCTTGAAACGTCGAGAAATGTCATAAATTTCAATTTGACAAATCGGAACGATTACAATAACTCCCTATGGGAAGTTAAAAAAAGGTTATCCTCGGAAATCTTGCCGATTTACTTACCTATTTTCCTATTTAAAATTTTAGAAATAAATTTCCAACCTTTTTTCTTGTGACTATAGGTTCTAGGGTTACAATATACAACTTAAACCAGTTTGTGGAATTTCTTACTTACAATATTTTTTGGGTTGTACCTACGATTTAAAAAAAGAAGTAATAAATTTAAAAATAAGCAGGGAGGTACCGTTACCTCCAGCAGAATCATTTCTTATGTAAACAAAATTTAACCCTTAAATTTTCAAAAAAAAAAAGTTATTTTTTGGCTTAAAAAAAAATGAAATAAAATAATTTTTGAAAAATTAAACATTTCAAAAAGTTTTTTTTTCTATCTTTAATAATGTGAATAAACAAACATACACTTTAAAGGTACATCCCGAAGAAATGTTAAAAAATATTGTTAATTTTTTTCCCCAAAATAAACTGATAAGAGTCCTAAACATGATTTTTCGCATTTTCACTTTATATCAAATTATTTATTACACTTAAAAACGCTGTGACACTCGTTTGTGATCGAACACCAAAGCAAGTTCCTACGACCCAGTCGTGCATTTTATTTTATTTTATTTTATTTTATAAGATTCATAATACCTACCAAAAAAAACTTAACCGTAATTTATTTCTCAATAGTTAATTTTACCCTATATTTTCACTGAGTGTATAACTCTTCCAAAAGATCAATTCAATTAAGTCCATCCCTTAATATCATATTAATTGACATTTTGTAGAGGCATTCATTATTTTATCAATATAATAAATTTGTTAAGATGAATGAACTCAAATCATGTAAATCCTTCTCTATATAGTTTAATTAAAACTCAATCCATCTTCTGGGAGGAAAGAGCTGTCAAAATCATATTACTAACCACATAATAGTTATATTTGATTTAAAACATCACATCATTTATCTAATTGACAAATACATAATATTAAATGTACTGCACAGATACCCCTTAAATATTGTCACATTAATCAATAAATATTAAATAAATGTTAACAATCATGTAGGTTTCTTCACAATATTGAATTTTGTCATATTCTAGGAAAATATATATTTTATACGAAAATAACTAATAGGGTGGGGAATATTTTGGAAATTTAAATTTTTCTTTTATTAAATTTTTTCTTTCGAAGTTTTGAATAAATTTCATTTAAAATTCCCTTAATCAATTTCAAGTGTTGACCGAATTAAAAAAATTGAATGTGTCATAAATTAGCAGAAATTCTATAAGTTGGTACTTAGCGTTTGGATTTGTGAAGTGTAAAATTTATTTCGCATGAAGTTAGTACTGCCATTTTTCGCATATTTAAAAATTTTGCAAATTATGATTTTAAAAATATAATATTTCTAAATATTTTCGGCGCTTTTAAAGCATAATTTACAAAAAATAAAAATTAAAAAAAAAATTCATTCGTAAAATTTGCGAATTTAAAAAAAAAATGGCCCATGGAAGCAGAATTTGGGCAAATTACAGAATAACTATTTTGAAAAACAAATTTTATTTTTTTAAAAACTTAAATGTTTCAAGTATTTTTAATTTTTTTTTTTAATTTGAAAATTTGCAAAGTTCTTAAAAACCGTTTCTGAAAATCATAAAATCGAAATTTGAAGATTTCCAAAACAAGAACCACCCTTATCACAATAATGCATTATTGTAATTTAACTAAGCTCGGCTGAACTGGGTGATAAAAATATCCAACCAATTCTCCTTTACAAACCTAATCATTTGGAAAATATCAACTATGACAATATTCCAGAAACAACATTTTCAGCCTCAAGAATATTGACCTGTTGACAGAGAAGAAAATTCAAATAATCAAATGCCAAAATGTTTAATTACAAGGAAACAACAAAAGACAATAATAATTATGATAAAATATTATCACAAAGCAATCAAAGAATATAATAGAACGGCATCAATTTATTTATATTATGCTATTTGATATAGAATATTAATATTAGTCAATGCTCCTTTCAATAATGTTCTTTGAACCACTTTACTATAGGACTCTGGCTTCTTTGATTTCGTCCTTTTTTGTCTTGTCTTTGTTGTTGCCGTATTGTGGGTCGTGGATCGTCGTCGGTCGGTTGTCATCATCATCGTCGTCTGCTCTATAATGCCTCTCTTTAGTCTTCAACTTCGAAAGCTTTTGTATCATTCCGTTGAATTGTGTTCATTTTCTATAAGATTCCAAACTAAGACAATTATATCTTTCTCGATGAAAGCACATCGCACAAAAGAGGGTGACTCTGACACAACTCTGGGTGTAACAATGACTGCATTGCCCAAGGCTCAAAAACTCCCCATCATCATCATCTCAATATTGCCGCCTGACAAGTTGTGCAAATGTATAGAATTACCTTATCCCATGTCTGGGTTTTATAAGGCATCATAAGGCACGAGGGTATGTTTGCCCATATTATTCCTTTGTTTCATTTTGTATACTCTGTGCACCTGCTACACCCTTGTCCCTTACCCTTATGCTTCGTTTACATTATACCATAGCTCTTCTATGCTATTGGAGGTCTGAATTGTGTTTGGCTATGTTGCTGTTGCTGTCGCTGTTCTTCTTTGCTTTCTGTTTCAATCGATTGATTTTCGATTGAAGATAAAACATGGCTATAAGATGTAAATGAGAGTGGTTTGCACAATAAGAAAGTGTATCCACATCCTGCAGGGTTATCGCATAAAGATATCCAATATAGCAACTTAATGTATGCATTACTTCGTTTTTATATATAAAACCAAAGGAATAAGGTGAAACTGTCAAGACCTCAGAGGTTTTATATCAAAGGAGGACGTACCGATCTACATTTTAACGAAAGGAAAGGTTATTTCATTATTTACTGCAAATGTAAACAAATGAATTTTTGATTCACTTTCATCTTGACTAAAAGGCATCGTCATTAGGTGTACACACATAATATTTTATACGAAGGAGGTTAGACTTTACATTCACCCACTATAGATATTAAAATAAATAGGTACCGTATCTTTCTAGATTTCAAATTGGTGAATCTATTTCAATTTAAAGATGAAAACAATAAACCGTAGGTACCGGTTGAAAAAAAAAACGATTTTCACTTTTGAGGTTAAGAATTCAGAAAGCTTGTTGCGAATTGATTTCGGTTCTTAAAACATAACAGAGGCATGTTGTCTTTTAAAAATATTTCTTTTTAGAAAATGTCTCACCTTAAAGCAGGGTAAACAGTAAATTTTCTAAGACGAGTTTAAGTGTCACTTAAGACCTTAAGAATGAGTTTAAATGAGAGAATGAGTTTAAAGACCATACATTCTCTGTTTAAGACTATGTGGTAAGTAATATACAGTCAGGCGTATACCCACTGCTTTTTTTAACATTATCAACCTATCTAACTTTTCGAATATTATTAAAATTTATTTTTATTAGTTTTAAGTCCAGGGATCACAGAAATAAAATAAATATTGGTTAAAATTAAATTTTTTTTATCAAATATTTGTTCAAAAATGTGAAATTCTCTGGAAGAAACATGCCTGCAGAAAGAGATATCACTGCTAGGAACTATCAGATGACACTAAGAACAAGAAAGAAACAAAGAAGAAGTGTCCCGAACTTCAAGCAGAGAGTACGAAGAGAATGTATTGGGAGCTGGAGAAAATATCAAAAACAGTATTGCGAAGGGCTTTTGAAGGAAGAGTTTTCGGTGCTATACTTCCAATAGCTGCACCCACAGTCGAAGAAGTTCGTATTGCAGTGCAAATCTCAAAAAGAAGGAAAAGCGATTTCGGGCCAAAAAAAGCGATTGGAAAAAATATGGGAGACATAAGGTCTAGATTGCTCATGTTTTTCAGCTCCGAACGTATTTGCGGTAACCAAAAGCCCAATTAGTAGAGGGAGTGTTACCCTCTACCAATTTATGGCAAGAAATTGCGACAGCTACAGTTCAATCAGGCTGATGTCACACACCTTGAATATCGCTGAGCGGGTACCTACCTATTCTATGGTCCTCTTCGAAGAAAGGAATACTGCTTTTTGACAAACAGTGTCTGTTTTGGGTAAATCGACCACTGATGCAATCCAGAGTTCAAGAATCAGAATGGAAAAACATCAAGATTCCTCAAGAGATTTGCATTGGTTTATTCCCAAAAATGCATTCGACAGATAACCACAAGATCTCTGATGTGGGTTCCTCTTAAGCAACAAGAAGCTCCAGAAGCCTAAGTGCGAATAAACCTGAGTATGTACAATCTAGTTAAACAAATGTAAAATGCCCTGCAGGAGTCACTAAAGAGTTTCCAATTGGAGTAGTAAAATGCCTTCAGTCATTTGCTCTTTATTACAGTCCCTTACTTTATGATGAAAAGGTTACGGAAGGAATGGAACAGTTATTCCCAAGTGCGAACAGTTTAAATATCTTGCACCTGTGAAGGATCTTGTGATGATGACATCAAACATTGCGTAAGCGTAGTGTGGACGCCATCTTCTGTTATCAAAAACTGACCCCTTAGCTGAAAGGAAAGGTCTTCATGGCGGTTTTTTTTTTATCCAGGACTTAAGCTTCACGGTGATGGACAATGTACAGAAAGTATGAGAGTAAATTGGCGCCAGCTGGAATATTGATGCTTTTCTTTGTGTGACAAAGCGTAGTCAAATAAAAAGCAAAAAAATCCGGAGATGTCTTAACGTCAAAAATACCATCATCATCATTGCATCGACAACCAGAGTCCGGTCCACGCCTTTTTCAACAAGTCTTTCCACCAATCCCTGTTGC
Source organism: Syrphus vitripennis (assembly GCA_958431115.1). Taxonomy (NCBI): domain Eukaryota; kingdom Metazoa; phylum Arthropoda; class Insecta; order Diptera; family Syrphidae; genus Syrphus; species Syrphus vitripennis. Next base: position 133,747,966 of record OY288108.1, on the reverse strand, counting down.
TTAACAGTTCGGGCGTCCTGGTCTACGCCATCTCTCCAGCGCAAGCATGGTGTACCACACTGCAGTGTACCATATAATGTACCACAAAGGACTTTCCGAGCCGGTTCCTCTTCGCTAATACAAGCTTTGTGCCCTGTCCACCGGAGTCTACCGAGCTTAATTTTCGTCATTATGTCTGCTTCAAGTTAGATTGCGTGATTGTACCGTCTCCGGAATCGTCCTTCCTCACATATGGGACCAACAATTCTCCTTAGGACTTTTCTCTCGAACGCGGCTAAGAGGTCGGAGTGGCTTTTGCTAAGCACCCAAGTCTCGTATCCATACCTGAGTACTGGCAGGATCATGGTCCTAAATAGAGCAGCACTTTTGAAGTTATGGTGAGATTTCTGGATTTGAAGAGCTTTGACAGAATATAGTAGGCTCCGTTGGATTTGAGAGCAGCCCACGTATTTCTTCTTCTATATTGCTATCGGCTGTTACTATTGACCCAAGGTTTTTAAAGGATTACACCACTTCAGATTCGTGTTCCGCTACCTTGATTGCTTGACCAACTTTTCCTGCCTTTGCTTTACCTTCACTAATGTGCAGCCCCATACTTTGTGAATATTGCTCCATCTGGATGAATGAATCGTGTACAGCTTTTTCGGTTCTTCCGATGATGTCAGTGTCGTCTGCGTAAGCCTGTATCTGGCTGGACCTTCTCACGATGGTTTCTCTTGTTGCCGTGCTAGAGATACGGATTGTTTTTTCCAACGCCAAGTTACAGAGGAGGCACGCCAAACCATCCCCTTGCTGGAGTCCATTAACACGTCAAAAATACCATTTTGCACAGAATACAGTATGACCAACTTAACTGTAATGTAAAAAGAAAAAGCCCTGAGAACCCAGTTCAAAAGGCAATAGCGCACGACCGACGTACCAACATTATCGCGGAAGAAAATCAGGCACACAAATAGACCTGTTGACGTTTTCTGAGGTCAATCCGGCGAACTCCACAAGTGAAGCCTTAGGGTGAAACAGTGAAGTTTGAGAGTTGTGGTCCCACTCGAAGTTATCAAGAAGAAGAATTATTATTGTTCAATAATGTTATTCAAAGAACTTTTTAATTTGAAATATAAAGAAAACATTTCTACGACATAACTTATTTATACGAAGAACTACATAAAAACTTTCTGACATTTCATTGTTTGTTTGACCAAAGGAATTAAAACTGTGTATCTATTTAATATTTATGTGAAAAAAAATATATTTCTGTACAAGAAACTATACAAACTTTTTACCTCTGATGGACTTCATATTTTTTTCATTCATACATATAATAATGCTCTCAACTTAAATGAAGTCCTAAATTCTCTTTTACCGGTATGATGATAAAAAAAAATTTCAAGGCCTTTTTTGTTTCAGTAACACAAAATAATATATGTACATAATACGTTTCATATAAAAAAACAAAAATATTTTGTAAAATCTAAATGTACCTACCCGAAAAACCCACACAAAACTTATGAGTCCTTTAATGATAAATAAGACAATTCTAGAACATAATCCCAAAAAGAAAACCACATCAACCACTCATACTCATATATTTGGCTGTGGCCTTGTGTGTGTTTGGAAGTGTGTATGAGGATGTGTTTGTCCCTAAGCCTGACCGAGTTTGTAATGCAGATGTAAAGGGTGTTTTTTTAGGGGTATAGAACTTTAGCAACACTTTTTTTTTTAATTGGCGGTTATTTTAACATCTGGTGAGCTACGCTTTCAAATTTTGCAAATTTGTTTTGAAAATCATGATTATGTTGAAAATACGTATCGCACTCTTCGTCCATTTTACGGTCAAGGTTTTCGAACTACGTTAAATCTAAATGATAAAACGCATCCACAGAGACATCTGTCGGTCGTACAGTGCGTACAGAAGATGTCATTGCTACTGTAGAGCGTAGAGTAGAGATTATGGAAGAATTGAAGTCACACATTCACCTGAATGGACCCAAAGTCCCAAAATAAGATTGCCGTTAATCCGGTTTTCATAAGAGAATTTTGTTGAGCGATGAAGCTTACTTTTCGTTGAATGGCTGCGTCATCCTCAAGTGTTGATGAGAAACCGTTACATCCTGAAAAACTGACTGTTTGGTTTGCTTTATGGTGACCACTTTATGGTGACCCCTTTATGGTGACCGCTATAAAGCCATGATTATGTACTGACTTTTCGTTCCTCAATTGATCAACCATAAAGTCCATGATCTGTGGGTTCAACAAGACGGTGCGCCGCGGCGGCGCAACATATGTCACACAGCTCGTGCCACAATTGATTTATTGAAGGAAACGTTTGGTTACCGCATAGTTTCACGTTTCGGATCCGTGAATTGGCCTCCAAGATCGTGCGAGTGCGGAAACGCCTCTAGCCTATTTTCTGTGGGTCACTAGTCTACGCCTATAAGCCCGAAAAAAAGATTGACTACTTGAAGTACAACATTCGCAGCTTTATTGTCGATATACGGCCACAAATTTTGGGAAAAGTGTTCGAAAATTGGACCTCCAGATTAAATTACGTCATGCCAGAAATGATATTTAAATTATAATGCCAAAAGATTGTCTTTTGAATAAAGTCAATTTTACGTCTATTTAAAAGTTCTTTACCTCAACAAAAAACACCCTTTAGAGCGTTCATTTTACCCACAAAATAATTCCGTTTCCACCCATAAAGTTCAAAGTTTTCATTTATGTAAAAAAAAAAAATTATAAATTTGTACTTAAATCAAGATATAAATTCTATGTGTCTTTTCCTCTCTCCCTTTCTCTCTCTCAAAAAAAAAAAAAAAAAACAACAACAAGAAATACCTTCATAGAAAATAAAGGGAAACAGGAAACGGAAACAGGATATTTACCTAATCGTTAAAATTTACTTCATGCAAATAATATAATAATATACCCATACAATATCACGTGTCGAATCTTAACCACACTTCCTGAGTTGGGTGACTCTTCTATTATATCTCTATCTCTATCTATAAATGTTCATCCCTAATGCAGGGTTATTTAGAATAATATTGAGAAACTTCACATCACACTTTAGAAGATTTTTTTACGAGGCAGTTGGGATGGAGACTTTCAAAAAAAAAAAAAAAACTATTCTTCGGGATTAATATAGACACAAAGGGTGGGTTTTGTATATATCCTAATATAGCTTTATATGTTTCTATAAAAGAAATACAATGGAATGATGAAGATTTTCCCGATGAGTAGACCCATCAAGACATTTTCAATTGTAAATTCCATACGCACAAAAAATAGAATTGAAAAAGATACTCTTTTCATCAATATAGCTTGAGAAGAAGAGAAAGAGAAAGCTTGTGAAATCAACGTTTATAAAAGAAGCCCAAAATGCTTGCTGCTAAGCAAAGTCACCCAGGGTCATGATGGTGAAAAGGATCTTTCGGCTATTTGATCCCCTTATGATAGAACTTTAAACTTTTTCTTTCGTTTTCGGTTGTAGTCGGCGGCGCGGTGGTGGCATTGACGTCGTCGTCAGGCTTGTTATAATAAGAGTAGGTGCCTATCTTAGATTAAGCTATTCGTATATCGCTTATAGGGTTTTTGGTCTTCAAAAAAAAAAAAAAAAACATGGAAGTCAATCGTTTGTGTTCGTTTAAGATAATCCTCGTAATCTGACACGATGCTGGTATAGAGAATATAAAGACTACAACAACTGCCATATTATGTATTCAAGCAGATAAAAGGCAGATGAGAAGAAAACACGTTCCTTAGTTATTTTTTTTTTGTTGGGGGCTTCTATGGAGAAAACAATTGAGATAAAAAAAACAGGCTGGGAAAGGTTTTTTTTTGTTGTTGGTGGTGCTGGAATATCGAATATCTGTTGTATTGGTTTTTACCTTCATTTCATGTTTGGTTTTTTTTTGTTTTTGGAAATGTGTCCTTTAGAGAAGTAAGCTAAATTTCAATTTCCTGAGTAATTTGTATCGGAAGTGCTCGAGGTATATATCTAATTTCTATTGTAGGCTGTGCGTGTGCGCGCAACAAGAATAGAAACCGCCATATTATTTAGTCTTCGATTAAAATGAAATTTTGAATCAGGTAAACGGAAATATTTCTCACCATCTTCCAAGTTGAATAGAATTTGCCTATCTTTGCCGTTAAGCAGTCTGAAAAAATGGTCCTTCAATATCTCAGCACTGATAGATTAACTACTAGATTCCCATTCTCATCTTGGCAGGCTTGGGTTCTGGATTGTATCATTGAGTAGATCGTTCCAACCTTTGGTAAAATTTTCAAGCATCACTTCTGCAGGTAAAGTCCTCAATAAACACAACCGCTGCTGCTCCAACTCATCACTTTTATTCTTCCAGAGAATTTGGCGTTCATTTTTTTTTTTTGCCCGAAGAGCTCTCTCAGCAACTCTTGTTCTTGTCAGCAGCATTGTTTGATAGGCCTTGTTTTTGGCTACGTGCACCAACCAGTACCGGTACAGCACTTGCTGCTGGTGACGCGCTTGCTGAGATTAATAGAAGCGTATTCTCCAAACATGTGACTTCAAATCTTCTTGCAGCATCTTCTGCTTGGCGCTATGGCGCCTTGAATATCTGCATCCGAACTGGAGATACTGCCAAGATGCTGGAAGCATGTCAATTAGCGTCTATCGCAATGTGATCAATTTGGTTGACGGTTTTATGATCATTAGACTGCCAAGTATATCATAGTGCGTATATCATAGTGAGAGAATAGAGTACTACCTCCACTGTGAAGTTTACCATCCTGTATTAGTTATCAGATTTTTTTTCATGCAGACCTTGTGCCCGACTGTCAAACCAAGGATGTCCTACTTTCCGAATCTGGAGTTGAAATTTCCCAGAATAATTTTCACGTCGTACTTTGGGCACATATCGTACATGTTCTTCAGGAAATCGCAGAATGCTTCTTTTGTTGAGTCACTTCTATAAGGAATGCAGATCAGCAGGATGTTGTTGAATTTACTCTTGAGGCGGAATGTGACCGAGAGCCCGGACTGTGACCGGGCTCTGGCTCATCATCATCATCAGCTCGACAACCGGAGTCCGGTCCTGGCCTCTTTCAACAAGTCTCTCCACCTATCCCGGTCTCGAGCCGACACCATCCAATTGCGCACCCTAAGCATAAGCATGGTCTACCACAAAGGACTTTTCGAGCCGGTTCCTCTTCGCTCATGCTAGCTGGTTGCTCTGTCTACCGGAATCTACCTAGCTTAATTTTTGTCACTACATATGTCTGCTTCAAGGTAGGTTGCGTACGATTCATGATTGTACTGTCTCCGGGATCGTCCGGGCGCTGACTTTCACATTATAAAATCCTAAGATTTCTTGCCTAAGTCTTCCTCTTATCACAAGGAAACCCGATGACACTGTAGAAGATGTCACCGGACTTCATCTTTCTTATGGCCTCTCTATCCCATCGCATTTTCTGGAAAGCTGTAACCTCAGCCTTAAACCTAGTTTTGTTTGCCCTTGTTTTGTTTGCATGGGTCTTCAACTTAAGAATCACCGATATCCAAGGGTTGGTGTTGTTTCGGAACTGTTCTTTATATTTACAGTGGTAGTGATGTTAACCAGAAGCACAACCCCCATTCTGGAGGACCAGACTTTTACATAACCCTAGGAGGGTAAAACCCGAGTTAAAAAAAGGCGAATCTTCTTCACCCTCAAATTACCGACCAATTGCACTTACGTCCCTTCTTTCCAAGGTCATGGAAACGCTGATAAATTATCAGCTCAAGAAATATCTCGAAGATCGAAAGCTTCTTAATGACCGGCAATATGGCTTTCGCAGCAATAGGTCCACTGGTGACTTGATGGTTTATCTCACCGAACAGTGGAACAAATCTTTATATCGTTTTGGAGAAAGTAAGATTATTGCACTTGATATTTCTAAAGCATTTGATAAAGTTTGGCATCCTGCTCTTTTATCGAAAATGCGTGCGTTTGGTATCGATGAAACCCTTCTTCGTTGGATTAGTAACTTTCTTTCGAATCGCTCTATACAAGTAGTATTAGACGGATTCAAGTCTGAAACCCATAACATAAATGCTGGTGTGCCACAGGGTTCCGTTTTGTCTCCGACCCTCTTTCTCATTTTCATTAATGATCTCCTGTCTGCAACTACTAATCCATTAAATTGTTTCGCTGACGATAGTACCCTTAGCTTTTCATATTCGTTTCCAGATTCACATCCCTGCTCTTCGGACGTGGAACTGAAACGGCAAAATATGATAAGTTCATTAAATTCTGACTTAGACAGCATTGTACAATGGGGATTAAGAAATCGCGTAGAATTTAATGCTTCGAAAACTCAATGCTGCCTTCTGTCGTTAAAGCGAGACGTACCCCCCCCTGCCATTATCTATGAGTGGCACTTGCATCGAAGAAACCAATCAGCTTGCGATTTTAGGTATGTGTATCACAAACCACCTATTGTGGAATGATCACATACTTAACGTCGCCAAAAATGCCGCAAGATGTTTAGGTTTCCTTTGGAGATGCAAGAAATTCTTTTCCCCTTCTGATCTGGCTATTATCTATAAAAGTTATATACGTCCAAAACTTGAGTATAACTCCCATCTCTGGGCTGGTGCTCCAGCAACTTGTTTAAGCCTCTTGGACAGTATTCAAAGACGAGCCTTCAAAATGATCGGAGACAGGAACATCATCGATACTTTTACGTCACTTGAACACCGGCGTAATGTTTCTTGTCTCTCGCTCTTTTATCGTTACTTTTACGGTAAGTGCTCAAATGAAATAGCCAGTTGCATTCCTCCCCTTAAACGATTCAACCGTAATACTCGCGCTTCCAGGAATGCTCATCAGTTTGCTCTTGAACCCAATTTCGGCCGTACTGTCAAGTACAGGGATTCGTTCTTTAGCCGTACTACGCGAATGTGGAATTCCCTTCCACGCTCTGTCTTTCCCTCTCATTGTGATATACTGAAATTCAAGACTAATGTTCACCGACATCTCCTTTCACATCCCCTCCTACTTACCTAAAGCTCGCACTGTGTTCTGACATATAAAGGGTACTTAAATCCCCTTGTGTGCGTGCTCATTATAAAAAAAAAAAAAAAAAAAAAAAAAAAAACTGCTTCCTATAGGCATGAGCCTTGAGTATATTGGAGTAGCTGATATAAGGTGTTCACCAATTTGTTCGTATTAACTGGAATTATATGCACCACCGTTGATTCCATCAAGAGAATTCCACACTCCCACACTATTGTTAGAGTGCCTTGGTTTGGACACACTTCGTTGCAGGATAATCAGTAGCGACATCATACTACACTTCGAACTGTCGACCATTTATGGTATGGCCCTTCTGCACTTCGTCAAAATCAGACTTCTTTTATTGTAAAACAAATTAACACAGATGCCATTTTGTTGGTCATTGACCCTCCCTTCCAATAAATCATCTTCTGTTATTTTCAATTACTTATTAATATTTCAATTGGCTCCCTTAAAATAAATTTCAAAAAAAAAATCATCCTTGTATTAAAACATTTTTATCCTTGAGCTTTCATCAATCTATTTCTCACTGCCAAAGCTCTTACAGCGAATATATAAATATTCTGGCTGACATTGGCGGTATACTATATTGGATTACCGCACTAAGAAAAAAATGAGCACTTTAACCAAATCCTATTTAAAAATGCATCGATTCTCCATCAGGATTAATGTCACCAGCGCATATAAACGGATCACATCCTGGTGCTCGGCGTAATTGATTTTCGCATAATTTACGCTCAAAATAGCTCCATCGCGTATCGGTTTATGTATATGTCTAGGAATCTATGATTTTGTATGTGTGGAGGAGTGTAAATTATTCTATGGGACATCAACAACGACGACAGCGCTGATGACGCGCACTTTATCTCCGACACGCTTAAATCGTACAATTTTGTTATACACAGTCATGACAGACATGTTCATGGGATGGGGTAGGGGAGAAGGGAAATCTGATGTTCAAGTGCTATTTAACGTAAATAAATAAAAAAAAAAAAAACTACGATTAACATCAGCACTGCAACGGTTTAGTGATATGCAATTTTCTACTTTGTAGGTCATACCAACATTAGCTTATTTTGACAGGATATGTATATGAATATTTTATACCATGAATATTTGCCTCGTTCATTAACCGCAAATGCATGCGTGTAGACTGTAGTGAGTTGTTGTTTAACATAAAATAAAACCGTAGTCGGATCTCACAGCTGCCATTGAACATTGAACAATTGTACAAAATACATCAGACGTGCTGTCAATACCATCTGAATGGGATGCATGTTTTATAATAGTTCGGATGTCCACTGATGGTATTGGCAACCTATGATATTACCTATGTCGAGTTTTTTTTTTCTTTTTTAACTTTGTGATGTTTTCATGTTATTAGCAAATCCATAAATCATCAATTTCATGTGTTAATTGCAGACAGGAAATTAAAAGACCAATGTTTTTATTTAAATTACAAAAAAAAAAATAACTAATGAAGTTCTGACTTTGATCAAATTTTCAACAAAAAAAAAATGAAATAACTTATAGGCTGGTCACTTTCAACAAGTTCCTTCACCTATCCCGATATCGAGCCGAAGTCATCCAATTGCAACCCCAAGGCTTAGGGCGTCCTGGTCTACGTCGGTACCGTCTCTCCAGGTCTATCACGCTGTCGTCTACCATAGAATATACCGCAAAGGACTTTCCGAGCAGGTTCCTCTTCACTCATGCGAGCTAGGTGCCCTGCCCACCGAGGTCTACCGACTGTCACTATGTCTGCTTCAAGGTAAATTGCTTACAATTCATGATTGTACCGTCTTCGGAATCGTCCTTCCTCCCATATAATCATCATCATCATCGGCTCAACAACCGGGGTCCAGTCCTGGCCTCCTTCAACAAGTCTCTACACCTATCCCGGTTTTGAGCCGACGCCATCCAGTTGCGCACCCCAAGGCTTCGGACGTCCTGGTCTACGCCATATCTCCAGCGCAAGCATGGTCTACCACGCTGCCGTCTACTATAGAATGTACCACAAAGGAATTTCCGAGCCGGTTCCTCTTCGCTCATGAGGTACCCTGCCCACCGGAGTCTACCGAGCCTAATTTTTGTCACTATGTCTGCTTCAAGGTAGATTGCGTACAATTCATGATTGTACCGTCTGCGGAATCGTCCTTCCTCCCATATCATCATCATCATCGGCTCGACAACCGGGGCCCAGTCCTGGCCTCCTTCAACAAGTCTCTACACCTATCCCGGTTTTGAGCCGACGCCATCCAGTTGCGCACCCCAAGGCTTCGGACGTCCTGGTCTACGCCATCTCTCAAGCGCAAGCATGGTCTACCACGCTGTCGTCTACCATAGAATGTACTACCATGGACTTTCCGAGCAAGAACTCATGCGAGCTAGGTGCCCTGCCCACCGAGGTCTACCGACTGTAACTATGTCTGCTTTCAAAGTAGATTGCGTACAGTTCATGACTGAACGCCTTCTGAATCCCATGTGGGGCCAACAATTCTTCTTAAGACTTTTCTCTCGAACGCGGCTAAGAGGTCGGAGTGTCTTTTGCTTAGCACTCAAGTCTAATCTGTATACGTGAGTGAAAAAAACCTTTTAGAAGGGAACACATTCGTTTAAAGGTTTTTATGATTGTAACACATGGGGATTATCTTTACTCACTATATTCACCCAAAAGAGAGCGGAAGCCAAACTTAACTAAACACGAATCACTTAACAGCTGTTAAAATGGCTGCCGGGTAAAAAAGTGTTGCCAACTTTAAGTTCTATACCTTTAAAAAAAACACCCCTTAGACATGCATTTAAAAAATTTAAATTCCACCGAATAGCTATACATACTTAAAACCTATACATACCTTCACCAAGGATAAAAGACATTTTGAATATTTGCTTTAGCTATACTTACTTATTTAATTCTCAGAATAACTCCCCTCCTACATACCTCTCTATCTTACATTTCATTGTTTGCCAACTCCTCAAAGGATAAATTCCCATCTGCTATATTTGAGGCACACTCAAAACTGAGGTTAACAGCTTCACTGCAGATTGTCCTTGAATGCAAATAAATTAATTAATGTTGTTTGCATTGAAGCTTTACTCTTTCATGGGTCAAATACCAATGAAACTCCAATATTCCCTCTTTTCTTTGATTTGAGCTGAGTTCTGTGCTTCACATCACCCACCAAGCACCGTCTTTGGTTGTTGTTGTTTTTGTAGTATATATCGTGTCGTTGTTGAAAATGATGTGACAATATTTGGTGTTGAGTTTCTTCGGTGTTTTCGTTAATCCTTTGATATAAATCACAACCTCAAATAAATTCCTCTAAATAAACAAAATGACGACCCCCTTCTCTCTTTTTGAGTTTCCGATTCACATTGTGTAAATATAACGAATGGTGGTTTGTATATATGGAACATCATCAGGATCAGAGGGATATTCAATTCTCAACGCCTTGTAGTCGTCGCTCGTCATCGTGTGTCCTTTTGCTCCTGATTGGATGCGGTTATGGAAGAACATTTATCAGGCTGTTGCGTATGCCCAACCCATCATCAAATCGGCTTATTTTATGTAGGACCAGGTTGGTGCTCATCGCCATTAATGGATTCGAGGTGGTATAGTCCTGTTTACATAGAAAACAACTGATGGCAAAAAGCGAGGTGGTTTGTGTTGTGTTGGCTTTACTCCTTTCTTCGTATATGTTGGTGCTCTTCATTACATCTCTTCTATAAGCCTACTCTTTTTGGATTTCATCAAATATTGTTTGGTGAAGGTACCATACGAGAAATCCTTAAACCACAAGTTTACCTTTCAATAGGAATGGTTTTCTGAAATTAAAATTAGATGGCGACGTTCCTAACCTTTACCTTGTTCGGTTTTCAGTGTAGACCTTGGTAATAGATTCTTGACAAGACACCTAAAAAGCCCGTGCTTTTTTTTTACTGTAGGTTCGCTCATTTGATAAGAAAATGACAAAAATTGAGGAAAAAAAATTGTTAAAAGATCTTACTCTGTTTTTTTAAAGAATTAATAGCATTTTGGTACAAATTTGGCCAAGTATATTAAAGTGAAATAATTAGCCCTTCCATTTTCGATTAATTATCAGCACAAATCGAACAAGATTGCTTTTCAGTCTTCAATGAATTTTAGAACTTGTAAAGATTTTTTTTAAAAAATTTGGGTCACTTTTTTTTCAAAACTGAGTTTTTCATAAAAATGGGTCTCTTAATATATTTATTTAAATACAAAAATAGTTTTATGCAGTTGTCTACACTCAAAACTTGATGGCACTCAAAAAGCATTTTATAATTTTATCATAGTTTGAGTGCAATAGTGGCGTAACCTTCATACTTCTCTTAGAAACTGTTTGCTTCCGTATAGATTGTGACCATTTGCTTTGGTATACAAATAATATGGGCCGTGAAAAAGTTCACATGTATGTTTGGGATGAGTCTACAGCGTCAAGGAGGGCTCAAGAAATTGGATCTTGACTTATGCATTGTTTTAGAACGTAGCACATTCTAAAAAAGTTATTATGTATTCTGATCAATGTGGGGGCCAAAATAGAAATATAAAACTTTCCCTGTTGTTCCAATTTATGGTATCGCATATAGAATTTATGGTTAAAGAAATAGACCATAAATTGTGACCAAGATTTTGGTTTATAAAGAAGAATAACAATTTTATAGAATATGTTCGTCCCAAATGATTGGGTAAATGTGATTTCTTCGGCCAGAAAGAGAACCCATTCGAAATTGTAAAAATGATTTCATCTGATTTTTTTTCCACAAAATCTCTTGAAGAAAATATCACGAACAGGAAAATGTCAATTTTCCTATTCCAGTGTTGAATGGCTTAAAATTCAGTGGTAATACATTTCGAGAAAAATGAAACATTTTCAACTTTTTATAAGTTTTCCAATGAAATTGATGTTTTACTCGAAGAGGTAAATGTAAAAAAGAGACAATCCGTGGATAATAAAAAAACTCAACCACCTTGAGGAACATTAAGTAAAAAATGCAATTTAATGTTTAAAGATAATTTCATGCAAATGTTGACCGCGGCTGCGTCTCAGGTAGCCCATCCGCTGAGTCCAATTTTGGCATACTCTTTCACACATATCGGCCGGTATCTCACGAATGAATGCATGGATGTTGGCTTCCAGTGCGTCAATCGAAGCGGGCTTGTCCCTATAGACATTAGCCTTGACATACCCCCACAAAAAATAGTCTAATGGTGTCAAATCGCACGATCTAGGCGGCCAATTGACCGGCCCGAAACGTGAAATTAACTGTTCACCAAACTCGCCTCGCAATTGCGCCATTGTTTCGCGTGCTCTGTGGCATGTGGCACCGTCTTGTTGAAACCACATATCATGCAAGCCAAGAACTTCCATTTCGGGCAAAAAAATTGTTATCATCGCTCGGTAGCGTTCACCATTGACAGTAACGCTGCGATTCGCATCATCTTTGAAGAAATATGGCCCAATAATGCCGCCGCCGGCCCATAAACCGCACCAAACAGTGGCTTTTTCGGGATGCATTGGTAGCTGTTGCAATGCTTCTGGCTGATCTTCACTCCAAATGCGGCAATTTTGCTTATTTACGTACCAATTCAACCAAAATTGAGCCTCATCGCTGAACACAATTTTTCGATAAAAAAGCGGATCCTCGGCCAGCTTTCCAAGAGCCCATTCACCAAAAATTCGGCGTTGTGGTAGGTCGGCTGGCTTTAGTTCTTGCACCAGCTGTATCTTAAAAGGCTTTACGCCCAAATCCTTCCGCAAAATTTTCCACGTAGTGCTGTAACAAAGGCCTAACTGCTGGGAACGGCGCCGAATCGACATTTCGCGGTCTTCTGTCACACTAGCTGATACGGCCGCAATATTTTCTTCACTACGCACAGTACGTAAACGTGTTGGTGGTTTAATGTCCAACAAAGTAAATTTGGTGCGAAATTTGGTCACAATCTTCCGAATAGACTGCTTAGAAGGTCGAGAATGCCGACCAGAAAATGAAAGCAGCGCGCGATGAACATTTCGAACCAAGCACGAATTTTGATAGTAAAATTCAATAATTTGCAAGCGTTGTTCATTTGTAAGACGATCCATGGCTAAATTGCAAACCAAACTGAAGCTGTTTGACAGTGACACAAGGTACTAAACACACGTCAGCTGTCAAAACCAGTGTTGCCAAAACCAAACCAGCTAAAAAATCACCCTAGAATCAATCAGGATTTATGAATTATGAAGCAGTAAATACAAAAAAATAACTTATTGATTTATCGAGCGTTAGCCTTTTATTAATTTAACACAATAGCAACATCAAATCAAGCATTTATGATTTGATAAAATCCCACCAGCTACTTTATTTTCAAAATCCACACAAAATCAAATACTTGAATAATTTTCCAATGAAGGGTGTCAGAAAATGCGACAAATAATGCTTTTCTTTCAATTTACCCCCCACACCGCTTACATATTCAGAATAACTCTAACCATCACAGTTGCTTAGCTATTCAATTGATATTCAAAAAAAAAAAAAAAGAATTCTTTTTATAATCCAATGTAATGTTAGGAATTACCTGAATAGCTTTAGCAAAGCTCACATTTTTTTTTTTTCATTGATCCACATTTACACCATACTCAAAAATTTCCTATTTTCGCTCTTTAAACTATGCAAATAAACCTCCAAAAAGCCCCATTTTTATCCCCCACACAGCACCGGACAGAAAAGATTCTTTTGCTTACATAATATCATCATTGGTGATGGGAGTTTTTGTTGGCTTGCTTGATGTCATGGATAAAAGTCATCCTTATTATAAATTTCTCTCTCTCTGTCTCTCTGTATAGGTACCAACCGGAGGAGCTCTTGATTTTTCATTTGTAGGTTGGTAGGTATTCCATCGCTCGTTCGTCGTCGTGTCGTTGTCATCATTATCAATGGTGATTTTCGAAAACCTCTGCCTATACATTTTGTTGGAAAGAGGTGAGAGGAATGTCACCATCCAGAGCGCAAATGGCGCCCAAGCCCAACTCAGATAATGACGATAATGTTACAAAAAGGACTCAAATTTTAAACCCTTTAACCAAAACTCATAGTCGAGTTCGAGTTCGAGTTCCATCCAGACCTTACCTTACCTTGCCTTCCTTACCAGTAACCAAGCCAAAGAGGATATCCACGACAAGAGGGCACATTATTGTGCTGTGCGCTATCTTTAGTAGGTAAATCGCAGAGCAAACAAAATTCATCCAATTTGAATCCCTCTGCCTTACCGATAGATTCATTAACTGATTGAATTTGTTTTGTGTGCTTAGCTTTTCTCCGAAGCATCGTCAGAGAGTCAGAGAGCTTCGAATGATGCCGCAATGGGTGACAGAGAAAAGGACGAATAATGGGAAACATTTACTTGCGTATGCTTATTTGGGTGGTTTGACTTTAAAGGTATTTACCAGAGTTACCCAGACCTGATGCCTAAGCATTATAAAATATATCCTTGCAGTCCTATAAATTTGTCAGTGTGCCTGTGCATGTGCGTGGCAAAAATAGCTGATGGAATATGAGGGGTGGTTGCGGCCGAGGTTAGGTTAGGGTCGGATATTTTTTTTTGCTTCTTCTATAAATATACAATGTAGGTTGTATATGGGACCCTTAAATGATGCTTTCGTTTATAATTGTTGTTTACACATTGCGGATTCGGGATTTAATTACGAGGACAATCACGACTAAGGATTTGTTTGAACAGTGGTTAATTGAGTTTCGGTTACGCGAAGCACTTATTGCTCTTGGAAGCTTTGTTTTGATTGAAAATTAGATATAGCTGACGCTTCATATATACCTGCCAGATGAGATGGTGTACCATAAGGTATATAGAAATGAAAAAGAAAAGAAACACACAGAGTGATGATGATAAAAGGATGTAAGTAGGTATACGTATAGAAGAAACAGCAATAGAACATCATCGAAGAGGGAATAAAGGATTCATCAGGTTTAGATTTGGATTAAAATTGAAATGGATATTGGAATTGGAGTGGAATAATGGGTTTTCTTGGAGAATAATTAATCTGCCATTGGGTGAGTTATTGCGTCTGATGTGAGAAGTTTAATTATTATTATTTTTGTTGGTGTTTTTAATTTTAATGATGGGCATGGGAAATGGGAGATGTTGTGGAAAATAAGTTTTTTTTATTTTAATTGATATCATTAAGGAACTTGTCATTTACTTGCTGTGCTTAAGCTTTGATAATGTTTTTTTTTTTAAATGATTCTGTTGGTGGTATGCTTGCTCCTAAATACCGTCACATCTGGTTTTATGGTCTGAAGGAAAAACCGTTTAATTTCATTTAAGTTATGGAGTTCTTTATGTTGTCACTTACTAAATACATGGTTTAATTCAGGCTTACTATTAAGGCTGTGTAGGTGAAGACATTGAGCCGTTATAATTCTAGAACACATAAAAATTGGTATGCCACGCCAGTCTAAAAGACTGGGACCATATCTCTCTGCTTCCACTGCTTCACACAAAGACTCCACTTGGGGGTTAACCGCGTTGACCTCAGGCCTCCTGGTTTTGGATTGTTCCCTGTCCGAGATCAATTAAATGCCCTTGCATTTGTTTGATTCCGCGATAGTTTTAGAAAGTCGTGTGCCTTTTGAACTGGGTTTTCAGGGCTTCTTCCTTTTTCATGACAGTAACAGCTAAGTAGGTCATACTGTATTTTGTGCAAGATTGTATTTGTTGACGTTAAGGCTTCTTCGTGTTATTTTTGCTTATTATTCGACACGCTTTTCCAACTCCAATTTATTTCTTGAATATTGTCCAACACTGTGAAGCGTATGTAAACGTCAACCGGACGAACAAATGCTGTATAGAGCTTTCCTTTCAGCTTAGGGCCATTTTTCGATCACAAAAGATGGCGAAGTTTTCCCGTTACATCATCCATCCAACTCTGCTTTATGATTCAAATAGATGTCCGGGAAACATAGGTATTCAGTCTTTTCGGGGTAATGCGGTACGTTGCATGGACACAGAATCTTCCTTTATAATAGTTCCAGCGTCATCAAAGAATAATTGAATCACTTAAGTATCCGTTACCTTATCCTCAAGCAGAAAGTTAAGGACTGTTATAAAAAGCAATGGACTTAAGAAACTTCCTTGGTACACGCACCTACTATGATTGGGAACTCTTTACTGATTCCTGTTACATTTTGTTTTAACTTACTCCTAGATGGCCATGATTATTCCCACGTTGGCTTCTAGAACTTCTAGCAAAGTGAAACCCGTATCAGATCTCGTTTTTGTTATCTGTCGAATGCTTTTTCGAAATAAACCACCTTAGCTGAAACAAATCCAATAGAAAATCTTTATTGGACTTAACGTTTTAATAAAAAGTAAAGGTCTTACAACGCTTCCTTAGTGTAGTTCATGTAAAAATATGAAAATAAATCGCTGAATGCTATAACTAGCAATCTTAAACTATCTTCACTTTCATCATCCTTTATGTAAATATTCATTGAATCTCCTATAAAAATTTCCTAGAATTTATATTTCTACAAATTTCCCTAAAATAAATCTTCCAAAAAGAATTTAACAAACTAAATCTATGTATGTCAGCAGTGGTTGTACCTATCAACTAAGTTTGTGAAAACTTTAACGTCACACAAAAGTAAAAGCGTAACAAAAACCAAAAAAAAAAAAAAAACAGAGAAGACAATTCCGTGTCACAACTCACATTCATTACATATTGACAAGCTCTCCACTTAAGGATATTAAACGTACCTAACATAAAAAAAAAAAAAAAAACAAGTTGACATGAGCTACTGGGGCTGTGAGACAAGGACTCATGGGAGACAAAAACCAAACTATCGTATCGAACATTGTATATAGTATAAGCCATCGCATCGTTGACTTTATACTTTACACACCACCCCATTTGTGTCATCCTGTCATACGTGTTCTATATATGCATTAACCAGAATTGGATTTTACCTTTTCCAACTAGCTATGGCGCGATAAAACTTTATTATCCTTTAATAGACCCTCTACAATAGGTTAGCTAGTATAGACAAACACCCATATAAAGGCCCATACTTTTTTTTCATACGCCTGCTATAGCCGTCATGTCATCTATCAGAAATATATATAATTTTAGTTGCAGTTTTTACCTATACCTTTATAAAAAACACTTTTGCTCTCTCTCTCTTTGTTTTTGTAGACTTTGCGTGTCCTTATTCCAACAGCAAGAGAGCAGCAAGCAATGGCAATGAGATAAACACGCGAAATATTTTATGTCTATACAACAAAAAAAAAAAACGAAAACTGTACACGAAAGTATGAAAATTAGTTTTTTTTTTCGTTCTATTTTAGGATTTGTATTTGTACCTACATTATATGTTGCACGAATATGGCTTTCTTTGTTGATGAAGCCTTTCCACGATAGAGTTTTGCTCCTTCTGCGGAAAACACAACGCACAAATATCAAAAAAAATATGCACCATTTGCACAATTTAAAACTATTTGGGATTTTGTATTGGTTTGTAAAGTTTTATGTTTTAAAATGTTGGTTTTTTAAGGTTATGAGATTTTAAGAGATCTGGATTTAAGGGATTTTGAATTTCCGAAGATAATACGAAGGCATTGATCCCTAAAAGAAAACCCAAAGTTACTGAAATCCAAGATTGTGAAAATTCCGAAATTCCCGAAAAATAAAAATTCTAAAATCCGAATTTGCGAACATAAAACCGAAAGTACAAAATTCAAGAAATTTGGAAAATCTTATACCCCAAACCGAAAACCCCAAGGCCACAAACCCCACATTCATAAAATTTCCAAAAATTGCGAAAACGTATACCTAATAATAAAATTTAAAAAATTTTTAGATAGCTTAATTCCAAAAACTTTTTTTTTGCATTGTGGTATTTTTGGTTTTCTGTATTTTCTAGGTGCTTCCTTAAGGTTTTGAGGATTTTGGTGCAATTATTATTAACTTCCCATAGGGAGTTATTGTAATCGGTCCGATTTGTCAAATTGAAATTCTTGACATTTCTCGACGTTTCAAGGTCCCTAGAGCCTATATCAATCATTTTTAGAGAGATGTCTGTGTGTGCGTGTGTACGTACGTTCGTACGTCCGTACGTCCGTACGTCCGTACGTTCTGGTACCATTTTTCGTCGTCGATATCTCAAGAAGTAGTAGAGATATCAACTTGAAATAAATTTTGTTTTACAGATAATAACTTCGAAAGAAGCTGAAAGGGCGTTTATTAATATTCAATGAGTTGTTTTTTTACTATAGCTGTTTAAAAAAGAAGTGAAAATTTTGGTTGGGCTCAAATATCTCACGAACAAATAATGCTATTGACTTGAAATAAATTTTATTCGACACATTTTGACGTCATACAAATTTGATATGAATTTGGAAAAAAATCAATATACCGTTATTTTTTAAAATCAAAAAAACTGAAAAAAAAAATTTTATAACTCGAACATCCTTAGATGGAAAAACGATATTAACTTAAAAATAATTTTATTTTTCGAAAAATGTTGTTTTTGACTACTGGTGAAAATTTCAAAAAAATTGAATTGACAGTTTTTTTTACAAAAAATTAAAAACTACAAAAAATTCTACCAAAAATTGGTATAAATTGTCTTTCGACTCAAATTTCTCAAAAACGGGTAACGATATTGACTTCTTGTTTGTTTTATTTTCTACATAACATAATTGTTAGCAACTGATAAAATTTTGACAAATATTGAATGGGCAGTTTTTTAACAAAAAATCAAAAACTGTTAAAAATTCTAAAGAAAAGTAGCTACAATTGTATTTCAGCTCGAATATCCTGAGAACGAACAACGATTGTGCCTTCTAAAAAATTTTATTTTATACATAGTACAATTTTTTATGAAAGGTTAAATTTTGACAAATATCTAATTGACAGTTTTTGACAAAAAATATAAAAACAAAATAAACTAAAAAGTGGTAAAGTTTTCAAGATCACAAATGGGAAGTTATCATTGTGGGTCGCACCCAGCCTCTTTTTTATTTTTAGAATTTTCTGGATTTTTGAATTATTTTATTAGGAATGAAAAATGTAAATTCAAAGATTCTCAAAAATTAAAATTTCGAAAAACAAAAATCTCTGAAATTAATAATCTTGAAACTTTCAAAAATTCAAAATTTCAAAAAACCATAATTTCTACATCACAAAATCAAGAAAACTTAAAATTCAAATTCCTATAGGTAGGTAGGAAGAAATGGCGATCTCAAGGCAACCTAGCCTGTGATCTGATAAGCGCTGTGGTGCGCCGTTTTGATACCATAACTCATTTGACCTATGATAGAAAGGGAAAAATTTACAGAGAAGCTTCACAGCGGAGTATGTTAGAGCCATTTTGTCGCGTTGAGAAAAAAGATCAGATCTCTGATTTCGTCTCAGATATAGCTCGTCGAGTTCGTAAAAGATTGCTTTTCCAAAGAATTGCATTCTAATGTTTGCCAAAGCAGGACATTTGCAGAGGCATAGGATTACCGTTTCCCTGTCGCGTTGGTCACTACAACTACGGCAAAACGTGTTGTGAGGAATGCCCAACTTCTTTCCATGAACTCCTCCAATGTCCGGTGCATACCGCAACAACCCTGGCTATGTCTTACCTGGGCCTGCATAGAAGATCGTTTGTACGGGTTTTATTATAGGTGGCCCATATCTTCCTAGATATAAAGCAGTTGGGTAAATTTCTCCAGCTTTGATTTGATTCTGTTTGATAGATAGAAAATATTCAAATTACTATTTTTGAATATATTATTTTTTGATTGTTCCATTGGTTCTGTCGTTTTTCCGGACCATGATCCAGAGATTTGAAAATTTCAGAATTTTTTGGATTTTATGTTTCCTAGATTAGGAGTCTTAAGAATTTTTCGGTTTCTTGACTTGAATTTTACCAATTTTCGGTCTTTTTGATCATCGTTTTAGTAAAAATGAAAGTGATCAAGATCTTTGAACCTGCTCCAAAAAATTTGAGGCTTCTCAAATTTTATTCTAAAAACCATAAAATCTTCAATCAACTTATTTCAATCCAGTAAAATTGTACAACCCATTGCAATTTCTGGCTTCGTGCATGTTCCTTCTTCAGTAGATTCATCAATTTCTCAATGTGCTCAAACAAAAGTCAACTCAAAGTTGAATGAAAGAAACCCCCAAGAATCAATGGGTGTTTTATGCCACAGCTCAAGTGTAATGCAAATAGAGTAAAGTGCGCGATGGTTTTTCGTAAAGCAACATACCTACACCAGAAAATACAAAACGATGTGGTTGGAAAAACTGCATTTTCAACATCCCCCAAGACTCAAAGGTCGTATCGCAATTCTTTAGAGCACCATAACAAGTCATTTCAAGAGCCTCTTTTTCCCCCATTTTATTTTCAGCCTCAGTACCTTCTACAAAGCAGTCAAACTATCACGGAAAGAATAAAAAAAATACCTGCATATAAAAATGTGCAAAATGGGAGAATTGCATTTGGAAAATTTAATCTGCCAGTTTCAGTTGAACCCTTTGTTAAACGGTATGGTTAGTATAGGTACCCATAGTTGGAATTGAGGCTCTCACGCCTCTCATACTATACTACGCTTTCTCAGATTTCCTTATCAAAGTTTAACAAACAAAACGTCCGTCCGCCGCCGTAGTCGTCATCGTCATCGTCATCGCATCGTCGTCGTCGTCGTGAATGAAAAGAACCCTCATCGTTATTGTTAGGTCCTCTTCGTATAGTTTCGTCCTCATCATCATCGTCAGCGTTATTCGTTTGTGCGCCTACTTCACATTTACGTATAATATCCTTGGGAATAGTGTACCTCTCTACCTACCTACGTCCTATTGCCTGCTGGTCGCGTGTTGACAAACAATAATAACAACAGTTACGCATTCACCAACAGCGCGCAACAAGGACCTCCTGGGGCTTTAACTGACTTTGTGGCGCAAAATGGGGGAGTTATTTGCTTAAAGCCCATCCACAACCTGCTGATTTGTATATGTAGCTTTGCTGCCGCCTACTGTTTGACGTGGCTTGACTTGGCTTTGGCTTTGGCTCATGGGTACTGCATTTGGAAATGTTATTGCTCGTGAGCAAGTTTACGACGAGTTCGTTTTATTATTAGGAATTTAGCAACGTACCTATTTATATATAGTATCTACGAGTATATATTATATACAGTCATTAAATGCAATAACACTTGTAACAGCATATAACAGAAGTCATGGTATTATAAGAATTGACTAAAGCTGGTTGGCCTTGGAATTATCTTCATCACAGAGGGACTTTTCATTTTTACGTTACTTTATTTATTCTTATTTATTTTTTCAACAAAGACGGAGAAGTCACAATAATAGGGATGAACGTCTCTGCTTATAACTATATGTATAATGACTCTAACCTCTGTGGAGTTTGATGTTCTTTGGGAAAAAAAAAGTTATATGCCTTTGAACCTAGCTTTTATGATGTTTTCCTTGGTAATAAATCTACGGCTCTGGATTACCTCTGGATTTCTTCTATATTATGTAGGTAAGCTTGGAAACAATTATGTATGTTTAAAAATAAAAAAAAACTTAAGCTTAAGCTTTGAATAAGTAAGGTACCTTTCATGCTTATAGATTGTACAATATATAGACACTTTAGGACGCCGATTTATCAAATTTAACAATAATTTAAATATTTCGGTAAAATGGTATGGATCCTTAATAATTAATCTTTCATTAATTTTGATTAATTGTAAAAAGTGTTTTTTCACAGTCATAAAACTTTAAGTTGGCAACACTTTGTTTTAACTGGTGATGGCGGCCATTTTAACAGCTGTTAAGTTTTGTTTGGTTTGACATTTTAACATGAATTTGTACAAATTTAACCCGATCCCAATCCAGATTTTCATAATAGAATTTTGTTCAACGATGAAGCTCACCTTTGAATGGCTACGTCAAGTGTTTACCTCAAGAAGTGATAATCCTAAATAGTGACCGCTATAAAGCCATGATTACTGAATTTTTCGTTCCTAAATTGATCAACCATGATGTGCATGGTCTGTGGTTTCAACAAGACTGCACATATCACACAGCTCGTACTACAATTGATTTATTGAAGAAAAACGTTTGGACACCACTACGTTTCGGATCCGTGAGTTGGCCTCCAAGATCGTGGGACGTAATGCTGCTAGAATATTTTCTGTGGAGATAAGTATCGCTAGTCTTCACCGATAAGCCGGAAACGATAGGACCACTTGGAAAATAATATTCGCTGCGTAATTGCCGTTATTGGACCTCCAGATTAAATCACGTTGAAGCCAGCCGAGGCGGTCATTAGGGTGTGTCGGGATTTTTTTTTCGATTTTCCGAACGTAAGACCTCTCAAAACTTGCGTAATTGGTCACAGATTGCAAAAGTATTTGAAAAAAAAAAAAAAATATATCTTGGGGGCGCTACGGGCCTTCAAAGTTTTGAAAAATATTCATTTTTTATGATTATATCTCGCTATCCCTAATATCTGCTCCTGATCTACTATTTACTATAATTATTGACTATTTGATATTATTAGATGAAGAACATTTTTGTCGTTTCGTTTTGTTTGTAGCAACACATTCCAGTCGTTTCAAATTTATCACCTCTCAACCTGAAAATACCTCCAATATGGTGTTCCATATTATTTTTTTTTATCGCCATTTTCATCATTTTCTTGAGCCTTAAGCCACTTCTTAATAAATTTGACGTAATTTGAAGTAAAATTTCTTCACCTTTCCAATTTTAAAAGTTTGTTTCTCAAATCAATACAACAGGGTAAAAATTCGAGGCCTATACCTAGACAACTGACTTCATTCATAGGGTTAAATTCTTATGAATAATATTAGGTTTCTATCTGGGCTACCTGAAAAACACACAACCCAATCCGATTATAAAGTCGGATTAAAAAACTCAAGTGTTTGAAAAGTGGGCATTTTGTGGATAAATGTGGGAAAAACCACATATGTGGTTTATTGAGGAAACGTAGGGTTTTTTCATTCACCACTTGTTTATGACTAAATGGGTTGTCGAACTCCAAAATTTGTAGACCTGAATTGCAAGGTTCTTATATAAAAGCTACACTTTGAAGTCCTTAAATTTCATTCGAGATCCTCTACGGGGTGTGTAAAGTACGTTGTAATAGCGTTAAAAGTAATTTTTGAAATTTTTCAAACAATGAATTCGAGACGTAGCGGGACTACTTGTGATATATTGGGATCATACAAAAAACTTGACGATCGGCAGCTACCAACTATAAGGGACGTCATTAAAAGTATTTTGTTTGTCAGGAACGACCTACAACTTAAAAGTAATGGAATGGATCCATCGCATGCAAATATATATGATATTGTTTTTGAAGAAATCAACAATATTTGGACCAAAGCTTCTATTCCAATTGTAACTAAGAAGCGAGCTATTCAACTACTTAAATTCTATTTCGAAAAGTACAGGATTTTAAAGCGATACCCCAAAAGCAAACAAAATGATAATTTCGAAAACAAACTGAAAGGTTTTTTAAAGTTATCTGAGAAGCTTTTTGATGTTGCTGCTTGTAAATGCACTTCATTTGAAACTTCTTCGTGCTAAAAACCTAAGAAAGTTCCCATCAATGAGAGAAGTTTTTTGCTGGATCAAAGAAATGAGAGGAAAATGGTTATAAGCGGGATTGACAAGAAAGGAACTAATATCTTGAAGAAACGACATCAGATGCAAATTGAAGAATCAAAGAGAGAAGCAAGAAGGTGTTCTACGCAAGAAACCGATTCTATGTCAGGAAACTGCGATGAAGATTCGGTGCATGAATCTTCCACAGAAACGTATGCAATAACAGAGGCATCCCCAGCAAATGCATCTTTAACTGAGACACCATCGACTTCAAGGGCTAATCGGAACACATTGAGGTTGCCAACCGCCGGTCATATGCCAGAAATTATATGATGGCAAAAGATTATCTTTCGAAAAATTGAATTTCGTTTAAATTTTAAAAATTTATCTTTGTTTTATTCTAATTAAAAAAAAACACCCTTTAGAACATGTAATTCAAGTTTTTTTGTTTTTAATTTCAAGAGACACGAAATTTTAATAAAGCCAAATCCATACTTGATCTTATTGCACGTTGACAATATAAAATATAGTCCATTAAATTTAGGTTTCTGTCGTCGTAAGATCACCATGGTTAGGAGAGGTTTACGCGTCAAGATTATTCTTGGGTGTGTTCCTCTTCCTTACCCCTTCCAGGTTAGATCATTCCTCTCCCAGGCCCATAGAGGCAGTGGCCTCATTTAACGTCTGGTGGATGGGCTAGATAGACAGGTGGTTGGTGTGTCTGTATCGTTTCGTCTATCCTCTTAACTATGCCACACCTGGATAAGGAGAGGTTAACATGCCAAGATCAACTTCCTGGGCGTGCCTTCCTCATTTATCTCCACAGCGGAGGTCTGTGGTCTACCACAGAATGTTCTTCCGGAGCCGGTTCCTTTTCACTCATGCGACCTAGGTGCCCTGCTCACCGAGGTCTACCGACTGTCACTATGTCTGCTTCAAGGTAGATTGCGTACGATTCATGATTGTACCGTCTCCGGAA
The DNA here is from genome assembly GCA_958431115.1 of Syrphus vitripennis. Taxonomy (NCBI): domain Eukaryota; kingdom Metazoa; phylum Arthropoda; class Insecta; order Diptera; family Syrphidae; genus Syrphus; species Syrphus vitripennis. The sequence continues at coordinate 133,723,313 of OY288108.1, read as the reverse complement.
TCGTCCTTCCTCACATATGGGGCCAACAATTCTCCTTAAGAATTTTCTCTCGAATGCGGCTAAGAGGTCGGAGTGTCTTTTGCTAAGCCCCCAAGTCTCGGATCCATACTTGAGTACTGGCAGGACCAGGTCCTGTACAGCAGCAGTTTTGAAGTTATGGTGAGATTTCTGGATTTGAAGAGCTTTGACAGACTATAGTAGGCTCTGTTGGAACTGAGCAGCCGCCCGCGTATTTCTTCTTCTATATTGTTATCGGCTGCTACTATTGACCCAAAGTATTTAAAGGACTGCACCACTTTAATACTTCGTAAAATATTATTTTAAAAACATGGAACTTAAAATATATATTTTTTAAATATTTGTATTGGTACATACATTACATATATATGTCAACTCCTTATTATTTCATGTTGCAATGCGTCATAAGTAAGAACTCAATTTTTTAAAGAAAAATTTAAATATTTTAATAAAATTGTGCTGAAATTGTATTCGAAATTATGTCTGATTGTAAAGCTTCACTTTAATAATAAAGTGTCTACTACCATGGCATTGGTAGGTAATGGATACGCCAATATACCTCCTTTAAAAAAAAATTGTAAGTGCTTCTTTTTTGTCTGCAGCAAAATAACCCTCTCGAAATACAAAACATATACTACAACACATACAACATACATTGTATATGGACTTGGAATTCCTTTAAACATTACTTGGTGAGAACACTTCCTTTTTTGGTTGAATAAATTCAACAATGGAATTACGAAATTAAGGTAAAACTTAAATGAACTACCATTATACTTTGTATTGTTTGTTGTTGTGTTGTAGAGATATATACCAGAAGACTTTTGGCCAACACAATGCACAGCACACGTTCCTTTATTCCAATCGTTTTGAGTCTGTTTAATTGTATGTATTGTTTGTAGGTATACCTCAGTGTTTTCGCAAAAAAATCGTTTCTTTAGAATGCACATTAAACCGTAGAAACAAAAAAAACCCAATAACACTTTTGGTATTATTTTCAACATGCGAAATGTTTTGGGAGGTAATTTCCGAAGTCAGTCTCTCTCAGAGTGCTATGGCTTGGAGGCTACCAACCATTGGGATTTGGTCAGTTTTTTTGTGGAAGCACTTGGTAAAATAATTTTACCTGCGATTTATTTCTCTCTTCCGGGTTTGATTTTATATAATTTGTTTTATTTTTATTTTTGTTTTTAATTATCTATTACATGTACTGTACACTCGAGAGGGTTTAATGGTGTTGTTGTGTAAGGCTCCAGGAGAATAGTAACGTTATAACGCTTTTAAGAAATTAATGTTTGAAATGAATTTGTTGAATTCACACATTTTTCAGAGCTGTTGTTTTCTTCATACTCAAAAGTTTGGATTAAAAAAAAGCAATTTTGCGTAGATACTTTAGAACGAATTTGAATCCCTGAAATATTCTTAGGGTAGTTCTATTTGATGTAATAAATAAGGTCTTAAGACCTCCAAACAATTTTGGTTTAATATTTTAACTTGCAACTATAGCGCAAGTTTTGGATCCGTGAAAAAACTAGAAATCGAGATTTTGATCAACGTTGACATTACTTGATAGGGAAGTCGTAAAAAATCTATCTGTCTATCCTAAACGGATAAGTGGATTTTCTTAAAACATGTGTATAGTGTTTTTAGGCCGAATCTGTACACACTGTCTTGATTTTTTTAAATTAACAAAAATAACAGTTACTGCCATACATTTATTTGGCTTCTTTTGGAACATCAGATTTTCTCGATTTTTTTTGTTGAAAAAAAATGCAATAAATCAAAAAGTATATTGGCTCACATTTCAAATGAAAAAAAAAATTCAAAAACTTGGATTTTCTCAAAAACTATTCATCTAAATGCAATTAAAATTTATATGCTAAATCTTCTAAAATTTATAAAAAGTATTTAATTTTTTAATTTTCAAAAAAAAATAAGTTTTTTTAATTAAATATTTAAAAACGATTTTAAAAATATTTTTTTTTGAAATTTAATAAAAACTGTTTTTTCAATACTATCTCTAAAAATTTAACCCAACATCAATTTTATTTTCGAAAATAACAGTACCTCCCTTACAAATGTCAAAGACCGTTTTCAAAAATTTCAAATATTTCAAAAAAAAAGCGTAGACAATTAGTACCTGCCATACAAAAAATGCTAAGAAAAAATTCGTTTTGAAAAATCTAAAATTTCTCGTTAACGGCAACGACAATCTTATACACTTACACGATTTATTTAAAAATAAAAAAAAATTAGGTTACATCAATGTCCTTGACTACTAAATCTTACACCCCTAGACATCTTCAGCAAACAAGTAGCGGCAAACTCAGCTACGTAATCATATGGCCACACCATCATTCTAAGCAATTTTAAATTCATTCCGGATCGCTTAGACTACATCACACCTCAATTGGTGTTCGAAATTAATTTCCAGACCTTTGTTCCATCCAGAGCAGTATGGGAGGACCGGAGCATTCTGGACAGTGAATTTGTACACTTCTAGACTGATGGTTCAAAAACCTACGATAGTGTAGGAAGTGGCAAATCCTCGGAAAAACTGAACCTCAGTCTTTTCTTTCGCCTACCAGACCATTGTAGTGTGTTCCAAGTGGAAATTCTGGCGACTAAGGAAGAGAAAACGTAATATCCAACACCGTTATTCGAATCTTCTCAGATAGCCACGCGACTATTAAATCTCTTGCCTCTGTCATTACGAAATCAATCACGGTCTGCCAAACATTTCTAAGGGAGAAGTCTGAACAGTTTGATGTGCGGGGACATAGTGACATTCCGGGCAATTGTAGGGCGGACGAACTCGCTAAACAAGGAACAATCACTCCTCTACAACCAGAAAGGAACAACATAGGCTTACCTATCGCTGCATGTAAACTCATATGCTAAAGCGGGATGCTTTAAAGAAAACCAACCTCAGATGGACTCAGAGTAATACCTGCCTGGCAACCAAACAAATAAGGCCTAGTATAGACTTGAAACGTTCAAAGTTCCACCATAGGTGTTCTTAGAGGACACTGCCTAATAGGTAGACACGCAATATGAATGGGTGTGTTTTCCAACGATTTCTGCAGGAGCTGCATGGCGAATAAGAAGATGAAACTGTTCAACATCTTCTCTGCACCTGCCCTGCTCTCTCAGCTAGAAAGAAACTCCATCTAGGAGAATTCTTCTATGAGGACCCTAGTTATCTAGTGAATACGGACGCTAAAAGTCTATTCCTATTCATTAGAAGCTCCAAGTGGTTCGACTAGTAAGTTCCTATCTAGCTAGTTTTCTCTTTTTATGGTATCACAATGTACCCATAAGGGTCTAAGTGTGTTGGGTTTCTTGCCCGACAGCCATTTTAAACCTAACCTACCCTAACCTTTGTCCTTCAAATTACAATTTTATATTTTTTTTCGAAAAGAACAGTTTAATTTATAGATTTTACTAAATATTAATAAATAAAACATATTTAATAAAAAAAAATTGCTAGTAACTTTTGCATTCCAAAAAAAAAAAATATGTTTTAAGTCATGGCCCTAAAAAGGCAGAATTTTCTTATATTACTTTTTGGAACAATATGATTGAAAACACCCATTTTTTTTATTTTTATATATACGAGTATGTTTTAAACAGTTTTCTTATATTCTTTTTTGTATTTATCTCTATTTTGATGAATTATATTTTTGGAAAAATAATAATATTGAAGCCTTTCAAAATAAAAGAAACCCCTATTGCTTTCTTTCAAAAAAACTTTGAATATAAACACAAAGTAAAAAATTATTTAATGAACAGTTTCATTATTGCAATAAAATTTTCACCGGACCAATGAAATGTTCACCGAAATATCAGTGATTCACAAAATATTAAATTGAATTATTTTTAAATCAGCCCACATAATTCTCAAAATTCTTTAAAACACGACGCTAGCCCACACAAAATCATAACAGCATAATTTTAAGCTTAATAATGAACTCAGCAAACATTTTTATTATTATTCACATAAAAAGCTTTTAATACATCGAATGCATCTTGTATACTTAAAAATAAAAAAAAGAATTCAAAAGCATTACTACAACATTTTTTTTAATCCTTCATTATTATTTATCCTGCTTAATTTTAATTCCTGAATTGAATTTTAAACAAAATGCATTATTTATAATATAGATTTTATTTGCATTTTGTATGCCATGTCCAAACTCCCAAAGCGATATTATGATTCACTCACTCAGTGCAATGGGTCTCATTTTGTTCGTTCCCTTAATATGATTACAATGACTTCTTTTGTGTTGCATTTCGAAGAGACACAAGAAATCTGCTTTTCGAGGACAAAATATTCAATTATTATTATCATTCATTCGTTTGATGGAATGAAAATTAAAAAAAAAAAAAAAAAAAAAACGAAAATGAAAATGAAAATGAAGAAAACAAGGAAACTTGGCCATAAAGAACTTAATATTAAAATATAGTGCAGTGGATTTATGTGATTGGTGTGTCCTTGGACTCGACTTGGATGAGAGCAGGAAGCTGCCGCGGGACCATGACATCTCTTCCCATTTCATTTCACTTTATTTTTTTTAGTTTTTATTTTTTAGTCGTACCATCATAGTCATATCATCAGGAGGAAAACAATAATGAGAAATGTTTCACTTCCAAGCAAGGACTCTTTAATTTTCTTTTTCCATGATTTTTTTTTGTATTTTTGTATTTTGCTGTCACAGCTGCTAGAGGAGTAGAAATAGCCTTTTTTTTTGTGGAGTCTATATAAAATAGAAGGTAGGGATCCTATATTCGTTCTATATGTATGTAGGTGCTGCGATTGTAGAATGTAGATGGGATGTCATAGTGGTATACAATTTGAGGTCGAGAGCATCAGGCATTTGAATTGGTAGGCAATGCATTTACGAGGACACTTCGTTGTGTGATTTTATTCAAAGGACACTCGGGCTGGGCTATGAAATGAGATAGAAAGCTAGATAGAGAAGAAGAATAAGAGAGAGAGAGAGAGAGTGAAAAAAGGCAGTTAAGCTAGGCGAACAAATGAAGTGAAATAAAAATGCAGTGGACGTTTTTGTGTCTCTCTGGTGAGGACATTATTTAGTTACTAGAAATTCTGTTTGATTATGTGTGCAGCATTTATTTGTAGGTTGAATGGTTTGGGAATAATAAAATGCATTTCGTGATTAAGGTCATCGGTAATAGTTGGTAGGTAGGTAGGTACCTAACTAATGATTGACCCAGTTTGTATGTGAAGATGGGTTGGGGAGGGGGTTCAATTTAGGAAAAAATATTTTAGAGGTGAAATTTATTTTCATGCATAATTGTAATGGCTTTTAATTTATACATTCAAAGAAAAAATAATAATAACAGAATCTAAGTAATTATCACGTTGTTATTTTTGAGTGTACGGTGGTTAATCGTGATGTGAAGATACACAATTTTAATGTCCGTTCGGTTTGAAAAGGCTTTAAACGGCTTTTAGTAAAAAACACATTTTCATCAAACACCATTATTTATGTGAATATACCTTGAACAGAGACAATAGCGTGAAGTTAAGAGTTTTAGAATACTCCTTGTACTTTTCAAAAGATTTTTTCCGAGTCCATGGAAACATTGAGAAAAAATTATTCCAATATCTCTGTGACTCTGTCGAATGCGATGTCCGTAAATTTTATTCTTTTCAAAATTCAAAAAAAATTCAAGAAGAAAGAAAAGAAATAAATTCTGTTTGTCTGTCTGCACCTTGACCTGAAGCCTAAGCCACTGAAGCCTTTATTTCAAACTTGGATGGACTTAATATCTTAAGGTCACTTTCTAACTATAAAAATAACGGTACCTGCCACATAACCGTTAAGACAAAACTTATTTATCTCGAAATTTTAATGAATTTTTTTAGAATTATTTTTCAAAAAACCCTTAGAACCGAATTTTTGATTTTCTCATTAACGGTTCAACGGTCTGCGATCAAAATTTAAATGAATAACTAATACATACTCGTAAGTAATAGAAATGGTCAACATTTTTTCAAATTAAATACTCGTTTGATTTATAAGAAAAAATCAATTTTATTTATTTGAAAAATTCAATATTTTGAGAATGAATTGGTTTTTATTTGTGTGTACAACAATAATTTATATGGCGACATTTTTTAACTACTGTAGAAAAATTGAAAAAAATGGAAAAACACATTTTTTTTGTAAATGTTTGTTTTTTTTTTCAGTTTTTATTTTATATTTTTCCAATTTTTATATTCAATATTCGGAGCTGTTAAAAATTTTAAATCTCGAACCTTTTCTGTTTTTTTTAAATTTTTTTTTTTACTCTGTACCCTACAATAAAAATGTAATTTCATTAATTTACATACACATTTGTATTCAAATTATTTAAGCCATTAAATCTCAGCTATATTAATTTTAAAAAAAGAAGCTATATAGACCCAAAATTATTTCACAATAATCTTGTTCCTATATGAAGGTACTTCAGAGAGCTTAAATGTAAAGAATTTAATGAACTAAAATCGTTTAGGAAGATTCATTGTTTCCATTTCAAACATAAAACTCTTTTATTACGACATTCATATTTCCAGAATAAAAACGAAAATGATTAAGTAATTTCCTCCCATCATCCGGATGAAAACAAAAAACAAAAAAAAATATAAAAAACAATAAAATAAAATAAAGTATAATAATAATAATAATCTTTCTAAACTACCACCCATCACTACCATCCATTCACCCAAAACCAAGCATATCGTCCTTGGACTACTAAACCTTAAAACCGGAAGCCATTCATTCCATCTCATATATTCCCCATAAATAACTGCTTTCATTCCAGTTGTCGCCAGGCCCGGCATGATGATGGTGATGAACGGAAACGGGGATGGGAACGGCATGTGGTGGCAAAGCACAACGACACGACAACGATGCGATGTACAGCAAGTGTTTCGCATCACAATCATCAACTCTGAATGACTTAATAGAAACTCATGACTGTCACTTAAAAATTTATATATCACTTACTTAGGGCTTCATTTCCCCAAAAAAATACCATCGCCCTCATCTCGGTCCTTTTTTTGCTCGTTGTCACAGTCAGAGCGCATTCCATAGGTTTTCAGGGTTTATTTTTTTTTTGTTTTTCGTATGCACCCTCGCTCTATGCTCGACACATTACATAGGTACCCATAAGTTTCTGGGTGAAGTAAATTTACCGCTTAACTTCAGTGTTTTATGTGCGAGAATGAACGTGTGAAGTGGCAGTGCAATTTGGAATCTTTTACAGCTGCTGCTGCTGCTGCTTCTGGTGCTCCTGGTATTTTGCATAATATCTTCTTGGCTCAGGAATTAATTTCACCCTTTTTTTACTCCCCTATAAGACGATGGGTTTTAAAGTGATTCTCACTTCTCACTTCACCTTTTATTTGCATCGGCAAACTGCACTTGGTTTATATATTATTACTTTTTTTTTGTTGCCATTTTGGGGGATGAACATTAAAATAACTCTTAAGCGGGTAAAAGCAATTAACACGAAGAGGTAATTTGTTCAAGTTGACGTGAGTTATTGGTTTTCAAGAGAGGGAAAGAGAGAGAGAGAGAAAAGATCCTATATATCTACTCTGTTCATCAGAAATTAATGACAGCAATAAACAATGCAAAGCTAAAAACTGGTTAAGTTATGCAGTCTGGGGGGTAGGGTTGCATTTTCGACAAAAATTTGTACTAACTGATCCATTTTTATTTTAGTCCTCATAGAATAATGCGGGATGTGTGAAAATACCTTTATATCATAAATTTGTTATATTATTTTTTTTTCTTTTATAATATGCGAGCACAAAAGGGGAAGAGGGGGAGTTCTGATTGCTAAAATCGGAGGGAAAGACAGAATCGGGTAGAGCATTCCACACACTAAAGAATGAATCCCTGTACTTCACAGTACGTCCGAAGTTGGTCTCAAGGGTAAACTGATATTCATTCCTAAAAGTGCGAGTATTACGGCTGAAGATTTTTAGGGGAGGAATGCAACTGGCTATTTCACTAAAACATTGTTTATAGAAATAGCGTTAGTGGTGGGTTTCTCTTCAACGACAAAAGACGGCATTGATTTTTATAAGCATTAAATTCTACACGGTTTTTAAATCCCCATTATACAATGCTGTCGAGATCAGAATTTAATGATCTAATCATAAGCTGCCGTTCTAGTTCAACATCCGAAGAAGAGGAATGAAAATCTAGAAACGATTATGAAAAGCTGAGTGTACTATCGTCACCAAAACAATTTATTGGATTAGAAGTTTCAGACAGGAGATCATTGATAAAAATAAGGAAGAGAGTCGGACACAAAACGGAGCCCTGGGGTACACCATCATTTATTTTATGAACATGAGACTTGAAACCATCTAATATACAACATGTATTGAACGGTTCGAAAGGTAGTTTCTAATCCAACGGAGGAAATAATCAATCATCAATTCCAAAAGCACTCATTTTCGATAAGAGAACTTGGTGCCAAACTCTATCAAATGCTTTTGAAATGAAATGTCAAGCGCAATAATTTTACTTTCTCCAAAACGATGTAAAGATTTGTGCCACTTTTCGGTGAGATAAATCATCAAGTCCCCAGTGGATCTATTGCTGTGAAAGCCGTACTGTCAGTCATTAAAAAGCTTTTGTTCCTCAAGATATTTACCTTAAGCTGAATATTTATCAGCGTTTCCATGTAGCTCTTAAAAGAAAAAATACAAAATTTGACAATTCAAATCTGTCGGCGGATGCAAAATAAATTTAAGAATGCTCTACTATGTATATTTCAAATCTCACAAGCAAATTTATCTCAAATTCTCATCTCGTATGTTATAAAAAATTTCGAAAAAAAAATTTTGCAAATTCATTGCCCTGATTTTTTTTGGCGACGAAAATTATAGCAAATTCTTTTAATAATTTTAGAATACGGAATTTTAGATTTACAGAATTTTGAAATTCAAAATTTTAATCACATAATATCATAATTCTTCAACTGCGGACTGCAGCAATAATTCCTAGACTATTATAGTTGTTGGATTATCAACTGACCAAATGATAGTCTCTTGTTGAAAACATTATGCCACACATAATGTACCATAGTTTCTCCATCGTCGTCGTCGTTGTCTTTTGTGAAAAATTACGTCAGTGCTGTTGTTTTAGTTGCAGGTGATTTAAGCAGATAAACGGGACCAAAAACATCAGGCAAACTAAATTGGAAGCAACACTATCACTCTATAATATTGCTGGAGAAAAGTGATAAATTATTATGAGTGGTAAATAAGACTTCTGTTTTTGTGTTCTTTCAAAATGGTCTCATTAAATTGATGGCTGTTCATTTAATTATTATTTTTTTCTTTGCTAGAATAACTATCGAATGTTACTTTGTGGTAGTTTTCCATTCAAAATTTATTGTGTGATTTGTATACGAGTAGTTTTTATTACCTCGTGTTTTTTTTTTTTTTTATTTACTTTCACATTTTTACACTTTTAGCAGACATTTTGAATTTATAAATAAAAATCATGCATTGCTAATGGCAGATTCGAAATCAGATTCATTCAGACAAACATACGTAAAAAGTGTTGTTTTTTGGTATAGAACTTTGAAATAGAATAAAACAAACATTTTTAAATTAACATGGAACTGGAGGTGCATCATTTTTCCAAATTTTGTGGCCATATATCGGCAATAAGGCCGCAAATGTTGTCCTCTAAGTGGTTGATCGTTTCTGGTTTATCCGCATAGATTAGCGACTTCACATGTCTCGAAATAAATAACTCTAGCGGCGCGGCGTTTAATCGCACCATCTTGGAGGCCAATTCACCGATCCGAAATGTGAAACTATATGCGGTTACCAAAAGGTTCCCTTTAATAAATCAATTGTGGCACAAGCTGTGTGAGATGTTGCGCCATCTTGTTGAAGTCACAGCTGCTGCACATCACAATTGTTCAATTGAGGAAGGAAAAAGTCATTAAACTTGGCTCTATAGCAGTCACCATTGACTGTACTGTACTGGTCAGCATCGGAATTCCACCAGGCCATAAAGCACATCAAGCAGTCAGTTCATACATTTGAGGCTTATCTTGACTCCAAATCCGGGAGTTAGCTTCATCTCTTAAGAAAATCGGGATCAGAATAAATTTGCACCGTTTGGAAGAGTTGTTCAGGGGTCAGTCTGTTCACGTTGAAATGCCAAACCAAACAAAACAAAAATAACTTAACAGCACCTGTCAAAATGGCCGCCAGTTAAAAAAGTGTTGCCACTTAAACTTCTATACCCCTAAAAAAACATCCTTCATATTCCATTTGTGCGAGATTAAGAGTCTGATTTGATTCAAAAACTTTGATGTTAATGTTTGGTTGGGTGCATCAAGTCCTTATTTGTTTCATTAAAAACTGTGATAACTATTTTTATTATTAATTTAATTCCAAAAATCCATCTTGCTAGACTAGACATTAATGAAATGACATTTGTCTTTAGTCCTTGATTTAATGGTTCACCAGATGAATTCCTATCAAACTGGTAAATGAACATCACAATGTCAGTAAACGTTAATAGTGAAATGCGAGCATAAAAACACTGCATTCCTAATCCGGGTGCAGTTGTACTTTTTATCAATGAACAAAACGTCACCTAAAGCTTCGCTCACATTACATACACGTCGAGATTAAAACAATACCCATACCATTATCCTGATTTCTAGCCATCTTTTGTCACTTTTACATCCGCATTTAAGGACTTTTATGCAGATGTATTTACTATTCAGTTGCTAGAGCTAAGAATAGGTCGGTTGTAACTAAAAAACGCGCAAAACAAAAAAAGTGCTAGACAAGCATTTGACATTTTTGTCTTTTAATACGCAGGCCTGGCCCAACCCGGATTGGTTCATTATGCTGCTGTCAACGCCAACACCCCGTTGTTTGATAGGCACCTGAGTGTAGGTTTTGTGTTTTATTTGCTTTTGTGACATTTTGTTTTTTGTTGTTTGTAATGAAAATACTTCTACTTCCGTCAACATACACCACTGACCCGTTTTCATCTCGTGCTTCATTACAGAGAGTCATGTAAAATATATACCACAAATCCGTTATTCAGATTGTGCAGAAAGGACGAACCAGAACAATGCTAATGGGCATTAAGTTTCACGACTGAGATAGATAGAAATGTTCAACATGACTTTATATTCACATAAGTATAATATTGTACTCGTATTTGTGTATTTTTTGTTTTGTGTACATAAACAGGGAACAGGATATAATAGCACATTTTTGTTTTTTTTTTTTGATGTTCTTGTTTTACTCATTAAGTCAAGCTGATAAATGGCTAACAGTTGACCCATATCTACATCCGCGTAAATTGTGTAAATGAAGTAATTAAATGTTGCACTAAAGGGGGAAACAAAATAGAAATGAGAGGTGTTGCGCGACGTGAGGTATAGGCATATAGGATAAAACAAGCTTTATTACCTATCTCTCTTGCGATAAAGAGACGAACATTTTATGTTTTAACGTGGACATTCTTAATGGGCTCATACATTTTTTTAAGTGCTTTTTGGTGTAGCTAGCTACAAGAGTGTCAACAATCTACAGAGGTGAGGTGGGTAGGTAAGTTAGCAAAAGTACTATTATACATAAGCTAAAACCCATTTGAGGGAAATGAATTTGTAAAAAAAGGATGTAGGCATAATTATTTGGTTGGTGATATTCATTCTCACGTCAAAAATTATTCTGAACATAATCTACCCAAAGAGAGCTATATAGATATAACTTTATCATATAGCTGATTTTTAGCGAATATGTACATTAACATCATTTATATATAAAGGAAATGACTAAGGACATGCCAATTTATGGCAGTCCTGTTTGTAAATAAAATGTATCCTCTTAACCTATATGTGACTCCACAAGGGACACCCACCTTCCCTTCCTGCTGATGGGTCATAATCAGGTACTTTGAACCAGTGGCAGGGCGTATGATAAAAAACATGTGAACAAATTTTCTAAAAATTGGGCACACAGGATTCTAAAATGAATCTCTAGAGAAGAAATTCTAATTTTTGATTTAGTTCTTCTGCAGAACAAAATTTTTAGTTTTCCAGAATTAAACTTCATTACCTGGAACTCTGTAAGCAATTCAAATATAATTTTTATAACCTGGAAAATAAATATCGTGGTAGCTACAGACATACTTAAGTTTTACTTGTAACTATAGGTAGATACCAATATTGTTCCTGTGGGTGATTAGTGATGTTTTGCACGCAACTTTGTCAAATACGTAAAACACGTTGACTACGCGGAAGAAGTATCTTATATGATCATGGATCTCCATCAAATGATAACAAGGGAGGGGATAGAAGCCAAAATTATCGGGCTAAAGATCAATTTGCTAAAAACAAAAATAATCAGCCTTGGAAGTTCCTCATCTGCTCAAGTAAAAATTTCTAGACAACCAGTAGATATATTTTCTCTACTGATGGCGGAACTGAACTAGATATTATCAGCCGAATCAGGAAAGCAAAAGCAAAAATTGCTGTCACTGGAAAGCTGCAAACGTTCGTAAATATATGTCTTCGAAACATCTTGACGATTTTCTGGTCAAATCGAATCTTAAATGATGAACTTCATGTGAGAACAGAGCAGGAAACCATTGACTCTATCACACGAAGACGTAAGTGACAGTGGATTAGCCATACGCTTCGAAAGGGTAGCGAATACATTGCTATAGTCAAGCAAAGCAGTGGAACACTTTCACTCGAACAGGCAGACTAGAGGAAACGAACGAACGTAAAAATCCGTGACTCTGGCACGGCAACAAGAGGGACCATCGTCAGGAGGTCCAGCCAGATACTGGCTTACGCAGACGACATTGAAATCATCGGAAGAACCGAACAGAAGTGGTGCAATCCTTTAAATACCTTGCGTCTATAGTAGCAGCCGATAAGAATATAGAAGAAGAAATACGCGGGCGGCTGCTTAATTCTAACAGAGCCTATTATGGTCTGTCAAAGCTCATCAGATATAGAAATCAAGCAATAACTTCAAAACTGCTGCTGTGCAGGACCCTGGTGGGATAGGTGGAGTGACTTGTTGAAAAAGGGCACGACCAGACCCCGGTAAACATCTATTTAAAACCATTTGCAAGTTTCTTGTGACAGCAGATGTTACTCTCCAAGTACTGCAGCCATAGAGAAGCATAAGCTCGCTCGAGACTCGATATTGTTATAACGTCAAGTCCAACAACTTTCTTGTTGTTGCATTGATTACAATAAAGATTTCTTCTTCACTTCACTGGCGAAATGACCATTTAAAAACACATAAAAGTTCTTCTTGCTCCTTATGAGAAGGTCCTCATCCGAATCTATTAGAGTCCCATTAGTGTCAGTGAGCACAAGTTATTTAGTTCTGTGGAAAGCAGTAGCTCTCAGTAGCAGTAGCACTGCCAGAATCCACTGGAAGCCTCTTATTCTTCCGTCGTCAATGCGTTGATTATTTACGCATATCAACTCACGACAACATTTTTAGCTTATTTCAATTTGTTGCTCGAGAAGCTTTGTTGGGCTTTTGTTTGTTTTTTTGGAGTTCCCAACTGCGGCTTTAATTAAATTAATCTTAAGGTTGCACCCTCAGATGGTACTCCAGGAACATTCCAGTGACTGCACCTTTTCTATTTCCGACGTTCCAAAAACTGTTTCTTGGTCACCTAATGATCAAATCTGTTAGAAGTTGCCTGTCTGACAGTTAACACTCAATTTACTATGTCTGATGATGTTCAGCACTGTCTTTGTGGTTGCCAACAGCATGTTTTCCCATTACCTTCCTTTTAAGCTGACTTTATTTAGATGCACCAGCACATGGCTGACGGAAATTCCTTTTTTTTTGTAATGTATAATCATAACATAGCTGTTTTAATAATTACTATTTTGAATATGAATCTTGAAAAAGCTTCCAATATTGGTACTTTTCTTAGAATTCTTTGTATTATTATGAATTTCTTTTTTTTTTTACTTTCATTTGATGCTAAACAAAATCTCTTTAAACCACTTAAGTGATTTTCTCTTTGGCTTTTGCAAAGTTTCTTTTACAACTTTTAAATATTTTTTTTTTCGTACAAGATTGAGCGGAAATTACCCCAATAAAAGAAAAAAGAAAAGAAGAAAAAATCAAAAGTCTTTCTACGCGTACAGTGGGACCAAACATGCGATAAAAAAAAATATTGTTATTAATTATTATTGTTCAGTCTGTTGTACAAATATCTATAAAAGTAAATTATATCTGTTTCACATAAGAGGGTTGTTAAGATATAGTCAGGGTGAAGCAAAACACAAAGAAGATTGAAAAACATTTATTTAAAGAGGAGAGAGTTGCGCTTAACTCTATAGGGACTGGAATCTTGTTCTCTCAGTTGTCACCCTAAGCCACTCACAATAAAAACAAAACATATTAAAGCTTCTCACAACACAAAATTTAATACCTTTGAAATATGGAATTGTTTCCAAATTGGCCCCACTGTAATCAGCGACAGCAGCGCGGCGATGCGGCGCATAAGAAAAAGCATGAATACACCAACGACAACGAAGACGACGATGACGATGAAATTCAAGTGAATAAAAATATTTTCTAATTACAAATCCTGTCATCCCAATCAGAATGTTACCCTAAGGACGAAAAAATAAATATTAAAAAAAAAACAAAAATCTGTCAGCAGATGACACTCCATCCTTCTCATTTCATGCATCCTTCCGGACTGTCAATCAACTTCGCAATTACCCCAATCACAATTTCATTTTCACTGTCAGTTAAATAAGGTTTTATTTTTCTGTCTGTTTGTACATATATACCGTTAATACGCTATTACAAGGCAATGCAATTCATAAGACTTTTATAATACCCCCATCAGCTATCAGCTATCATCATCACCATCACCATTCGATAGGGTACTTAAATTTTCTTCGATTAGTTATCCAATTTCATTTTCTTTTATCGATTTATTAAAAATAAAAAAAAATCAAGCAGAAAAAAAGTGTAAAAGAACTTGTGTAATAATCAAAGAAATAAAATTGAATATAGTTAATGCAGAAAAGTTTTTTTTTATCCTGCGATTTCTTATGCCGGATTAATCTGATTGGACGATGGGAATATTGTAAAGTTTTTTTTTTTTTTTTTGAAGAAAAGTTTTTTTTTAAGTTAGATGAACGAAAGTGCTGAGTAGACAAGAATATAAAGTTTTATTCGCACTTTTAAGTTGCATTCAAAAGACTTGGCGGATTAAATCTTTGTTAAATAAGTTCTTTCTTCTGATATCTAATTGTTTTTAACGGTTTTATTTTCTACTGTGTGGTTTGTAGAGAGAAGAAAATCATACTGATTATGGGAAGTTTTATAGTCAATCAGTTCAATGAAGTGATTGGAAATACTTCCATATTTTAACTTTGCAACGGAGAATGAGTTTCATGGCATTTTGGAGTCATTTTTGAAATGAAGTTGTCATTTTCCGTGCAGATTGATTGATATTATTGACAAGGCAAACTCAATGCTTATTGACTATGTCAAATGAAACTATGTGAGCTTACAAACGCTTATGCGTTTGATTGATTATCCTTCTAATACCTCAAGATGTTACTTGAATCTTGACTTTTTGAAAAAAACACGTTAATAAATAAATAAACAAAGACAATTGAGGTTGTAATGAACCTGCTAATTCTGATAAAAATAGATATTCGTTAAAACACCCTTACTTAATTTACTTACTTGGGCCTTCAGACTTATTTCGTCAGTTCATCATCATCATCGACTCGACAACCGGGGTCCGGTCCTGGCCCTCTTTAACAAGTTTCTCCACATATCTCGGTCTCGAGCCGACGCCATCCAGTTGTGCACCTCAAGGCTTCGGGCGTCCTGGTCTACACCGGTTACCACGCCTCGTCTACCATATAGAATGTACCACAAAGGACGTTCCGGGCCGGTTCCTCTTCGCTCATGCGATCTAGGTGCCCTGTCCATCGGAGTCTACCGAGCTTAATTTTTGTCACTATGTCTGCTTCAAGGTAGATTGCGTTATTGTTCTGTCTCCGAAATCGTCTTTCTTCACATATGGGGCCAACAATTCTCCTCAAGACTTTTCTCTCGAACGCGGCTAACAGGTAGGAGTGTCTTTTGCTAAGCACCCAATTCACGGATCCATACTTGATTACTGGCAGGACCATGATCCTGTACAGCAGCAGTTTTGAAGTTATGGTGAGATTTCTGGATTTGAAGAGCTTTGACAGACTATAGTAGGCTCTGAATTGAGCAGCCGCCCGTGTATTTCTTCTTCTATAATGTTATATCGTGAACAGCTTGTTCGGTGCTTCCAATGATGTAGATGTCGTCTGCTAAGCCAGTATCTGTCTGGACTTTTGACGATCGTCCCTCTTGTTGCCGTGCCAGAGTCATGGATTGCTTTTTCCAGCGTTTTTAGTTGGCTTTTTACGTTTGTCAAATAAATGACGGGCTGACAAAAAAGTAGTAATCTATCATTCCGTTCAGAAAATGGAAGAATGACCTTGCAGCTCATATTTTCTTTTTTAGCATGGAGGATTGTTATTTTGCGAAGAACATAATCACAAATCTTATGATTGGAATGGAAAGATGAATGCCGAGCTTCAAAACAAAATGGCGCATCTATGACTTGTTTCAATCCTAATCTCGAGAACGACTCATCCTACGAGAAATTTGTAAGAAAAAAATTAAAATTCCAAGTCTAACATCGTGGTATTAATTATTCTGCTACCATCCCGACGACAGGGCCATTTTAAGAAAACATGCGGCCATGGAAAATAAACTCCAACACCAGATGCACATAATGCACAATACATTTTGGTGTTGATGATGATAATGTAAATGACTTTTGTGATGTGATGCTGGGGGATGGATAAGAAACTCGTGGATGGCTTTCTATACACCAAAGAGCGAGTGAGGTACAATGTCCTTTTGCATATTTTATGCACTGCCTGTGTGTTTCCATTGTTTTCTTTCTTTCATTTCTGCTGCAAAAGTTCATTTCAAGAATGTAAATAGAACTATTGTCCAAGTTGTACACCTTATTTTTTTTTTTATTTTTTAGCTATCCGTATAGGAACATAACGTACATATATTTCACATTAGAATTCAACCGGCCTTCCTCTACGAAAAGCCCTACTTGCTCCGCTCTTGCCCCGGTCCCGGTTGTTGCCAACAAAAAAAAACCAATGCAATTGTTGGTCATTGTTCTGTAGGGATCACCATATCCAAACAGAGTCGTTCATTCATTCGTGGTGATGGTAATGGCTGTATGAGGTGGTGGTGCAAACTGCCATTGCCACTATTGCCACAACCACTCTGCCACATTGCAACTGTACGTACGGTACGTGTTCACTGTACAGTGTACAGCAACTGTTCACTGTTCCAATTTCATGCGAGCATAACTCAATGGGACGTTTTCCATTTTTAGATACAATTGTTGTTGTTGTTTTTTTTCCTCTGTGAATATATCTTGCGGGTGTAGATATGTATAAAGGATGTATGCAGTAGGTGTGTGTGATGTGTGAGTCTACTGTAGCGTACAATTTGTTTTGGTTGAATGCAGTGTCTGGTGTTTTTCTAAGGATTTCATTCCATATGCAGTGTCATTATTTGTTTGCATGACCCTCAAGGGGGTTGGAAAAATAATTTGCAAAATGGACAGTTTTCCCCCAAGCATTGCCAAGTTCTTTTTTTTTCTTTTATAAATCTCTGTATTTTGTTTTTGATGTTCTGTTGTTTTTTTGTAAATTTTTTTTTGCAAACGATTTATTTTCATATTCCAAATGAAATAGTTATTACATGGATTTATGTTGCCTTTTGCCATCACCAGGTAAACATAAAAAAAAAAAAAAAAATTGAAAATAGCCTTGCGCGGTTACGGTTATGTGGGCTTAAATTGAGCAGATATTTGGGTTATTTCTATTGGTGGGAATTAAAGTTGTACAAGGTTAGGTCATCACTATTGCAAACGGAAATGAGTTTTAAATTCTACTTTAAATGTCATCGGAACAGAAATCATTGGATACTCATTGGATATGTATTGTTCTTCGAAAAAAACAAACTTGAAATACAAAAATAAACAATGTATAATTTATGAAGAATTTTTTTGATCAAATGAATGTTATAAGAGAGCTTATTTGTATTTTTTTTTTTTTGTAAAGTTTTTTCGTTATAGTTGGCAACGTCGAAGGCAATATCTGGATCTTTAATTTTTACTTGCGACTATAGGTACTATAGGACAACTTTTGGATTCATGCGAAAAATCGAACTCGAGACATAAATCAGACCTAACATTACGATGATAGAGAACACGAAAAAAGTGGGTACCGCAATTCTGTCTGTCTGTCTGTAGCTCGACCTACAGCCTAAACTACTGAAGCGATATTTTTCAAACTTTGGACACGGTTTTGGGGAGATTGCCCAGAGGGGATATCCATTTTTTTAACTCCAAAAATAACGGTACCTGTCATAGTACCGTTTAGACAAAAAAATTTTATCTCGAAAGGCTTTTAAGGTTTTTATGAAATTTTTTAATCGGGTTTGTCAAGTAACCTTACTAATTTAGTCGAAATATATTTAAAAAAAAACCGTTATTAACGGTAGGTACTTGTCATAGAACCGGATTTTTGGTTTTCTCTTTAACTATTGGATGGATTTCCATGAAAATTGAAAGTCCTATATATAACTTTATAATAGCCGTGTTTTATGAACAATTGATAGCAACTCAGCAAAAATTTTTACACACAAAAACAATAACAAAAAAGTGATTATAAAAACTTTGTTATTGTTTCTAAGCAAAACAAAAAGTGAAAATAAATTTATTTGTTATTGTTTGTGTGTAAAAATTTTACTGAGTTGCTATCAATTGTTCATAAAACACGGCTAATATTGCATATCAAAATTAAAAATAAAATATTTTTGTATTTAAAAAAAAATTTTTTTTTTGAAAACTCAATATTTTGAAAACTAATAAATAGTTTTTAAAATTTGGTTTTAAGTATATGTTATCAAATCCTAAAAATGTGCATATCAGCTTTTTTTTTGTAAAAATACTTAAAAAACTATATACATATGTATTAAAAAAAATATTTTTTGAAAAAACAGCTGAAGATTAAACTTCATGTTTGGCTTATTTTATCAATTCAAGCAATTAACTACAGGCTTTTTCATATTTTTACTTGTGACTATAGTATGATAAATTTGTTTTAATACCCAGACTTTAAAACCAAGATGTTATCGCTCATAGGAGCAAGTACGTGCGACCCAGTCGTGCATTTTATTTAATTTGTTTTCATATCACTTAAGATTTCCCTTTGGATTAATGACCTTAACCATAAAGACTTTAATAACTCAGCATAGAGGATTCAAAAGGAAGCGTTTTTTTGTCATTTAGTCACTTCAAATTCTATGTAGTAGTCCAAGGCGTACTGGTTAGTGCATAGCATTGTCAAGTCAAAAGTCTGGGTTCGACTCCCAGCGTCATCCTTTTAAAATTTATAAATTCTGCAAGATTATCGCTTGTCAAAAAATGATTGCCTCTCACACTAGCCCTTCGAATTCAGCATAGTTAGTTATAACAGGAGCCAATCCCTGAATCTCATCTTTTTAACCTATATGTAACTTCAAAATGGCACTGGAAAATATCAATTATCAACTGGGAGTGAGTGTTCCCATTATTTGATTACCAATAAATTATAAAAAAAGATAAATTAATAACAATAGCTAGAAAATATTTTTAGTCAAAAATGGAAGAGCATTTTGGAAAACTGAATTTAATAAAAAAAAAATACGTATACGCCACATAGTACTCACAAAAAATTTTTTTTTTTACATCTTTATTTTGAGATTTAATTCATAAAAAAATAGAAAATGGAGTTATATTTATCAGAGTAGAAGGGGGGATGGGTGGTGCGGAAGAAGGAAGAGGTCTTGCGATCAGCAGAAGTGGCAAAATATTAAGAAATTTACTTTCATCGGAAAACATTATTATAAAAAAACAATAATATCTAAAATACGATACTTTATTTTATCATAGATATCTTTTGTGATCTAGGAAAAAATATTTTGAAATAAAAACAAAGTTTTGTTACTTTACAGTGCCCTTGTCCATTTTCATAGTTGTATCATAAAAAATAAATGGTTTTGAAGCTTGCAGTTTTTATTTCAAATATAACTTTCTAACTAACTTATTTAGTACCATTTTGAAAATTTTTATATTAATTCTTTTCACCAATGAAAGTTGGTTTTAATTTAAAAAAAAAATTGAATTATATTCCGCAATAGGGAAATCTTCTTCCCACTTCATGATATAATATATATAATATATATATACATATATGTTGTTGCCACCTAAGTTCCCACATCTTAAAGACCACAAATTAAAATCCCTCTCCAAAGGCTCATTTCTTTCAATTTTTGT
Organism: Syrphus vitripennis; assembly: GCA_958431115.1. NCBI lineage: Eukaryota > Metazoa > Arthropoda > Insecta > Diptera > Syrphidae > Syrphus > Syrphus vitripennis. The sequence goes on along the minus strand of OY288108.1, from coordinate 133,702,824 downwards.
CATATTCCCCCACACAAATTATATAACACACAGCTGAATAATATTTTAAATTTTATCACTTACACCTCCTTTGCATAGAGGTACCTCTATATACATACAATATACATAAATCCCCAATGGCATTGCTTAAAAATTCATAAACGCTTAGTCATTTTATATTACTAAAAAAAAAAAAACACAAAATAAAGAAAACAAAATGAAAGGAAAAAATGAGACATTCCCCATTCATTAATTAATCACAATCGCTTTCAAATAAAACAAAGAAAAAAAAGAAACATTTTTCTCCATCATGCAGACACACAAAAAAAAAAGAAAAAACAATTGGAGCGTTTCATAATTAAACCTCAAAGCAGCCACCATTAAGACAATCTCAAGGGTTTTCTCGCTCCTGCTCCTGAAATGAACACTCTGTAAAACATTGAATAAAATAATAAAAGCAAAAAAAAAAAAAAATAACGCTCGTTGTCCATCGCATCGCCTAGAGGTCCACGTGCGTATTAAATTTAAATAGTTAATTTAAGCCAAAAACTTCCAGCACCTGCCAACAGGATTAGCATTATCCTCATGATGGTCGTAAAAACCCCAATACATTTATATATTCCCAGAAATACTAAAACCAAAAAAAAAAACTTGTACCTAGATATTTTTTTTTTCCTCCTATTTTTACAAAGGACCAAATTGAAAGCTTAGGGAAATTCCCTTTCATGTGCTTTGGATAAACATAGAGATGTCCTGGAGTTAAGTGTATCTATATCCTTACCAACGCGACACGTAATCACACACCATAAATTTGCTTTGTGGTCCTTGTGCTAAGGCTCCTTCAATTCACCTAATGAAAAAATAATTTAACACAAGTAGGGCCAAGACATATTCCCTAAACGTATAGTGAAAAGAAGCTTCGTATAGCAAGATATATTTATATATCCAGAATTCTGAGGATGTACAAGACATTTCGAAAAACAAGCATACAAAAGAAGAAGAAAAAAAAAATAAGGACATTTCCAAATTAAATATTTACACTCTACCTGACACAGTGTTCCACCACCATATTGCTTCACCCGCACCTTACCCCCACCCCGGTTCACATTAATTCACTCGTTCGAGACTCACTCAGCCGCTCAGTGTTTTGAAGGCTTTCCACTTCTCGGTTCACAGTTCACACAATTTCGCCTTCAAAAGGAAGTTTATGACACCAAATCGCACTTCATTATGCGTTCATTTTGATTTTTCTTTAGGAGATTCCTTTTTTCTCTCCTCTGAGTCTCATTCGTGTTTGTCGTTATCGTCTTGCTGGTAACTTGCCTAGGCTTTTATTTATAAGTTTCGTTCTTATTTTTTTTTTTTTATTTAAGGATTTCTTTTTTAAGGGCCATCATGCTGTAAAGACAAACACAACAAAATGATGGTTTGCAATGATGCTATATGTGTCGAAGATCGGACAAAAGGGCAAAACGTTTAGAATTACCAAGACGATGATATTGTGCCTTAAAAATAAAGTTGATAGTTGTTGCAAAGGAGGCAAAATAAACATCTTTTCTTTGTCTCTACGGAGAGAGAAAAAAAAAAAACAAAACGATGATGTTGTCATGCACCTGAAGCAGGAAAGACCCATTTTTTGTGATGGTAAAGTGATTTTTTATGGTATGCGTTTGAATGTGATTCACGTGTGCGCACACACAGAAAATAAAAGAAAATAAAAAAAAGGGAATGACGAAATTCATTATTGCTTGATGGTTGGAAGGATTTAGGAGCGATTCACTGCGATGGAATTATGGGTCTTTAAATCTTGCTCATAAGTTTATTTTTTACTATAAAGTAAAGCTTCCACTTGGGGACACATTGAAGTGACACAAAAAATTCTGAATTGCTTGGAACTTTTTTGCTCCAATAAGACTGATGTAAGGTTGTCAAATCTAAAAGAAAACCAAAAATTGCTTCAGTTTTATTTATCTGTTTACATTTTTTATTTATATTTTTTTTTTAATGAAAAATTGTCAAAAACTAAAGAAATTATTTTCCCAGCAATAAGTAATTAGGTCTTGAACCGAATGAAATTCAATGACTTTTTCAAAACCAAGCAAATTATTATTTTTTTGAAAACTGAATTGTTGGTTTTTCATTTCACATGGCTTCTAAACTTTGGATTTACAATTCGTTTCAGAGTTTTTGTGATTAATTATATACTTATATGGGTTCTAAGGATGCTTAAAACTGGGAGTTGATCAGTGTCACTTTTGATTTTTTTTTTGTATTTTTCGAAAACTAAGCCGAAAACTTTTTAATTTAATATTATCTTAAGATACTTTTTTAAACAATAAGTACAACCTTATGGTAAGTTCTAGAATATTTCATCAATGTTGGTATTCCTTTTGGGGGGCACTTAAAACAAACGCACTGATAAAAGCACATAATTAATCATAAAAACAAAACAGTTCTAGATTTTAACAACGTCGCTGACAAATTCTAGAATTTTCTAAATTCTAAGTACATAAAAATTTCTTAGTGCTGGTTCTTATTATATTTATGCCTCATAATTTTTAACACGTAAATAAACAAACAATTTTGAAAATTTCCCATTATTTTGTTTTTGTTTTACGTGTTAAAGACAAATCCAGATCAGACCATAAAATAAAGCTAATGTAACTTCATTTTATTTAAGAAGCAAAATTGATATTTTTTTTGGTTTGAAGATTTAATTTGACTCATCATATAACAAATTTTGAACATCGGTTGGACTGTGTGCAGAATTTAAAATTCTGTCTAAAATCTCTCTTGTCGAGTTGAGTTAAATTAATTGTTTTACCATAACTATGTGATAAATTTCAACCTTTTAATGTACCCTAGTTTCGAAGATCGCAGCCGTATTGAAATTAAATTAAACTAGAACGAATTTAAAAAAAAAAATTGTTTCGCTTTATTTTAGAATATGAAAGCACTATTAGTAGACATATGGTAGACATAAACACTATTCTGCACTTTCTGAAAAATGCAGCTCAGACGGCATATTCCAAGTCCAAATCTAGACTTAGCGCCTTCTAATGGGTCCATAACTTAAGACTTGCTTTTTTAACAACCGAGAGAAGGCCGAGGCGAGGCCAATTTCCAGGTATCCGAGATGAGACCGAGATCTACCGAGAGTGTCGGTGGCGTTTTCATAAAAGAAAATCTTTCAAAACTGAGTTTTTAAAACATACAACGGAAAATTTCAATGCACAGTCACTTCCTAATTTGAAAAAATCATAACTCTTCTGCTTTCAATTTTTAAAAATTTTTTTAGTTACAAGTTTTTTTTTAAAACATAATTAAGATGAATTACAGCGCTCCAGAGTAAAATTTTTTGATCTAAAATAAATTATTAATAAAAAACTAAATCTATAAAAATTACTATCATTTTAAATTAAAAAGTGACTTTTGGCCCACCTTGATGTACATACACAATATTTGATTTCTTTTAGAAAAAATTGATTGTAAAATAAAATTTTGTTAGAAAAAAATTGTCAAAAAAAATTGGTAAAAAATAAAGTTGTCACAAAAAAAGTTCTGTGCGAGCGAACCGTGTGGAAGATTTTTGAACCCCCAGAGTAATAAAATGCACGACTGCGATAACATCTTGATTTTAAAGTCCGAGCATTAGTTGTTTGAAAACTGTATATTTGGATTTATAAACGATAAAAGTATTAAAATGAAAAATAAAAATCAAAACTACCCCACGGCTTTAATAAAAATAAATACAATATTACCTGAATACCAACTATCGATTATACTCACAAGTAAACATGAAAAAACCTTGAAATTCATTATTTGAATTGATAAAATAACCCAAAAAAGAAGTTTAGTCTTAAAACTGAAGATGCCACCTTATGTATAATAAAAATACAAATAAAAAATTCAAAAATCGTTAGAGCTGTTTTTTCAAAAAATAATTTTTATATAAATAACCATACATAATTTATTTTAAAGTATCTTAATAAAAAAAATTGCTATGCACATTTTTAGTATTTGATAAGATACACTTAAAACCAAATTAAAAAAAAAGATACTAGTTTTCAAAATATTGAGTTTTCAAAAATAAAATATAATTTTTTTTAAATACAAAAAAATATATTTTTTTGAAAATTTTGATATGCAATACTATTAAGATTATATAGGATCTGGTTTCGAAAATTTTCATCGAAATGCGTACAATAGCTTACGAGCAAACCCAAAATTAAAAATCTGGTTCTAGCGCAAGTACCGTTAATAACGGATTTTTCAAAAATATTTTTTGAATAAATTATTCAGGTTACTTGACAAACCCGATTTAAAAAAATTTCATCAAAATCGTTAGAGCCGCATTGGAGATAAAATGTTTTGTCTGAGCGTTACTATGACAGGTACCGTTATTTTTGGAGTTAAAAAAAATGGATTTCCCCTCTAGGCAATCTCCCCAAAACCTTATGTTTTGAACACTTTTTTCGTGTTCTCTATCATCGTAATGTTAGGTCTGATTAATATCTCGAGTTCGATTTTTTGCACGAATTCAAAACTTGCTTATAGTACCTATAGTCGCAAGCAAAATTAGACAAATAAAAATTGTCGGGAAAAAATATGTTCGTAAGGTACTGCAGTACAAGCTGTTGAAAAATATTGTTTATGATGAATTTAAGTTTTTTTTGAAAATACCAACTGTGACTAAAAAATTTACCATTTCGTGCCTTTTAATTAAATTTAATAAAAAAATACTGCTTGTGAAATAAATTTTCATGAAAAAAGGGAGATTTAGCTCGTAAATAACGAAAAGAAGATATTTTTTTTTTAATTTTTATCTAAGCGTTTTCCCTTTCATTCAAAACTTTTTTTTTTTGAAAAAAGAACTCATTTGCATTTTACTTTTTTTTGGAATATGTCAAATTATTTCGATACTAATTTTACCAAACCGATCGTAATAAAAGAAAAAAATATTCCAAGTCCCATTTTAGTTTTATTTTCGAAACTAATAGGTATCCCTTAAGGATGACAAAAATAAAGGTAAAAGTGGCTTTTCAAGCAAAGAATTCACCTCCCTTTTTTTTCTTCTGCTTGTCAACAAAAATGGTGAATATAAAGACGAAAATAAAAATGAAAATATATAAAAGGATGTGTTAAGGCTGGCACTTAACACACCTTTTTCATTATAAAAGTTTACTTAAAGGCTATGAAAGCCACATAGTGGTGTGAAGAAGTGGAAGTGTAAGAACAAAAAAAAAACATTGTTAGCTCAGTCAAACTGAAGTAACGGTAGCCAGGTACTCGCGTCTTGTTTGTCCTTGAAGATTACTGCTGTTTAATACTATATATAGTATAGTTCTCCCAAAGGAGACTTTTAGAAAACCATCCCACGACCAAAATATAACCCAATGTGTTGGAGAGTGTATACCACCTACCTACTGCTACTGCTACTGCTGCTACTATAGTATACTGCTGGAAGGATTCATAAAGGATGTCTGAATAATTCATAATGTCTAAATTTAAAAATTTATGCAAGTTTTGGCAATTCTTGTGGCACGATCTTATGATGTCTCTTCTTTTCCCTCAGCGCTAGCTCACACTATTACCCATGAAGGCGGGTGCCGCGTGGCAACAACCAGCAGCGGTGAGGGTGGCGAATAAAAAAAAAGGACACTTTGTGGTATTTTTGTTCCCCAGGAATAGTAAAATGTACATAAATTATCTGCATAAAAATATATATACATTCAGTAAGGAATGAACGAAATAAAATATGTTACCAAGGGACCTTTTTTTTCTTCTTCTTGATATTGGTATGGAAAGGATAGGTAAAAGATATGACGATGGAAACTGAAGAAGTCCTTGGCAAAATAAAAAAAAAAAAAACATGCACAAAGCTGTATGATGAAATTTTTCAAAAGTCAAATGAACTTTGCTATTGCGCAAAATGCCAAAGGATATGATTTTCTGTCACCATCGTCACGAAAGATTTTTTTCTTTTTCTATTATAGTTTCGTGCACATCGAAAAAGGCTACGCGGGCATTTTCGAGCAAATACTTAACATCGATGATGGCTTGCATAGGACAACAACAACAAAAAAGAAAACTGCTGATGGGCAAATGGTTTTGGATGAAAGGGTTCTCCACTTGAAAAGGCATCATTTGGCATTGCTGCTTGAAAGACCTAAAAATGGAAGTCAGTGTTGTGTGTGTTTTGTTTCTTTTTCCCCAGTGTTTTCGTTTTTTTTTTTTTTTACCTTGACAAATAATCCATTTTTTTTTTCTTGGCTAAGGTACGAATGGCGTTCGGGTATTATTATTAGTCCTTTTTTTTGTACAGAAGAGTTGGAACTTTTAAGACTTTGGTCCTTGTTTTTCTTTTTCTCAATTTGTTTTTATTTTTTATTTTTTTTTTTTCTAACTCGAAGAAAGGATTTATGTAAGCAAAGGTATAATATTTATCGAAAAGTTCGTTTAGGGTTTTTGGAATATTTTATAGAGGTAATGTTATGATGACCGGTTACATAGGTTAGGAATTTTTTCTTCTTCTTTTTTTAACAAAAAAAAAAAATAAAAGGAAGCCTAAGAAAATAATATTATTTGCATGAGGGTTTCAATCAGCTTTATCTAAAATTTAGAAAGGGAACACCAAAGCGATGGAAAATAAGGTACCTACCTCCTTGTATCTTTTCTTATTTTCATATCGACTACATAGAATTCTTTTTTTTTACCGTGGATGCGGTATTTACTGTTTTGCATAATACATAAATAATAAAGGCAAAAGATTTTTTGATTTTAGATCGAAGAGTTTCCTTTTTTTTTTGGTTCCTAATATCCTTTCAAACAAACATATATGAAAGCTTTAATATACCTACCTACATATATGTAACTTACTTAGGTCCTGGGATTTATTATGTCCGTGGGTTTGTCCTTGCGGGGTATAGGACTTTAACTACTTCTAGTTAGAAAATACTGTTGTGGATTATTGAAACAAAAAGAATGTATAAAAGCAAAAGATTTGTTTGTTCATTTTGAATAAAATGTTTTTTTTTTTTTGATTAATTGGCAGGAAAAGATAAATCCTTCATTAAAGTTTTCCATTTTTAAAATGACAACCATCTTAAATAAATTCAATGAGTTTAATATGCTTATCTTTTGACTTTTAGAGTTTTAAAGTAACGATTTATCTCAAAAATTGTTGATATATACAAGAGATCCAGCCATTTGAAATATTTACTATTTCGGAACTGCTCCTACCCTTCATTGTGAACAGTTTCTGAAGAAGACGTATTTTAGTTCTCTCCAACTTTTCTCCAGCTGTGCTGATTCCTCTTCGATATAGTTTGTCGCCAGGTGTTTTTAGGTCGGGCTTGTCGCGTCCTCTGCAAACATCTATTTACGAACATTTGCAGTTTCTTGTGACAACGGATGTTAGTTTTCAAGTAATGCAGTCGTAGCTTGAGAATTGTTCCTACATATGTATTTTGGAAAGCACATTCCAATTTTTTTAGTTCAAATTGATTCCGAACGTCAAATTGATTGTTTTAAATTCACCAAAAATATATTTCTTTAAGGTTGAAATAAAAATATTTTGTATAACCCTTATTTGAGGTTATATATATAAACTAAACACTCTTCACAAAATACAAAATTTCTTCTTATCAATAGCTGTTTTCCACTTTAAAGAGTTCTCTTTAACTTAATAAATTTTCCCTTTGATGTCAATGCAATTGTTTCATTTTCAATCAAAAAGCATTCCTCAAAAAATATTTCTGTAACAAATTTATAAAAAAAAAAAATTAAAAAACAAAACAAACTTTACAACCACCACTCTCACATACCTATGCACACCCGTATATAGAAAAACAAGAAAATATCTGTCAAAAGCAACTCTCAAAAAAAAAATTGAAGGAAATTGCTTTCTTCCGCTAACTTTTCCAAGAGTTGGTAATTGCAAGAATTTTTCAACATTTTTCAAAAAAAAATAACAAATAAAAAAAAAATCAAAGAACTTTCAGCCACCTATGTATGTGTGTGTGTAAGTATCTTACAAATAAAAAAAAAAAAAACAACAACAACAAAATAGTATAAGAAATAAATATGAAAAACAGACAGTCGAAGAAGAAGAATATCCAACAACCAAACGTGCATGAGAATGTTTCAAAATTGAATCATACCACGAACTGACTACACTCCCTCCCTGCCTCATTTTTCACTCTTCTGAAATGACAGTAGGGAGAGAAAAAAAAAAGAAGAAGAAAATACAAGTTTTACTCCCGAAAAAATTTGAGAACCAACCAGAAAGGATGAACAAACGAGAGAGAGAGAAAAAAAAATAGAAGGCACAAACTCAATCATTCCATTAAAGTGAGAAAAACAAAGTTCGTCCTAGTGTTTTACTTTCCTCCTGCTGATGGCATAAGGTCCTTCTGTACAATTTTTCTATCTCCACAAAGCGCATTACTTCAGCAGCAGCTTCTAGAAGGCCTTTAAAAGCAAATACAAAAAAATATTTTTTTTTTTGCTATTATAAGCCCGGATTTCAAAAATATCCTTGTTTTACTTTTTACTTCTTTCCTTCATATTGCTACATTATTATATCCTTTTTTTTGTTTTTTTTTTTGCAGTACTTACTACTGGCCTATCCATGACAGAGATTCGAATTCCCAAACACATTATGCGCTATGAGGATGCAGTACTTGGATGCAAATATGATTTGGACGGAGAGGCGCTGTACTCGGTGAAATGGTACAAGGACGGATTTGAATTCTATCGATATGTCCCGAGGGACATGCCACCGGCGCAAGTGTTTCCACTGCCGGGTGTTGATATTGATGTAAGTTTTGTTACATTTTTTTTTTATATTTTTTATTCTAGAAATGTATATATCCGGTGCTATTTCCGGTTGATCTATATATTTTTTTGTGATTTGTATTTCACTCTCCCCTTGTCTCTCTAACTGTTTTGTAAAATAAAATTAAGTATTCCTTTTTTTGTTATTACTATTCAAATGATTTAATTTTTTTTTTATTTAAATAAAATGAAAACAAATCAAAATGAAAACCTTCAAAAATGTATCAAATTTCTGGGAATATACTTTGGGGCACTTTTCTACATAAAATGTTAAAATTTGTTATTTTTTTTGTTGATAGTTTTTTGTGTAGGTAGTTCCGTTATGTGTGGATTAGATTCAATTGAAATGCAGAAACCAGTTCTGTGTAGTTCATCTTAATTCATCATGATTTTAGTTCGAAATTTTGTTCAGAAAAAACCATGAAACATTTTAAAAGTACCAACCTAAAGCTGTTTATTCTAGGACACTTGAAACATATGTACACTTGGGCTTGATAATTGATTTTATATGTTATTTGAATTCTAAAACGTTCTTGCACCGAGAACCAAGCAATTAATTGTATTTTTAAACTTTTACTTTTTATTTTGAAAAAATTGAAAATCTTCAAAATAAAAATTTTGAAAATAAGTTTTAAAAGAAAATACGTGCTTTTGGTATCGATGAAACACTTCTTCGTTGGATTAGTTACTTTCTTTCGAATCGCTCCATATAAGTAATATTAGTCGGATTCAAGTCTGAAACTCACAACATAAATGCTGGTGTGCCACAGGGTTCCGTTTTGTCTCCGACCCTCTTTCTCATTTTCATTAATAATAATCTCATGTCTGCAACTACTAATCCAATAAATTGTTTCGCTGATTATAACACCTTTAGCTTTTCATATTCGTTTCCAGATTCACATCCCTGCTCTTCGGACGTGGAATTGAAACGGCTAAATATGAAAATTTTACGTGTACATTAAATTCTGACTAGGACAGCAGGAGGATTAAGAAATTGCGTAGAATTTAATGCTTCGAAAACTCAATGCTGCCTTCTGTCGTTAAAACGAGACGTACCCCTCCTGCCATTATCTATGAGTGGCAGTTACGTCAAAGAAACCAATCAGCTTGCGATTTTAGGTATGTGTATTGTGTATTACAAACCATCTTCTGTGGAATGATCACATACTTAACGTCGCGTCGCTAAAAATGCCACAAGATGTTTGGGTTTCCTTTGGAGATGCAAGAAATTCTTTACCCCTTCTGATCTGTCTATTATCCATAAAAGTTATATACGTCCAAAACTTGAGTATAACTCCCATCTGTGGGCTGGTGCTCCAGTAACTTACTTAAACCTCTTGGACAGTATACAAAGACGAGCCTTCAAAATGATCGAAGACAGGAAGATAATCGATACTTTTACGGTACTCGAACACCAGCGTAAAATACCCTGTCTCTCACTCTTTTATCGTTACTTTTACGGTAAGTGCTCATATGAAATAGCCAGTTGCATTCCTCCTCCTTAAACATTTCGACCGTAATACTCGCGCTTCCAGGAATGCTCATCAGTTTACTCTTGGACCCAACTTCGGTCGTAATGTCAAGTACAGGGATTCGTTCTTTAGCCGTACTACGCGAATATGGAATACCCTTCCATGCTCTGTCTTTCCCTCTCATTATGATTAATGTTCTCCTTTCAAATCTCCTCCTACTTACCTAAGTTCGCACTGTGTCTCTGACATATAAAGGGTACATAAAATCCCCTTTAATGCACGCTAAATATATATAAAAAAAATAGTTAAGTCGCTTTACTGCATAACTTCAAAAATGGTTAACATTTTTTGGTGCACATCTTCATTTTCTGAAAACTGTTAATGGCTTGTTCTTTGTTTCATTTTTCAAAGAGATATAATTCTTCAAAAAACACCAAAAAAAAAATCGAGAAAAAAATTTCGGCCTAAATTTTTTTGACTACTGTATTCGCTTATACACTTTTTGCCCGCAAATCTCCGTCGCCTAACTAAGGGCATATTTAGTCCACAGGCAAGCATTGGTGCTAAATTCCGAAATATAAATTTAAAAAAAATTTAGAAAACCCAAATTAACCATTTCTCTCAAAATAAGTTTTGTAAAAAAAATTGTTGAAAGAAAAATCCTCAAGAAATATGCAAAAACAAAAATTGTATGGGAACAACAAAATGAAAATGCTTTTGTACCGCGAAAATAAAAATTGGCGACCAAATAAATTTTGAAAAAAAGTTGTGAGAATTTTTTTTTCACAATAACCAAGTCGAACCGAGCGTCCAGCATCCTTTAGGTGATGTTTGTAGCACCGCATGCGCAGGGGATATTTCCACGGTGAGGCAAACTTGTGATTTCATGATAACTTTTTGTTTTAAATCTTAAAATAATGAAAAATTTTTAATTTCTGTATTCCTACCTCTCATGAAATATATCTACACATAAAATGCATATACCTCTGTGTAAAGCTTTTAAAAAATAAATGACTTTTACAGGGTGGCAAGAATATAAATGTCCAACTTTATATATATAGGTATATTGCAGATGACAATTAAAAACGTTTAAATATTTTTTATTCAGATTTTTCTTTACTACCATCGGCTATAACTATAATAATTATAATTTATTTCTTTTTTTATTATTAAAAAAAAAAAAACGAGTGCTAGTTGCATCCTTCCTTCCTTTTTGGCCCTCATAAGATAAACCTACGTTATTATATTTATACCAACATAACTGTTTTATTTTATTAATTTATTTATTTTCCTCTTGCACCTTTATATGTATGCTTAAACGATAAATGTACAGGATGAAAAAAAAAACAAAAGTGGGTTGTGGGTATACAAAAACCAACAATGATACTATAGGCCTCTTTCTGGTTGTAAACCACAACAGATCTCATACCATCAGCCACCTCTGAATCTCATCCCCAAACGAACAAAAAAAAAAAAAAAAATAGGAACTTCCCAACAACTATACCCAGGAAGAGGATGAGAATTACTTAACCACCCAACAGGACCCACTGCGAGTGAGACACTAAGAGTGAGTAAGCGAGTTGGTTGAACCATAAAGCTTAACCAAAAGTACTTTGTTGTATGCCATTAGTGTTTGGTTGCAGAACACACAGCAACAACAAAAAAAAAAAAAGGAAGAGAAATAAAAATATCGAACGGAAAAGTTTTTCGTTTTTCGGCCCCTAAAGCAAGCAGAGATATATAAATTTAATAAGCATTTGCTACGTGCCTTTTGTCACAATTCACTGCGGGAATTTATCCTTTCATCCTGCTCACACAAGTCAAACAGCCACCATCATCATCTACCAAGTCCCTTGGCCAGTCGCAGCTCGCAGCTCGCAGCTCTATGATGCAATACTTTCCTTATTCCTTCTTCCAAATCAGCTGACAAAAGTTTGGAGAGTCCTTTTTCCTGTTGTTCTGGTGGTCTTCGTGGTAGTGGGATTGCAGGGCTTTTTCGCAGGATCACAAGTGATTCCATTCTGATAATATCGGTTTGGTTTTCAAGATCTCGCACATTTTGCTTGTACCTATTCTCGCCATACTCGTATAACGCGCAAAGGACTTTCCGGTTTCTATTGCGACTTAACTCCCCGAAGGCAAGGTGAGGTCCTTGAATATAAAAAGTGTGAATGGATGGCAGGAAAAAGTTTTGTTGATGCTTCCGCAGGACACAAGGACAACTGTGGTGGCGGTGGCGGTGGCGACGACGACTACAACGACGACGACCAACGATAACAATGAACGATAAAAAGCATAAGTTTTCTCTTTTTTTCTACTTTTGTGTTTTGATAGTTTTGTGGGGCTGGGGCCTTGGCTAAGTAATATGCTCTATGAGAAGTTGTCTTTGCTTTTTCAACCGAGTCGGTTATCCTTTTGGTGTTGTTAACTTTTTCTAATACTTATTTTTTTTTTTCGTTTTCTGGTCTTTTCTTTTCTCCATCCTGTCGTTACTTTACTTCTAGTTTTGTGTTGTTTGCGTTTATTGAAAAGAAATTGTGAATGGTCGGCCAGTTTTGTTGTATTATAAAAGAGAGAGGAAAAAACAACAATCTTCACAATGGCCACTTGGAAAAGGACAACAAGCTTAAACTTCCTCAAAAATAAATCGAAAAGTTTATTCCTAGAAGAAAGAAAAGTTTTTTTTTTTTGGTTGCTTGGTTGGTTGGTTGACTGGTGTTGTTGTGCAGAAAAGTTTTGCATTTTTTTTTTGTTAATAGATTTATATTATAAATGACGAAATATTAAATAGTTTTATTATTTTTGTTTATTACAGCCTGGTAATTCTACAGACAATGTGGTCCTTTTGAAGCGAGTAACACTACAATCAACTGGTCGATACCGGTGTGAGGTATCGGGTGAAGCACCATCATTCCAGACAGTATCTGGGCATGAAGATATGACAGTTGTTGGTAAGTGTCTATGTGTATGCTGTTTACGCTTTAAACTACAATAAATAGATAGATAGATAAAATACATATAATGTGCAAAGTACACAATATATCAGTTGTAAATTCTGAGATATTGAACTTCAAATCTAATTACTCCTCTCCTGTTAAATTATATTATGAGTACTTTTTGAAATAAACCCTGTGCTTTTGGCATAATGAATTGTTTTCAAAAAGAAATCCAACCACTTTATATTTTTAACAATTTAAGTTTTAATTTATGATTTAATAGTTTATTGAGATACAAATAGAATTCTTAAATTAGTCATCCATCAGTCACCTTGCCACAGCAACAATCTAGAATCAAAATTGGAGATGCCGGAAATAAGAACAAAATGGCGAAAGTCAAAACGAGCCTGAGCGCCGTTGCCGGCGAGCTCAGAAAACGGTCGACGGGTGTGTTCACAGATAGTGTTCATTATTGTGTAAACACACGCAACACCCTGCAATTTTTCAAAACTCAAATGTAATAAATATATTTACGCACAACACTGATAGTGTTAGCGTATGACTGGCTGAATAGAATGATGGCTCGAGGATTGTCAATTTTTTTGTGCCCACAAATTAAAAAAAAAAAAATTTCACAAATAATTTTTTTTAACAAAATATTTTTTTAATTAGCTATAAACCAATTTTTTGACAAAATTTTATTTTTTAACAATTTTTATTTATTTCTAACACAAATTTTGACTTTTTTTTTAGTATTTAAATACATTTCGGTTTGAAAATTCCTTTTGGATCTACAAAATACTTTTAATCAAAAAATAAATGTTCCCTGCCGGTTTGTCAAACCTAGTCAAACCGAGTTAGACATAAAACAAGTTAACTCGGTTTGATTTTTTTTCAACTCGATTTAGATTTTACCTGAACCGAACAATTTGGTTTGATTTGAATTCCGAAACTTTCAGATATTTTGGCCAACCTTTGCATTTTGACCTGACTGGTTGAGCTTCAGTGCACTTGTATAGATAGATTTTAAGATAGAACAACTGAGAATATTGCTGCTATAGCCCAAAGTGTTGAAGAAAATTCAGGTTTTCCTCATCGTTCTTTGGAATTAAGCATTCCACAAACGTCATTACACCATAGTTTGCATAAAGACTTAAGTCTTATAGAATTCAGTTAACAGAGGAACTCAAATAGGCCGATCATCAATAACGTCGTGTCTTTGCTGATAGGGTCCTTCAACTGCATGAAAATGATCCGAAATCTGTCGATTCAAGTCCTCAAAGATGGAATTCATGAAGCTATTGAGGGCATACAGCAGCCACTTTAAGATTTGGTGATGAAAAACTTCAGGAAAAGGATTTTGCTGTGTAAGCGTAGCCATGGCGGCCATTTGGCGGATGCTGTTTCCCATTATTAATGGCATACATTCCTCTTTATATTGAAATAATCATCCGATCTTTTATATCAAAAAATGGCATTAATGGCATACATTCCTCTTTATATTGAAATAATCATCCGATCTTTTATCTCAAAAAATGGCATTAATGGCATACATTCCTCTTTATATTGAAATAATCATCCGATCTTTTATCTCAAAAAATGGCATTTTTCTTTGAATATCAAAATAACAGCTTTTAGAGTAAAACCCTTTACCTGCCATTATTTAAAGTTTGATTTATACAGTAGTTCAACAAGTGCCATTTTTAATTTTTTTAAATTCCATATTTGCTACATACATAAATCGTGTTGCAGTCGTTTTCAATCTTAATTCTGATTATTTTATTAATCTAAAATCATTTTATTTTATTTTTCTAAGTAACATTAAAGCAGATCCAGTGGTGCATTTTATGTATATAAGAAGAACATTTTTGAAGAATTTAAATTTACAGCATCATACTATCCCTCTTTTATTTTATTAATTATACTTTTCACTATATCTTCTATCATTTAATATATTATCCCACTTTTTCCATTACTAGGTCGAAATAATTTATCATTTTCAATTCATTGAAATTCCTTAAATTATAAAGAGAGACAAACATTTTCACAATAAAGCCATCAGCAAATAAATTAACCAAAATTACTCTCCATACAAAAATCATTATGCACAACCTCAAACCATAAGAAAATGTGATCAATGTCATAAAATAATTCCATTTGCTAATATTCCTGATAAATGAACAAATCTTTCCGCAGGAACGTCCTTGTAACCTTCCGTCGTCGGCGGCGTCGTCGTCGTCGTGCGTGTAGTTTTCTTCTATCTCGTTGTCTTCTTTTCTACCACTGTCACCTTTTCTTGCTTTAAAATTATTCAAATTCCCCCTTTACTCCCTTACACTTTCACCCAAAAATATATATGTAGGTACGTTCAGTACTTAATAAATTATTATCCCAAGGAAATGCATCTCTTGCAGGAAACTTTAAACCGCAGCGTAAGTATTAATTTTCACAGTTTTCTTTGGTATTCAAAAATTATAGGGTAAAGGAAGAGGAGAAAATTTCATTTCTATAGTGTGGTACAGTTATCGTCTCTTATAGTCATCGTCGACAACGTCCTTTAAGAGCCTTAGGCAATATGGTTCATTGAGAAACTTTTGAGAAAACTTTATTAACTTCACAGAAACCTAATAAAATTATAATTGAAATTTTTCTTCTATACTCAAACCTAAGCAAATCGTTGTATCAAACTTCCCTACCGACCCAACCCTACCCAATCTGAAAAACATGCAACGGGATTTTCCAACAAACCCCCCCAGCCATCATGTCAACGAGATTTTTCTATCGATTTACTGACAATAATAAAAAATACGAAAATTTTAAATTATTCATATATAGCTACATAAATAAAACAACATAAATATTTTACCTACAGCTAATGTAAATAAAATGCACGACTGGATCACTCGAACTTGCTCAAGTACTTTAGAATAAAAAAAAAACATAAAAATAAAACAATGTCATTACAAAAACAAAATTTGAAAAAGTAGTAAATGTAGTGTTTGAGTTGCTAAAATAAGCCAAAAAAAAGTTTGAGTTCAATCCATCAGATGTCATCTTATTTATTTTAAAAATACAGTTTAAAAACAAATAAAAAATCAGTAGTGCCATTTTTTCAAAAAATAATTCCTACAATTAAGAATTTTTTAAGTATTTTTGTAAAAAAAAATAGTATTCAAGTGTTTTTTAATATATGTACACTCAAAAACAAAATTTCAAAAAAAAAATATTTTCAAAATATTTAGTTTTTCAAAAAAAAAATTTGATTTTTTTCTTCAATAATCCGAGAAATATTTTTTTTGAAAGTTTTGATATACCGCTTTAGAGAAAATTTAAAAAAATTCGGTTCTGTGGCATGACTGTTGGTAACAGTTTTTTTGATAACTGAAAATTCATAAAAATCGTTAGAGCTCTAGCTATTTTTGGGATAAATAAATTTTGTCTTAAGGTCTAATGGTGGTTCTGTTATTTTTGGAGCCAAGAAAACATTTAAATCCTAAATTTTGGAATTCTGTCTGAAAATGTATGAATATCCGCCATAACTAAAAATTTTTCAACATGAGGTATAAGATATTAAAAATGTTAAGCTCTGGCACTGGCCATTTTCGACTGTCCTAACTACAGTACCTACAAATGAAGTCAGAAACTTGACTAACTTACAGTTTGACTGACTGTATAAGACTATCAAAACTATGGAGCACTTTTCGTCATCGTAGAATCTGTCATGTCATGAAAACAAAGCAAAAAAATGTATTTGCAGTTTTCAATACAAGAGACGTGAACCCACCCCCTTTCAAAAATTATTATCAATTATATATGAATTACTTGCTATTGCTGTAAAATTATGAAATTCTGTAAAGTTATACCGATCACAAGGAGAACAGAAAAAAATTGGAATTCCATATTAGGGCGTTGTATCCTCCCACTTTTCCATAATTCTTATCAATCACATAGAAACTCCGAATTTTACCGAATACATTTTTTTGTGAAAAATATGAGAACTGACCATTTTATTCTAAATTCAAATATTTACATTTCTTATATTTTAAAACACAATTTTGAACGACTTTCCTATCTGGAAACATTGGAAAGTCTCCCCAAAATAACCACAAAAAAAGAAACTTTTATGTCTCGAAAACAAATCGAAAATTTGAAAATCACCTTTTAAGTTTTTCGATTAAGAATTCCCTCAGTAGTCTTCTGTGGCGGTAAATGTTGGAAAGATACCTTGTAGTTTATTTTTATTTCATTCTTGAAAAATATCTTCAAAATCGTTTAATTCAATTAGTTTTTTTTTTTAATACGTAAGATTTTGTCCACTACACTGAACAAAGCAACTTTGCTACTCAAAGAGAAAATCTAACTTGATATCAACTTGACAACATTTAAATTCTCGATTAAACAAAAAACAAAAAGCAAGATCAAAACGAGACATAAAAGCAAAACGATAAAATCAATAAAATATTGATAAAAGTTATAAGGTCAGGATTTGAAAAATGAGAAAAGTAATTTTATTAGTTACACTAATATTCATCAAATATATAGATACAATTTTTATTCAACAGCTTAACCTTAAGACCGTGACTTATGACCTTTCCTGAATCTTCCTGAACAAAAATAAAAAACTTCTCTCGACATCTTAAGACATTTTAACCTACTTTCTTTTTTTTTAATAAATTTATATATCAACTTTGACTTCTCCTCAGAATAATTAAAAACGAAACCCATCCACAATCTCCACAAAAAAAAAAAAAAAAAAATATCCAAGATGCATAATTCAATTGCAAATAAAGTGCTATGCAATTTTCCTTCTAAAACTACAAAAACTAAAGAAAAAAAAAAACGATACAATATTTTCTATTTTACACTCACTGTAAACAATTCAAGTGCAATCATCTTCAAGGATCCTCTTAAGTCTGTACATTTTTCACCGCCGTTTTTTTTTTTGCAAGAAAATATAACGATAAACAAGGAAAACCACTCACCACAAAGATATTTATAAAAAAAAAAAAAAAAATACCGCCATCATCACATTGCATCTTTTCCATTTATATTAAAAAAATATATAGGTGGATGCTGAAGAGGGTTGAAAAATAAAACAAAACAGTAGTGAGACAAAAAAAAAAAAAAATTAAGAGAAGAAAATCAAATTAATTGCTTCATCTCCTCGTCCTTTGTAGATACATAAATATTCTCAGTGAACCCACACCTTGTGTGTGGGCCACAAATCACTGCTCCGATTTTTGCTCAGGAAATACATATCCTTTTTTTTTAACTGGTGGTCCATATATAGCCGGAAAATTCAGACAGGACAAGACTTCTTACATAATAGAACTGGCAGTGTAGAAGAGCATCGCTGCTGAAGTGTCCATTAAGACCGTAGGAGCCAGGAGATAAGCACATATATTACAAGTGGCTGGACAGGACACAATAGTTTGGTATTAAAAGAGAGGACGATGAAACAATGTGTGTGTGTGTGTGTTTTTCATGAAGATTGATTACAAATAGCTTGCGAGAAAAACTATAACTCCCACAAAAACGATCTTAAAACGAAGACATTCCTACCTTCTCGTATCTATATGGACTCACCTGTACGTTATGTATGACCTACAGTACTTAAGCCTTAACTGCCTTTTGTCATATCCTTTTTTTTTCTCCAAACGCAAATTCATTTATGTAGATGAGTTACTTTTTTGAGAGATGTCCTTCACTATCATTCACAGGCCTTGAAGACCACTTGCCTACATTTTAAAGTACATCGTATAATGTAGCGTTTTAAGCTGGTATAGGTATGTATATGTAAATAGCTTTCAATTCGTTTAGGTCCTTATAGGAATGCGTTATGTCATTCATCCTAAATCCGATTGTTTGAAGATGGTGAGATCTCTATTTTCGCTCAAGGGGACCCTCACTTGGTCTCACATTTCACCTCAATTAACTTGAAGTGAAGGAACAACTATCCTGGGAGTGCCTACTTTGTATATACCCGAACTATAACATATTCATAATATGTATGTGTTTCAAAATTGCTGCATAGTGACAATTATGCAGCTCTTATTGGAGTGTGTCCTTGCTAAAGGATAACGACGCCAATGAGCACACACGATATATACGCGTGCACTTGAACTCGTTGGAAATCGATATTAGGAGATTGTGTCATGTCGTGTGTCCTTGTCAACCGTTTTCATATTTTTTTTTTTGTATTCTTCCTCGGCTTTTATTTAATTCTTTTTTTTTTTTTGAAAATAAGAGGACACACAATTTAGCACATGAAAAAATTTTAGATAAAAAAATCTATTCGTTTTTCATCAGAGCTAGGAGAGGGTAATCATTTTTGAAAAACCAAAAAAAATATCTGTGAACCGAATTTTCTTTAAAAAAAAGACTTATAATCATGTTCTTTTTGCTTTTATGGTTTGGGATATATGTTTTTGTTGGAACAGACAATATAATCTTTCAAATTGGATTGTGTTTTTCTTTTTGAAGTTGACAAGGAATACGAGAGAGTCGGTTTTTTGTTGTTGTTGTTTTGATTTAAGGAGATGAAATAAAAAAAGGAATTCCAATTGAATGAAAAAGAAAAAATGTTTTGTTTCATTTTATGTACATACCTATTCTTAATCTGAAAGTTCATTAATCATAAATTGCTTTGAAGAAGTGCTTGGGGCGTTCGTACTTTAATAAAGGAAGTCTACTATGTAGTTAATCAAGGATTGAGTGTCCGGTTTTGGTATAAGATAAGGAATTATTCACGTAATTCTATTAAGCTGTGGGGCGTTTGATAAGATCCCAGGAATGCATAAGTAAATTGTTATTTCGTTTCTTTTGTTGAAATTGTTGGTTCTTGTACATTGATGGCTTTGAAGTATCATAAACAAATTTATGTACTAATAGTCTTATTTTGAAAAAAAAAGTTTCAAATTTGATTGAAGATCAATCATCACAAATGTTGGTGTAATTGATAATATAACAAAATTGTGAACGATGAATAACATAAGTCCATGAACAAGGGCCTATAGCCTATTTGATGGCTATTTATTAGTTCATTTATTAATGAAACGGTTTTAATTTAAATTATACAATTTAACAATATTCTTAATTAATTATTTAGGTTGGGATTGGGAGCTTTTAATTGCACCAGCACACGAGTTAGAAAGCAGAACAAGAATGAGGATAGGTAAGGAAAGAGAGCGAGTAGGAAAACTTTTGACATTCGAATTTTAGGAAATGTTCAGAATTTGAGGAACTGTTTGGATAATTTAAACTGAACAATGGTCGCGTTCGCGCAAACAACTTTTATTCATTAGGTGCGATGTAACTTTTTAATATTGAGTAAATTAATATGTACAGGCCTGAGTGACTTTCAACTCTTAACCATTCCTGTGTGCCTGTTATTGCAAGAATAAAGGTAGAACTATAATCGTCGAACGTCAGCTGAAGTGGTCGTAAGAAACGAAGCGAATACGAGGAATTTATATAACGCACCCATTATTGCTATTAGGTGGCTTTCGTTAGGCTTCGTTAACTTTCGCTATCGATAGCAAGAGCGCTCATCGACCGCTCCTGCGAAAGTGAATTGAGAGATAGATAAAAAAAAATGAAAATGGTGGAAGCATATAATATGGCTGACTTCTCCATTTGAGTGTTCGGAAAGCTAATTTTCGTCCGGTTTTGACATTAGCTTCCTACCACGTTCGACGATGATAGTTCTACCTTAATAATTCATGCCGAATCTGAATGTCTAGAATGAGAACGAATAGATCTAGACAAGTGATACTCTTAGGGAAAAAAACCATTGGACGAGGCTGGGAATCGAACTAAGATCTCTGGCATGGCAGTCCTACACACCATCCATAATGCCACGGGCAGCTACGATGAATAAGATAGGTTGAGATATATAATTGGTGGCCCTTACCTATTTTATAAAATATTGAAGTTTAATGTTTCAAATTTCTCTATTCTCTAAAATTCAAGTCAATACGATATTTTTTTCATATGGTTTTTAAATTATTTGTTGTATTTCAAATTTCAAGCTCAATAGGTGGCTGAGAAAAGGATATGGTTTTAGATGAAAACTTTGTCAATGATTGGCGGTCAAAAGTTAAATAAAATTATGATTTTTGTAAATATCTTAAAAACGCTGTGTTATGGATAAAATAAAAGAAGAAATGTAGAATATAGCTTTCAAAAGCTATAGCAATTTTGGCCGAAATATTTTTAACCATCAGAGAAATTAACGAAACGTTTCATCTTTCGCTTTTATTATTATATAGTTTGAATTTTTTTAAATATCAAATCTAAATTGAATTTTAAAAGTTTATTTCGATTTGAGTTGGTTAAAAGGCAAATGGAGTTAGTACTTCAGCGCTTGATTGTGACCTCAAAATGTAGATATGACTAAGTGGGTATTGATCAATTTTACTAAAATTTTTCACACAAAGTATTATTTAAAGTGTCCTTCAGAATCAAATACAAGTAGGTATGATATCAAATGTTTAAGTGTATCTCTTCTTCATATTTGAATCACCCTCTTAAAACTAATTGAGAGCCTCTCAGAATGTTATTTCCTTATGAGGAAATCTCTATCACCCTGAATTTTTTTTTTTTAATCCACAAATCAAACGCATCACCCACATAATTTCCCTATATTAAAATCAAAGCAAAAAAAAAAAAAAATATAATATTATCCATTTAACGACCGCTTATTATAATTCATCTGTGATAAATTTCAAAAGAAATCAACTTTAAATTAAGGAAATCCTTTATTTTATTTTTCATATTTTTTTTTAGCTTTCACAACATTAAAAAAAAATAGTATCTCCAACAAAACAGTACCTAAGGACATGCAATAAAAAAAAATATAAATATAGAACACAACCTTGCTATAGACTTTCCTATCTTCTTTTCTTATTATCATTATTTTTTTTTTATTTTGTTTTTTGAATCCGGTTTTGGCTTTTTATTAATTAAATTCTTTTCATTTGTGATTTTTAATTCCTCTCCGCGTCTGAATCAGAACATAGAGTTATCCCAGCTAGCTAGCTGTATACGGAATAACAAACAAAAAAATAAATAAGGACAATGAGCAAAAGACGCACATTCACTTCTTAATGATGCCAGTTAAATAAAATGAAACACATTCAAATGTTTGTTTCGGCATGGTGCGATGCGGTGCGGTGGCGAGGCGGGCGGAAGATGACATTTTTCATTTTCACTTTAAATGTGTTTGTTATGTCAGATTTCTGTTTTGTGTGTGGGTGTGTGTTGTAGTTGAGGAAGAAGTTTTTCATTTTCCCACCAAACGCGAACGCGAACGCGACGCATAACGCCGCAATGCCAAGCCAACAAAAAGGCACGACTTTCCTTTTGTGGAGGTTGAAAATTAACAGCTCGCTCTATCACTTCCCGTTCCATATCCTATTTTGAATTTTTAATTCATTTAAAGAGAAGAGAAAAATGACTGCCGGATGAAACGAGGAAGGAGCAAAATAACAGATAACAGACGTTACATCAGATCCTTCACAAACATACATATTGCGTGGAAATATATATATATACATTTTTTCTGATTTCCTTAAAAGGACACAACATCAGCGACAGCGGCGACGGCGACGGCGGGCGGCACACAAAAAAAAAATATATATATATAAAAATAACACTGACAATAAATGAGAGTATAGGTAGGCGGTAATAGGATTCACTCGCGTACTTCTAATAAATTTCAGTGATTTTTTTGCAAACATTTTTCTTCGCTTTTACTAGGTAGGGTGTACAAATTCATCCATCTTTTCCCGCCCATCCATATATCCTTAACCGCTCCCGGAGATTTTTAATTGAATGCATAAATCTTCATTTAAAATTCTGTTAAATCCTGCAAAACAGATGAAAGAAGGAAGAAGCGAGAGAGAGAGAGGGAGATGTTGGCGGGGGAAATTGGTTGAGAAATAATAAGGACGACGTGTTACAAACATCTACTACATCTGCTGCACGAGGTTTATAAAGATTGAAGGCGCAAGGACGTAACGCCCAGCTTGGCGCCATTAAAAATGCAAAATCTAAGTACATGTACTCTAAGGCAACTAATGCGCTACTCGCTACTGCCTCAACACACTATAACGAAACAGAATCAAATTGCAAGGAAATAACTAACACAAATTAATAAGAGAAGAACAGACCCTGAGTGGGAGTCCTGCAAGAATGTATTTTTATCATGACGAATGAGTTCAAGACATCCAGTGACTTTTGCCGCTCCAAAAAAGAAACTCCATAATAAGAAGAAGAAGAAGAAAAGGAAGGACACATCGGTCCTAAAGGCAAAAGGCGCCTATAGTCCTGCAATCATGGTGCCAAACGAAATGCTCGTTATAAGGCGGACAATAATTTATAACACTAGGTGTCCGTTCCGTTCCATTCCGTCGTCGTCGTCGTTTATGTGTGTCTTAAATTATTGCCGACTTCTATGGAAATAATATGAAATAATTCACAGAGTGTATACTGGAGCGCCTTTGGACTTTATGCTGCTGATGCTATGTTCTAGCCTTAGGATTGGCAGCAAGCTTAAAGGATGTTTCTCGTTAATATTTTATATTTGGTCCTTTCAATTTTTTCACCCACTCTCTCTTTCTCTCTCTCTTGCATCGCAATACTGCTTCTGTTCTATACTATTATGTTTGTTCGCTGGATCTTTTCATTATTTGTTATATAGATGGCGCTATTTTAGCTGGGTGTTGTGTTCTGCTATTGTAATTTGTATTAATGACGAGGAAAATTTAATTTTAATTTTTATTGCGAGTTTTCTTGTGAATTTGTTTTTTTTTTTGTGTTTTGCTTTAACAAAAAGCTATTTTATATCCTTTTTTTTTTTGTTTCATTCGCTTCCAGCTAATTTAGGAGCAAATGAGACGAATATTAACAATAGAAAGCATCATATTAAAGCTTTGTGATAATTTGTTTCATTATTACTAAGTCGTAAACCAGTTAAGCTAGAAAATTTATTTATTTGATAAAATTGAAGGAATTGTAAAATTCGTCGGAAAGGATTAGACAGTAGTTATAGTCCATCACACGCCCCGCCGCCGGCCTTAAAATTGCGAAACAATGTTTAATTTATTTTATATCGAACAGAAAAATAAACGACGTTTTTTTAAAGGTATAAAACTTTGAATGGAATAAAACAAAGATGAATTTTTTAAATTGATATTATTCAAAATAATCTGATATGATATGAATTTAATCTGGAGGTCCAATTTTTGGTCACTTTTTTCAACGTTTGTGACCGTATATCGACAATAACGCGGTGAATGTTGTCCTCCAAGTTTCCAACCGTTTCGAGCTTATCGGTGTAGACTAGCGACTTCGCATATCCTCACAAAAAAGCCCAATTCACGGGTCCGAAACGTAAGACTATGAGGTAACCAAACGTTTTCGTCAATGAATCAATTGTGTCACGAGTTGTGTGACATGTTACGCCATTTTCTTGAAATGGCGTGACGGTTTTTGGTAGCTCAATTAAGGAACAAAAAAGTCAGTGATCATGATCATGGCTGACCAGCATTGTGAATCTAGCCCACGAAGCTCACTAAGCAGTCAGTTTTTCAGGATTTAACGATGCCTCAACATACGCTTGAGGATTATCTTCACTTCTTTATTGACGTAGCCATTCAATCAAAAGTGAGCTTAATCGTTAAAATTGTAAAATGGACGCACGATAACAATGTTTGGAAGTGTTGGTCATGCGTCAGTCTATTCATGTTGAAATGCCAAACCAAAGTAAACACAAATGACTTAAGAGCTGTTAAAATGGCCGCTAGTTACAAAAAGTGTTGCCAACTCAAGTTTCTATACCTCTAAAAATTTTTGCTCGTGTCTGTTTTCATATTCCTTTGTCTCTGTTTACTTCATCTGACTGTAATCTAAAACCACAATAAAACATAGTTAGTGCACTTGGGCGTATACGCACTTTTTTTTAAATCAGGATAGCAAACTAAATTTGATGCCATAATTTTAATTTTATAGTTCGATATTTTCTAAAGGTAGTTTTTTTGCTGCTTAACAAGAAGGGTCGTCAAAATTGACATTTTCAAAGGTTTTTAGTGTTTCTAATTAGAATATCTCAAATACTTGCGAAACGTGATGGAATTTTTTTAGAATTCGGATTCAAATACAGAAACACTTTGTTTGATCAGTTTAATTTGTAGTAAATTAGATTTAATATTCCCCTTTGATTTTCACGTGAAATATTTTTCGTGTTTTTTATGCTAGGTACTTTTGTCGTGGCATTATCTTTGTTGTGGAACAATACTTTTCTGATTATTTTATACAATTAATGAAATAATAAATTATTTGATGTAAGCAGGTGCGTCATAATATTTTTGTGGGTCTTAATAATTTTAATGATTTAGTTTTATTTTTATCACAATTCAATCTGCTCGTATCTGTGATGAATGTATTTAACTCATTTAACTGCGATTTTTGAGTTAAAAATAAAAATGAAATGAATGAGTAATAAATTAAATGTAATTCTACTAACAAATGTGATAAAATTGAAAAATTCAATAATACCTCTTAAATCAATAGGAGGATAGTCTTTGAATATAAGTTCATCCATGCCTATTATAAATGTTGTTATATCCAATCAATAGTTATTGTTTACAAATTCCATGTGATAAACTTACAAAGGTATACTCACACAATCTTATGAAAAGTGTTTATGTTTATGTTTAATTGTCAATTTCATTACATAAATATGTAGTCGATGTGATAGTGGTGTGTAGGAACACAAAATTATAAGCCTCATTATGTATGCCATCCACCTAACATAAAACAATTTGAAATTGATTAGCTTATCATAAACCTATTCACGTATGTATATTGTGATTTATCCCCATTCCACCCCCATTCCATCCTCAAAACGTCCTTCAAATTGACAAACAAAACATGCGTATGCCATGTGCATCTGTTTGCATCATTGATCACGAAAAAATTTAATTAATTTCAAACGTTCCAACTCATCAAGCCATAAAAACCCTTTTAATAGGTCAATTTTGGGCAGAAATCCCCTTTCACATAAATCTAACCACAATTCCCAAAATCCACACACACACACATGCATATATACAATATACATATAATGATATATAAAATTTCTTTTATTCTGTAATAATAATAATCATGACCATAATGCCATTTACTAACACTTGCGTACTAAATAATTCATTTGCAGTTACCCCAAAACGTGGACCCCAAATAACGGGTGGCCAGCCGCGATACCAAATTGGAGAAACAGTTCGGGTTAACTGTAGTTCGGCACCATCCAAGCCCGTCTGCCATCTCAGTTGGCTTATTAATGGTGTCCATGCCAATCGATCACTCCTTCGGCCATATGACAACATTATTGTCGGACGTGAGGGATTGGAGGTGGCAAGACTAGGTCTGGAATTCCGAGTACGTGGATGACATTTCAAGCATGGTGATATGAAGCTCAAGGTAGGTTGCAATATACTAGAGATAGAGAGATATGTGTGTGCGGTCACCACTTCAAGTTTGTATACTGCCATCAGTATACAGTTACAGTAGATGGTGACATCTGTGTCTAATTGTTTATGTTGGATTTATTTTTTCTTTTTGGGTTTTGTTTGGGTTTTAGTAAGAGAGAGATGTCAGGATGTGAGACTTTGTTAAACGATACTAAATGAACTCAAGGATAAATAAGTTAAGTTAAGGTGTTTACAGGGAGACGTAGATGTAATATGTTTTGCAGGTACACCTTAATGTACTTAATCAATTAATGTAGTGACTTTATTAAGTTGAGTTATGGGTATTATTTTTCATTGTTTATTTTTATTTCTTTTGGTGTGCGTGAGTTAATATTTCCTCTGCAAAAATTAATGCTAAGAAATTATAGTCCCTCATAGGAACTTGTTATTTTTTAACTTTAGTTGGGTTGGGATTTTCATAGAATAAATTTAACTCTATCCAAAGTTCGGATTAAAAGAAGTTATGTAGGGGAGAGGGTGGCACATTGGGACACTTTTTTACCAAAATTGCTCTAGATCACTTAAAAATTGGGGTATCCCTCTGATTTTTGAATTAAATTATTGCTTGGTATATTGCCTTCCTAATTTTTTCTAATCCATCTGCATATAACTGTTACAAATATTTAGTTTTTCCTCATTAAAAATTGTTCTAAAAGTGTCTTTATCTGCCCCCTAGTGGGGTACCTTTGGACAGCACTGGGGCAGTTTGGGAAATGTCATACAAACACAAATAAAAGTAGGTGTTCTTACTTATTTAACAAAAATAAAAAAATATAAAATGTTATTTTATCAATTTTAGTCCTGATACACAAAATATTATATTCCAACCAAGATTTAAGAGTTAAAATAGTTTATTTAGATAGTTTACAACAAATAACGATCTGAACAAATACAATTCAACAGCCTGCTTAATAATCACCGAAATAAATTGTTCCAAATGATGGAAGGCAGGTTGATTGTAATGTGTCCAAATGTTTATGCAAATTTTTAAAAAATTCTTACGTCTAAGAACGAAAAAAATTGCAGCAGCTACCTGAAAATACACTTTTACTTTTAATCTTTTTTCTTCAGTTGTTATCGATCCGAATGTTTTCAGATAAATATCTGAGGTGGAAATTCCATTATAAAATTGTATTGCAGAAGTCAAAATTGTTTTTAGTTACTAGATTTCTTGCTGTTGTTCTAAGCTGCCCCCCTCTCCCCTATATTAAACAATAAATAATATTTTATTTGTCATTTTATAGAATGACAGGCAGCAAAAGTCTCGGTCTCGGATGTCTAAAAGTAAATCCCCGTAACGTCATCTTATTTCTCGAGAACTTCTCGAAACTTCATAGTTCAAAATCAAACAATTTCAGTCCCAACTCGCCTCGTTACCAACGCAAATATTTTTCAGCCTCAAATTTGTTTTATGTCCGACAGTGAGAAACAACAATTCGAAGCAATTTACAAATGATTTTCTTTACTAGAAACAATGTCGGTAACTCCCGGTCCAAGAAATGCGTTCACTTGAAACCCAGACCGAATTGGTCTAGGTCCTTGGTGTTCCAGGCGAGACCAAACAGACTGAACATTTCAATATGAAGTTTCATTAAATGACGAGTTGAGATTTTTTTCGAAGTCCATAAATTCATAGGGTATGTCCGGGAATTATGGCTCATATGGATGATGTAGCCGACGAATTTGTTTCGTCCAGTGGAAAGAGCTTGAAAAAGGGGAGGGGGGGGGGTTAACCTGCAAAAGCTTAGGTAATTTTTTTTTTTTTATTTTTTAATATCGGACGTTTAGAAGATCAAAAAAACCAAGTTCATACAACTAATTCGTCTTCTTCGCCATTTATGTGGTGACTTGGAGAAAGTACAATTCGGTATTGATATACTATTGAAACTATTTTTCTATAATGAACAACAGCATTAAGATCCAAAAAATGCTTGTATTTTTAACTTTGCCAAATTTTTGAATAGCTTACAAAAATATTATAATTTTTCTTTGAGGAAGTAAAAAAAATGTTCGAATTTTTTATTTAAATAAATTTTAACAGATTTCAAAAACATTTTTCCTTGATAACTTTTTTAATAAAAAATTCCAAAAAAGCTCCACCAAAAATCTTTTAAAATAAATAAATTCTTTTCCTACGTACAATATTGTATTTTAAAACCTAATTGAAAAAAAAATCAAAATTCTGATAATATTAAATTTATGAATCTACTTTTAACCATTTTTAGTGCGTGGCAAAAATATCATCTGTATATTGGCAAAGCAATGAGGAGAGTGTCGAAAGTGATAAACATCAAAGAATACCGGTACTTGAGTCAAGAGAAACAGTTGTGCCCAAATCTCGTCTACTTGACAAAACTCTCGAAGGTGAGTATTTCCACTTAAATTAATAAAAGAACACAAAAAACTCTGACGATACTTCTTTATGATTCAAGAGCTAACGATGCCATTTTTTTTTTCAATTTCTCTTCCCCATTTTTTTTTTGCACTTAGATGGAACGATAAAGGATAAAAGTAGCAGTGGCAATAGTAGAGGAGGCAGCAGTAGTAGCAGCTCTAACAAGAGCAGTAGCAGCAGCAGTAGTCTATATTATAGCAATCATTTATATTTAACCATCCCAAGGATGTCCTTTTACGCTCTGCCAATTTTAATAGCCCTCTCACAGCATGACATTATGTCTTACCAATTAATTAGTCTTCATCGAAGATAACAATAAATTTGTAATCGATTCGAATTAAGTGAAATTTAATTGTATAGCACAATATAATACGGCTAGCAGAAAAGCAACACGATGTTTTGACGTGTGTTCGTCTATAACTGTACCTATTGTATAGGCCTGGTCTACGACCAGATGATGTGTGCTTTTGTGAAATAATTACAGGATACCTGGGTAGAAAGAAAAAAAAAACAAATTTAATTAAATTATATATGTACGAGGATTTGTAAATATTTTAATTGATATATTGCTTTAACAATGGTGGGTTTTAATTTTATAGAATTAGGTACTCCTATATACCTAAAGCTCTAAAATTGATGTGATGATTAATTCAAATATTGTGTGATTTAAGCTGGAAACGATATAGAATTAGTGTGTTATGTAATTTATTTTGTTAAGTATATGTATGACTTTGTAGAAAAATATAAAACATTGTTGTGTTTTTTTTTGTTGTTGTTTGTTTTGTAAATGTATTATAAAAATAGCCAGGAATATAGAGAAAATTATTTCAGTAAATCTTTTGTATGTGCGACTCTGGTTTTTGGAAAACTTTAAGAAAAATAAAATATTAGTTAATTTTATCAAAAAAAAAATATTATAACATATGGAATCGAAAAGCATAATCAAATTATTTTTTTATCGACTTGCTGAAAATTATGTTTTTCATAAAATTTTAGAAAAAAAAAACTTAAAAAAAACTATTGTTAATCGTGTTGTCGCTCAGTAAAAACTTCATAAGCAGAGAAATATAACAACGTAAAATATGTGACACACAAGAAGTTTTCTCTTTGAATTTTTGTGCTATAAAAATGTTCATATTTTGAATTCTGTTTTTATTAAATTTCCCAAGTGTCAGTCTTACTTTATTTTTTTCTCGGAGCCCTGAACCAAGGGCCTTCCAATTTCTTGTCAAGTATTCTGCCTCAGTGAAATCACTGGTCAGCCAGGTTTTTGTTATAGAAACCAAAACGTACACTTCCCAAGGGGATGTTTTCGAAAGTAAGAGAGTTTAAAAAGTATTACACCGCGTACTACTATTTTTAAAACTAGTTTATGTTGAAAACTCAATATAAAGGAGCAATTCTGAGTTTGAATTCGAGTGAACCATATTTGAAAACATAAGAAAATTGAGTTGAAAAAATTCCCTCGCACTTTAACATGAAACATACCGAAAAAAAGTTTTTTGAAGAGTTTTTCAATGTTTCAATGAGAATGCCAAACAATCTGACGTGCTGGAATATTTTTGAGTTAAAATTCCGATTCAGCACTTAAAAAACAACTGTATATTTTTGTTTTCGTAAAAAAAAAACAAATAAATTAACTGAAAAATACATTTTAATTATGGGTTGGGATGACAGCCCCTCTCCTGACCTACGCCCTTGCACTTACCTACAGACAAATTCAACAACTTGTTTGTTAGAATAAGCGGTCTAAAATTAAGGGCGTAAAGTGGACTTATCCTTATTGAAGTTATTTATAGGAGAAGTTTTTTAAATATGTAATTGCGAAGGAAAACAATTAATTAGAAAATAGAAAATTGAAGTTAAAGACCCAGTTTTACGGGGCGATGTCAACTTATTTTCATAGTAAAACAATTTGGTGAGTGTACTTAACCTAAACTTTGCTTTGAAAAACATTATTTTATGGAGTTTTCACTGAATGACAACGATAATAATATTATGATTGCCATAAATTCTAGAAGAAGGAAATCGATAATTTGTATTTTAAAAATGCAATTTCGAAAAAAAATTAAAACTTTAAACTTAAAAATTTAAAAATAAAAGAGCCTGTCAAATATTAAATACAAAATTGAAAAATGATATTTATAAAACAATTAAATGTATATAAAAAAGATAAATGTCTACAAAAAAACAGCTTATTTCTGATGTTCTGAGAAAAAACAAATCTCTTTTGTAAATAGCTATGGTTGATTAAAAAAAAAAAATCTTTAACTCCTTTCGAAACTGATGTAAATACCTAAATAAATACATAGAACAAAAAACAAATAGAGTCAATGGAAAATATAGTTATATTTAAAACAACAAAAATCTCTTATAAATTCATATCTTATCTATTAAATAAAATAGCTCTTTGACTATAACTATACAAATATTAAAAAAAAACTAAAAAAAATATTAGTAATTTATTTACTCGTATTATAGTGTAGATAACATATCAACAGATAAACAAAAATAATAAAATATATGAAAAAGAAAAAAAAATCGTTAAATAACTGAAAAAGACTATTTAAATTATCTATAAAAAAAAGAAATTGATGCATAATCATATAAGTTTTATTTATTTATAAAAAAAAATATATATAGTATATTTAGTGATTTAATTTTGTAAAAATGATAATGACAACCAAATTGCAAACTCAGAAAATATATGACAATTTTTTTCGGACTTACTTATGAAAATTGTGTCTTTTTTTCTAGACTGATTTATTGAACGACTATTCCAAAAAAAGTAAGTATACATGCAACTATAAGGATAGCGATACTGAAACCACATTGAGTACGAATTTTGATCATTCAGAAGTAGTTAGTTCCAATCCTAACTCCACACGCTATTTCTTGGTAGTGGTTATCAATGGTTATCTCGAGATAACTCGGGGTTAACCATCAATTCTTTTTTTTTTGGTTCGGCGCAGTGACATATGTAACTATAAAACTTTATAGCTCTCTTATTTAAATTTTTTATCATTTTTTACCAAACAGTAATTTTTGCTTCAGTATTAAAATTTTTCAGGAACTAGTTTTTTTGTGTTTTTAATTGCTCACATCAATACAGTGCCAGCTCCCTACACTGCAGTATGGTATGTACGGGGGGCATGTTGCGCCCTTGCAACTCCCTATACTATAGGGACCCAAACTCTCTTCTACCCCAAATGCTATAGAGACCCAAGCAGGGGGATTGCAGGGGAGCAGCATGCTCTCCCGTATATTCTTCACTCTTGCAATTAAAAATGATGCATTTTTAATTTAATCACCAATATTGCACCGTGCGCTGTGAAGAAATTTTCGAAGCAGGTACCTTCAAAATCCTAATAGGCAGCTGGAACATAAATCTACAGATTCTTTGAAATATAAATCCATTATGGATTTAAGTCTTATGGAGTTATGTCACTACGCCTAATACGTCTTGGGCATTGTCCAATAGCAGCATTGTAAACCGTATGTAAGCGCTGGAAGAACAACTGCCATTCAGAGTTTACTTTCAGCTTTACCTACGCTTACACAATTTTTGATTACGTCATCACAAGATCCTTTTCTATTGATCACAGATCCAAGATAATATACTTTTGGCACTTCAAATAGATTTCCGCAATAGCAGCTCCTCGTTGACTTAATGCAACCAATATCAGATCTCGTTGTTGAATGTGGAATGCTTTTTCAAAATCAACCAATTTCATATGCAAATCTCTTAAGGAATTCCGAAACTTCTTCATTCTGATATATATGCTGATGATTGCATCTTGGTCGATTTACCGGAAATCGCACAAGTCCCTACATCAACTTGATCAGTAGCTTTTGCAAATTTTGTTTTGATTATGATGTAAATTTCGAACTGCTATGTCAGGGACTTCTTCGTTGTAAGGTGCTGGTATTGGCAAAAAATGTTCTCGGAAACTTTTTATTTAAAAGTCCTTCACAACATTGTAGTCATCTGTATGAAATTTTTTCCTCATCCACAAGAAGTTTGGCTTGAATTTCAGTGAACGAATCCCCTGGCCATTTTTTTCAGGGTTTTTCAATTAGAGGTGTTATTTTGATATTTAAAGAAAAAAGCCATGTTTTTGAGACAAAAGATCACAAGTTTATTTCAATATAAAGAGGAAAGTATGCCATTAATAATGGAAAACAACATCCGTCAATTGGCCGCCATGGCTACGCTTAAACAACAATATCCTTTTCATGAAGTTTTCCATCACCAAACTGCAAAGTGGCTGCTGTATGTGCTCAATAGCTTCATGAATACACTCTTACGTGGCCCCAAATGAAGAAGTCGTTGTTGGTGATCAGCCGGCTTGAGTTCTTCTGTTAACTGAACTAAATAAGTCTTAAAATCTTAGTCTTTCTGCACAATACGGTGTAATGACGTCTGTAGAATGCCCAATTGCAAAGAACAACGAGGAATAGGCAAACCTGGGTTTTCTTCAACACTTTGGGCTACAGCTACAATGTTCTCAGTTGTTCTTGAGCTGAGCGACGACGTGCACGGGGTTATTCTTCACATCGCTTACTTGTCCCGACAGCTCAAAATTTTCCACCAATTTCAGAATCGCGGTCCGACAAGGTTAGGTTAGGTTAGGTTTAAATGGCTGTCAGCTAGAAAAATTCCGACACACTTAGACCCTAATGGGTCCGTTGTGATACCATAAAGAAAGATAGATGGTAGCAAGTTTGCAGCTTACTAGTTGAACCACTCGGAGCTTCTAATGAATAGGAATAGACTTTTAACGTCCGTTTTCACTAAGTCACTAGTGTCCTCATAGAAGAATTCTCCTAAATGGAGTTTTCTTCTGACAGAGAGAGCAGGGCAGGTGCAAAGGAGATGTTGAACAGTTTCCTCTTCTTCTTCATCCATGCAACTCCTGCAGAAATCGTTGGAGAACACGCCCATTCTAATAGCGTGTCTACCTATTAAGCAGTGTCCTGTAAGGACGCCTATGATGGAGCTAATATGCAGACGATTTAAGTTTAACAACCCTTTTGAACGTTTCAAGTCTGTACACGGCCATATTTGTTTGGTTGCCCGGCAGGTATTACTCTGAGTCCATCTGAGGTTGGTTTTCTTTAAAGCATCCTGCTTTAGCAAGAGTTTACATGTAGCGATAGGCATGCCTATA
The DNA here is from genome assembly GCA_958431115.1 of Syrphus vitripennis. NCBI lineage: Eukaryota > Metazoa > Arthropoda > Insecta > Diptera > Syrphidae > Syrphus > Syrphus vitripennis. Next base: position 133,668,501 of record OY288108.1, on the reverse strand, counting down.
TTGTTCCTTTCTGGTTGCAGAGGAGTGATTGTTCCTTGTTTGGCGAGTTTGGTCCGACAAGGTGCTTCAACCAAAAAATATTTTAGTTTTACAAAACGAACCGTCTCTACCAAATTTTCACCATTTTTATATTGAATTTTAATAATTTCAATGCGTGTTGTTTTCAAATGTGAAAAAAATTAAATCTTCAAAAGTGATAACGACCGAAATAGCGGGCTCTTCAAAATAACACCTCTTATCTGATTAGTGCAGGATCAGTACATAGCATTGGAACTGCCCGGCGAGGTAGTGCGCTAGTGCCTTAGTCTAATGCGCTAGTCGTCCTTAACTTTACAGCACTCGCATACTCCTGTTTTCATTGTTTGCTTTCCTTTCTCGCTTACAACTTCTTAAACCCAACCAAAATATTAAATATTATAGCTTATTTTAAATTTGCCATTATTCTTACATTCAAATTTCAAAGTGCGGGACACAAAATATGACTGATGAGTAAAAAAAACAAGCTAATTTGAACAGTAAAAAAAAAAAATGTCGTTAATGAGAATTTTCGATAGCAATTACGGGTAACCAATGATAAAATTATCAAGCAATCGTTAACAATTTACCAAAACCATCACAAGTAGAGTGTAGGGGGTGGTATATGGCAGGCGTCAATTCATTTTTAAATTATAAACAAAAAAAAAAAAAAACTATTCACCCGGGTGAAACAAAAACAAAAAAAAAAAAACCACAAATGCGTCACCACCCAATGTGCCTCAGTGAATATGCAAACTCAACGCCATTATTCAAAAAACAAACATAAAAGATAAACACTGACCCAGCCCCGAAGTTCAATGCATTATACATCACATGAACTTTGTCCAAAAACCCCATCGTACACATATTGAAAAGCCAACGAAATATTTTATACTACGAGTATACACAGCCTCATATAATTGTGCTCATTATTTTACTCAGTTAATTGATGCGAAGAATGCCGCAATATTTTCATAAAATATAAAAAAAAAATAACTTTTTTGTTTCAAAATTAAAAAAAAAAAACCTATTTTAATGGACGATGATGATGGTTTATCTTTCGGTCAGAAATAGCTTTAACTATATTTTTACTGTGTTTATGTAACAATTTGCAACCTGTGTTACTGCGAAAGATTAAATCAACAAAATTACTTATGACAAAAAAAAAAAATTATAAAAAAGAAAATCAACAACAGTCAACAATAAATAAAAAAAAAAATACAAGGACCCTGGGAGCACTCTATGTCTGTCGGTCGGTTCGAAGCTTTTGATGGACTCAAACTTATATCTACCCGCATATTATGGCAGGACTTCAACAATCAACAGTCAGTGTATAAAGCTTCTTTGTTCTCATACCATGTGCTGTGCGTGTGCATCCCCCGACACACCGACGACGATGACGACGACGACGACGCTGACGTTCAGAATATTAACAATAAAAATGATTACCGCGCGCATATAAATCATCGACGGCGATAATATTAACTACGGATGACACTCGGGCGTATACGTAATGTATTAAAGTTTTATTGGTTAACATGGGGTGTTTGTTGTGTACGGTGTTGAATGTGACATAATAAATAAAAACAGTTATTGTTTGAATAATGCCATTCGGTTGTGTTTTATTTTACTGTTTTCTCATTTTTTTTTTATATAATTGGAATCCGTTGGGTAATATTGCTCGAACAATTGGTTCCTCGCATCGATGGTCGATGCAAGAGATGAGATGAAATGAAATGAGATGAGATGAGAAAATTCGTTATGTCAACTCCATTGGGTATTACTGTGTGTGGTCGAGTTGATTTTTTATATGAGTGCTTTAATTTTTGTTTTCTTTATTAACTTTTTTTTTTGCTTACGCAGGAATTTTTCTTTTTTTTTATTTAATAACGCCATGCATGGTTTGGTGATATGGCTTGATGGTTCTTGCATGCAGTGTAATTTTATATGCTTGTGGAATTTTTTGGTTAATTTATAGCATACCAATTCGTCAAGTCTTTAAAATTAGCAACGAGCTCGTTAGTTGTTCATGGTAGTAATTTTTAAAAAATTGCAAAAATCACGACCAACCAGTTTTATATATACATATATTAAGACATTCGTTTTTATTAATTCTTTCTTACTAGCTAACTATCAATGTATTTCATATACGATACCTAATTCTCGACAATATTTAATGTTTTTTTTTTTTTTTTTTTTTTTTTTTTTTTTTTTTTTTATTGAAAGCCATTTCTTTTACAATTCGTTTATAAAGATAATATATATTCCAACATAGTACAAGTAATAAATTATAGGAAAAGAAATATTAGGAGCAAATGAAAATTAATAAAATTTGTGTTAAATGCCCCTTCAAAATAAAGTGAATCATAACTATTATATTGGGTGGGGTGACCCCACGAACTAAGGTAAATATTATTAAGGAAAAATAAAAAGAAAATATTACAATTCGAATTTTAAGCAATGTATGAAAAAAGTTGAATACAATTATCAAAAAATGGTAAAAGCTTAAAGAAGTGGGTTAGGTTTAATGAACAGGAGAATTCAAAATTGATTCTAAACATGCATGATCATAGTTAAAAAGCCCAAGTTTCAAGCCTTTCAAAAATTTGAAAAAGAAAGTCTCAGATCTAAGATACTGAGGTAATTTATTAAATAATCTTCTGGATGATATATCATAAAAGTAACAGTTACGATAGGCAGTGGTGCGGAATCGAGGAATATTAACTAAAAGTAACAGATTTATGCGAACATTAAAATTTTCAAGAATACGAAAATTGCGGTTACCAGATCGAATAAAGAAAGTTTTTAGTACTTTAAAACAATATAAGTGACGTAACGGGGAGAACCCTATGTCGTCAGCAAAAGCAGTCAACTTACTCTTGAAAGGTAAATCAAACAGATAGTTAATATAAACGAGGAACAGCAAAGGACCAAGAACAGAGCCTTGTGGCACACCCATTTTAATAGTCATCAACTCACTTCTTGTTCTATTTATCTTTACACTTTGCGACCGACCTATTGTTGAGATAAGACTCGAACCATTTAAGTACAGATCCCCTAAAACCTGCCTGCTCTAATTTGCTTAATAATATTTTGTGGTTAACCGTGTTCGGATAAGATAACACGGTATTTCATAATAACATATGGTCTAACAATACAATCAAGACTAAATGGGTGGACAGTGGACACTGGGTGCCCCTCTCGAAGATAAACTCTGGAGGAGTTGATCTTAAAATAAACAAGGCTTGAAGCTTTCTGGCCAACAGTAGAAAACTGCAGCATAAATGGTTGAACTTGAACAGCTCCGAAAAGCGTGTTCCTGTACGCGGGGTTCTTAGAAGAAGTCCACCACGGAATAAACTGGAAAAAAACGGTCTCGGTGGAGGAGAAGCCACTGGTGCAAAAGGTCGAAGAGAAGCTTCACCTTTATTTAGTTTACACTTAGAAGAAATCATGGACATCTTTGTAAAATTTATAGAGCTTATTGCTTTCCTTAGTGACAATTGTACTAATTATAAGCTGCCTATCAGCTTTCAAACTTATGACTACCACTGGTAAACCTTGTAAACTGATTTTATCTCAACATTTCACTTTCCTATCTGATAATTTCGGTAACAAGCAGTTGTGAACTCTAAGCGGGGTTCAATAATACCACATAGGTAAAATAAATTCGAGGTAAAACAACAACATTAGTGGTGTATCGAAACTGTGTATATCGTGTGTCATGGTGGTATGATACGACAGGACCGTATCTGTTCGGGTGATGCTGGTGCGTAGTCGGGGAGGTGTAATAGGGATAAGGCTTAATTTACCAAGTTGATGCCCATTTTATGTGGGTATATGCATGCCCGTAGCTGAGGGGGTGCTTCAGGTGTGATGTTGAGATGGTGTTATGGTACACTTTTAATTTACATTAAAAGCAGGAAAATATTTTTTTCTCCACCATTCTGTTATCTATTTTTTTTTAGAAAATTTGTCCTTCGATAGTGTCCATGTCAATTTTTTATTTCAATTTCCACTAAAAAAAAAAAATATAGAAAAATACGTTCTTGAGAAGCAACCTATTATTAAAGTACGTACACAAATATATTTTTTTTTTTTTTGAAATTGAAAATATTGAAATTCACTTTTTCTTAATATATACTGAAAAAACGACCACCCTCAAGTCCAATATTTATTTTCTTAATAATTTATCTCTTAACATCCATGTTCCAGGAAAAGGAAAATTTAACTTTAACTTTAACACGTTCTCTTGAAGTGTAATTTTCAGAATTTTTGAAGTTCGATAACTTTGTTTAAGAATTTCAAAATAAAATTTTACAAAATCCACTTTAATCTACCATTTCCAGATTTTAATCTTTAAAATTTCTTTGAAACATTATTTTATCATAATCTAATTCAAGTAAAGAATTTTAAGAAATCAATATTGTTCCACAAAAAACATTATTTTTATTTTCATGTAACAAGAAAAACTATACTGTATATAAAAAATGTAATAAACTCTTCCACACTTTACTCTTTTTTGTCTTCATCTTTATAATCCAAATTTTTCAAAAAAAATAAAAATCTAAATCTAAAAGGATTTAATCCACTTTAAAAGAACTTCTCATGGCAAAACGAATTTGGTAGATGAAACTTTCAACGGAGTACAACTTTCCATATACGAGTATGTATATATTTAGATGTGGTGGGAAAAAATAAATTCTTAGCATAGGGACAGGGCAGGGAGCCATCATTTCAGGAGCTGTGGGCCAAACCTTTTCTCTCCACACTCGTATTGCAGGCTGTTTCGAACAAATGTGTTGACTGTTGAGTTTCAGAGTGCAGTATGTATAGGTTCCCTTTAACTATTCAGTTTTACTTAGAATGTAGTTTTAAAGGAAATTTGATTTTCTCTTTCTCCCTAAAAAAAAAAAAAAAAAAAATACTCAAAACTAAAAGAGTTTTGATATTTTTGGAGTCCTGATAAAATTATATGGTTAACTTTATACACTGAAACGAACTCAAAAGTGAAAATAATGTATTTTAGTTAAGTTTCGAGAGAGAGAGAGGAATCTTTTTTAACTTTTTTTTTTTTTTTTGAAATATTTCAAAACGAAATTTACTTCCTCAAACGAGAAACATTTTAATTATTTAACTTTTATTATTACTATACGCTATGTATTTTGAAACTATGAGCTTTCCATTAACTTTAATACAATTGATGTACAGTACATTTTCTTTTTCATAAACGAATTAAACCCTTTTAGAGATTTGGTTTTTGTTTTGTTAGTCATATAGAGACTCTTCATCTGGCAGAAACCCCTTGAGAAGCTCATCGTTTTTTAATGGTCAATACTCCTCCATATAAGAGTTGACAACACTCATTTTCTATTGGATGACTATAAAGGAGCAGCTTTTAACATGAGTATGGTTCTTATGGGTATGCTTACATTTTCTGTATATAAGTACCTTATGTATAGGTTCCTTTGGGGATATCTTTATTTTGCCTAAATCAAAGTTGATTGTGTGTTTTGGGAATAAGCAAATGACTTGTATTAGTATAAATCGCAGATAATAACTCACAGAAGGTTTGTTTTTTTTTTCTTTTTTCTGTTTCTGTTTTTTTTTTCTTAACATTATTTTGTTGAGACTTAATAGGACGACGAGTATCCACGACTTGCTTTGAATTTGATTGATGTAACTGAGGAGATTTTGTCTCGAGGGCTCTTGGGAGACTTCAATTGCCATCATTCAGTTCTAAATTCAGAATTTTAATTTATTCTAAATCTTATTTGTCAAGAGAGAAGAAGTCTTAAAAATACATGCTATATTTCTTCTTTTTTTTTTCTTACTTATTTAACTTCTGATCCTGGGAGCCTTTTTTTTTGCTCGTGCATTTTTGTGTTTTTTTTTTTTTTTTGTGATGTAAGAAATTTATAATTTTACGCACCAAACGATACTTAGAGTTGTTTATCTTTTTTCTAAGTTTTTTTTTTGTTTGTTATTTTTTTGGTGTCTAAATTTTTATTCTAGTGGGAAGAATTTGGTGATGTATCGATGACGCAGAATGTAAATATTTTGTTTAGGACTTCAAAAATATATGTATGTCAGGAAGGGTGGCTGTTTGTGATATCTTATTTTTGAAAATAAAACACGAACTACTAAAGTCTTAAATTTGACCTAATATAGAGGATATTCGTTCAATTTAGATGCAATTTTTTTTAATAACAAAATTGAATTTATGTAAAAAATGTATACCTAGTAGGACAATCTAAAATTATCGTCCTTCCGGTTTTGATTACGGTTACGAAGAATTCCGCCCTCGGTAAGCTATCTTAGAAAAATTTAGGCCTTTTGGCATCTTTGAAAAGTCCTGAAAAAAATTGTTGTTTTTTATTTCTGGCATTTTTTTTTACTAAATAAATAGAAAATCAAAATTTAAAAAAATACTAAAATTTAAATTAATGGCCAAAATAAATTCATATACGTAACTCCAAGATATTAGTTTTACTGAGGCTGCTTTGTTTCTAACCAAATAAATATATTTTTCTTCAATATCTAATATTCGGAGTTTTTTTTAGAAATTATTTGCAAATTTGACATTATGGATTTAGAAAATTTTGTAAAATCTTTTATCTTATCAGATTTTGTAAAATTTCTAAAACTAACAATATTTTGACAAAATTCTGAAAACATTAAAATATTAGATCCAAAAAGTTTTTTTTCATTTTTCAAAACTCTTCTTTTGTAAGCCACACCAATCGATTTTTAGACGGGGTGAAATTTCTTGAAATTTTGTACATAGTTTGTTTGTTTCCATGTTCTTATGATTTTTTTAAGACCAAGAGGAACAATATTTATCAAATTTTCTGACGGAAAATTTCGGAAATCAAATTTTTTCACGAAAATGTTAGAAAAAAATTCTATAAACCTAACACGATTATTCTTTTGAATGCTTAAAAAAATAAATAATTTTTTAAAATATTAAATATTTCAAAAACGTTTCCATACATATATTTGAAATTAATTGCAAAACGATAACATACAATAATAATAAAACATAAAAAAAAATAAAACAATAAATTGAAATTAAGACTTTTTGTAAAAAGCTAAAATTATTTGGTCAAAAAATATTTTTCGAAAATCCTACATACATAATATGTACATATATTAACGAAGCAAAGAACCGGATTTTTGCTTTTCGATTTTGTCATGGGTACTTTAACATTAATGCAGCGTCCAATTTCCTCTTTTAAGGCTTGAGTCGTCTTCGGCTTATTCGCATAAACCATCGACTTCAAAAAATCCCATAGAAAAAAGTTCAATGGTGTTAAATCGCACGATCTAGGCGGCCAATTCTGGTCTCCAAAACGCGAAATAACACGACGACGCGACGGGGAAATGACTGATGCAGCAATTGAATTGTTTCTCTGGCTGTATAAGATATGGCGCCGTCTTGTTGAAATCACATCCCTTCCACATTCATTTCTTCAATTCTAGGCACGAAAAAATTGGTTATCATTTCACTATACCGAACGCCATTGACTATTTGCGCTTGACGTGACTCATTTTCATAAAAAAAAGGTCCAACGATTGCTCCAGCCCAAAATCCACACCGCACAGTGACACGTTGAGGATGCATTTGCCTCTCGTGAATCACTCGAGGATTTTCCTCTCCCCAAATGCGACAATTCGGCCTATTGACGAAGCCATCAAGATTGAAATGTTCCTCGTCACTAAAGATGATTTTATCGTCAAAATCAGCATTTTCATGTTGTCTCTCCAATACCCAACTAACGAACTCCCTTCGCTGTGCATGGTCAGCTGTCTTCAGTTCCTTAGTCAATTAAACTTTGTAAGTATGCATGAAGATTTAAATCTTTCGTCAAAATTCGCTGCATGGTGGATTTGGAAACACCAATTTGCTGAGCTCGGTGTCGAATTGAGCTGGATGGAGTTTGAGCGATATCATCAGCATCACGTTGTTGGGACACCCTTTATAATTTTAATAATAACGCATACCTATCAAAATTTTCAAAAAAAAAAAAGCTTTTTGGAGCTTTACAAAACTTTTTTTTGAAATTTTTGTCTTATACATTTTATCAAATACTAAAAACCTGCAGACCAATTTTTTTTTGAGAGAGATTTTTGAGAAATTTTTGTATACAGTGTGCCCTGTAATTAATAGATAACCTTTGCAATTGGTGATAGCACCCCTTATGACCGTTCAAAAAATCAATGTATACAAAATATTTCTTAGTGTTCTTTGTAATATAATTTTTACTCAAAAAGTATTAAAATAAAATTTGGAGCTCTTCAAGAAACTGGTGAATACAGTCACGGATCAACAGAATTACTGTTCCGTTGCACTTTTTGTAAAATAAAGAATATTTATTTTAACCAAAAGTTTGAAAATTTAAAAACAAAATGAAAACATGTATACTCCTATAATATGGAAACTTACGTGATGGCAAATTTCTCAAAATTTGGCCTATTTAATTTTTATTTTCTATACAATAACCAATTTAATTAACGTTTAACTCCCTGAAATAGCTTTTTGACATTTTCTTTTTTTTTCGTCCTGCCTATTTTTTTTGTGCGAGTCTCGTTCCAATCTCGAAAAAATTTAAAAATTTCAGACTCGTATCGAAAAATACTATTTTTTCTTCAGAAGATATTTTTTCTTTACTGGATACACCACCAGGACTCTCAGTTAATCTGAGACGAGAACAAGGCTGAACTGGCAAGCCCTAATTCATATGTTTTTTTTTTTTAATTTTCAAAATTCCGCTCTTTCAGGCAAAATTGTAGAAAAACTTATCCTTAAGGTACATTACAAAGAAGCATATAAAATTTCACCTTATCTATAGTAACTCTGTTTTCTTAAAAAAAAACTTTTGACTCTTGAAGGAATATTAAGCAGTGAAAAACTTTTGCTAAGATTTTTCTTTATTTGGGTTAAAACTTTTTTGTAAAAAAAAAAAAAAAAAAAAACAATAAAAACATAAACGCCAAAATCAACTCTCGTTTCTTTTCATAACGCCAGCGTCTTCCTCTCGAAATCACACACAGACATGTTAAAAGTCATTTGTCTTAACAACTTCATCTCAGCCACAATTTACGTGGTTTGTCCTTTTGTGTTGCGTTTTGTTTGGTGTTGCATGCACAAGCACACATAATATTGCACTAAAACACCATCTTAACTTTTCATTCTTGGTTTTGGCACCCCGCTACACAGCACAGCACCGCACCCAGTTTGGTCTCAATGCAAAAAGCTATAATATGAACACACAGCAGCATCAAAACACCAACCATGAATCTGTCTGACAAGATATACTTTGTGTGAGTTTTATTGCGATTAAAATGTGAAAAGTTTTCTGAATCTCTAGGGAAGATAATGTAGGTATAACTGTAACACACATCCTCCTCCTCCTCCTCCACAAACACCAACACCTTTGGAATACAACAAAACCATTCTGGGATATCTGGGATTGAAAAATGTGCAGTTGCATTCCTTGGAACAAAAAAAAAAAGTACAAACATAAATGTCCTAGAGGTGAGGTTAAATAAAATAGGTATAGGTACCTATACTACCTGTCATGTGCAAGGATACAACATCCACACCCCCCCCCCCCCGCCATTAAAAAAAAAGACTTTATAAGCGTTTAATGCACATCACTGACACATTACGTGTCATCAACACTAGCGCACTTAAACATGCAATGTTTGCGTATTCTCAAAGCGTCTTAGTTGTTATACCTATGAGTTCAAAAACAAGAACCTCTACCCCCACATCTACTTTGGATATCGTTCCTTTTTATAGTGGCTATCCCCTAGGGCAGGTTTTTTTTTGCCTTAGATCTAAAACTCTTGGTGCGCGACGGCGTTTTGCATGTAGGACCTGCAAGAAGGTACCCAGGAGAAAAATAAAATTAAAAACTTTTCTAGATAAAATTCTATTGTCGCGTTCGAAAGCCAGTCTAGGAGCTTTGGAAACTGGAATCACTCATTCACTTAATCGTTCTTCAACCTAGTTTTCTGGGTTATTGTTATTAATGGTTATTGAAATGAAAAACGCGCAAGACAAGTTAGTTTACTAAAATTGGTAAAAATTGGTTGAAGAATTTAGCTTTTTTAAAATGACGTATTTATTTATTTTTAAATGTCCTCAAATTAGCAGACCAAGGTCAGCAATTTATGAATGTCCAAAATATGGAGAAAAATCTATGTAAGTTTATGAACCAATAAGCTATTATTGCTCCATTCAATGTTGAATTCGTGTTTTCTTATGGGTGCAGAAAATCACAAGGGGATAAGAATTGGTAAAAAAAAATGGTTGAAAAAATGAAAAAAAAAAATGTTACCTATACAAAATTAATTGCTCAGAAATAAAAAATTCCAAAAAAAAATTGCTTTTCCATAGAAAAAAGGTTAGTGTCAAACAACAAAGTGGAAATTGAACTGTCCTAAGATCCACAGCTAAAATTATTGAAAATGCAATCATCAAAAATTTGACTTAAAAAATATTTTTTTTTTCAAATTAAATCATTTAAAAAAAAAAATTTCCAAAAATTCAAAATTTCATTTGTTACCTAAAATAAAATAGCCTACTTTCCGTTGGAATGTTAAGATTCTGAAAAAACTTTTAAAGATATAATCGAAAAAGTTCGAAAAAAATGTAATAAGATTTATTTATTTTTTTAATTTAAATTCAAAAAAAAAAAAAAAAGTTTCTCAAACCAATCCTTTCAAAGATAAAAATCAAAAACTGCAATAGGTAAACAAAAACAAAGATGTTGAAAAATTATGTTAAAAAAATTTTAATTTTTTTAGTGACAAAATTAAAAAAAGTGTAAATATTCAAGGAAAATTTTTTTTTGATATATTAATAATATGTTGAACTTACTCGTTCTTATTAAATAAAACTGTATTTTTTGGAAAAATCCAGAAAAATATTACTGATTGGATACCCAATAGGAATCTGACCAATTTTTTTGACACATTTTTTCTGACAAATTTTGCTTTCGGCAATGATCAATGATTTTTTCCACAGTTAATTTGTTAATTTTCATTCTTGGGGTTTGAGAATTGTCTGTTTTTTTTTTACCATTTCTTTGATATTTTATTTTGACTTTACATATTTATTTTGAAAAAAAATTGTATGGAGTTTAATCGAGCAAATTTCGTTTTCCCGACGTTTTTTTTAATTTTTATGTCGGTATACAGGGTGAGTCATGAGCAATGCGACAAAATGCTAGGGCGTGTAGGTTGCGTTGAGACAAGAAAAAAATCGTATGGGAGAAGGGGGTCTATTCCCCTCCGTTTAGCCGGGAGGGGCAATTTTCGAAAAAACTGACCGAAAATGGAAAAAAAATTATTTAAAATCAACGGCTTCATTCACAATGCTCTGCGATACGTTTTTGAAAAGCCAATAACTTTTTCTTTCATTTTGTGTTTAAATAAATCTATTCTAAGAAATAGTTTTTGAAATATTAATTTTCAAAGTCAAAATGTATAGTACAGGAATTTTTTAAAATGTAAATTCGTTGGAACTCGTGAAATATTTTTTGACCATTTCCAACGCCCCTTTCAAAGTGTCGCCAGGAGCGTTTGCATACTCTGCCCTGCCCCAAACTATGCCACTGGTTCTGCTTAAGTTTAAATAAATATATTAATACTAAAATTGTTACAAGAGCGAAAGATATCTTTATTTCCTATAAAAAAGAATGACTGAAATATTAAGTCCGATGAGTGGTTATCGAGCTTTTTGCTCCTTAACAACTTTTTTTTAGAATAGGGAATCCATATGACAGTATCATTATAACAGTGTTGTTTTTAATATTTATTTATTTAAAGTAGGTATGCATATCTACCAACTCACTGTTTAATACCATTACCATATCTACCATTTTAAATTTTTGACTTTAACTAGCATTGATTTTCTTAAACTACTCAATAAAGTAAAATTAAAAGAAATTATACAATTTTTTCCATAGCCCATCAAAATGGCAATTATAGCTAAATTTTGTTTTCAACATTTTTTTATGTATAAAAATATGTCTCAATTTTTTTTTCAGATTTTAAGAAATAAAAAAAATACAGAAATGTACCCTTTTAAAACTTGTGGAAATAGTCGTAAAAAAAATATCTTCACCAAAATACACTTTTTTTTAGAAAGTCTTATTTTCTTGGGCTATAAATTTATTAACAAAAATTTGTGTTTTTCAAAATATTTGAAACAAATAAACTCATCAAAGAATTTCCTAACTAAATAAAATAAATTGAAAAAAAAAAAACACACACACATGCACGAACATATAAATATTTAAGAAGTAACCAAACCAAAATAACTAACTTTGTCCCTCATATATTTCCAAAAAAAAAAAAACAAAAATGCACAAACAAATCAAAGAAACCGAAATGAAAGAGCTCCAAAAAGCCCCATAATAATTATTATCTCTGCTCATTGTTTATTGAATATCTCAAGTCCTTTGTAAACATGAAAATCGTATCACATCAAATGTCAAACATCTTAACCTTGAAAGCCCTTAATGCAAAATAAGACCCCCATCATTTTATGCTCCCTCTATTATTTATGTACAAGTAGATATTATATCTACGCTAAAAGAACGACCATTTTTACATTTTCCTATCACCAAGCAAGTTCTTAGGATTCCTGCTGACAATCGTGTTAAAAGAAGGTCAAGGATTGAGTTAAGAAAAGAGAGAAGAAAGCAAAAAAAAAAAAAAATATTTTTTAACACCAAAACACATTAGCAAAGCCGCAAGAGCAATTTGCCTTTTCTATATACACTTTACCTCCCCATCTTCAAGCGTATGGCATAGCTATATGTATATGACACCCGCTTGAACAACAAACACCAAACCAGTATAATAAGTAAAGAAGGACCTTTTGTCACGTTTAAACTTTATTTGTGCTGATCAATATCCTTTTCAGAAAAAGGATAATCAAATTTACACTGAAATTAACCCTAGAGTTTAAGTCTAAAGTAAGCTTCAACCCCAACCATCCATCCGGAGGACGCCTTTGTCATCGTTCTTTCTATATACTGCTTTAAAAAAAGAAAAACGAAAGCAAAAAAAAAAATAGCACTCAAAAGGATTAGAAAGGAAAACAGACAAACATATGCATCCAGGATCTATATATCTATCTATATGGATGGTGAGGCCGGCGATGGCGAGGAGAGAACTTCCCCATTGATTTATTTGTCCAAAGATATATATCGCAAAGAACAACAATATAAGGATATCTCTATACAACATACAACATTGATACAAAACGTATCCTTTAAATGTCGTGTCCTTCTGACCAGTGTGCCAAAACTAAATAGGGTACCAGCAAAACCTCTAAGATCCCCCAGATAGAGATATACAAAAATGCTGATGACGACTAAGCAGGCAAAAAATTCTCCCTTTCTCAAATAATTGTGACTGTGACTGGGACTGTGACTGTGGGCAGCAGAGGATGAGGATGTGACCAAAAAATAAAAAGAAGGATGCTTAATAGTCAGAGAGGGCAAAATAAAGAGGCAGCCAGAGCCAGAGCCAGAGCCAGAGCCAGAGCCAGAGCCAGCATTGGGCCAACAGAACAACTTTACCAACAACACATCCGCTTTGATAGACGCAAGCTGAAAAGCAACAAATTGAGTTAATCCCAAATGATGTGTGTCCCATCTGTTTAAATGTACATACTGTTCACTCTCGCACTATGCTCGTACAACTACTCCATATCTGAGGGCTATTTATCTCGTCGTCAGTCGTTCGTTCATTCATTCGTTCGTTTGTTTGGGGCTATTCCCGGCCAGCCCCATAGTAGCTACATATACATCCAACAGGAATATAAGTGACATACAACTATATATACAACTGGGATAGCAATGAATGTCCTGAAAATCCTACTGGACACGAGTACCGTTAAAGGAGCGAATATGGGGAAACACAAACCGTACCATCAATTCACTAAAGAGACAAACGAACTCGACGGATGGTCGGACGGGAACGGGCATTGATTAGAATCAAAGAATTTTATTTTGTGACAGACAGGGAAAAGGATGTGGACTTTATAAAAGGACACTATGTGCCCCAGCTACTAACTGCCAACAGGACCGCATTTTGTAAAAGAATTTATTTCCCATAAGAGAATTATTTCTAACAACTCAATAAAATTATTTTCTGTGAATAGAATTATTGAGATAACCTTTTTTTTCTTAACCCTTCACAAGCTCTAAGGCATATAAGTACGCGTGCGTGAAGTAAGCAACGTCATTTTTGACTTCCTTAAAAAAGGGAAAGTTATACCTTCCTACTGCAATACCTAAATATATGGTGTCTAGGTGAAAAATGGTATTCAATGATTATTATAAGAGTGGAATTTTTTGAACTTTTTCGCAATTTCGCAAATTTTGCGAAAAAGTTTTTAATCGTTTCTATTTTATGCTTTTCGATTTTCGAAGGAAAGAACAAAAAACAAAATTTTGGGATTAAATTAAAACTCACGTAAGGGTCAAAAAAAAAAATCAATTTGCGAACATTCAGCTAGCGCAACCAATTTCAAATTTACAAAAAAATAAACGGACAAAAATTAGATAATTACTTAAAGCTATATTGGGATCATTTTTTGCAGATTTGCATGGATCCATTTTGCGTTAAATTTTTTTGTTTTTCATTTCTTTGTCTTTCGATATTTCGCGAGAAATAAATAGTGAAACAATGCGCAGTTGGGCCATTTATTTATGAAAAAGTGCTTGCGAAATAATGAAAAGCTTTTACATTTATTAAAACAAAATATTATGTTTGGAGCTCTAGTAATCGAAATAAATTAGTTCATTTGGATGAATGTTTTGGCTCTTAGAACAAATCGATGAAAATTTTAATTTTGAGAAAAAATTAACATTTTTTAAAAAGTTTTTTTCTCAGATTTGTAGTGTTTCAAAAACCATTATATTAGTTTTTTTGAAAAACTTTTTTTTACACACTTTTTTAAATTGAGTAGATTTTTCAAACCAAACTGATTTTTAGAAAATAAAATAAAATATGATGATTGCTTAAATTATTATAAAATAATGAAAGAACTTATACGCAATAGTGAACACCATGGAAATAAAATGCACGACTGGGTCGCACGTACTTGCTCCTATGTGCGATAACATATTGGTTTTAAAGTATGAGTATAAAAACAAATTTATCATACCATCTATTATAGTCACAAGTAAAAATATGAAAAATCTTGAAATTCATTATGTATTTGAATTGATAAAAAAACCAAAAAAGAGGTTTAATCTTAAAAATGAAGATGCCATCTTATGTATAGTAAAAATAAAAATTTTTGAAAACAAAAATCGTTAGAGCTGTTTTTTCAAAAAATAATTTTTATGTATGTGCATATATAATTTCTTAAGTATTTTTATAAAAAAAAGTTGGTATGTATATTTTAAGCATTTGATAACATACACTTCAAGCCAAATTAAACAAAGAATATTTATTAATTTTCAAAATATTGAGTTTTCAAAAAACAAAATTTGATTTTTTTTTTAAATACCTACAAAAAATATTTTTTTGAAAATTTTGATATGCAATATTATTAAGATTATACATATAGGACCTCCTTTAGAAAATTTTTTATCTAAATCCGTCCAATAGTTTACGAGAAAACCGAAAGCCAAATATCCGGTTCTATGGCAAGCACCAATAATAACGGTTTTTTCAAAAATATTTTTTGACTAAATTATTAAAGCTACTTGACAAACCCGATTTGTAAAATTTTATCAAAATCGTTAGAGCCGTTTTCGAGATAGAAATGTTTGGTCTAAACGGTACTATGACAGGTACTGTTATTTTTGGAGCTAAAAAAAATATTTCGATTTCCCCTCTAGGCAATTTCCCCAAAACCTTATATCCAAAGTTTGAAGAAAATCACTTCAGGAGTTTAGGCTGTAGGTCGAGGTACAGACAGACCGACAAAACCGCGGGACCCACTTATTTCGCGTTCTCTATAATCGTTATGTTAAGTCTGATTAATATCTCGAGTTCGATTTTTTGCATGAATCCAAAACTTGCTCTATAGTACCTATCTATAGTACCTATAGTCGCAAGAAATGCGTTTCAAATCGTCCAAATTTTTTTATCTCCCACAAATAACACAAAAACGCCCAACTCAACTTTTTTCCTAAATTATTTTGGGCGTTTGTTCTTCAACTTTAACACTTTTTTTTTAATTTAAAAAAATCTTAATTTATATCAAATATTGAGAATTAGAGCTTTTGAAAATCTTGAATAATCTGATTGTTCAGTCGTAAAAAAATTTCCTAGGGTGTATCTTTTAACGATTTGGAAAAATTTAAAACACAATTTTTATCAAACCGTTTTTATGATTAAATTATTATTAGTGTCCCCTTAAGTGGGAAGCAAAAAACACACAGCACCTAATATTTTTGGTTTTTTAAATAATTGAAATAAGCATTTCATTCCATACCAGCCAGCCCTGGCAATGACTTTAAAAAAGCACCCCCCTCCCGCATCACAATTATTTTTTTTTATTGAGGCTCTATATCGATTTTATCTAGTTTTATTGATTTTCCGTCGAGATTAATTACCACAATCTGGTATTCGTTCTACGTGGTCCCTTGAACAACAGGAATTTTTCGATTTTTAGTTTTGCCCGAAAGCAAACCAAAGCCAAAAAGTGTAAAAGCAAAGATTTAGCTTTAACTATAGGTACTCTTGTGTTGGTGGTTCCCTCATAAATATAAATAGAGTCCTTCAAAAAGGACGCTTGATATTACAGACCAGGGGACAGAGAAAACAAAGGTATGTATGTATGTTTGTTTGATTGAAGAATCCCATTCAAAGTAAAAGGACACATCATTCAATGGACAATTATATGGTGGCACTTTTATGGAGGTAACATAATAAAACTTCGGACTTTTTGTTTCAGAGTGGATTAACAATGAACATGATGGAATGTCCACCACCACGTCACGTCACTCACCCACCAATGACAGCCAAAGGAACTCTATGGATGGGGTGTTTCTGTTGACAATAAGGACGATTTTTTGTTGTTGTTGTTGTTGTTGTTGTTGTTGTTGTCAAATACCACTGCTGGCATAGCGAATAAAAATGTAAGCTAGGTCTAACGTTGATATGGCAGTGCGCGCTGTTAGTTGGTTGGTTGAATTGCTAAGGACGAGAAAAAGTTCGTGTATGTCAATCATGATTTTGATGTTTTGGATTCAATTTGTTCAGTAATTTGATTGGTATTTTTTGATAAGGATACGTATGGCATAGAGAAATTGCAAAATGAAACCTTCTTTTTAATGAGTTTAAGGGCAGCATATAGACCGATTGGATTACGAATTTATATTATACAACAAGGATGTGTATCTTTGTGTAATTTAATTATATATACGTATATATTTTTTTTTTTGAAGAAGGAGGATGTTTGGATTTAATGAACACAGGAAGAAGTTTATTTTATTTTTGTCTTTTGATGTTATATCTTCAAAAAAAAAAGGGTGCTGTTTAAATTAGTTTTTCTTAAATTTGTCTGATGTTTTAAAACTTACCGCGAAAAGATATGTTTAAGATTTCATAGAGTATTTTTGATTCATAACTTCTTTATATTGAAAGTGTTTCGTGGTTATGTAAAAATAAAAATATAACAATTTTAACAACTAACAGTAACGCTTTGACATTTTGGAAGTGTCGTACCAGCAAATGGTGGTACGGATCTGGACGTTTTAGCTGCCTTCGGTAATCTATCCCAAATTTGGATCTCCTTGCGTACTAAATTGAAATTCTTCGACTTTAATGTCAAATCTGTGCTATTGTAGTTGCCGATATTCTAAAGATTCGAGTCCACAAAAACTTTATCCAATCGGAAATTGTGGCGCAATACAGATCAAGTGCTGTTGGACGTCGACATTAGAAAGTGTAAATGGCGATGGATTCATCACACTCTGAGGAAGCCGAAAAATAACATTGCGAAGAAGGCCTTCGAATGGAACCCCTAGGGTGAACGGCACAGTGAGTTGAAATACCAAGAACAACCTGGAAATCAACGATACTAGCTATACTCAGACATTTTCAGTCTTGAATAAAAATTTCACAGATTTCACACATAGGTATGTATGGTGTACTGCTTTGGACACAGCAACAAATCGTGATAATCTAAGCAAGGTCCAGGTATCTGCAAATTTTTGCATAAGTGGATCACTCCGCACAACTCCTTCCGCAGCCCTTGATGTACTGCTCCATCTGACACCATTATTATATTGTTTAAACATACAGCTGCGAATACTGCCATCCGTCTCAAAGCTTTCTCGCAGTAGATCAACAATAAAATTGGCCACTCTGTCATTCCGACTACTCCATTCCGCGACTTCAGTTTTGCGAGAACTTTCAGGTGTCAATACCCTCCAGATCAGTCTGGGTTCTGGGAGGATATGAAATTCCTTGAAGATGATTGCGTTCATTTTTATACTGATGGATCAACAACTGATGACGGGGTGGGTTGAGGGGTGTACTCCGACAAGCTTAAATTAAGCCTTTCATTCCGTCTTCCTAACCATTGTAGCGTGTTCCAGGCGGAAATTCAAACGATCAAAGAAGTTCTGTCTACGCTTAAGGAAAACGTGATATCAACCACTGATATCTTAATTCTGTCTCCACAAACTCATTCACAGTTCTTAACTGCCGATCATCTCTCGCAGATATGACGCAGCAGTTTAACATTCACCTTTGTTGGGTGCCGGGCCACAGGAACATTAAAGTCAATTGTAAGGCTGATGAGCTCACTAGAAATGGAACCATCCTACCAATCGCATTATGTATGGAAAATATTGGACTTATGTACTTGTGTGGCGACAAAGCAGATCTGGCCACTTTTAAATCTGAGGCGATCTAGATGCTTGTTGTCCCTAAATAGATCGCACATTAGCTCCGTAGTAGGTGTCATTACAGGATATGGTCTAATTGGGAAGCACGCAGGAAGGCTGGGGTGTTTTCTATAACGACTTCTACAGAAGCTGCATAGATGAAGAGGAAGAAGAAACAACTGCTCATCTTCTCTGTATATGCCCTGCTCAATCCCAAAGACTTAGGCTCCACTTGGGAGAATACATTTTTAACGATCCCAGCGATTTTGTTAACAAAAACCCGCTTCATAAGAAGCTCCAAATGGTCAGTTTATGCTGACAGCTACTTCAACCTAAGCCCTGTTTCCAGTGTTTCGAAATTTCGTTACTTGAATGTCTAATTGCCACCTTTTCGTCATCTAATCTAGTCCAAAACTTCCAAAGTTCCAGCTTGCACGTACGCTTTATGGAAAACTTTGAAGTATTATTGCGTGTCGCTAGGCTCAATTTGGTGTTATTTGTTTGGATGTGATTTATTCCCTAGCCGCCTCTTAGGCCATGCGGGATTCACTCCTGAGATATTCCTAATCCTTCCCAGCAAAGAGCGATATTGAATAAACTAATGTATGTATATAAATCTGTCATCTTTTTACTTGCGACTATACTATGAGAAATAGTATTTCTGAAAATTTCTTTAAAATTTGTTTCTAGGCCAAAAAAATATCGGTACCTCTCACATAGCCGTTACGCCAAATTTTATTCATCTTTGAAAATGGCTCTAACGATTCTTATAAAATTTTTAAAATTATTTCACCTTTTCTAAAACCATCTGCAGCACAAATGAAAATATTAGTTTTTTTTTATGAAAACAGCTAACAGCAACATAAAGGTTTAAAAAGGTTAATTTTATAAACAAGAATTGTTTTATTTTTTTAAGCAATTTGAATATTTTGAAATCAATCTAACATTTTACACCTAAATGAACACAAATTAAATTTTATTATAATCCTTTGGTCCATTCCTCTTTAAATTAAAGCAAAATCTTATAATCTCTGAAAATCTATGCCACAATAAAACTTTCAAGGATCATGCAAAACAAAATTAGGACCGGCTATCAACCACTCGTACCACTATTTCCACTCTGGCCACTTGGCACTATAGTCTATACATACATAATATATAGATAAACATTTCTCTAATTTAACATAAATATTACATCCTTAAGGAATACCACTGATGATGGTTATGGCGGATGAAAGCAGAAAGTGCAAAAGAAGTTCTAGGGTGGCTCAACCAAACTGCATCACAGAATCTCCAAGAAAACTACTATGAACAATCTTAGCTTCATCATCATCATCATCGTCTTGGCAATATAATTCCTCGAAGATTTCCAGAACATTGTCAAACTAAATAAAGAATAATAAAACAAAAACAAATAACAACAAGGACGACCAAACGCATGCATTGTGTTAGTAGTAAATTATATACATACCAGGTCCTGGAAAACTATATTTATGGCTATGTATACAGAGAGTACTTATGTACATAGTATGTGCGAGATAAAATTAAATTAATGGATGAATAAACTTTGTCCGCTGACGTTAAAGTGTGTGCAGTGCAAACAAAGATGTAGGTACATGAGTTCTGCCATTGAAACGACCGACCGGTGCTGCTAGGGGGGGGGGGATGGTGAAAAACGTGAGGAAGGTTCTCTGGTTATGGTTGGTTACCAGCTACCACCTTACTTACCTATCTGCTAATGTTTAAGTGTTATGAATAATGTTCTGCGCGCGAAACGGTTAATATTTGTAGAAGCAATCGCGTGTCCTGTCATTTGTCAGGAACTTTGTAGATTTGAACTTGCTTGCTATGTTGATTATGATGTCTTTCATTTATATTCATAACAACCAACCATATACATAGATCGTGATGCAAATAAGCGCCAGCTAATTTTAGCTTGAAAAATTATTGTCGACGATGAGTCATCTCAGCTCGCTGCTGGTAAAGGTATTGTATTATTTATTTATGTTTTTGAAAATTCAAATAATTGCATTTAAAATTTTAATTCTCTGTTATTTGTGTTTCCATTGGACTTAAATTTCGTAAGGTATGTAGGATTGTAGGTATATTATAACAACTGAACAATTGTGTGGATTGTATTTGCATTATTGTTTAACAGACATTTTTTAAGTTTTCTTTGTGTTTTAAATTCTTGCCTCCAGTAGGGACAAGGTCCTACAGAAACAAATGGATTTCGCAACTATGTATGTGTGCTGAGCTACAGCCTTAATGAGTGGGTGGATTTTCTTGAAACTTCGTGTATCTTGTCTTAAGGGCCGGTTTTTTTTTTAATTTTTTTGGAACCAAAAATAACACTAACTGCTTGTTTTTCCCAAAAATTGTTAAAAAAGATTTCAAAAAAAGTTCTCACTTTACATGTAAAAAAAATCGCAAATGTTTTTTTGATTTTTGATTTTCCTAAAAATCTTTAAATTTTCAATTTTTTATTTTTCGAAAATTTAAAATTCAAAAACGACTCTATACATATTTTTTAAAATTTGGTGCCAGACGTTTTTTTAAAGATATACGGTTTTTTAAAGATATCTTTAATGATTTAATCAGAAAATAATTTTAGTTTCAAAAGTAACGGTAGGTACCTCAGAAATCATTTTCAAAATTTTAAAATTTTTCAAAAACGGTATCGATAATTTTTATAAAGTTTTGTGTTCGTGTTTTTGTGTTTGTTAAGCATCTTAATATGTATCAATAAAAAAGTTCAAAGAAGTCCCATAGAAATGTTAAAATATTTCGTTTTCAAAAGTCGGATGACTGGGTCACACATGCATTTTATTTTTAAACCATTTCCGTCTAGCGTTCCGAAAACGCATCAACGTCATACATTTTTCATTAATGTATTTAATAGATTCGAACAAAACTAAATTTCGTAATTTTCGTACAAATGTCAATAGGAATTGAAAAGCTATGAACCGTTTGTCGAAATAAGACCGCGTGTTGTGCGTGATAGAGTCTTACAAAAACGGTGATTCGGCGAATGTTGCGCGTATAAGATTTTGTTATATTCGAGGTTTTCGCAAGACATTCCTCGTATTCGAAAATGGGTCAAAAAGTTTAAAGAGACCTATACAACGCTGGAAAACCCAAAATCCGGGCGATCAAGGCCATCAAGAACTGTAGAAAACGTGGAGAGTGTGTTCAGACAATCAGTGTGTGCTCAGTGTGTTCAGTCACACTGCCCGCCCCGTCACCCCAATCGCACCTCTGACTTTCCAATTCGTTTTCTGCTAAGAAAACTTCAAATCAATTTTTTTTTTCTTTACCAAAACTCTTATTACGCTCATTGAAAAAAAAAAATTATACGGAAACCTCAAAGTTCCATCTTCCATCACCACTACGTGTCCATTCTAAAATGTTTTATGCGTCAAACATAATTTAAAATCTTATCCTATAAGGGACAGTGACTTATTCATAAAAAGAATAAATCAAACAAACATTTCCACTCAAAACCATTTTGTCCCGGAAAAAGCCTGGAAGCACGATCCAAAAATTAGTCACCGCTTTTATAAAGCTCAATTAGCCTCAGCTTATCCGGGATTCACATTAGTGAAAACTTTTTCATCGTTTATGCCATCGGAAGTCACACGGAACTCTGCAAATGAGCTCTTCTTTCAAGTTTTCCATAAATGTATGAATATAAAATCCTATCACCTATGTATAGCAAAGCAAAAGGCATTTCGGATATGTGTAGATGTACCTATGATGTCTGCTAACGTGCAAAAGTGCTTTCGCAGCAAATTATGACATTCATACTATTTTCAGCTACTATAAAGGAACCAAAATGTTAGAAGGAACTTATCTACCTTTATGTTCTGTTATATATGTAGATACATAGTTCCTAAGCACCTTGCCCTTTCCATCAAAAGTATATAAGATCATTGTGCAGCACAATGTATTCATTCGGAGATACTCCGAAGAGCCCATTCACGAGTCACAACATAATACCCACCATCACTATGCAAGTGTGTAAATTATCCTGGATTTTCATTGCGAAATTTAGTACTGCACCATAGGATGTTAAAGCCCTCTAGCATCAGCATCAGCATAGAGTAGGAGCAGAAGGAAGAATGAGAGCAGACCCGACTAGACTGATGCAGCATCGAGAGAAGGGAAGAGAAAACTCACTTCCATATTCGAACGAACGAACAAACAGAAACACACCCACTTTCAAAACTCACTTGGCCCGAAAAGTTGACGTGTGTGCTTAATGAAGCTCCATCCAGTTCTGCATATCTTCTTTTCCTACGAAAAGGAATGAAACTTTTCTCATTAACCTGGAGGAAAAGAAGACCATCGCATAGATACTCGTGTATGCCAAACATCCAGAGCCAAAGTACGACATAGTCGAAGTAGCTGACTAGATGGGCTCATATGGGTGGATGTGGATATGAGCTGCAACATCTGAACACCTTTAGGACATGAGTTGCATATGTTGTTGCAGATTTCTGAATAAAGGATTCCGCCGCTTGGCGGTTGATGACTCAGATGTCTGTTGAACGAGTTTATAGGTTGGTCGTCCGTTGTTGTCGTTCGTCGCGTCGTCGTCGTCGTTGATGGTCTCGTCTGCAGGAGCTTCCTTGTCTCCAATCCTAATTCAACCGTTAACTGTTTACAAATGAGTGTATCTTTTTTTTTCTTCTCCATATGAAAGAGCATCCAAGTGTGAAGGGATAATATGAGTTGGGAGTGTTAATAAACGTTGCACGTACAAGAAAGTCTAATTTTATGTTTCCTGCTTTTTCGTAGAAATGTCACTGCTCCAGCAAATGGCAGCAAGAGTGCGGATGCGGAGTAAATGGAATAAGATGAAAAGATCTGTATTCGGTAGATGGAAAACAAAACTGGTCTCTGGAAAAGCAATTTCAGGAAAATAATATATTTTGTTGTTGGCAGAGTAAAAATTATGTGAGATCGAATGAAATAGTTAATAATGAAAAATAGATGAACTTAAATATTTTTTCAACCCCCAACAACATAAAGAGCGAGCTCTTGCACCCACTCATTGAGCGAGCCTGGGAAACAGAGAGCTTTCCTGAAGACCGGAAAAAGGAAACGGAGAACTTATGCAGTGCCAAAAGTGAAGCTGAATTTGCGTCCTGGAGCGAATAAAAGACTCACTATATTATCATCGAACAGTGCGTTGAATATTAACCCGCTGTTCATGTAATTCGAAAAGGCGTTTGACAGTGTCTCACTTACTCTCTTACAGGATCATGGATCTCTATCAAATGAAAGCAAGCCTGGAGAGAGATGAACGGATGGATTGAAGAACTTCCTCATCTACTTCCGGACAAACAGTTGAGATGGTGGAAAATGTTCTTTATCTTGGGAAAGCAAAGACTACGTTCAAGATGCTGTCCAAAATATGAAGAAACAACTTTATCAAGCTACGACTGTTCCGTTCCAATGTTGAATACGTGCTTCTTAATGGGAACAGTAATTGGAAAGTAACATCCGCTGTCATAAGAAATATGCAAACTTTCGTAAATAGATGTCTGCGAAACATCTTGATTTTCGGGCCCAACCGTATCTCCAATGAGAACAGGACAGGAAACAATCGGCTCTATCCTACGAAGATTTAAGGATTAGCCATATTATTCGAAATAGTTGCAAACGCATTTCGAGCCATGCGAAGCAACCCTCTCACGTAGACAGGCAGAAGAGCGGGCCGGCCTAGAACTACTTGGCGACGAATTGTCGAAGAGGAATCAGCACAGCTGGAGAAAGCTGAAACATATCTCCAGAAAGCGTTAACGATGGCGCGTAGGAATAGTGCAGGCCCTACGCTCCTAAAGGGGAGACTCACGTTCATAACGTCCGACCGCCTAAGTAAGTAATCAATAATTCTACCCGCCATTAGTTGGAGATATAGTTCAGCTTTCTCCAACTCGTCATAGGCTACGCTGGCTTTTTAAAGCATAACTGTAAATTTTGTTAAGACAATTTTTGTACAGTCGGTAATCCATTGATGCATGCGATGCAGCAATGGAAGCCTCTCACGTAGACAGACAAAAAAGCAGGCCGGCCTAGAACTACTTGGCGACGAATTGTCGAAAAAGAATCAGCTCAGTTGGAGAAAGTTCAAATATATATCCAGAAAGCGTTAACGATGGCGCGTAGGAATAGTGCAGGCCCTACGTTCCTAAAGGGGAGACTCACGTACATAAGATCCGACGACTAAGTAAGCAATCAATATTCCTACCCGCCATCATTAACGGTTTTTTAAGACAATTTTTGTACAGTCGCTAATCTAGTGAAAAGTATTAAGGGAGCGAACTCTTATCACCAAATCATCTCCGGAAATTAACAAGGAATTTCTGTTGACCCAGTTATCCCATATGGAGATTGTAGTGTAGGATATAAGAAGTGCCCCCATTGAAAAGAATTATATACAAATACAGATACGCGGAACTCCATGAATTGCACCAGTCCTATTCTAGGGGTAATTGAAATTCATAATTAATGTGTGTGTATTTGGGAAAAGGCAAACAATAGTCCAAAATTTCAAATTTCTCTCACAGCTCTGACTACTCCTGCAAACTGTAATCAAAATAGAAGAATTCCTAAAAAAAACATCAAATCCCGTTCACCTACGAGTGTTAAGTAAACCACACTAAAACTTTTGCCTACTCTTGTCATTTTTTTCTTGGTTTATATTTATTTTTTTTTCCTTCACAGCAAGTTAGGATATGTGCTGTTATAAATAATATTTCAACTAGAAGAATGCAGGTAATGTAATTTTTTTTCCGTTGCTACCTACTTTAGTCCTTCCTACGGTAAATACTCATTTAGGTTACCTTGGCGCAGAGAATTTATGCCTGAAACAAGTAAACACTATGTGAAGTTAAAAAACAAAGCATTTATGTATAGGTATATACTCAAATAGAAGATCCTGAAAAACAATGGAATTTGCATCTCCTTCCTGTTGTTCGAGCGAGCATAGTTCAAATGAAGAACGGAGACTATGAGTCTCGTACAGAGTCTGCAAGTTTGTGGCATGAGTTTGAGTATTTTAGGTGCGGTTGTGTGTCGAAAGGAAGGCATCATAAATTCACCTTTTGCAGGAAAAGCATTAGCTTGTGTAATCTCGCAGACAACCTTCGTTTCACCATTAACCTATGTATATGTAGCTCTCTACGTGAAGCTAGCTCCATATTAAAGATACAGCTACGAAGGTACCTACCTTATAATAGCGAGAAAAGGTAGGATGAGATACGAAAATGACCAACATCTGGCATTGGAATTTCATATGCATTTCAGAGCATATTTTCATTTAATGTTCTGCATTTGCAACAGCATGAGAATATGGTCTACCCCGACCCAGCTTCAGTTGAAACGCTCATATCTAAATGTATATACATATGTAGGTAGGTATATGTACCGACATTCCTTTTTCCTTATGGATGATGATGATGATGATGGTGATATGAACAACGAAGCCATGAGGCTATGGCCCAATTCTTCTGACTCTAGAATAGTGGATATATGGATAAAATGGATACTACTGCTGCTGCTGGTGCTGGTGTGTTCCCTTGCATGATGCGGTGAATTTAAAGCACTTTATTACATTCAGATCAGGAAGTTGAATATATTATATAAACGGGAAATGAGACAGGCAAGCTCAAGGAAGGGTATCATAACTTTTTTTTTCTCATTTTTTGGTTCTTACATTAATATTGATGGATTTGATATTATGTTAAGTATACGCCCGAGTATGCTTGAAGGTAAAAATGCTCTGTGGGTTGTTGTGGTAGATGCGAAATGTTAAAAAGGGATATGTATTTATACGTTCAAAATATTAATATAAAATATTTAATGATAAAAAATAATGCATGCACAATAAAAAAATATGTATACAACATATTTTCTTCAACATTACGCTTGAAAAGAACCAATTACGTTCCAATTTATTTCTTTGCGTCCTTTTTTGTTGGCGACCAGGCATCTGTTGAAAACTGAACCAATTACTTTTTTTTTACTGGGTAGAGAACTTAAGTTGGCAACCCTTTTTTAAAATGGCGGCCATTTTAACAGCTGTTAAGTGATTTGTGTTTTGTTTCGTTTAGCATTTTAACATGATGAGACTGACGCCTGGAACAACGCTTTCAAACTGTAAAAATTTATTTTGAAAACCATGGTTCTGTTTGAAATACTTATCGCGCACTACGTCCATTTTACGGTCAACATAATCTTTCATTAGAGCAATCTATTCGACCGTTTTCCCATCACGTTTAGTCTTAATGATAATACGCATCCACTAGAAGTCATTGCTGCTATAGGACGTAACGTGCAGGAAGCCCCCAATTAGACTATCCGGCATCGTGCGTAGGAAATGGATATGTGCGTCCATCCACTTTATGGAAGATTTTGTGGAAAAATCTTGGTTTGTGTATTTACAAAATCCAACTGGTGCCAGAATTTGAGCCCCTCAATCAGCTAGTTAATCTTAGATTCGGTGAATGGACCCAAGAAAGTTAATGGTGTTACAGTCAAAGATGTCCGCTATAGAGCCAGGATTACTGAATTTTTCGTTCATCAATTAAGGTTGGGTTAGGTTAAGGTGGCTGTTGGTTAAAAACCAACACACTTTGATCAAAGTTGGTCCGTTCCGTTGTGATACCACATGGATCGTTTCATCAACCTTACTCGTTGAACCAACGGGAGCTTCGAATGAAGCGTAAGAGACAATTATTGATGTCGGAGTTTGCTAGATCGCTTCGGTCATTGAAGTAGAAGTCTCCAAGGTGTATTCTTCGTCTTTGTGGTAGAGCAGGACAGTTGCATTGAAGATGAGAGACTGTCTCTTCTTCCTCTTAGTTCATGCAGCTCCTCATTTGAAGGAACTCCAAGTCGGAGTTCAGTGTCCAATAAGAACACCTATAACGTAGCTAATATGCAATCTACTCAAGGAGATCAGTTGGTAAGAGCGTCTGGCTCTAAGTTTAAGCCAAATTAATTTTGTCGCTATACAGGTGGTGATGTTATTCCACCTGTAGTTTCTTCTCTCTATGGTAACTTGCATTAGCATTAGTTTGCATGTAGCCAAAGGCTGGTTATATGCCTTGAATTGTGAGCCAGCAGAGATGAATAGCTCCTTTTTTTGCAAGTTTGTCAGCAATTTCAATTTCTTGGAATGTATCACCAAGAAAAGGTGAATATTGAATTGTATTGCCATTTCCGTAAGAGATGATCAACACAATCGGTCTTTCCACAATTAAACAGCCACAATGTGCAGGAACTGTGGTTTTAACGAGATGCCGCAACATGTCACCCAGCTCGTGCCATAATTGATTGATTGAAGGAAACCCAGACCTGTTAATTGGCCTCCAAGATCGTGCGGTTTAACGCCGTTAGACTATTTTCTGTGGGAATATTTGAAGTTGCTAGTCTTCGCCGGTAAGCACGAAACGATCGATGACTTGAAGGACAACTGGATATACGGCCAAAAATGTTGGAAAAAGGGATCGAAAATTGGACCTCCCGATTAACAACAAATTATTGCATCATTGGATTTTGTTGGGCAGGGCCATCTTGACGAAGCTTTAAAAATCTATTTTTTCGTTTAAGTGCACCCAGAAAAAAGTTATGGGCAAAAATCTGTGGAAATGCCAAAATATTCTCATTTGGAGCTGCCTCCCTCTGTTATTACAGGTAAAATAGAATATTCTTCTTCGTCCAAGATACATTTATATTTATCGTTTGTAATAAAAATAACTTATTGATTTAGTAAAAACTTTTAATTGGGATATTTAGGAAAGAAGAAAAAAAAATGATAATATCGTTTTCACTTTAATAATATAAAGTTCAATAAAATAAAACGATTTTTTTTTGTTTCGTTCTACAGGAGACTTTTATAATCAACACCATCAGTGTATAGCGCAGTTAAATAAGATCATAAAAAGACACCACTAACTGCCCCTTGTTTTATTAAAATGAAACTCATTTTGTTTATTTTTTTTTTTACATAGTATGGAACTGGAGTTATGACTGCCACAGGCAAACACCAAAACGAGACAATGAATTTTCACCAATAAACTTTATTAATCACAACATAAAAATTCAGTACACTTCCTCTGCCATTATCATAGATAAAATAACATTTTTAAAACGGTTTCCTCTCACCCTCAAACTCCCCCTCCCGCGAGCCTTGACTATATGTATATAGGACTATCCTCAAACGCCACAAAATTGCTTTAGTCAGTCATTCATGCCACCCATGTGTGAAATGCTCACACAAAAATTCTTACAAAGAAAAAACAAACGAACATTTTTCTGAGGGTATATGGAAAAGAAGAAAAACATTTCTTGTTTCACATTAACCTCAACAATAAAGATTTCCACCACCAAGGACCGCCAAAGGCTCTGGGTGATGCAAAAGTTATCCTTTCTCGCATACCAACCAACCAACCAACCTCGCAGAAATAAGTTTTCTTTCTATTTTTTTTTTTTTTTTTTTTTCGTTTTGTTCATAATGGTTCTAGCTCTAGAACTTAGCGGGTGGCTTTGCCATTTTGCTGGCGGTATAGGGATGTACAATTTTTCCATCACATCAAGAGTGAAAAGTTTCGACATTAAAAATCAACACACACGAACACACTTCCATGCCATCGAAACCTTCTTGATTGCCACTTTCAAGTGTTGCGCTCTCTCCTACTGATCTTTTTTTTTTTCTATGGAGCCAGAGGCATATGAAAAGGGAAGGGGAGGCGAGAGGGTGCAAGGGTCGGTCTATGGAAAATTGTAAAAGTTAAATGAAAACCTCGAGGAAAATCAAAGCTGAGGGAAGGAATATAACATCATTTTCGCAGAGAATGGAAAGAAGAAAAAAATTGCATAAAATAAGGTTCCCTTGAACATCACAGAGACAAAAAAGGATATTCTTTTTTTTTGAATATAAAAAGTTATGTTTAGTACTGGAGGCGGAAGCTTGAAAGAAAATCTAACTTTCAGTAGGCTGAGGTCATTTTTAAAGAAATTTACTTACATACGAGTATCTATTATAACTTATAACCTCCCTCAGGATTTTTTCCAGGAATGGGTAAAGGCAAACCATAGAAATTGGTTACATCGGGAGGGAAGAGATCCAAAACGTAGACTCCAACAGAAAAGACAAACAGTCAAAATTGTCCAATAGTAAACAATACAAACATTTATAATTAATTTCATTTTTTAAGCATCTTAATTTCTGTTTTTTGACTTTGGAATCATTTGATTTTCAAAAATTCGTTTCTTTTTTTTTCAAATTAGTTTAAATGGGGAATTATAAAATGGAAGGTGAATTTGAAATCATTTTTTTTTTCATCATCATCATAATAGGCTCGACAACCGGAGTCCGGTCCTGACCTCCTCCAACAAGTCACTCCACCTATCCCGATCTCGAGCCGACGCCATCCAGTTGCGCATCCCAAGGCTTCGGATGTCCTGATCTACGCCATCTCTCCAGCTCAAGCCGTCGACTTTCTGAGCCGGTTCCTATTTGCTCATGCGAGCTAGGTGCCCAGCCCACCGGAGTCTACCAAACTTAATTTTTTTAACTTTTTCTGCTTCAAGGTAGATTGCGTACAATTCATGATTGTACCGTATCCGGAATCGTCCTTCCTCACTTATGGGGCCAACAATTCTCCTTAAGACTTTTATTTTGAACGCGGCTAAGAGTTCAGAGTGTATTTTACTAAAACCCAAGTCTCGGATCCATACGCGAGTACTGACAGGACCATGGTCGTACAGCAGTTTTGAAGTTATTGTGAGATTTCTGGATTTGAAGAGCTTTGACAGAATAAAGTAGGCTCTGTTGGAATTGAGCAGCGGCCCACGTATTTCTTCTTCTATATTGTTATCGGCTGCTACTATTGACCCAAGGTATTTAAAGGATTGCAGCACTTCAGATTCGTGCTCTGCTACATTGGTTGTTTGACCAAATGTTCTTCGCGCATTCGACGAAAAAAAAATAATCTTTTTTAGGTTTTCCGTTATTTTTCTGTAGAAATATAGAAGCTTCAATTTTTAATCTAAAATTTTCCAAATAAATAAATAATCAATAAGTTTTCAAAACAAGTACTTTTTTTCCAAATACATAATTTCTGAAAATCTTTGTGCAAATGAAAACTATTTAAACTTTAATTTCCGTAGGAAAGAATTACTTCAAATGCTTATGTACAAAAAAGGTTTAAATAGTGTTATGTGCTCCATTACCCTCTCTCCATTTATATGCTAATTTAAAGATCTGATTTTAAATTTCTCATGGAACTTCTTTGTTAATCGAAACTATGAACTTTAAATGTTAACATATCAAAATCTTCAAATACGATTTTCCTAAAACTTCGCAACTAAAATACATCCTTTAAACAAATTGCTCTTCCACTTTTAAACTTTCTGAAAGCCGAAACACTATGTAAATTTAGAAAATCTAGGTACCTGAAATAGTAATTAATTCTCATTGTTGAACGTGGTTTCAACTATAACTTCGTTAATTCATGTATTGTTGGATAAAAAAATTGGAGAACAAAAAACAATTTTTTTCTTTTCAACGAATAAAACAAATTTATTGCTTTCAGAAGGGACAATATATAAAAACAAAATATCAGATTTTATAAAACAAAAAAAAAATTATGTGTACATATACAATACACATCCGCATCGTATATCCAAAAACAATAGCTGATCCAACTGACAAAAAAAAACAAAGGATACAAATAGAACTAGCTGATGTCCTCTCAACTACCCGTAACACAAAAAATGCTTTGAACATGCTTTTTCCAAATGTAAGCTTATAATATCTTTAAATTGAAATTATTCTCTGTTGCGTGTATATTCTGCAAAATAAGAAAATTAAGCCAAAAAAAAAAAAAATCGACAACGAAAAAAATATTCCTTTATGTGTCCAGGCTGTCAATTTGCATTTTAATTTCAAATAAATTAAGCGAGCAGCTTTTGCCCTGTCACCATTGCCAGTTCCATCAATATTAAGGCATAGGAGTGCGCAGAGCGAGTCAACCGTAGACAGCGCCATAAATTCTAAAACCAAATTACAATCTAACAGCATTTCATATTTGATTCCGTTCATGTCCTTTAGCAGGATTTATAGCTTTTGCAAATATTTCGCCAATAACTCGAAATACCATACACACACACACACTCTCAGTTCAACTAACTGATATAAATAAACCAAAAAAAAAACAACAAAGTCTGGTCTAGAAAGTTTTGCTGGACAAGCGTAAAGTGCGCCTCTCCTTCCATTCTTTACGCCGCGCTGTACGCTGCTGGCT
Organism: Syrphus vitripennis; assembly: GCA_958431115.1. NCBI lineage: Eukaryota > Metazoa > Arthropoda > Insecta > Diptera > Syrphidae > Syrphus > Syrphus vitripennis. Next base: position 133,636,292 of record OY288108.1, on the reverse strand, counting down.
GCTCTAGTCATCTCTGGTACTGTTAGGAGCTTTATAAAATTATTATTTCGCTATTTTTATTTTGCCATCTACTATGTTATAGTCGTGTATAGGAATCGCCCTCCATTCAACTCTGATTTATTGATTGGCCGACAAGTCCGCCAATAAACCGGTACACTTCATTGGCCGATAAATTTTCCATTGCTTAAGCTCTCCGATATTCGACTATAGGCAAGACTTGGGTTTGGGAACGTTATAGAGTCCCAGCCAGTACACATGCCATCCAGATACGAGTAGTATAGAGATGTTGGATTAGCCCAGGCTAACATTACCAACATCGAGAATATCAGAACTGGGTGCCAGCGAGCAGATGAAGCACAAGTTGGCTACATCAGTGCTCTATACTATGCTACGCTCCAAGCTGGCAAAGTGAATGCATTTGTAAATATAAAATAAGACCCACTTTGAGTTTTTAATAAAATTTCCTCTAAAATATTTATGACTTTGCTCGCTTTCGCTGGAGAAACCATCAGAAGGAGGTTGATGATGGTGCGAGGGGGGTGGATTTATGGAGTTCAACAGACGTCTGAATGAGAATATTTCTTTTTATTATATTCTCGTTTTTTTCTTATTTTTTTTACTTGGAAGGAGTGAATTTCGGGGGTAAGAAATTTTTATTTTTAATAAACCATCCACTTGGCCCTAGGGAAATTTAGTCAATATTTTAAGAAAAGTGGGATTAGATTTTCTCGCATCACGCGTTTGGAATTTTTAGCACCTTGAAAAGGTATACTTACAGGTAAACGTGAGGTAAGTAGTGAGCAAAGTGAGAATTCAAAAAGAGCAAACAATTTAAAAAAAGGGACAAACATGTATAGTGGATATTAATTTATTTATTATTAAAAAAGTTGCATCGCATGTAGTGAATTAAGGTTGATTTCGCGAACGCGGCCATTGTTCAATTTCAATTATCCAAACGCTTCCTAAAATTCTGAACATTTCCTAAAATTCGAATGTCAAAAGGTGTCCTACTCGCTCTTTATCTTTATCCTCATTCTCATTATCCATTCTTTCTAACTTGTTTGCTGATGCAATTAAAAAGCTCCTTTGTATATGAAAACTATAGTACTATCATGGTGGAAGTCGAATGGGGCGACATCTAGTTTACCTATGCAACCCTTACTCTTTTTTTTTGCGGAGAGCTTATGGAGGTTTTAAATGATATTTATTGATATTTTTTTGTTACAATAATCCCAAAAATAGTCTCCTCTTGCCCCTACCACCAATTTTCGACGCTTAAAGACTCCCCAAATCGGATTTTACACCTCAAGTTTTGCAGCGCCACCACCAAGATCCGTGCAACACTAAAAAAAACTCGCCATAATAGTACTATAGTTTTCATATACAAAGCATATTCATAGTCGTCTGACAAGTTGTTTTCTTTCGCGTTTTTCTTTTTTAGTTCAGAGCAGAGCTCGAACTGTCAAAAAAATAATTATGTTTATTTTTGAGCTCTGGTCGTTCAGAGCTTCAAATTTGTGTTTCTTTTTTAGTTCTGAACATGTTCAGAGCGCGCTCTGTGAGCTCAGAATAAAATAACAGAGTAAACGGAGCTCAGAACTCTACTCTACTCTACTCTACTCTGTTCGCTCAGACTCTGCTCAGTGATCAGCTCGTAAGCTAACCTGGAGTTTATGTTATTCATAGACAATTTAGACCCGGGTCCAAAAGATAAACTGAAGCTCAATTCTTAAAAACGGTTGACTCTCTGACCAAGTTGTTTTTTTCTATCTGTCAAAAATCGATTGGATTTCAATGGATTGACAGGCAATAGTAGTAGTAGCAATTGTAGTAGAATTCTGTTTTTAGATCTTGGGTTGTAATTTAATATTGTTTTTTTTTTTAATAATAAAATATAACTGAAACCATTTTCAACAAAAATTCAAAGAAAATCGAGAAATTTCCCCTATTGCACTTTTCACGACGCCTTATGAGTCGTGCATTGTTTCGAAAATCAAATGGGGAAATAAACCCTTTGGATCCTTTAAAAAAAACCTTGTTTACATTAGAGCCTGTTTGGTAACTGATCATACGGAGCAATGGAGATGTGTGAGTGAGGCAGTACCCCCAAAAAGAGAGTTAATATCAGCGAGACGAATCGATATTATGAGAAGGAGACAGGACGAGAGCGAGAGAAGAAGAGAGGAAATTAAGATAGCGAGAAGAGAACGAGACGAGAGCGAGACAAAAGGTAGAACTATAATAGTCGGACGTGGTAGGAAACTAATGTCAAAACCGAACGAAAATTGGCTTTCCGAACACTCAAACGAAGAAGTCAGCCATATTATATGCTTCCACTTTTTTGATTTTTGTATCTATCTGTCAATTCACTTTCGCAGGAGCTGTCGATGAGCGCTCTTGCTATCGATATCGAAAGTTAACGAAGCCTAACGAATGGGACCCAATCGCCATAATCGCTTCGTTTCTTACGACCACTGACGTTTGACGATTATAATACTTCTACCTTAGCCGGGTAAAATGGAAACTAGAGCAAGGCTGGAGGCTGGAGTGATTCTAGAGTGAAAGATGAGAGCGAGACGAAAATGAGACTAGAGCGAGACGAGAAGCAGAAAAAGTATGAGAGACACTCTCTATAGCGTTTTGATGTATCAAATGTTAATCACCCAAAACAATGTTTTCTGTTTTTGCGGTTATAGCACATTGGTAGAACCAATGATGGTGGAACTATGTATTCACAGTCAAATCGAGAAATCAAAGGATAAGTTCGAAGTCTAAAAAGATTGTTTGGCTTATGGTTATGATGGACACTCAATAACAATCAGAATTTCCACCACCAAGCTAAAGGAACAAAATGATCCACCTACGAACTCATAGGTACCTCAAAAATAAAAATAAATTAATTCATCACCTATTTATTTTTATTTGTTTTCAAGCATTCCTTTTTATAAATTGACAGCAAATATTGTAGCCAATTTACAAAACTAACATTTTGTGAATGACATGCTAAGCTTGTCCGAATTTAAGAAAACTAAGCTAAAACATTACCAATAAAAGGAATAGGAATAAAAACTTCGCATATAAAATTCTTTTCTCACTTAATGTAGACAAAATAAGTACGAAAGGATAAAAAGTGATGCCAGATTTTTGTCGTCACGTGATTTGTCTTGTAACTGCAACAAACTTCATGGCTTAAGTCAGCGATAAATGGCACCTGTGACATTTTGACAATGAAATAAACTATCATAGCACTCTCTGTCTCTTCCCTTATTCTGTGTTTCATTCTTCTTTCTTCAATCCAAAAGAGAAAGCCAGATTCACTGCTTCTCAATATAACAGCAAAATGCTACTAATTTGACGATATCCTTGATATTTAACCTACAAGTTGGAATGAAAAGAATTTAAAACCGAAGATAACTGTGTTGTGTATACAAACCGGGTGGTGTGTGCTTTATTAGGAGCTAGAGACAAATTCATTTTCTTCTTTATTTTTTTTTTGTTGTATTCTTTTGTCGTGGTTTTTATTTTCATTTTTCAGTTTCCGCCAGGATGAGTTCTTTAAAGGAGAGGAATGGAGAAGAAGGTAGAAAGTATGAAGGTAGCTACTCGTATATAGGGGACAAAGCCAACGCAAAAAGGAGATAGATAGAAGCAAAACGAAGAAGATTAGGATAAGATTCTTAAGGAGAATGGAGACAGTATAGAAAATATACAATGCTGAGGGGTGGAGGTGTCCCCGGGGGCTGAAGTTGCTGTTGCTGTAGCTGTAGCTGGTAGATTGTGTTCTTTACTTTTTCTTAAATTAAGGATGAAATATCTTGATCTAATGGCATTGAGTGGGGGGGGGGAGATGGGATGATGAAGGAAATTGATGCTAACTTGTTGATTCAAGTCAGGTAAGAGTGTGACAAAAGAAGAGCGGATGGCGGATGGCAGATTAACAAATCACAAGGAACATTGATTTTTTATTTTACTTTACTTTTTTTTTTTTGTTAAAAATATATTCACAAGTATCGACTCATAGGCAAAGACAGTTGATGTATTTTTAAGTTGTTCTGGATTTTCATTTAAAAAAAAGTTGTTGGTTATTTTTAGAATTTTAATAAGGAATTGTGGATGATAATTAAATTTTTTCAAAAATTAAATGCAAATTCAATACTGTATGTTATATTTTTTGGCATTAGGCAATAATGCTTCAGTAAATTTGGAAATATTGCCCGGAATAATTCTGAACCAATTTTCTCTTGGGCTTTATTTCCAATTCCAAAATTTTCAAAAATAATTGAAAATTAAAAATGAATCAAAAATTTATTTTTAACTTTTTAAATATCAACTTTTTTAGTAGATTGTAGATATAGAATTTTAAATTACATGCGTTTTCTTTTTACTTCAAAATTCTATCAATTAAAAGAAATTAACTTTCTTATCCCACCCTAACACACAGTTGCCTAATTTAATCGGAATTTCAAAAAAATCTGTCTTGGCTTGGTGTTCAAAAAATTTCCAAGTCACCCATACTTTAATTTTGTTTTCCTACTTCTTTATAAGCTTTGCGAATCAATCTGTGAATCAGTGATCGGTTCTTTCTCACACTCAGTCCAAAAAATTATAGCATCAAAAGTTTTGTTCGAATTTTTAAGGTTAAGAGAAAAAGCAAAAAATATTTTGAATTTTTTTGAATGTGTTTTAAATGTGTTCCCTTGACTAGCGACATTAATTGAATTTCTTGTTTTTATGCGAACTTTTTTGTTTGCCTCTGTGCCATCTCTTTTAAACAAAATAACTGTTTTTGACAATTAACAATATCTCAGAATCTAAAAAATCACACAGCGGAAAAAAGTCAGTTTTGAAAACAATGTAATTATGTACTCAACTTCTCTGTTTTTTCAAAATTTACAACTTCTGAAATTTTAAAAATATTGTAAACGCTATAACTTCAAAATTTTGAGAAACAGGCGAATTTTTCTTAATTTTTTTTTTTGCTAAGTACTTGTTTTTATTTACTAATCAAATTTCAACTCGCTCTCGAAGGGCGAACCAATGATTAGCATTAAAAACTACTGCATAGTTATTTCCAATGATGCTGAAGACCGCTGCATCTGACGTAATTTTTTCTTGGATTGAAGCTATCGATAAGCATCATTGGCATGGAAAAATATTAAACACCAAAATGTTTTTCTAGTTTTTTCCGTCATTTTTTTTTTGAAATTAAATTTTTAAACAAATTCTAGAAAATTAGACATTTTAAAATATGCTCAATGATTTTTTTATTTAAGTTTGGAGTCTTAGACCATTAATTTGATTCGAAAAAAAACATTAAAGCACCTAGGTTATAACTTATATAAGTTTTTAATTAGTTTAATTAGGGATCTTTATCTTTCTTCAATTACCTAAAAATCCCCAAAAAAGGGAGGTTGAGAGTACCAGTTTTAACCTTACAAGTAAATTTCTCAACGGATGATCAAAGGTCCTGGCATTAAACTTAAACATTTAAAATCCACTTGTGTAAAATGCTTCTCTTTGGAATTTAAGACATACACTCCTTTATATTAAATTATATCTTTTTTTTTATAGTTTATAGCAGAGACAATTTATTTTGTCCACACGATTTCTATCTCAAAAGGTTATTTCAAATTTTTGATGTTACACACTCCGTTGCGAAAAGAAAAAAAATATAAAAAAGTAAACCAAACGACCAAATGCTACGTCGAAAAATTTTCCACATAAAGTATTTCATATGAAATTCTGAGACTTATAATTTATAAAGCACTTAAGTTTAACTTAAACCATATTAACTGTGAAATAAGTGAACCCTTAAAAAAAATATATAAGTACATAAAGATATTTATAAAGTAATATCAAAGTACTTCAGGTAATGACAAATAAATAAAACATTCCCTCGCTTCTTGTGTGTTTCTCTGTTTCTCTCTTTCCATATACGAGTATATTATGAAATTCAAAAGACGAAACGTTTTTGTGAAGTAAAAGTTCTAGAATTCATGTGAAGAATGTCTTATGGAAAAGCTCTTGCGATATTTATTTTAAGGTTTTCCCTTAAAAAGATCGCCTTGGACAATCCATCGCATATACCCGAAGAAACCCGCCATCGACTTCTCCAAAAACTATTCACATTCAAAAACACTGCATTTAGTTGGGAATGGTATAAATGCAACACTGCATACAAATGTTTACATTACCGTCGTCGTCATCATCGTATAGTCGTACAGTCCTGATGATGGTGGAACAGGTTCAGGCAGAAATAAAATATATAGAAACTCCTTTGGGGTAGTAAGTATACCTAAGTATGGCAGTAGATTCTTCAAAATGGTCTTTTTCAAGGAATGCGCTTTCTGTTTGTTGATTTTTGGGAGCGGCGGCGGTATATGGAGCGGGTACCCTACCCCGTTCCTTGCATACCTATACCTACTCTCGTACCCTTAAAAAACCATACTTAGTAGAGTGCAGAGAGAGTGAAGTCTCAAACGACAGCCAGCATAGAGGAATAGATTGACTCACTTCATTTCCAATGCACGCCAACACAGAACGAGTATAAGTGAGACCCCCCATTGCTCTTTCTGAGTTCTATATTGGTGTTGTTGCAGCAACATCAACTGCACTTTAGAATCTCTGTGTGAGCCCCCGAAAGTTTTCTAACCCACCACGAGCGTGCTTTGGGAAGACCCAAAACTATATCGAAACTGAAACTACTGGAAAGTACCCTTTAATATTGCATTTGGGGAATTCATTTATTTTCAGTGTTTGGATGTGTTTTTTTGTGGAATGGGTACAATAATGTATGTGCTGTGTGCGAGCGACCCGCCCCAACTTTCTGTCATACATCATTCCGGGTGGTTGCTCTTCGAAACGCTAACTTTAGGCGAAAAAACTTTTAACATAAATTTGTGCATAATGAATAAATTATTATGCAGGGCTACCCGCACTGTATATATAGGGTTCTTTCATCGTTGAGTCCTTCTTACAGTGCCGCCAAGGCTGGCTGTTCACTTACAGACCCCAACTCAAACCCAAAAGTTCCCATCAGGCGTCACGTTCCGTCGTCGTTGTTGGGTTGAAAGTGCAGCATATATGTATATAGTTTACCGAGGGACTCCTTGCTGGCTGATGGCAAAGAAGAGCTTCACGCGAGACGTTACTCGCTATTCGCTGTGGCCTATGTGATGCATCATGCTATAACAGTGAAGGACTCATTTACTTGAGTTTTCATATTTTTGGTTTTGCGGGACGCGAGCGTTCTGGAAACAACCACATCGCACCGCATGCTGGTGGTGTGATTCCTGATGGCATGGTCGGCGTGACGGCACCTTCCTCAACTGGAAAGGAATGCGCCGCGCCGTCCTTATGCGAACACTCGTTGTTCGCTTGACTCCACACTCCACATGCGGCACATGGCACATCCGAACCATCATGGGTAGGAATCTTGGCCTTGCTTGATGGCATAGCATAACAGCAGCCAGGCAGCAGCGGCGGGGGGAATTCTGCGATGATAGTTTTGACTGATATACAACTCATTCTCAGGGATAAAGGATGAGTCGCTAACTGGTTACTTGAAAGCTCCTACAGAGGGAGTAATTTGTGAGTGTGGCGCTGTGCGACATGACTGGATTGCATGCACATTTTCATATTATAACTACAGATGTGTGGAAATGTGACTTTTTTTTGGATAATATGCAGGCAGATATTTTGATGGGCGGTCGGCGTGGCGACGGGCAGTGTGACGATGGGGTCGGCACCAAGAGTAGCAATAGCAATCCTTGTTGTGGATATATATGGTCTTTATTGTATGTAATCATTTTTTTTTTGTTTTGCATGAATATCCTTTCTGATGGATGCATAAAATTTGTATATGCAGGGAGGTGATTGCTTTGTTCACGCGGTACTCTCTGACGTCTGACAAGTCGATGACGTTACTGCAGCATGGAATATTATTATGATGGAAATGTTTTGAAGTTCCAATGACACAAACGATATCTTCTGCTTGAGTGATGACTCTATTAAAGGAACCTTAGCCAAAAATAATACATTACTTTTTGGCTTAATTATTATGGAATTTATTTTGATAATGTAGGTACGTATTTATTTTTAGTATTTATGAACGAATCGTTATATCCGTTCATTAGATGACAAAATTGCTCTTATAGCGGTTACAATACAGATGCCACTATTTTTGGAGAAAAAAATTGATTTTCACCTCTCTAGGGAATCTTCGAAGAACCTTGAGTTAAAACTATGGAGAAGATTGGTTCATCCATCCCGGCCTCGAGCCGAAGCCATCCATCTTAGAATTTACCACAAAGGACTTTCTGAGCCGGTTCCTCTTCGCTCATGCGAGCTAAATGCCCTGCCCACCGGAGTCTACCGTGCTTAATTTTTGTCACTATGTCTGCTTCCCACATATGGGGCCAACATAATTCTCCTTAAGATTTTTCTCTCAAACGCGGCTAAGAGGTCGGAGTGTCTTTTGCTAAGCACCCAAGACCATGGTCCTGTACAGCAGCAGTTTTGAATTAATGGTGAGATTTCTGGATTGGAAAATCGTTGACAGACTATAGTAGGCTCTGTTGGAATTGAACAGCAACTGTTCCTGTTTTAACTTCACTAATGTGCAGCCCCCGATTTCGATTGTTCGGTTCTTCCGATGATGTCAATATCGTCTGCGTAAGCCAGACTGGCTGGACCTGTTGCTGAAGGTCCCTCTTGTTGCCATGCCAGAGTTGCGGATTGCTTTTGTCGGAGTCCATTAAAGATGTTGATGGGTCGGGATAGCAATACGGCTATTTTCGCCTTGGTCATGGTCAATCTACATAGTCGTGTCAATTTATTTGGAATGCCGAATTCTCTCATGGCTTTGTAAAGTTCTACCCTGGCTGGACTATCATAAGCGGCCTTAAAGTCTATAAACAGATGGAATGTTAAATTCAAGACATTTATCCACGATTTGCCTGGAATGAAACCACACTGATATTATCCGATTATGGTTTTAGTCTATGAGGCTATCTGTTCTTGTAGAATAGAGGAGAGTATCTTATCTGGGAAACAGATGCATTAGACAATTTCTTACGAACGTGAAAAGTTGTCAATCTAATATGCAAGCTGATAAACTGAGAAAAGGAAATAAAACATACAACAAATTGAAGTGGTTGACGAGTTTTCAAAAAAAAAAGGTTCTTCTAATTCTAAAAGCACTCAAATATCTTAAGGCAACGTCACCGATTTCAATATCAAGTTGAAGTTGTTATTGATTTAACTATTACTTCAATTATTTATTCAAAGTTACAGATTTCTCAAATAGTTATGTACAAAAAAAAAAGCTACCCAAAATGTATTAGCCACATCAAAGCCTTGATGTCTATACAATAACAGAATTGAGTTAGAAATTTCATTTATTAATTACGACAAATGGCTTCGATTTAAATTTTATCAAAGACAAATTAAATAATTTCTCCTTACTCGTATAAATGTAAAACTATTTATTTTCAATTAAATCAATCGATTGATCACCTACTTATAATATTTATTTATGTTTATTGCTACAAACTGTTACAGAATATATCAATTGAATTCTTCAATATTATGAGTCTTCTCAAAATAATATATTTATAACCTATACTAAGTGGTATTATTTTCGAAATGTGTCTTTCACTACTTCTGTTTAATGCATTCAAATAATGTTTCCTATTTTAATATAAATATACTATGAACATAATACAATTGCTCCCATAAGTATAAGATGGGTATAGTTTCTTCAAATTACAACAACCCAAGCTATTTGCCTTTTAATTTGCAACATATTCCAGCTGGTTGTGCAATTAAAATAATCCACAACTATTTCTAATATTGCCTTACCTACCCCCCACCTAACCCCCACCTACCCCCTAAGAATGAAGAAGAAAATCTTGACAAAAACAGCCTCATTGCAAATTTATTCCATTCGGCCTCATCCACCTAATGATTCTCAAATCTCAACTTCCATCCATTCACCAGTATTGTGTCGTGTCGTAACGTTATGGATAAAAGCAAAAGCAAATCTTGTTGATCTCGCTTTCAACTACAAAACACTACAAAAACAACAAAAAACATCAGAGAGAGAGAGAGAGAGAGAGAGAGAGGAAAGGAAAGAAGATTAGACTATGGGTGCTTTTATCCTTTAGATACTTTGCCTTGCCTGGGCGACTTAATTAAATAAACTCATATTTCCAATTAGGAACACAGAATGGTTCATCTACCCAGGAGTTGGCAGCTTGGGATTAATTAAGCCGTTAGTACATTCTAATGTACCTACTCTCCGACTATAGCTCACAATGCCATTTTCCCATTTCCACAAAGACGCACAATTCACTGCGTGTACGAGTATATGTAGATAAAAATAGTGAGGTAGAAAGTAAAGGGGGAGTGTGTGTTGAAACGAAATGTATGATGGGATTCTGGAATATAAAAGCGAAATAAAAATAACAGAATTCCCACCATTTCCTGTTGCGAAGTAGCTACCCATCCGGTGATCCAAGCACATATCCTTTCTGTGCTTCTATACTTCTACAAAACAAACTTCCGTTGCGAACAAATTGCAACACTTTTCTCGCCTAATTGAAACCTTGTCCCATATAATCCTCGAGTGCGAGAGATTGGTGTTATACCTACAATTATTATTCTTTGTTACTCCTTCGTCCTTGCTTTGCTTCTGCTCGTATGCCATCATGGAAGAAGCTTGAAATGGTTTCCATATGTATATGTTTGTCTTCCTGGGGGCAGATTCACCGTGTTACAATTTTTTTTTTGTTTCATTCATTCAGTATTCGATTATATCTTCTCTATGGCTGTAGTACCAAGAGAGTCCTTTAAGCCTTAAAAAAAAAAAAATCACAAACAACGCTCTGGAAAAAAAACAACAAACTCCAGTGCAACAAAAAAAAAATTGCACCGCACAGAACACAGATTCGTGACAGTATAGAATATATCCTTTATATTCCAGCAGGAGTTAGTGTGTAGGAAAGGAAGGAAACTTGGGGTTTATACACTGCATCAGAATCAGAATGCATGCAATGCAAATCCGAAGTGCGCAGTTCATTGATTCTAAATTTTAGCAATAAATTTTTATTTTACAGGGCTCGCTGGAATTTGCGCTGGTTTGTTTGGTATGTTGTAGGTACATATACGACGTTTGTACAATGTACAACAGGCAACAAAAAACATCGTCATCCGTGGAGCTTGTGTGTACAAAGGATTAAATTCCAACTCATATGCGAATAAATTACTTTATCCTGGATCCTGCCTGACCTAAAATGTACGAAAAATTAAAAAAGCAAACTTAAAAAAAAAAACTAGGGCTGGGAACTAGGAGTGGGAAAAAATAGAAGAGAGATGACACGTTGTGGTAAGACAGTGTGGTCGAGAAAAAATGTACTAACTTTATTCTAAAAAAATCAAATCAGAAACGTTTCCACAATTTGGCTGCAATTTAAAGATTGGGACTCAAGTACATAAATAGGAATTTTTTTTTAGACAATTTCAATGAACTTTTCATTGCGACAGTAAAAAATTTCAATGAAATTTTCATTCCGGCAATGAAAAAATTCCTCTCAGTCTCAGTAACTATACACAAACACATCAAACCGCCTTACTCATCTTTGGTAAAAATGCAAAACGAAAATTGCAATTTTCGCTTCGATTTGCTAAAACGAGCTAAAAGAGATTTAAACCCAGAAAAGATTTTTTGAAAAAAAAAAATCAAAAATCTTAAAAAAATCATTTTTTTTTAATATTTTTTATAAATAGCATACAGGTAAGGTACCCAAAATTTTCACAAGTTCTTTAATAAAAAAATATTATTGTAGTCGAACCGTTTATGAGAAAATCGAAAACCAAAAATCCGGTTCTTGGCAGGTACCGTTATAACAGTTTTTGAAAAATATTTTTTGGACAAATATTTAATTATTTACAAAACCCCACTGAAAAAATGTCGTTAGAGCCGTTTTTGAGATAAAATTATTTGGTCTGAACGGTTATTTGACAGGTGCTGCTGTTGTTGGAGCTAAAAAAATCATTTTTTCATCTAGAATTACGTAAAAACCTCAGGTTCCAAGGTTGAAGAAAATCGCCTAAGAAAACAAATCTTCTCATCTTTTAGACAGGCAATGTTTTTTATACGAGTTTTTTTAAAATTATTTTTAAATCAAAGCCAAAGAAATTAATTTTATTTAATTCTGAAAAATCATTTTTAATATTTTTAAATATTCACCCAACTGCCTTTTATAAAATTTGTGTTTTAAATTTCCAAATTAATTTGAGTTTTTCTTTTCAACCCCACTGTTACCGCCCCCTACCATTATATGTATACAAACTTGCATAGTGTTAGATCCTTTTACTGCTAAAATAGGTACGATGCCCAGTCAAAGAGCCATCGAGTCAAACAGCATGCACACCAGCGCCAGCGTTAGCGTCAGCGTCCATTTTCAATGTGAAATATGAGCTTGCTGGCTATTTGTATCCAAATGGGAATAAATAATTCCTTTGGGAATTTCATTAAATGCAATATTCCGCCCATTTGGAGCTAGCAGCACATTCATTCCTTCTTTTTGTTTTTTGTTTTGTTAGGTTTCATTCTGTTTTGTTTTTAGCGGGCGTTATTCAGTTGGTAGTATGGCAAGAGTGCATTCAGTGACTGATCACTTTATGCAAGGTTTGTTTGCGCTGTTGCGTCAACAGTTACACGGTGAATATTTCCTCTCTATACAATAAAATTGTATTTTTTTATGTTAAATATATTTTTTGTGTTGTTCCGCTGAATACCCCCATTTTTCATGAACACACAGTAGTTGTAGGTATACCTACTATTCCTTTTTTTTTTAATTTAAATACCCGAACGCTCAAATTTAGCGCGTAAAAAATGTTACCCCTTCCCGCATCCAAAAAGATAGAGTGCATAGAATTGATTTGCATGCCCGCAGTTATTCTAGGATTTCAATGGGGGGTGGGGAAGTAATTTTTTTTGTTTTATTTCAAATGGCATGCAGGCCGTTTTCAGCCATACGTAGGACGTAAAGTAAGGGTACTCATTTTTACGACTTAGTGCGGCAATGCGGGCATAAGGGCGTTCGGCTGTAAAATATTTCACTGTCCATCCAGAGGCCGGATGTATTCACTTTGGTGCGATACGGTAATACGTTTCCCAGTGTGCGAGTGCATTTCGTGGGCATTTGTTTAAAGTTGAGTTATCAAATTAGGGATTTTTGTTTTGTTTCATTGCACTGAGAGTCCTAACGTTTTTCTGCACTCATATCGCTTGAGAAGGGGGAAATTTTGAAGAGCAATGGGGGGCGGGAGCTTGTACAACAACCGAATCAGAGATTGTTATTTGTTAGTATGATTGTAATGTTCTGATTTCGGATGTGAAGTGTATATTCCCATTAGGGATACTTGCGTTGTTTTTCGTTGTTAACTTTACACTTTTTTTGTTGTGTTTTTTTTTATTTTTAAATTACATAAAGTTAATTGCAGCAGGATGCGCTTTTGAGCAGTCAGTCGTTGTGTGGTATTAAGTGTGAGATTGATTGGTTTATAGATAAGGGTTTGAGCGTGTATAAAAAGTTTTGTTTAAATTCTTTAAATAGGTTAAAGTTTAATATCGAATTGGCATGCGAAATGATGATGTTTTTTTTGAGTAATTTAAAAATTAAAGTTAAATCGATTCTGAAGTGTTGTTTTGTTTAATTCAAATTCTATGAGCTAGAAGTAATCAATAGAATCAATTTTTGGAAACAAATAAAACATATGCAGTCTCGTTTTGATTTATTTCTATGTTTTTAGAAGTATTTTAAAAAATTATACAAGGTAACATTTTTGCGATATTTCCAAAGCGAAGCTTAAATAGAACTTGTTCACAAACAACAACTAAAAAATTTAACAACTTTAAATTCAAAATTTATATATAACAACAAAAAACAATTAAGTTTGTTAGTATTGGTCTTATTGCTAAAATTTTTGAAAACTTTTATAACTAAGTACATATAGTATTTCAATAGTTCGTATCACCATCATCATCGGCTCGACAACCGGTGTCTGGTCCTGTCCTCCTTCAAAAAGTCTCTCCACTTATACCGGGCTTGAGCCGACGCCAGCCAGTTGCCCACCCCAAGGCTTCGGCCGTGCTGGTCTACGTCATCTCTCGAGCGCAAGCATGGTCTACCACGCTGCCGTCTACCATAGAATGTACCACAAAGGACTTTCCGAGCAGGCTCCTCTTCACTCATGCGAGCTAAATGCCCTGCCCACCGGAGTCTACCGAGCTTGATTTTTGTAACTATGTCTGCTTTCCACATATGTGGCCAACAATTCTCCTTAAGATTTTTCTCTCAAACGCGGCTAAGAGGTTGGAGTGTCTTTTGCTAAACACCCAAGTCTCGGATCCATACGTGAGTACTGGCAGGATCATGGTCCTGTACAGCAGCAGTTTTGAAGTTATGGTGAAATTTCTGGGTTTGCAGAGCTTTGACAGACTATAGTAGGAATTGAGCAAGCGCCCGTGTATTCCATCTTCTATTTATGTATATTACTATCGGCTGCTACTATTGACCCAAGTTCGTATAAGTTCTTGAGAAATAAGAAAAATTGCGAGAACGAATGTTTCAAATAATATTGACAAAATTTCGAAAAATCTAATAAGATAAAAAAAAGTTTGTCAATATTAAATTTCATTTGCAAAGACATTTTGATTTGCTTTTTTTTCAGTGAAATTATTAAAAAGATTTTTTTTGCCAATATTTTGGGCCTTTTTGAATTTAGTTTTTATGATTATATAAAACTGATTTTTATTTTAAGTTTTTTTTTGTTACTTGTAGCTCGTTTAACTCAAATAAGATTTAGAGTAGGGTAGAGTGGGACCAAAAGAAACACTTTCTACTAAATTTGCTCCTACTTCCAATGTTTAAGAAATAAAGCAAACAAAGTTTTCAAAATATTGAATTTTGACAAAAATCGTGTTTTTTGAACATACATAGACTGGGGTAAATTGTATTAAAAAAAGGCGAAATATATAAAGTAAATATAACACGTCTTCCTGGTTCCCAAAAAAATAATCTACATATCTTTTAACTGTTACAACTTTTTTTTTACCTCCGTCATGATATTTTATGAAAATGACGAAAGTTCAGAAAACCCAAAAATATCAAATAGCTCACATAAGCACATAGATATAACAATCAGTACTGTTTTTTTTTTTTTTGGTGAAAAAAGGAATATCCAAAATACACAGAAACAAAAAAATTACAAAACTATATCAGTTTTGAAGACCACAATCATAAATTTCCTGTTTGATATTAAATTCGCAGTTTCGCTCCCGAAGAAGACGTGAGGAATGATAAAATAGCAAACATTTTTCTCCCTTAAAATCGAATTCTCAAATAAAAGAGAAACCCTTTCAAATTTAGCTGTTGATTTTTATCCATGTTACTTTTTACCCCACTCTCCCCTACTCATTTATATTTTAAACCGTTATTTTCAAATTTAAAAAAAGTTATGAAATTTCATCTTATTCTTATTTTGGACTAGAACTAACAAAATATTTATAATATCATTTCAAACTGTATTTAAAAAAAAAAAGATCATCAACTTTGAACTCAAAAAAGTTTTTTGAAAAGCTTCTTCTTAGAGTTTTTTTGCTTTCCTTAAAAATGTTAAAATGGACTTGAGATACCTTATACCTTTTCAGCCGAGATTACTTTAATTTTTGTTCTACGCTGATTGTAGAGTTCTATCAACAAACTCATTAGGTTAGGTTAGGTTTAAAATGGCTGTCGGGCAAGCCAACACACATAGACCCTTATGGGTCCATTGTGATACCATGAAACTAGCAAGATAGGATCTCACTAGCCGAACTACTTACTCGGAGCTTCTAATGAATAGGGATAGACTTTTAGCGTCCGTATTCACTAGATAACTAGGTTCCTCACAGAAGAATTCTCCTAGATGGAGTTTGCTTTTAGCTGAGAGAGCAGGGCAGGTGCACAGAAGATGTTGAACAGTTTCCTCTTCTTCTTCGTCCATGCAGCTCCTGCAGAAATCGTTGGAAAACACGACCATTCGTATTGCGTGTCTACGTATTAAGCAGTGTCATCTAAGAACACCTATGGTGGAACTTTGAACGTTTCAAGTCTATACTAGGCCTTATTTGTTTGGTTGCCAGGCAGGTATTACTCTGAGTATGTCTGAGGTTGGTTTTCTTTAAGGCATCCTGCTTTAGCAAGAGTTTACATGTAGCGGTATTTATACACCTATGTTGTTCCTTTCTGGTTCTAGAGGAGTGATTGTTCCTTGCTTGGCGAGTTCTTCCGCCCTACAATAGTGGAATGTCACTATGTCCCGGCACCCATCAAACTGTTCTGACTTCACCCCTAGAAATGTTTGGCAGTCTAGGACCGTGATTGATTTCGTAGTGACAGAGGCAAGAGATTTAATAGCCGCCTGGCTATCTGAGAAGATCCGAATAACCGTGTTGGTTATTACGTTTTCTCTAAGCCAAGAGAGAACTTCCTTAGTCAACAGAATTTCCGCTTGGAACACACTACAATATTGAACTGAATCAGAAAAGACTGATTCAGTTTTTCCGAAAATATGCCACTTCCTACACTATCGTAGGTTTTTGAACCATCAGTGTAGAAGTGTAATGATGCGTTGTCCAGAATGCTCCGGTCCTCCCATACAGTTCTGGATGGAATAGAGGTCTGGAAATTAATTTGTAGTCTAAGCGATCTGGAATAAATCCAAAATTGTTAAGAATGGTGTGGCCAATATGATTACTGGTCCACTGTAGGGTTACTTTTAAGCGTCCGAGGGGGCTGACCTGAGCGCTCCGCTTATACATAAAACACATTAAAAGGATTGAAAAAAAATGCATTGTATGATATTAAAATGATATTTTCTTGAATAATCGAACTAAAAAATGTTTGAAAATTTTTTTGTATAAAAAATTATATTTTCTAACCAACAAAAAACCCAAAATTGTTGCTTTAACACTTTCTACATAGCAGAGAAAATTGAATCTTAATGATTAGCTTTTTCTGTGGTGGGTTTGTTAAATTCATGTTGGTTTGGTTTTCAAGGGTGAAAAACTTTTATTTTAATTACTTTTATGAACTAAAACAGTCCTGAATTTTAACTTTCATGTTTAAAATTATAAAGCAGCCCTCTCTTTATTATGTAATGTCCGGATTTTGTCCAAGGAATACTATCTAAACATAAAAACGTCAATGCGTAACACACTCTCTGCCTCTGCCTCTTTCTTCTTCTAGCTTTATATATCTACCTATTTAGAACCCAATTAAAAACAGAGAGAAAAAATATTCAAATGATCCCTTAAGCAAAGTAAATGTAAATACGTGTAAATTGCCATCACGTGCATGATGGCATGATGGCGCAGTGGGTTTGCTTTTTTTTTATTATTTTGTTGTTGTTTTACCTTTCTCCTCTTTGATGGAAAGAAAAAAACTGAATTAAAGAAAAAGAAGTCTCCTCTTCTACGCTTTCTCTCTGTTGCTAATAAATTTTGCTTTATAAATTATACTTGTTTTTTTTTTTTTAAACTAGATTGGCTTGGTTCCTATAATACACAGACACACCTAGATGAGATGCTTTAGGGTCGAGGATGTGAGGTTGTCGGGAGGGGTGGAGAGAGGGGTTGTGGGGAAACCACAGAATCAACAATCTCTCCTAGTCCTAGTCTCAGGTGGTTTGTGGGGTGCTGCGGGGGAATGAAGTTCGGATGGACGTTAGTTTTTTTTTCCTGCACACGAATTAATTAAAAAGTCTGTGGGTCTTATCTAATTAAAAATCCATTAAATGCTTTCGTCTCCTCATTATGAAGACCGCACAAACAGAATAATATAATAGATTCCTCTGATGGAATTTAAAAATTTATGGTTGCGTTAAACTTACAATAAAAAAAAAAAGAAGGAAAATGAAAATTAAAAACAAAATATGTATAGGTACGTTAATTGTATAAAATTAACACTCTCTGATTATTTCAAACTTTATTGATATTTTTTACAAAAAAAAAAACTCTCAAGGCTATTTGGGTTATTTTATTGCAGAGTTTTAATTTTAAAATAACAAAATATTCAATTGTTTTGTAGGTATGTATATCTCGCGAATTACATCACGAATATTTATGAGGGGTGGTTATAAATTTGCAAGAACGGCGCGGCGGCGCGGCTTTATGTTTCGATAGGGAGCTATTAATATTGGCTTTAGATAGATAGACTCTGCCTTTAAGAGATTTCATTGAGAAGAAACGATACAGCCCATCAGTCATCCTCGGAGTAGTTAAAATCGAAAAATTTAAGACTCGTCCAGGTCCAATACCTGGAGCCTTTAAAAATTATAAATCAGTTTTCTGGCGATCTGGTCTGTCTCGGTAATTCGTCTCAAAATCTTTTATTTCTCGTAAAGAATAAATGCGGAAAAATTAAATAAGAATTGTAAAATGTTTTTTTTTTGCAACAAATTTAATCAAATTATTGGTTCAAAAATTTTGTTTTCTTCAACAGTTCCTTAAACTAAAATTTTCAAAATTTAACTAAATATCATATATTTCCAGATCTACAGAATATATCTAAGTATGCAATAAACATATATGTATAAACAAACTTGATATTTTACTTATTAAAATTCTGGTTTCAAAATTCAGTTTTTCAAAATTATATTGCCATTATTATTGTTTTACTAATGTGGATGCAGGGCGTCTATTTCAGTCAAAGTATTTTGCTTGCCACAAGGAAGTTTTGAAAACAAAAAATTTTTGTATCTAGATTTATATTTTTTTTTTCTCAAAAAACTCGTAAATTTTATCAAAAAATCCCAAACAAAATTTGCAGAATAAAATTGTGAAAGAATAAATTGTGGAAAAAATTGTTGAATCATGTGAATAATGTTGAATAGTAAAAATAATACTTAGTTTCAAAATGCAAAAATTTCTACTTTGAAAAATTTTAAATCTTTTATATAAGAAAATAATTGAATTATTCAGAAACTGCAACATCAAATTAGCTTTTATTTGAGAGATATGTTCTCGTTTAATGTTACTAATGTTTTAGTTTAAAATCGTTTGATGATGAAAACACTTCCGTAGAAAAAAAATTAACTCATGAGCAAAAATTATAAAAAAACGCGATAAAATAGTATTTTTCAAAAATTTTAAAAATATTTTTATCGACATGTTAGCATACTTTTAATTATTTTTAGATAAATAAAAAAAAAATTATTTTAGATCAAATTGACCGTTTTTGAGAAAAATCAGGTAATTTTTGATTAAGGTTTTCCTCAAATTTCATAAAATAGTTATTTTAGTAACTATAACTAGTTATTTTAAAATAGTTATTTTATATATTTTGATCCTAAGAAATAATGAATTTGGGGTGAATACCCAAAACATTCTATAGAAGCTTAAGTAAAACCCACCAAGCTGTTAAGGCATGAATGTTATAAGTTAGTGAAACAACGCTAACCGATCGAAAAATCATTAATTTGATATTTTTCTGTTAATTTGTTGTTAATTGATTTTATCGTTCTGCTGACTTAATTTTTTTCAAATTCTTAAGTTGCAAACTTTTACCCCTTTTCAAGGGAATGCTTTGCTAACTTAAGAACATATTTAGCATAAATTGTTGCAAACAATTAAGGGATCAAAATTAGGTGATTTTCAACAGGTAATAACTTGAAGATTAGTGTTTGAAAAAAAAATAAAAATAAGGATATTGTAGCATAAAGTATCAACTTTTTGGATCTTTACTTCAAAAGTAATTTTTGAGTTGGTAATCCTAGGAAACACAAAATCGATAATCAAACACAAAATGATGCTTTTCCATGTAATGACTGCTATTTCCGCTACAAAATTTTGTATCAAAGTTTTAGAAAAATTAATTGAAGCTGAGTTATCTGACAAACAAACAAATTTTAAATCTGCCGTTCTGGTTCTAATAAGGACTTTCTCATTTGAACACCCATTAGTTTAATAGATTCGTGTTTATTATTATGCTCGAAGCTGTTTGACAAATAAAACAACCAAAATAAAATAAAATTGCTCATTAGAACACGGTGGAATATGTACTGTACAATAATACTCCTTGCAAAATGTTCCACAACAATAACAATAATTCCTCCTTCATCATTATTCCTGTTTTATGTCTGCTCCAACTATATGTAGAAGTAGAATAATAATAATAATAATTTACCCACTGGCAATGCGCAGCTCATATAGTACTGGCAAAACTATTATGGCATGCCAATGGAACATCGAAAAATACACAACGGAACTAAGCTCACAACGATTATAAATCAAAATTGCAACACAAAATTGCTGGCCCAAATAAGCAATATTGATTTGAGCTGCAAATCCGTTTTCTAGGATGTTGTACTACTACTATATGCAACCCTCACTTTTGCCTTGGCATACAAGAGCAGCGGCAGTAGCATCAGCATCCACAGCAGCATCTAGCTAGACCACAGGACAACTTTATCCGGTTTACCAAAAACAAAAGGGAAAACCCCAAAAAAATAATAATACCTACAATTTTTTTTGTCGTAACTATTTTTTTTTGTAGCCGCGAAGAAAACGTTTCAATAAAACCGAAATGAATCATTCGCAGAGGGTTATGGAATGGAACCGAATTCTGGAACTAGAACAAACACCATGTGCGCGGTCCCATGAAAATCTCTTCCTGCAGTTGATTTTGCTCTCCACACCTTTTACCATCAGCAGCACACTATAACGAACACGAACACGGACACATAAAGTTTGCCATTTTGTCTGCCAGTTATACAACCGACGACGACCCTCATATAAGCCGAAGCCCCCCATTTCTCCATATGTCGTAGGTATACCAACCATCCTTCTAAATGCGATCGACTCTTGCCAGCCCAAAATTTCAGAGGACTTATGCTGTATGCAATGCAGGATGTCCTAAGGTGAGTGTGGTTGCAGGGAACCTGTATATATAGTGGGTCGGTTGGTTGATTTCCCATATCGATGATGGTACCGTTACACTTATTCACTGCCGGTTCCCCCAAAGCGGTGTAGAACAGGTGTAATGCTTCCTTGCCTCGGTCGTTGCCAAGGCAGAGAGAGGGACTGTTTTGATAAGACTGTAGCAGAGGCTTATACGTGACTGCATAGGTTTCTGACTTTACGACAAGGACGAGAGGTTGTAGTGTGGATGTTGGTTTTTGGCAAAGGATATCATGCCAGCACTCGCACTATGAATGTACGTGAGTCCGGGTATCCGGATTGTTCTGAAGCTAACCATCAGTAACCTCCATATTGATGGGTGGTGAGGTAGTGACATCGCATCAGTACAACGCAACGGCAGGATGGGGGGCTTCATGTTAACTCCCGGATAATCTTTCGTCCTTGATCTAGGCGGTGTCCGATGGCTAAAGGGAGTGTATCAGCATAGTTATGGAAACATTTTCGACAGGAACCGCTGAAAATTTAACCTAGACGCTTGTGATGGTGCTGGTGCTGGACAACACGGCCGCCAAATTGAATGCTTAGAGCACTGGACGTGATCTGAATATTTTTCTATAGTTAACTTTCATAATGCAAATAGGTTAGGTTCATGTATATACCAACTGTTGGAAAGAATAAAGGACGAAGGATATATTATAATGGCAGCATTATCAAAGATGTGATGAGAAATTTTATTCCCAAATGGTTAATTTAATTACTAATTTGGGCAAATTTATGGGCCAATGATTAATGAAGGTTGGGACAAAGATTGACATTCATTATTTTTATGTCCGCATAATCTGGCAAAAAGTTGGAATTTATTTTTACCTACACACATAATATATAAATGAAGACTTAATTTGCATCGTGCAAGAGATTTAAAAGATATTAAATGATTTTGCTTTAGGAGAGATAAAAATATTGTTTGTGGTCGTCCTATTTCAATGATTTTTTTTAGAAACGTTTGTGATTACCTACACATAATTATTATGTAGCAAAGAATTTATTAATGCAGTATATAATAAAGTCGCAGTTAATTATAATTTAAAAATTGAATGCAGCTGTATACTGTATTCACTGTGAATTGAGTGCTGGAAAACAGTCAACAGAAACAATAAATCGACAAAAGTTTTTTTTATAAAAAAAAAATTGGATTTGTTAAAACTGAAAATAATCATTGATTAACGAATTCGAGATTACCGTTTTTGATGCTTCCATTATTATTACTTCAATGGATGTTTTTCCATTTTAAGCCTTCTGTGTGATTATGAAAATATCGATAACATGAGTACCAAGGATATATTTTCATACGTGTTATCGATAATTTGTATGAAAACCCTTGGTTAAAAATTTCGATAACTCGCTTGAAACTATCGATTATTTAAAACGTACAATAATCATTCATAACGAATTTAATATGAAATATCGACTTAACCTACTTTCATTAATCGTTGATTATTCAATCTCACTTTATCTATGATTAACACAACTCAAATAATCTACTTTTTTTGCTAAAAAATCCTTAAAATTTAACTTACTTTGATCACCTTTAGGTATTTGTTTTGAAACAATTTTAATGAGAACTGAAAAACTTAAAAACGCAGAAAAACGAATGACCCACGTCAATGGAAATATAATGTGTTTTCAAACAATGTCATGGCATGCTTCAAATTATGAACGCTTTTTAGAAAATAGAGGCTTAAGGAAAACGTGATATCAACCACTGATATCCGCATTTTCTCTGATAGCTGCCATTAAATCTCTTGACTTTGTCTCCAGTAACTCACTGACAGCCCTCAACTGCCGATCATCTCTCACGGAGATGGCGCAGCAGTTTAACATTCACCTATGTTGGGTGCCGGGCCACAGGAATATTAAAGGCAATTGCAAGGCTGATGAACTCGCTAGAAATGGAACCATCTTACCAATCGCACCATGTATGGCAAATATTGGTATACCTCTCGCTACATGTAAACTCATGCTGGTGCAAGATGCCATTAGGTTAACTAATCTTAGGTGGAACACCATCACTACATGTGTGGCGACAAAGCAGATCTGGCCATTGTTAAATCCGAGTCGATCTAAATGCTTGTTGTCCCTGAAAAGATCGCATATTAGCTCCGTAATTGGTGTCATCACAGGGCACTGTCTAATTGGGAGACACGCCGCAAGGCTGGGTGTTCTCTCCAATGACTTTTGCAGAAGCTGCATGGATGAGGAGGAGGAAGAAACAACTACTCATCTTCTTTGTACATGCCCTGCTCTGTCCCAGAGACGTAGGGTTCATTTGCGAGAATACTTTTTCAACGACCCCAGCGATCTTGCTAACAAAGACATTAACAATCTCTCACGCTTCATAAGAAGCTCCAAATGGTTCAACGAGTAGGGAGGAAAATCTCTAGATTCTTGTGGTATCACAACGTGCCAATCCTGGCCTAAGTGTGTTGGTTTTCCACACTGACAGCCACGTCAACCTAACCTAACCTAGAGAATAGAGTGTGTTTACAATTACCCCAGTTCACAGTTACCCCTCTTTGCCCTACTGTAAAATACAATTATCTTTGATTTATCCGTATTTTGAGTTTTGTTGTTAGTTATGGTTTTACAGAATTAAACAATTGCAACGATACCTGCATTTAGTTTCAATTTTTCCTGAAGTCAACCCGGATTATTAGCGAGTCGATAAAAGCCATTTAACCATAGATAACAACTTAAACTTGGATCAGAAACCTAACCCACTGAAATTGGCTCTTAAACATTGTTACAGCATTTTTATCTTCCAGGTTCTGTGAATTGCAATTATGATTGATTAACAATAAAGTTCTAATATATCTTGTACACTGTGAAATAGTGTGAAAGACCGATTTGTGACTTTAATTACCGTTTTCTATAATTCATTCAATACCCGTGCTCATTGTGTTTCCACCATCATAATATATTATTTGCTCAAACAAAAGGTGCAGTTTAATTATTATACTCGTTAATCCTCCTCATTCAATTTCCTAATATTAAATTTTCTTAAATTTTGTTATTCTTAAAGCTTCATTTGCGCAGGTCGATAATGTGCGACCCAACACCAATCCAGTTATGTGCTAGTGCTATTCATTTGAAATATTTCCAAACCAAAGTTTAGAAGATAAATTGAGACAAATGACCTTTCTATGTGAAAGAAAATCTATTGGAAAACATTTTCTGACAAGTTCAGCCCTTTGAATAAAATGGAAAATCATTCAAAAGTAGAATCCCACTCTATTTACGTGACCTTCTTTTTATTCGTTGTGTAGGTGTATAAATGAGTTTTTTTTTTTTTTGAAGTTAGATAAATATGTAATTTTTGTTCACACTTTTTAAGTTGAAAGAAAAATAATATATAATTCCAACTCATTTTTTTAAATAATAATTTTGTTTCACATACTTTTTCTATTGACCAGTGAATTTGGCATTAAAAAATAACTCTTTTGCTTACTTTCAAAAAACGTACTAAAGTTGTAAACGGCAAACATTATTAAAACTTCTTGGAACTTGACTGTTGACATATACTTTCACATAACTGAGTACGTTAGCGAATGTACAAACATTTTGGGAAAACCACATAAAGCCGTTTTCGGCTAGAATTACGAAAACGCAATCCATAAAATAAACTTAAAATTGAATGTAAAAGTTAATTCAATTGCTTAACCCATCTATTTTTGTTTCCTTAGCAGGTATTTTTAAAATACGAAATGTTGAAAATATATTGCATGGTCAAGAGGGGTAATTGTGAACTGGGGTAATTGTAAACACGCTTTTATCACTAAAAACCGTTTATAATTTGAAGCATGCCATGACATTATTTTAAAAGACATTATATTTCCATTAGATTGACGCAGCTCTTCCAAAATTATTGATTATTGGTAAGGAAAACAGGAAAACCCTAGTTCACTTTCTAAATCGAAGTTGTGGCAACCCTGCGCGAGGATGATGGTTGAAAACTTAAACTTAAGCTTCTTATATAAGATATTTTGACGAAAGTAATAAAAAATTGCTTCCTCAATTCCATATGAAAAATTGTCATCGAATGCATAATTTTGGTCCAGTTGTTGAAACGTTAAATGAGGTTTTTGATTTTTTGAAAAATATACTTAATTTTTTTTCTCCCTTTAAAAAATGCATGCGTATATAATACTCGCGCTTTTAGGAATGTACATCAGTTCACCATTGAGTCCAACTTCAGACGTACTGTTAAGTAACGAGATTCCTTCTTTAGCCGCACAACAAGAATGTAAATTTTCCTCCTATTTCAAAATTCAGTGCTTCAAAACCAATGTGCACCTGTATCTAATCTTTAATCATTTTTTTCACTTAAGCAGACAAAGACAAATACTATAAACGAGGGATTTTTTACTTATTGTAGTAGATTTTATTATGGGATATTTTTTAAACGTCACTTTATGGGATATTTTTTAAACGTCACTTTATGGGGTTTTTGTAAACGTCATTTTAGTATCCCACGATAATTTTTTTTTTAATAATATGGATGTAGATGTTTAAAGCCACCTTATTAAATGGTATCTTTCCACACGCATTTCTGGAATTGGGATAAGGCTCTTTATTTTATGAAAATTCCATCAATATCGAATAAAAACAAAAGATCTTTAAACTTCGTCTTAAAGAATAAAATAAGTTTAACCCTGTTGACTCTGGATCCAGTTCAAAGTCATTTGAATGTGTTACCAACATACCTCTGGACAGAAAAAAAAAATCAGATTAAGAACTGTCACTCACCAAACTACCATTAATTTTTTAACATTCTCCTATCAAACTCGACGAAAAACATACTCATGCAGCACATACTCGTAGTGAAAAAAAAAAAAAAATTGAAACCCGAGCAGCAAGAACCGGTATAATGTTCACAGACAATTTAACTATGTGTCACCTGCTCCATGTGAGAGGAGCATGATGTGGGAAAAGGATACTTATGTGCAATTACCACTTTTCCCACCTGCTTTGCAGTTCCATCGTAGATTCACGTATAGGTGTTATAGATAGAGATGAGGTAGCTGGTAGGTATAGGTTTACGGCAAAAGCAAAAACCTGTGAACGATATCGGATTTACTGTGAGCAGGATTATACTCATTCCAAGCTCTACTATAGTTAACTATGGCAAAAGGTAGAAGGTAGGTACATATATCTAAGGACAGAGAGTGTATTTATTATTTATAGGCCATTTGATCACTTTCGGAATTCCTGCCACTATCAGCATCACCAGCGACAGCGACAGACAGACACACAGGGAAATTTGTGGAGAGTCCTTCATTGATGCACATTCCCGGATCCCGGTCGACGGGACGATTATTCACCGGTTCGTTGTTGTGTTGTGATGTTGGGGTGTAATTCAATAATTGCGTTTGTGAACGCTGGCTTTTCCGATGTTTTACCATCGAACAATAAATCACAGAACGGGTCAAAGGGGTTGATTTATTGTCCCCATTCACTTCGTCCCGTTAGAGATATTTTTATTTATTTATCTCTTTATCTCAGTTGTATATTGTATTGTTTTATGCTATGTGCTGGAGTGTTGGTTTTTTTTTCTTTGTAAGATTCTTCTGGGATTTTATTTTGTTCTTGATTTGGTTGAGATTTCTTTTATATTTTATTTTCTCTTCGCTGTCAAAGGATGCTAATATGTTTATACGGTAGATATGGTAGAAAGAGGTCCTTTACTTTAATAAAAAAATTGCTTTCTTTGTGTTTCACTTTACCTAGCTCTTTTCTGTGTGTGACACAAAATCCAGCATAGGTCAAGGGTCGAAATTCCTGCAGAATAAAGAACGGAAGTAGGTTGGAATGCAAGAAGTGGTGTTGTACCCTATAGATATCCTGTGATTTTATTGCTATGCTACCTACTATGCTATTAGTGAATAAATTGAGATATTTTTCGATGACATTTTTGAGAATGTATTTTTTATTTTTATCATACCTATTAGGTGTAAGAAATTTTATTTTTGCAGGTGAAATAAGGACATCAAATTATTTGTTCATGAGGGAACTTAATAAGTTGCTGACAATTTGTAATTATTTGTTACAAAAATTAAGCTTACCAAACCATTTTTGTAAGTTGGTCAAAACTCAAAACTGAGTATTCTCAATTTAGATGGCTCCATTTTTAAAACCAAAGCCCTACCGAAACTTCTGTATCGAGATTTATCAATTGAAGTGGGTGAGATGACTCACTTTTCATTGAAAATCGATTTAGTGAGTATTTTTTTGTAAAAGTTTTCGTTTCTTTCATATGTTTTCTCCGTCATACTAATTACTTTCAAGTGTTCGAACATAAATTCGCACTTACCAATATCACTGAACAGTTAAATCGCTTTTGCGAGTGAAGTGAGATGAGTCGGCGAGTTAGGAAAATCACCTCACTTCACTTTCAACACTCCAGTAGTAGATTGATAATAAAAATTGACTCTTGATTTTTCAAATTACGACGTAAATTTGTTTTGGAATAACGCTAAGCAAAGATCTCTTTTAGGTTCAAAAATTCACTAAGATCACGGAAAAAGTTGACATTTCAATTTTTTCTGCTCATGGTGCGATACCTAGTTGGAAAAGCCCTGACTACCAAGATCACGAAAATAAAAATTTCAAGTTCCTTCGGCTATTTGTTTGGTACGATCACCATAGTGCCGGGAAAATCTCGATTTTGTATATCAATTTGAAAACCCTGCGTAGCAACTTCGGGCACCTAACAGTTCCCATCATACAATTAGTAGTATGGATAATAGTTTTTGTCTCTTACCAGAGGGCTTTCCTAATTTTTATTCAGAACCTCAAAATCTGATTCGTTTTAAATCATTTTAGTTATCCAAATAAAAAAAACAAACATCCGTTTAACTTCGCCAAATAAATTTTCAAACTTAACGCTTTAGCGTTCTTCAAGATACAAAGATCCTGAACAAAAAAAATTCATCAAACGTCTTAATAATTCGATTGGAATCGTAGCCATTTATTCCGGTATCATCTGCGTTACATTATTTATTTTAAATGGATGGCAAGCGTATTCCCGATGATATCGATATCAATTTGTTATCGGATAAGAGTTGAGAGATATAACTTCAACCCCTGTAAAAAAATCAAACAAAAAAAAAAATTGTGGGTGAAATGTTTGAGGTCGATATCACTGTCGTTGTCTGGTGGCACGCTCAATCACCTGTCTCAACAATGACTGCATTCACCTCAATCAGCATAAAAGAATAGCAAAGATTTTCAAGAGAATTTCGTGTGTTTCGTTATTTTATACCGGCTAGCTATATTTTTCTTTTTCAAATGTACTATAGCTGATACTATATTCGTTTTGTAAACAGACGTTATTCCATCTTGAATTGCTGATATTTTCAGGCAGACAGGACAGGTGTGTTTTCGATTTCCCACTGCGATTCATGAAGATTCATCGAGATAGAAAGCAAATTCGACAGCAAAAAAGCACATGAAATCAAGGGTTTTTTTTTTTTTTTTTGGAGATATTGTAAGTATTGAGAGGGTGCAGGAATGGATGATTTGATGTGCTCAGTTTGTTTTTGTTGAAATATGCAAAACGAATTTGATGCAATATCTTTTTTTTTTTTAACTAGACAGGATATCAGGCGAGGTATGACGAAAGATAAGCGTAGTTGAACGAAGAAATATATTTCATTGCAACTACTGCTGTTTTTTTTTAGATAAAATTTCAATAGGTAGAATGACAGAATTCTTACAAGATATTGATATAATGTGCAAGAAATCAAAGTTGTTATATGTTATTGGTAGAAGAAATGTTTGTTATTTCTCAATAAATATAACCAAAAGCAAATAAAAATAAAACAAGTTATAATAAATGTACAAACATTGTATCGTAGATGAAATGTTAGGCTAGCATCCAAGGAAAGCATTAATAAGTAAATATTTGAGCAATTTATACTTTAATAATCGATATAAGCTTTCAGACGAAATACCCATTCTTAAATAGAAAACTAAATTGTTATAATTAAAAGATTATAAATAAAGAAGATACTAAAATATGCAATTCAGAGATATATTTTAAGATACCAATGGATTTAGATACAAATTCTTCTTTACTGTTCATAAAATTTTTCGTTTGCTTTTAGGTAAGTGAAATCACTTTGAAAAATCTCTGGAAAATAAATTCTTTTTGAAACAATTTTTTTTTCACCTTTAGATACTGGGAAACACAAACTTGACACCGTTATCATTTATCGTGGTTATAGTTATTAGTAAACAAATATACATAAACATAAAGTCTAAAAACCAAATAAAAAAGGGTGCTTAGAGGTGTAGTTGTAGAACGTTGAAATGAAATAAAAATTTACCTGGACTTGACTTTATTCGAAAGATTTTCTTTTAGCATTTTTAAATGTACATAATGTATATGATGATATGATTTCTGGCATATATAAAATAATTTTTAAATAATTTAATATCATCTACGATAGTAAGAACCTCATCGGAACAACGTCCTTGATTGATACAATAAAAAGCAGTGGACCAAGGTGGCTACCTTATGGTACACCAGAGTTTGCGTTAATTAAATGAGAAATTATTCCTCCAGAAAGAACTTTGAATATTCTTTCCTGCCGGAAGGAAGTGAATAGACGAAAACATAAATAAAATAAGATTATGAGACAACTTATCGAATGCCGTACTGAAATCTGTATGGATATAGTCAACTTTCTCAACTTTTAACTATAAAAGATGCGAATATTCAAAAAATATTACCTAAAGTAGATTTTTTTATAAACCCGTTTTATTCGCTAACAAAAAAGATTTGCAGCTGATTCAAAGAAACATCGCTAAATTATTTAGTTATAGCATTGCAATCTTGAAACCCCATGTCTATTTATACAGACTTTTCCCGTGATTTAAAGGATTAGTTTTTATTATTTATTTTATTATTTTTATAAAAAATCTTATTTTTACTTTAAGTAACTTGTGTTAAATACTTAAAGTTGACTAAGTATTCAAGTATTCAACGGTGAATCCATCAAGATTCTATTCATAAAATAAGAATTTCCAAATTCAAGAACAACTTTAAAAAGAATATATTTACAAATATGAGGCTCAGTGATATTCTCAAGCGTTTTTAAGCTTTTCTAATGCTAGCCTTTCTATTGAAATGTGAAGCCTGAATTAAATTAAGGTTAGTTTTTGTATTTGTTACAAACAAAAATTTCATTCATTTTAGTTGAAATAAACTTATATTTATAACAATATTTCATTTGTCAACTTTTGTAATAAACTTCAAAAAATAAATATAGCAAAAAAAATTAAAATTAAAAAGTATTACTTTATCATCTTTTATGCACCTACAAGTGTGCTTCCCATTCCATACATAATAATGTAATCTTTGAACAGTAGCTCGAATATAAACTACCTAACCAAACAAAAAATAAGCTTCTTTTTTTTTGCTAAAAGTGATCCGTAAATTTAAATTTTATCCTTCAATTAAAATGTTTACACTCGCTGGAAAATGAAAAGAAAGTTTCACTCAACACGACTCATTCGCAAAATCCAATTTTCTGCAGACAAAAAATAAAAACACACAAAAAAAACTGGCTTTCATTTTCCCTGAAATGTGAAGGTACCATAGTAGGAGGTAGGAGCAGGAGATATAAATACCCTCCAGCCATTCTACGAACAACCCAATTTAACCAACGCATTTTCAACACTTTTGTTATGGGGAAATATATGAAATTTTCAACTGCCACCGCACTTGTCACTTGTCAGCTCAGCAAATGTAAATCCAATCTAAAGCGGATGTATCTCATGCTCTCACACCATCTCATTTATGTATAAAGATATACCGTTATCTCAACACCAACTACCCAAAAAACACAAACAAAACAAGCTCTAATATTATAATACCGCATTATTTGTAGATATGTATATAAATAAATGTGGGTATATGGAAATTTTGCTGTTGACGATTCCTGGAAGGAAATTTTATCCTTTCATTTCGATGAACGTTAGCTGAGCAGATGCAATTGCAGAGACGAACAGAGGATTAAGCAGAGGAATTATTTCAAAATCAGCCAAAAGATATTATGTATTTAGAACAAGGAAGTACTGAAATAGAACAAACCCCACATCCTCATCAAACGTTTAGAAAATATTTAAGTAAAAATATTTCATTTAAATGAAAACAGATTTTCTAATAAAAATCGTCTATTCTCTAACCACAAATGGGTGTTAAAGCATTTTTCGAAAACATTATCGCCAGCAACAAAACTTCCAGTGGGAATCTTAAAATTGTTGTTAAATCGAACAAACCCTGTAACTGTCATTCAAATTGACTAATAGTGTACTAAATGTACTAAACTGGATAAGAAAAGAAGTGGCCAAGTCATACCTCTATTGCATTTTCAAAGGAATTTCTTGAAATAAAAACAAACAAACAAAAAAAAAATGCTAAGGCATCTCCCCTTCCCCCAGCTAGCGTTCCGACACAAACAAACTTGAAAATTCTCAAAGATAAATTCTTGTTTGGTATCTTATAATATTTATATGCAGTCGTCTAGAATATTAACTGAGGAGGTTTATTCGACATCAGAGGGAATGACTGTTGCACCAACCGACCAACCAACTAAAACCAACAAACAACCCTTCGGCGGAAATAACTCAAAAACTTGAGAGAAATCTTATTTCCGAAAGGGAGTACAGTATATTTCTACAATTTACAAATAATTTATCCTTGCTGCGAGGAGAGCAAGAGAATGCGGTGGTATGTAAGATGCTATATTTACACTAACTACACGCCTTGAAACTATACAACAACTGTGGGGGAAGACCATAAGACAATGGACGAGGCTTACAAATAGACAGGCAGATGAATGACTGGTGGTTGGGCGAACATAAAATGGCACGGATTAGGGCTGTGTAGAAGTATAAATCACTTTACTTCTGATGAATGCTTAGATTTTCGTTTTATATTTGCATAAGACTCAAGCGAGAAAAAGGATGTAGATATGTAAAGTAAGCATTTTTTTTTTAAATTCTTTTTCTCATTTAGAAAATGTAGACAACACATAGAAAACTATAAACATTCATAGAAATAAAGTTGAGTTTTGTTAATGTACGCTGTACCTCCTGTTTTACTTGCGACTATAGGTACTATAGGGAATTTCGGACTCGTTCAAAAAATCGCACTTTAGATAATAATCGGACCTAAAATTACGATGATAGAGAACGCGAAAAAAGGAACCGCGGTTCTGTCTGTGTGTCGGTCGGTCTGTCTGTACCTCGACCTACAGCCTAAACTACTGAAGCGATTTTCTTCAAACTTTGGACATAAGGTTTTGGGAAGATTGCCTTGAAGGAAATCGAATTTTTTTTTTAGCATTTCATTTTTATCTCGAAAACGGCTTTAAAGATTTTGATTAAATTTTTTAAATCGGGTTTGGCAAAAGTAACCTTGATAATTTAGTCCAAAAATATTTTGGAAAAAACCGTTAATAACGGTACTTGCCATAGAACCGGATTTTTGGTTTTCGGTTTTCTCGTAAACTATTGGATGATCCTAATTCATCAAAATTTTCAAAAAAATATTTTTTGTATTTAAAAAAAAATCAAAATTTATTTTTGAAAACTCAATATTTTGAAAAGTGTATGTTATCAAATACTAAAAGTTTATATATCAATTTTTTTTATAAAGATACTT
The DNA here is from genome assembly GCA_958431115.1 of Syrphus vitripennis. Lineage (NCBI taxonomy): Eukaryota > Metazoa > Arthropoda > Insecta > Diptera > Syrphidae > Syrphus > Syrphus vitripennis. The sequence continues at coordinate 133,603,596 of OY288108.1, read as the reverse complement.
AAAAAAAATATTTTTTGAAAAAACAGCTCTAACGATTTTTGAAATTGGCATCTTCAATTTAAAGATTTCTATTTTGGTTAATTTTACCAAATCAAATAATGATTTCATGATTCATATTTTTACTCGTGACTATAATCGATATAGTAGGTAGTCGGGTAAAATTGTATTTTTTTGATAAAATACGTGGAGTAGTTTTGATTTTTTTTCTTTTTAATCCTTTAAGGGGTTATAAATCCGAATATACAGTTTTCCAACAACTTATACTCAGACCTTAAAACCAAGATGTTATCGCACATAGGAGCAAGTACGTGCGACTCAGTCGTGCATTTTATTTGTTTTTAAAGTTTTCTGGGTTTGACTTATACATAATCTGAAAATAAGAAACATTTATATTGTTAAATTGATAACATCCGTAATCCTCAAAACCAATAATAGACCAGTGTATTTCCTTACTCAGAAAGTAAAGTGACTTAAGTCGATTTAAGCCAAACACCTTTTTTTAAAAATATTTGAAAATAATGCAACATTACTTTGTAATCGAATTTGTAATTGAATTTGTAAAAACGTCGGTTGCAACTAAGCCTATTTTAATATATTTCAAATAAAAATTTGCATCAATACAGCCATTTTTTCAAAGTAATATTTTTTGTACAGAAAAATTTTAGGTCGCTTAAGGACGTTTTTCATTTTTTTAATTATTTAAAATAAAGCAACAATAACAAGGGAATATTTTATATGCAAAATTGACTGAAGATAATTTTAAATTTAAGAAGGAGAAAGACAGGTTTAAACATTTGGGAGTTGAAAAGAGAGGTTTAAAAAGTTTTAATAGAAGATTTTATTAAAGCTCAAAAGGCTTCTCAAGCATTAAATTTATTTAGATTTCATGACAACCCATCATATTTAAGGTGTTTCACAGCAACCAAAATACTTGATAAAATGTTATGGCCACCAAAAGGTGAATTTCACGATTATCAGGTTTGAAATTTTAGATCTATATAGGTACTCCTAATGAGAGATAAAAAATCAGGGGCAGCAAGAACTGCTGGATCAGCCATATAAAATGTTCAGAAATTAACTTGAAAATTTCAAATGTGAGGCTATGAGTGCAAAAGTGTAGTAACAACATTTATTCATCAAAACCTATGTTAAGCTAAATTTAAAATCAATTAGGTACAGACCAAAACAATATTCAAAAATAAAGTGCACTTCATTGTACAGGGTGTCCGGTAATTCGTAAGCCATACGTTGGGATTTAAACAGTAAAGTCTGATTTTCAACTTTGACATCACTTTTTGACGATTTAAAAGAAGGCTAACTTTGTTGTACCCTGACTAATGTAAAGTTCAATTTCTCTGTCAGTACTAATGGTAGAGACCTCATTTTACACTTTGTTCGATCTTTCAAGAATGTTTAGGTATTCTGTTCAATTTTCATAGTTTTGGATTTTGTTTATTTTGGGTAAGAAACCCAACAGAACTTCTGACTTAATAACTGGATTAATGAAATTATCGATTTTATATTAAGTTTGATTAAAGTTTTATTTGAGGCTATCAGTGCAATAGTGGGTGGCATAACCCATTTTATTTTCTAAAATGAAAATGAATTTCAAAAAAAGCTTGCCCTACAAAATACATATATGTATCCTTTTTCAAACGTTTTTAGATTAATCAAAAATGTCAAAGGGAAAATACAAAAAATGTTTAAAGAAAATCTCTAAGTGAATTTTATGGGTTACGCCACTATTGTACTCATAGCCTCATTTCAGCTCATTTAAAATTTTACAATCAATTAAAATTATTTCTCTTTTTTCTCATATCCACATTCTTTCCAGATTTTTTTCTGAAATTACTGAAATACGAAAAAATAATTGCATAAAATAACCACTGTATCCACATATTTATAACTGCACTTTTAAGTACTCATAATAACTGTTAATTTTTCTCATCAATTTGAAAGCATTCAAAAAACTATGTACAGTATATTTTTCATAAAACTTTTTCATTCGCATTTAATTTTAATCATTTTGTGTTTTGTTTTTAATTCCAATGCCTGTAAGCATAAATTTGTTTATCAATTTCAAAACTATGTCGCTCTACCTATCCACCTAAATTTAGTATAGTTCATGAACGTCACATTTTATTTTGTGGTGCAACCGACAAAAAGTTGAAATTCCCTAAACCACCATTCATCTTTATCAACATCACCCAGGGTCAAACTGTGTTATTTTACTGTTTTGTGCAATGCACGGTTGCTCGACTAAGCCCATATAAAATACACCTACAAACTAACACATATAGATTATTGTATCCACACACACATATCCATATATTTTAAAAGATAATCAAAACTGTCAAATCAAAAACTAACCCAACCTACATTATACAGCAGACATTGTTCGAGGAAAAAGTTTGTCGGCAAAAAGTTTGCTTTCGTTCCATTGCCACACCAACAGTATGTATGTTCAAAATTAGGCAATGTGGCTGGAATATGTCTACTTACCTCACATATTCGTCCCTTGCCTCGTAGAGGCATCGTCGTTGTCGTCAGCGCCGTGTGCAATATTGTGCATCTCTTGAAGGCTGTTTTTTTTTGTTTTTAGAAAACTTTCCACACCGACACACCAACAGATTGAGATTCACATCATGAAACGCGGTTGTGATACATATACAGCGCCCTCTATACACAACCCACATCCGAAGAAATGCGAAATGTACAGCAAATGGCCCCAAAACTCTTTCTCTCTCTCTCTCTCTCTATCTCCACCCACGGCACTCACAACTCTACTACACAACCTGGTTTTGTCATGGAAAAGTTAATTAGACAGCATGTGAAACATGGAAAACTAGGACTCGCGCTCAAATAAAGTTTTATTCATATTGAATGACGTGAATGGAGACTTCCTCCACCACACCTGAGCGCGCACCATGACGGCTTTTTTGTATCTTAACTTTATAATTTATCCACGTATCGTTTCGAAAAAGTGTGATGCGAATTATTTTAAACTGACAATGTATTTATAACGGTAAAATAGGTTTTGTATAACAAGCAATTTATGTTCTATAGTTAGCTTTAAGAACACATTAATTGTACGCAATGTCTTGGTTTTGGTATTAGTCCTTCGAAATGTAGTTGGGAACGAAATTTCAAGATTTCTTATATCGATTCCATAGTATTATAAAGTGGGGAATTTTTCCACAAACAAAATCTCTGCCGATGTATTCTTGTTCTATGATAAAATGAAATGATATTTTTTTTCGACGGAAGTATTCACGTTTACACGGAACAAGATTCGTAAAATGAGACTTATCACTGCAGAAAAACTTTTCAATTTTGGTTTAAACAAAAATGATCAAAATATCAAACAAAATCTTATCGACCTTTTTAAATACCAATATTCAATATATTGGTTTTTAACATTTCGACAGACATCGAAATTTCTAGAATCAAGCGAAAGAAATTTTAAAAGCAAAAATGACTCTGAGACTCAAAGCACTCTTTAAATATCTTTCTTTCATTGTAAGTTTGATGACTCTGGAAAGTCATCGTATTGAAGAACATGCTTTCGGATGTTAAATAATTGATTGAAAATCTGAGAATTTGGTGTGTCGTTTGGTCAGAGTTCAAAAGTAATCCGAAAACAGTACGAACCGAAAGAACAAAGAGAACGAATTAATTATATACTGGTGATCAAAGAAAAAGCGTTTTTCCAACTCTTTCAAACTTTTCCCAAATTGTGGTGACTTCGACAATTCTTCGCCAAGCGCTTCTTCTGCGTGAGAGGTGTTCATTGTATCGCTAAGCTCGTTAACCTTTCCAAGCGTATGGACAATCCACTGCCACTAACGTCTTTGTATGATAGAGTCAATTGGTTTCTATCCTGTTCTCGTATGATATCATTGGAGATACGGTTGGGCCAGAAAATCCTCAAGAAATTTCGCAGACATCTATTTACGATGTTTGCAGCTTTCTAGTGACAGCGGAAGAGACTATAACTAAGTGCACATATAAAGAAGAATCAACGCAATAAATGGAGTGAACGGTCGTAGATTGGTCTTTAAGCTTATACCAGTTGCTAATCGCTGCCTTTGATTTCCCAATTTGATTATAAATATCTAATTTGATTCCACCTCTTATAGAGACAATATTTCCAAGATGTGGGAAATTTTCTAACTCTCTACTGGTTTCCCCGAAATGTCTAGTTGAAAAGATGACGAAGTTCCAAGGCTGATCCATTTTGTTTTGGCCGAATTAATATTTAATCCAATGATTTCTGATTGTTGATCCATGATCCAATGAGAGAGTAAGCATACGTCGCTCTTCCGCGTAGTCAAAGCACTGTTCGATGATTAGCAAGATCACACAAGAAGATCCGGTATTAAAGCACGCTTTGATATTGAAACGTCGAGTGTGCCCTCCAAGTTTTCTTTTACTCGCTCCAATAAGATTTTTACAACCTTTCCTTGTCAGCTGCTAGAAGAACGCCAATCCTTCCACCTTTTGAACTGGTCTTCATCAGCAACTAGCATATTTGTCTTTTACCAGTGATAGTTAAGACCTGTGGCACGTTTACAATTATCACACTGCATGCTTCATATTCTTGTGATACGCAGATTCTAGTTCGTGTTCCCCTGGTGCTTGACTGCTTTTTTCCTTGCCCAAGTTTCTTCGTAAAGCCAAGTACTATTGGTCCTCTGCGGGATGCTTAAGTATTTCGTGACTATAGACTTAGGCATTTTTTGAATCAGGCGAACATTTTTAGATTTAAAACCGGAATCCTAAAAAATCCAAAACTCCCGATTATACCCATCCATTAAGGAACAAGGTAACGTACTCAGTTAGTTTTTTTTTAGTTAATTCCTTATTCCATTATGCAGAGTTGAATTATTATCAATTCAACAAATGATTGCTTCCATTCTGATTGCAACACTCTTGATGGCTCTGAATATAATGGTAGAAGAGGGATTCAAAACATTATTCTTTGACGGAAAACTGTGAAAAGGCGAACCAAACTCGATACATGTAACAAGTCGAAAATTTCCATTTAAAACCGATTACTCCCCTATGAAATGTCATCCTCTTTTGATTATTCTCAACCCTTATGCATGTATGCTATAAATTAGAACCCTTTTCCGTCTGTATCCGATTCTGGGAATGTTACGTAGGAATACCGTTTACCTTTGCCTATACCTTCAACCGTTTTCCTTCAATTTATTAGCTTCACAATGATGAAAATCCTTTCATCAAAGGCATCATTCATTCATTTATGTCATTTTGATATTATGAGTCTCCTTTCATGCCCATAATCATCATCATGTTCATGATTCCCTATTTCTCCTTCCTCCCCATCCGCATCCTCTACATAACCCCAACTATCCCTTTCCTATGCTGTGCTTGTCATAATAATCATGAGCGTCATTGAATCGAATCGAATAGTATCGTTCGTAACCCCAGCCCCAGCCATACCGTTGGATTGGCATAGTATATAGTTACACAGAGTTGTTGTAACCAAAAAACCGAATTCTACAGGCAGACAGTATTATAGTATAATGGGACCAGTTTGGACAGCTCCAGTAGAAAAGATTGAAATATTTTTCAAATAAATAGCAAGAAAAAAAAAAACGAGAAACCATTGAAAGATGAAAGATGAAAATATTGGGACAGGAAAATATAATTTTGTCCCCAGAAGCTGATGATGATAATCACCGACCGAAGACCGAAGACCGAAGGAACTTAAGGACTCTATATATAGCTAGCTATAAGAATGATTGACCAACTGACTGACCGACCTTAGGATGATTGGTCTCTCTTACAATCATCTATCTTTTCTATTATAGAGAAAGTGAGGTGAATTTTGGTTTGGTCAAATTGTATGACGAGTCAGAGGGGGTAGGTAGGTTTTGAGAAAAATATTTGTGTTGGCCGACAACAACGGGTAGGTAAATGAATGTTATTTGAGAGGTTGCTTTTTCATCATCATCATCAGCTTCTAGCACTTCTCAACTCCTTCCATCTTCTCTATGGTCGTCATACATTTGGCATATACGATTGAAGTATCTTTCACTTCTGTCATAAAGCCTGGGTGGAAGGGAAATTGATCCCTTTTAAGGATTATTATTGCTTATCAAAATGTAACATTCTGATGAAAAGCTATTTCATTTCATTTTTTTTTTTTTTTTTTGTAATAAAAATGTATGAGGATCGCCATTTAAATTAATGGCTTTAGACTGTTTTGTGTGTATATAAATGTATTTGGTGTTTTGGAGTAGATTGATGGCCACTCTCTGTGTTGATATCTGCAAGAGGATGACTTTTCACACGTTTGATGTAGTACGTACAGTATGTGCGAACAAATTATTTTAAAGACAAAGTTTTTAATCCATTGACGTTTTGAGTTTGATGCTATGTTAGAATTTGAATGTGCGATTATAAGTTACACTAAAGAGCAGTAAAATAGACCTTATAAAAATTTTAGTGCAGAATATCGATCAGCTGTGTGGCACGTAGCGCCATTCTTTTGAAAACATATGTCTTCGGTGTCCATATATCATCAAATTCAGGCCAGAAGAAGTTAGTGATCATCAACCTATAGTGATCGCCGTTGCGGATGATGGCCAAAATCCACACCAAACAGTAAATTTATTTGGATGCTTTGGAAAATCGTGAATCTCGCGTGGATTGGTGTCGTCCTAAATCCTACAATTTTGCTCATTCCCGCGGCATCTCTAAAGATGATTTTTCGACCAAAATTGTGATAAACTTCAAACTGCTCCAAAACCCATTGAGCGAACACTCGACGCTGCCTATGGTCGTTTGGTTCCAACTCCTGCATCAGTTGGATTTTGTATGGGTACAGGTGAGCGACGCGAAATTGACTGACACGAACAGCAGCGATGTTTTCGGCAAATCTTGCGTTTCGTTGACGTACGGTTGTTGGTTGATTGTTTACTGGAGTGGGGGACTCGAGTTTAGCCACCAAACGTTGAATAGTCGATTTGGAAGGACTACTAATTTGAAGGAGCATGAATTTGGCGATGGCAGGCGATGGAAAAATGTCTAGAATTTAACATCCCAACATACCATCTGTTTATAGACTTTAAGGCCGCCTATGATAGCATAGCCAGGGTAGAACTTTACAAAGCCATGAGAGAATTCGGCATCCCAAATAAGTTGACACGACTTTGTAGGTTGACCATGACCAACGTAACAAGCCAAGTAAAAATAGCCGGATTGCTATCCAGACCAATCAACATCTTTAATGGACTCCGACAAGGGGATGGTTTGGCCTGCCTCCTCTTCAACCTGGCGTTGGAGAAAGCAATCCGTGACTCTGGCACGGCAACAAGAGGGACCATCGTCAACAGGTCCAGCCAGATACTGGCTTGCGCAGACGACATTGACATCATCGGAAGAACCGAACAAGCTGTACACGATTCCTTCATCCAGATCGAGCAGGCGGCACAAAATCTGGGGCTGCACATTAGTGAAGGTAAAACAAAGTACATGGTGGCGTCGAATGCGAGAAGAACAGTTGGTCAAACAATCAAGGTAGCGGAGCACGAATTTGAAGTGGTGCAATCCTTTAAATACCTTGGGTCAATAGTAGCAGCCGATAATAATATAGAAGAAGAAATACGCGGGCGGCTGCTCAATTCCAACAAAGCCTACTATAGTCTGTCAAAGCTCTTCAAATCCAGAAATCTCACCATAACTTCAAAACTGCTGCTGTACAGGACCATGGTCCTGCCAGTACTCACGTATGGATCCGAGACTTGGGTGCTTAGCAAAAGACACTCCGACCTCTTAGCCGCGTTCGAGAGAAAAGTCTTAAGGAGAATTGTTGGCCCCATATGTGAGGAAGGCCGGAGACGGTACAATCATGAATTGTACGCAATCTACCTTGAAGCAGACATAGTGACAAAAATTAAGCTCGGTAGACTCCGGTGGGCAGGGCACCTAGCTCGCATGAGTGAAGAGGAACCTGCTCGGAAAGTCCTTTGTGGTACATTCTATGGTAGACGGCAGCGTGGTAGACCATGCTTGCGCTGGAGAGATGGCGTAGACCAGGACGCCCGAAGCCTTGGGGTGCGCAACTGGATGGCGTCGGCTCAAAACCGGGATAGGTGGAGAGACTTGTTGAAGGAGGCCAGGACCGGACCCCGGTTGTCGAGCCGATGATGATGATGATGATGAATTTGAAGAGATGCAATCCTTTAAATACCTTGGGTCAATAGTAGCAGCCGATCACAACATAGAAGATTGTTCCAACAGAGCCTACTACTTGTATATGGATCCGAGACTTGAGTGCTTAGCAAAAGACACTCCGACCTCTTAGCCGCGTTCGAGAGAAAAGTCTTAAGGAGAATTGTTGGCCCCATATGTGAGGAAGCACGATTCCTGCGACGGTACAATCATGAATTGTACGCAATCTACCTTGAAGCAGAAATAGTGACAAAAATTAAGCTCGGTAGACTCCGAGTGAAGAGGAACCGGCTCGGAAAGTCCTTTGTCGTACATTCTATGTTGGACGGCAGTGTGGTATAGACCATGCTTGCGCTGGAGAGATGGCTTAGACCAGGACGCCTGAAGCCTTGAGGTGCTCAACTGTATAGCGTCGGCTCGTTATCGGGATAGGTGGAAAGACTTGTTGAAAAAGGCCAGGCACGTAGCCCGGTTATCGATGCCGATGATGATGATGATTATAATGGTGAAGGACCACCATGTACCCCATTAAAAAGGCGCAATGCTCACATCGTTTACTACTGCAGAACACCCATTTTGATAATAAAGTTTCATCATTTGCACATGTTGCTCGACTCTGTAACTAACCATGATAATTTATCTTTAGTAGAATCTATGTTTGACAGCATTTAAAATCAATTAAATTCAAAAAAAAAGTTTAAAAAAATTGTTTACGTCACTTATAATTAAACTCTACGGTTAATCCCGTGAAACTTGCCGTCAAAGTCACTAAATATGATAAAAATGAAAGTAAGTGCTTTTAACATTATTTTTTGTTCCACATACGCCAGGTGGAACAAAAAATATTGTTAACAAGCCACAATCAATATAAAGGCAATTATAATTCGTTAATAATACCTGCTGACATATTTCATTGAGGATTTTCTCAACTACTATATTCAACACATACTGTTTTATTTAATTATATGACCTGTAAGTACGTATACATATATACCTACATTCGTTCATTTATTTTTGTTTGGTTTTATGCCTTTCTCCATAAGCCTGTATGGCAAAAAGAATTATTTTACTTCTGGTTCAACGACTCGGACTGTTGAAGGAAAAACCTTGTACGGTATTGTCCTCCAATAAAATTGTGAAAATTTATTCATAAAATAAACTTTGACCCTTTTTATGCATATATACGAGTATATCTAATATACACATACCGTTACTATGAAAAAAAAAATAAACTCTTAAAAAAAAAATAAAACCTACATATTAAAACCTCTCACCAACTGTCCACTAAAATTGTCTCCCGAAATGTGAAATATATTTTTTCCTTTTTTATTCTCCTAAGCTTATTTTGTCTACCTATTTTTTTTTTCTTCGACTATATTTTTGTTTTTTATTATTTTGACTATATGCTATCATTATTTTTTCCTTGATCTACAAAAATATACATAAATATATAGACGATGAGAGTTCTCCTAAATAAAATTATAAAATACATATAAATCACTTTGGCACCAAGGGATTGGGGTTTTGCAATCAATGAAAAATCCTTTGGGTTGTTTAGAGACTATGGAGAGCAACCATAACAAACCTTCATTTGAAAGGGTTGTCGATATTGTCACACTGAATAAGGACAAAAATATCCCATCTGGCGATAAATTGAACAGTTTATACTGCAACTGCTGGCGATAAACTATGTGCTTTCATATTATTTCTATATTCATATAGACGAGGAAAAAAAATATGTAAAAAGTTTTGAAAATATGTAGTTCGCCGGTCTTTGGATATTTGATTAGGTTTGTCACTTTTTTTATCACTCTTCATTTAATGTCTGGTGCTTTATATATTCAAATTTCAAAATTGATATCTACACAATAATCTGCATTCTGATGTACCTACGTCAGTATTTTTCACGACCACACAAAAATATCGTCAGAAAAAAAAATCGATAAAAAATATGAAACAAACTCAAAGTTTATAGGCATAGAGGTTTAAGGATAATTGAATGCATTTAATTTTTATTGTTCAAAAGGATATTTCAAATTAATATTATTTTTTTTTTGTTTTGGGAGAAGAGTCACTGGGTTTAGTTTTTTGTTGGTTGATATTTTTTTGTTTGTTTGTTTTTGTTTAAATAATTAATTAAGGAATTGAATTTGAAAATATTTGAGTGAACTAGATTGAAAATTATTATTCATTAGGTTGCACATTTGTTGAAAAATAATAATAATTCAACATTATATGCATTCCATGATGCCGTAAGGACTGGATAGAATTTTATGTTATGATGTATTAATAATTAATCAAAAAGATACAAAAAAATGGGTTTTAGTGAATTAGTTCATACTAATTGAACTAGGTATGGCTATGTATATTTGCAGCGTATCGGTTTGCGGTTTTATTTTCAAGTGATAAAATTTGTGTAGGAATATCATTTTTTGGGATTCTTTTGTTGTGATGTGTATATAGTAATTAATTTTTAAATATTTTTTTTTTTATTTTTAGTCAGTTTTTGTTGGTTTATGAATTAATTCATATCTATGATCGAACATGTGGTATAAGGGTTGTTAACATGTTGTTTCTTTTTATTCTTTGATATATTAATAATATTAAAACGTTATTGCTGTATTTTGTAATTTTTAACGTAATCTAATAATTTAAGTTCAGTTAAGTTAAATTTAAAAAAAAAGTATTGATTAACTTTGTTTTATTTCAGTAACCAAAGTCTTATGTTAAGTTCACAAGTTTTAGTAAAATTTGCACAGTTCAGTTTCAAACATAATCCACACTATTCAGTCTTTATTTAATCTTGCAAAATGAAAACGCAATCTAATAGACAACGTTCAGGTACATTTTTTTTTAATTTTTCAAAATATGAAAGTGCTTACAAAATTTCCAAAAATAGTTTTTCATTGATTTTTTTTTGTTTTTAATTTTTATTACTTTCTTGTTTTAATAACCTATTCAAAATTTTCAAACAACAAAAAAAGAACGAAGTTAGTCCCCAACTTTCGAATTGGTTAAATCTTTTTCTTTTTGTTTTCTTTAAAAGTTTTAAATATTTAATTAAAAATAAAAAGAAAAATTTAAAAAAAATTAAGGCAAAATTTAAAAAAAGAAATTTTGTCCCAAAAAATGTAAGGACGTGTTCAAAAAAAAATATAATAATATTTTTTTTATATTTTCCGATTTTGCCAGCACTTTGGTTGGTGGGCTAACTTCCGTCCATTTCTTACTTGCGACTATAGGTACTATAAGGCTAATCGAACTCGAGATATTAGACAGACCTTTGCGATAATAGAGAAAAATGGGTTCCGCAATTCTTCCTATCTGTCTGTCTGTCTGTCGGTCTGTCTGTACCTCGACCTACAGCCTAAACTACTGAACCGATTTTCTTCAAACTTTGGAAAAAAGGTTTTGGGGAGATTTCCTAGAGTTAAAATCGATTTTTTTTTGCTCCAAAAATAACGGTACCTGTCATAATACCGTTTAGACAAAACATTTTTATCTCGAAAACGGCTCTAACGATTTGATGAAATTTCTTAAATCGGGTTTGTCAAGTTACCTTAATAATTTAGTCAAAAAATATTTTTGAAAAAACCGTTATTAACGGTACTTGCCATAGAACCGCATTTTTGGTTTTCTCGTAAACTGTATTGGACGGATTTCGATGAAAATTTTTTAGAGGAGGTCCTATGTACGATATATATAATCGTATATAATCTTAATAATATTGCATATCAAAATTTTCAAAAAAATATTTTTTGTATGTATGTATTTAAAAAAATTCAATCAAATTTTTTTTTTGAAAACTCAATATTTTGAAAACTAATACATATTAGTACGTGCATTTTTTTTTTGTTTGAAGTGGGTTAAATTAGAAAACTATGAGGGTAAATTTTTTTTCTAAAAACTAGACAAACGATTTTAAAATTTAAAAAAATCGTTCAGACACATAGTAGACTAAAATACACATTATATTTTCACACAGGTAACCAATACCAATACCCCAATGTTAAATTGTTAAGTCGTCAATAAATCTTTAATCCCTTGTCCTTCCAATTGTCAATTACACATTTTCATCAATTATTAAGATCCATCAATTTCATCCAGACAAAAATAAAATGTTTTGATTTAAATTTTTAAACATTATTGCTGATGTTAGTTTTCTGCGAATCATTCAATTTATTTATTCAATTGGATTATAAAATGTCTCGCCATGATGATGTAAGGTGTGTTGATTAATAAAATTATGCAGATTGAACTTTTTTTTTTTCGTTTGAAAGAATATCCATCAGACTTTGTTACTTTAATTCAAAAGATGATCGTCTCTGTCTGTTCCACGAATTACCACTCGTTATCGGCTGTTGTTTTTATTATTATTTGTTTTTCTTGTTTAATTTTGAATTTCAATCAATTTAATAAAATCTCTGAGGATATTAAAAAACGATTTCCATTAGTTAAATTTATAAATTTATGCATCAGACGAAACAAAAAGACAATTTTAAATTAAGTAAAAATAAAAGATGAAATTTTACGTATTACAGTCCTTCTGTTAAGTTCTTCAAAAATTGAGTTAAAATTGAACATCATAAGAGTTCAATTCAATTGCTAGTTGTTCATAGCAAAGAATATAAGAACATTAAAGAGATATGAGAAAAATCTAAACCAGGGCAGAATCAAAATGGCTAAACTACTAAACCGATTCCCTTCAAACTTTTAAATTAAGGGTTTTGGGTAATTCCCTAGAGGGAAAATTATTTTTTTTTAAATCCAAAAATAATAACTTGCGTCTTAAATTTCGTTTGAGACAAAACAAATTTATATCGAAAACGACTTTAACGATTTTGATGAAATTTTCCACCGTAGTAAAGTAATTAAAATTATTTTGTAGAAAAAATTGTTATTAACGGTACCTGCCATAGAACCGAATTTTTGGTTTTCGATTTTCTCATAAACGTTTCAAGTATTGTACAATTTTTTATAAATATGTACTGCATTTCAAAATTTTCCAAAAAAAATTTTTGGATTAAAAAAAAAATGTTTTCATAAAATAAAATAAAATAAAATAAAATAAAATAAAATAAAATAAAATAAAATAAAATAAAATAAAATAAAATAAAATAAAATAAAATAAAATAAAATAAAATAAAATAAAATAAAATAAAATAAAATAAAATAAAATAAAATAAAATAAAATAAAATAAAATAAAATAAAATAAAATAAAATAAAATAAAATAAAATAAAATAAAATAAAATAAAATAAAATAAAATAAAATAAAATAAAATAAAATAAAATAAAATAAAATAAAATAAAATAAAATAAAATAAAATAAAATAAAATAAAATAAAATAAAATAAAATAAAATAAAATAAAATAAAATAAAATAAAATAAAATAAAATAAAATAAAATAAAATAAAATAAAATAAAATAAAATAAAATAAAATAAAATAAAATAAAATAAAATAAAATATAATAAAATAAAATAAAATAAAATAAAATATAATAAAATAAAATAAAATAAAATAAAATAAAATAAAATAAAATAAAATAAAATAAAATAAAATAAAATAAAATAAAATAAAATAAAATAAAATAAAATAAAATAAAATAAAATAAAATAAAATAAAATAAAATAAAATAAAATAAAATAAAATAAAATAAAATAAAATAAAATAAAATAAAATAAAATAAAATAAAATAAAATAAAATAAAATAAAATAAAATAAAATAAAATAAAATAAAATAAAATAAAATAAAATAAAATAAAATAAAATAAAATAAAATAAAATAAAATAAAATAAAATATAATAAAATAAAATAAAATAAAATAAAATAAAATAAAATAAAATAAAATAAAATAAAATAAAATAAAATAAAATAAAATAAAATAAAATAAAATAAAATAAAATAAAATAAAATAAAATAAAATAAAATAAAATAAAATAAAATAAAATAAAATAAAATAAAATAAAATAAAATAAAATAAAATAAAATAAAATAAAATAAAATAAAATAAAATAAAATAAAATAAAATAAAATAAAATAAAATAAAATAAAATAAAATAAAATAAAATAAAATAAAATAAAATATAATAAAATAAAATAAAATAAAATAAAATAAAATAAAATAAAATAAAATAAAATAAAATAAAATAAAATAAAATAAAATAAAATAAAATAAAATAAAATAAAATAAAATAAAATAAAATAAAATAAAATAAAATAAAATAAAATAAAATAAAATAAAATAAAATAAAATAAAATAAAATAAAATAAAATAAAATAAAATAAAATAAAATAAAATAAAATAAAATAAAATAAAATAAAATAAAATAAAATAAAATAAAATAAAATAAAATAAAATAAAATAAAATAAAATAAAATAAAATAAAATAAAATACAATAAAATAATAAATAAAATAAATTATACAACCTTTCTTTATTTTTGAGTAATTTTTAAATCGCTTTTTTTTTATTTTCAATATCGCTGAACAATTTTTTAATTGAAGAACATAGCCGCAGGAGTTTTTTTTTGGATTAGTGGATTTTGGTTTTGTTGAATTTGTGTTACGGGCTTCAAACTTTGTGGATTTTAAAAAGTCTGGGGATAATGGATTTCATTTTTCAGTAAAGGTTAGGTACGGTGTAGGTATGCTGCTCAAAGATTAAATATTTTGAAAAAAAGAAAATGAACTCTCATTCAAGCGAATACGAGAAGAACAAGAAGAGTATACATATTTATTTATATCTTTTTTCGCATAGAAGTTGCTTTTCTTTTATTGCATTACCTACATTTCAAGTACAAGTAGTTGCTTTTGCACTGTAAACCAATTACATAGAGTAGGTTAAGGATACTTTTCTCAAAACACCATATCGAACAAAATCTGTGTGTTTCAAAATGTGAAGTATCTCTTTAATGACATATACTTATATGTAAACAGCCAGCACTCATGATATAAATATCCCTTTCTATACGAATTTTTAATGGCTATTTGAATGATCCTCCATTTCTCGTACTTCCGGTGTGTAAGGTTATTTAGAGAGACCATACATACAAGTATCAAGGACTCCTTCCATTATTCTTTCCTTCTGCAGCATCTTGGAGGTTCTTTTATTGGCCATATATCTTGCTTACACAATCTTTAATAGACTAATGTCATGTGGGTTGTTTGTATATCTATACGTATACCTACCAATATCGCAATCTGAATCTTTTCAAACCAATAGAATTATCGCTGAACCCTGATAAAGACAGAAGGAGTTTCAGGTTCTTTCTAATGGTGGCATTGGTTTTGTAGAATTCCAGAAAGTAATTTTAATCGAACAAAACATTGTGAGTTATAATAATAATGTACATTACTCGTATGTAGGTATATGTTTGTTTTTATTTTATTTTTACGAAAGAATATAAATATATCAATTTGATTGCGAATATAATGTGAATGGTGTGGCATTAATTTATGTAATTTCAAATAAGATCCACAATGAGAGTCGAGGTGTTGCAGGATATTGAAAGCAATAAAAGTTAATGATGGGGAGCTCATTGAATGGGACTCATTTGTTTTTGTTCGAGAGGGTAATAAGGTTGATTGTGTTAAAAAAAAACAATTGTTGTACAGAAAGGCATGGTTAAATGAGAGAATTATAGAGACATCACATTCAAGTTGTTGAAAAAAAATTATTTTTATTTTAAATGTTAAATTTTATGCTTCTAAGGTTACCTTTTTTAAAAAAGGTATAAGGCCGTGAATGGTTTCGTTATAGAAGAAGGATATGTTAGGTAAGGTTAGGTGCTGTCAGTGTAAACTCATACACTTGGCAACATGCCACATGAATCTAGAGATTTTTCTCAATACTCGTTGAACCATTTGGAGTTTCTTATGAAGCGTGACAGTCTGTTTATGTCCTTGTTAAAAAGATCACTGGGATCGATGAAAAAGTATTCTCCCAAGTGAAGCCTACGTCTTTGGGATAGAGCAGGGCATAGAGAGAGAAGATGAGTACTTTGTTCCTTCCTCCTATCTATCCATGCAGCTTCTGGAGAAGTCGCCAGAGAAATCACCTAGCCCTGCTGCTTCCCAATTAGACAGTGTCCTGTAATGACACCTACTACGGAGCTAATGTGCGATCTATTTAGGGACAACAAACATCTAGATCGCCTCAGATTTAAAAGTGGCCAGATCTGCTTTGTTGCCACACAAGTACTAAGTCCAATATTTTCCATACATGATGCGATTGGTAGGATGGTTCCATTTCTAGTGAGCTCATCAGCCTTTAATGTTCCTCATCAGACTTTAATGTTCCTGTGGCCCGGCACCCAACAAAGGTGAATCTTTAACTGCTGCGTCATCTCCGCGAGGGATGATCGGCATTGAGGGCTGTCAATGAGTTTATGGAGACAGAATCATGAGCTTTAGTGGCAGCTTAGCTGCCAGAGAAAATGCGGATATCAGTAGTTGATATCACGTTTTCCTTAAGCGTAGATAGAACTTCTTTGATCGCTTGAATTTCCGCCTAGAACACGCTACAATGATTAGGAAGACGGAAGGATAGGCTTAATTTGAACTTGTCGGAGTACATCCCACAACTCACCCCGTCATCGGTATAAAAGTGAACGCAATCATCTTCAAAGAATTTCATATACTCCCAGACTGATCTAGAGGGTATTGACACCTGGAAGTTCTTGCAAAACTGAAGTAGCGGAAAGGAGTAGTCGATGTTCCTAGGAATTGTTTCTAGTAGGTTCAGAATGCCAGAGTGGGCAATTTTATTGTTGACCCACTGTGAGGAAGATTTGAGAGGGATGGCAGTGCTCGCAGCTGTATGTTTGCAGAATTAGTGTTGATGGAGTAACACATTAAAGGCTGCGGAAGGAGTTGTGTGGAGTGATCCATTTATGCACAAACTTGCCGATCGTTGGACCTTGCTTAATTTATCACGATTTATGGTTGTGTCTAAAGCAGTCCACCATACCAGTTTGTAAATTTTATTGATAATATTTTACTATAATTGGAAGCAGTATTTTCTCTAAGTAGTTCTACACGCTACTGAAAATGTTATGTTTTTGTTGTCTTTTGGATAATGTGTTGTAGGCATAGTAGAGTAGATACCTCAGAAACTACTGATTTAGTTAATTAATTTCTAATGTTCAACTGTGCCAACATGAACAACGGTGCAACTATTTGTATTTCCAAATTGCAACATCAGAAAGAAGGAAAAATGCTCAGGACATTCGTTCAGCAAAATTTGTTAAGCAACGCCCAAAGTCAACTGCTTATGGATGACAAAAAAATTCTTCACAGATGGCAATAGTACTTTGAAAGACTTTTAAATTATCAGTCCGAATCGGGCGGACCAGACAAAATACCCTCTGAGTTCTGGAAAAAAAAATATGGTAGACATTAGCTAGATGGCTCATGATTCTCTCCTAAATACTTATCTGCTGTGACCAAATGCCCGATCAATGCAGGGAAAGTTACCTTCTTCCAAACAACATGGGGAAGGATGATAGGAGAAGATCGTAGAGCGGGTATTGAAAGGGCTCCATTCCATCTGACTCTTGACTTGCAATGCACTCGTTACGTTTCCTCGTATGATAAGAATCAATTGGTACGTGTCCTGCTCTCTCATGATGTTGTGCATTTACAAATTTGCGCAGCTTTCTAGTGACATCGGTTATGACTTACCAAGTGCTGCACCCGAAAAGAAACACGGATTCAATATACTGTAGTGGAATAGTCGTAGCTTGGATTTTAAGCTTATAGAATTCTATTTCTTCTTGTTTTAGACAGCATACTGAATGCAGCCTTAGCTTCTCCGATTCTGCTGTTAATTTTTTGTTCAGTTCCACCATCAGTGGACAGTGAGACAATACTTCACACATATTGAAAATGTGGAACAGACGAGGAAGTTCCAAAACTGATCCTTTTTGTTTTTGATGTATTGATCTTTAGTTTTAGTTCCTCTATTCCTCACTTAATGTCATTTGGGAGAGAGATCCATGATCCTACGAGAGAGCAAATATAAGACGTCCGCGTAGTAAAGGTGTTTGAAGTATGACTGTAGAGTCCACTGAATTTTTCCATTTCCATTTGACAGCTGCGTGCGGAACATCACTAATCACCAACACGAACAATATTGGTGAAAGTATACAGCCCTGCCTAACCCCACTTTAAATTTAATTTTTTTTGCTTGCTAAATTGATATCCAGTTAATAAAGCAGCAACTAAAGAATGGGTGAATACTTTTAAAAGGCTAATTTATGTTTCAATTTATCAAACATCCACCAATGGAATTATTAATGTACCTTCATACATAATAGAAATAAAAAAATTCATTATTTGTCGATCTTTCATTTAAAACTGAATTTCTAGAGTACCTATTGCTACTAATAAATGATGAACATATACTTAGTATATCTAAGTGGCTTTTCCATCCTATTCAGAAAACAAAATTCATGTCTTGAAAAAAAAAACTGGAAAACCTTTTATTTGATGAAAAAAAGAAACCAATACAAATAAAATATTATTTAACGTCAAAGCAAAGAACAAAACAATGACGACTTTTACCTTTGTAGGGAAACAGATTATGGGAACGGAAAAAAAAACGCTCACATAAAAGTGCCATAATATCATCCCGGTACGCACGTACGAAGACACATTCGTCCTTCTTGGGGCTTGTTTTTTTTTTTTGTTTTGGAAATGGTATGCAATGCATATCACTTAAACCATTTGCGTTCCTCAAGGACTCACCTGCGGCTAAAGACACAACTGGCAGCACTACTAGCTTGACTTCTGGGTTCTTCTGGATAAAAGAAATGGATAAAAGCATATTTTTCGCGAGGATGCTATACCTGCCTTTGCCCACTTCAGTCGTGTCTGCTATTCCCAGCTACAAATAAAAGATCCTTAAAATCAACATAACTCACCTGGTTTTTTTGGTCGCTGACTTTTTTCTCTGCTCCTAGGTAAGAAGGTGGTATCCCCAGTTGCCAAGGACGACTCCAATACAGTCTCCAGTATCAGCGAAAGAGTGAGAGAGTGAACAGTAAAAAAAAAAATCCATGGGAATAGAAATTTATGCAAAATGTAACAAGATGGGTTCCCGAGGCGGGGGAGAATCATAAAGACTCAGGTTATTTTATGTTTCAAGATTTTTCTCAGCTTATTTACACATACATATATACTTCTCTATACATAGTATATACTAAGAGCCAAAGAAAGTTAGGTTCAGGTACATAGTACGAGTATTTGAGGTGAATGTTACGTTACGTTGTTTTTTTTTTTGTTTTGGAAATTTTCAGCGAATTCAGTGCGTGGAGGAATTTTGTATCTCAGTCTCAAGTGGAGCCGCCCAGCAGGTGAGTGATTCAAAAATATGTGTATTCCTTGGCATCTTGACGTATCTGTGTTGCGTTCTATATACTGGTATACCAATGTATGTATAGATCCTAACCAAGATTTGATTTAGGGTGCTCCATGTATAAAATGCTAAAATTTCATAATGTTCACTTCGAATGCGTACGTTTTTTTTTTGAATAAAGAAAAGAGATCATTTAAATTATGGGACCTTAGGGGGCCTTTTGAAACCCTAGAGAGAAATTATATATTTTTAATTCAATGGAAATGTGAATACAGATTAAATTCACCGCACTGCAGGGAACCGTATTTTGGTAGGGTATGATGTGTTATATATGTGCTTTTATTCCAGCTTCTCCACAGTATTATATGTTGGTAGAGACGGAAGGGTAGGTTTTACAATTAATTTGAAAGCCCATGGACAAAAAATAACTGTTAGCATAACTGTTTAGTGTTGCTGTTTTTTCTGAGAAATTGAATTCCAATTTAACAAGTAGAACCGAAAATTCAAACAAAAGGAAGTGCAAGCCTTATATAACAAAAACAATATATTGTATAGTATAAATGGAATGCTTTTGAACATTTTTTGAAAATTTTTTACAAACGCTTCTTTGTGTTGACACGAAATCAAGCAGGAATGTAAAATATTTTAACCCGAGATTTTGATCAAACTTGACATGCTTAGCGGCCCAAGCGAAGTATCCCCCGAAATAGAAAATTCTTTCAAATAATAAGAAACCTTTAGTATCCCTGCCGAACCGATTCGCGTTATCAGGATGACGTTGAAAAATGCCCGACTTCGACAAGGTGACTCGCTTTTATGTAGCTGTTTTAATTTTGTTCTTGAGAGAGTAGTGCGCAATACTCGTGCCAACACCAATGGCACAATCTTTCAAAAGTTGACTAAATGTCTAGAATACGCGGAAAACTTCAACATAATGGGAAGATGCAAGCGAACAGTCAAGGGGATCTGTTCTAGTATAGAGTAAGAAGGGTATACAAATGAGGAGAGAGAAAGTATATGCTATCATCAAATAGAGCCAATTCCCACCGCAGATTTTCTTAGAACGTAACTATCGATAGAAATAACTCCGATGTGATCATAGAATTTGTCTACCTGTGAACTATGCAAATGGCGTCAGTGCTGAAATCATCTAAATAGAAATCTAGCAAGTCGCTATTTCTTTGCGCTAATGAAGAAATTGAGGAATAAGGCCCTATTGAGAAATAACAAGGAGACGCTGTACAAAACCCTGATCTTCCCAGTCTTGCTATAATGGTGCAAAAGCATTGACCCCTTCCAAGGCAGATGAATGCTAACTTGGTGCCTTCAAGAGATGGTCCGATTTATGGTCCGGTTTGTTCAAGTTGAGGGAGATTTAAGGCACATTGGGACTCGACATTGGAAGCAGCAAGCTGGAGATTGAGACTGCTGGCAGAGTCTACTATTATAGGACCAGGTGCACCCCGTGCTGTAGTGCCAACTAAAGTAAAGTAAGAAAAACAAAAAAAAATGGCTTCCACTGTTTTCTGTATATCTGTTCGGCTACAGGCCAAATTTTCTGAATTTTCTCTAAACTTGGTTATAAAGCATTTAATGGATAATCTCCGTGTTTTCTCACGACTTTTTGTTTGCTAATTTTTGCTATGTGAAAGTAATTGGTGACCAGCATCGTGCCTGATTGGGAAACTATTGATTGCTCAGAATTTGGCCAAGACAGTCACGATAAAGTTCTTGTTTAACTTCTTCGTGAAGACAACTATCTGCTATCTGAAATTACGAGAATTCTAAAGATCTAGATTTCTAGAATAGGTACTTCCAATCAAATTGGTCACTATGTGATCAGTCGGCAATTCAGAAGCAGTCTTCAGGGCGTCTAAGACAGAAGAGGTACAGACGTGATTACGTGCAACAAAAAACATGAGCAAGGATCGAAGAAAGGAAAAACTTTAAAACCCGCATCACATCTACTCCAGCAGCAAACAGAAAATAACTAGAGCCTGAAGATTGCATGAAGATGAGAGAAGTTCAACGTAGCATGCGATATGATAAGCACTGTCCATAGAAGCAGAAGGGGAGTAGAACGGTCTACAACGTTACCAAAGAGCTTCAAAGACACAGACCGATCATGGATCTAGAAATGAAGGAAGTGTACTTTGCAAACTACAATTATACCTCAAACATCTTCACTACCCAGACGATGAATTTTTAGGCTATCATAGGAGATTCCTGTGACAATAACAGAGATGCCACACCCTTGAAGATGAAATCTTTGGATTAGGCTTGGAACTTCCTCACTTGTTAAAATAGATATTTCTAGACAACCAGTTGAGATAGTAGAAAAGTTTCAAGTTTGTTGTTCTTATTGACGGCGAACACGAACAAGAAAGAGCCAAATCGGAAAGCAGTTCCATTCCAATGTTGAATACGTGCTTCTTAATGGGTGAAGCACTTGGAAAGTCACAACTGGTGTCATTAGAAAGCTGAAAATGTTCGTAGAACCCTTCCACGCAGGCAATGAAACGAGCGGGCTGACTTACAAGTACCTGACGAAGAAGAATCAGGACAACTGACGACGAGTTGGAGAGAGCTGAAATAAATCTCCCGACAGGAACCGTACGCGATGGCGTGTGAGATTTCCAGAGGTCCTATACCCCGTAAGGGGAAACATAATGGATACAATCAGTCCGAGGAACTATAGGTTAGTGAGCAAGTTGTTAAATTTGTTCAATTAACAAGATTTCCTCAAGAAAACTATTCTTCAGAAATTATCTCTTTTAGACAACTTCCACCATTTTGTTTCTCTAAGGTTAGTATAAAATGTGGCTTAAATCTTATTATTTCATGAGCTAAATACTATAGGGATGTGTTTTATATTATTTCATCAAAATCTATCCAGACCAGACTGAATTTCAGGCTAGAACAATTTTCATCTACTCCCGCTTTTATATTTATCAAACTTACTGTCTACCTTAAATTTAAAACGAAACTCGTAAGGATCTATAAATACAAAAAGAAAAAAAGGTTCAAAACTTTCTATTTACATTTTGCATCCTTTTAAAAATATTAGAACTTCTA
Organism: Syrphus vitripennis; assembly: GCA_958431115.1. Taxonomy (NCBI): domain Eukaryota; kingdom Metazoa; phylum Arthropoda; class Insecta; order Diptera; family Syrphidae; genus Syrphus; species Syrphus vitripennis. The sequence continues at coordinate 133,580,958 of OY288108.1, read as the reverse complement.
TAGCTAACAGTTAACATATTTATATAATGAAACTTGCCTCTTCTATATTTACAGCGGGTAATTTAAAGAGCAAATATTGATGTAATGTGTATATATGCACCCGCATCAATTTGGCAAATCAAATAACGATGATTACTTTCATTTCTGCTTGCACTTTTATTCAACTCTTTTATATTTTTTTTTTAGCTCATTTCTGTATTATTCCTTCAGTGGAAAACTGTTTGGATGAAAATTAGAAAAGTTCTATAAACTTTTTTTTTTCCTCATCTTCTCCAACAGTTAGCTTGCGAAATCTATTCTTCAAGATTGTTTGCATGAATGTGTGTGTGTATGTCAGTGTATGGGTGTATTTTTTTTGTGCTCACTTTACTGTTATATGCCACGTCGTTGGTTGCTACATTAATATTTCAATGGAACTTCCTGTCCTACCTAAATAAAAAAGTGAAGGTGCCGCACAGCACAGAGCAGCGCAGCGTTGATGGCCGTTGCTGAAAGTTAATATAAATAAATTTTCCCAAGAATAAATTGCACTGTTATAATATTTCCTCAACTAAAAATGACGGTAAGATATAATTTAATATGGTTCTCTGTGCTGAAAAATCGATAGCTTTGTGTGTCGCGGAAAATGATTTTATTTCAGAAAATATTAAATATTATTTCATATGTGACTTTGAAAACTGGCTGGGATTAGGGTGTCTCTTGTTTGGCTTGAACAAAATTTGTTTGGCTTTTGTTATGCGTCATACTTCTATTTGATCATCATCGGCTAGACAACTGGGGTTCGGTCCTGGCCTTCTTCAACAAGTCTCTCCACCTATCCCGGTCTCGAGCCGACGCCATCCAGCTGCGTACCCCAAGACTTCGGACGTCGAGGTCTACGCCATCTCTCCAGCCAGCGCAGCGCAAGCATGATCTACCACGCTGTCGTCTACAACAGAATGTACCACAAAGGACTTTCCGAGCCGGTTCCTCTAGCTAGGTGCCTTGCCCACCGGAGTCTACCAAGCTTAATTTTTGTCACTATGTCTGTTTCAAGGTAGATTGCGTACAATTCATGATTGCACTGTCTATATTTATTACCACAGCATAAAAAGAACATAAAATTAATCGTATTTTGAGGTAAAATTTTGGGGTCGCTAACAGCAAATTAAAATTTTGAAAAAGTGATTTTTTCTGCAGAGTCAAACCTTTTAGGTGAGGAAGTCGGGCATTGAAATCGCCTGCAATCAGTCCCTATATAGTTGTGCTGGTTCGTGTAGTTGCTGAAAATAAAAAATGTCTGACACTTCTTCGACTTCTTCCTCAACTACTGTGAGGACGACTGTGGCTTCGAATGGTAGTGGACTTGTCATTACGACCTTTGACGCTTTAATGTTCTTCCTTATAATGAGGGTCGTGCTATATCTTGCCGTCATCCTTGTCTGTTTGGAAGGTTCTAATTCTTTGAAGTCTACATATTTTGTACCGCTTGGTTAATTTCATTTCTAAGAGGGCAATGCCGGGAGAATACATCTTCAGAAAGAGTTCATTTCGTCGTCTTCCTTTTCAAAACGCTGTACAAAGTACAATGTCTGTGCCCGATTGTTGTCTTGAGTCGGACTCGTTGCTCAGCGAAGCACAATTGTTGGGCACTGCCGACCGAGCTTTCTTCATTGCTGAGTTTTCTTTCCTTTCCCCTTCCAGATTTAGCTTAGAAGTAGTTCCAGGTGCGTTTGTCGTTTCTTTTTTTTTCTTTGGTGGAGATACTGTTGACGGCTCATGGGCTTTAACAACTGACTTCTGTTGCTGTTGAGGATGGGACTTGTTTGTGTTTTCCAACTGCAAAGCTCATAGAGAGCTGACACAGCATTGTTATGAATGTCCATCTTTCTTCCTCTTTTTTCTTTGCTATCAGAACCTAACTTCCAAGCTAGTTTGCCGGTTATTTTCCTGGGTTGCGGTTTTCGTTGCAGTTGGTCTTAACTTTACCAATATCAGCAGCACCCTAGTGTGGTGAAGTCCGTCCGTGGTCCTCAATGAGTTTATTTTGTTCTTAGGCCTGATATATGTTTTTGTTGGGAGGTGAGGCTAAGTTTCGGGGGCAAGATCCCCCCCATTCCGGTGAGCTAACTGCCGAGCATCGCGAGCAGGCCATGTCCCTTGGAACTTGGCATTCCATTCCATTACGTTTCTTTCCGTTTTCCTTTATCCTATCTATTCCTTTTCCTACACCACCGTTACACCTCATCCTCTCCCTACATCCTCTTGCCTGGCAACAAATGGCACTTCTTGGACAGTTCTTGGACTGTACCTTGTCTGTGTTTTTGAGGCATTCTACATGAATCTTATGATTGAAGAACAATGGTGTTTTTTATATAAGTCCAAAATATCACGAGTTGTGCTTACTTCTACCACAATTGAGTTCCTTTTCTTTCTTTCAAGTTGATAGCTGCTACTTCTTCGATTTGTATGATTCTTTCTTGACTTCTATTATTGCAAGTGTCTATATTAAAATGAGCTCCTTTTAAAACAATTCAATCTTCACGGACGGGAAATGTGTGGTTCCCAATCTGTTTTGTTTTCAAAGAATCCCTCATTTTATTCCATCCGCCCTTGGTTACGTTGTTGGAAGTGAATCTTTACCCAATAAAATCTCTGGGATAAACCTGATCATGTGACTCTAAGGGCCAGCTTGGCCCAGGTTCTAAAAAACTAAAAGACCACGCTTCATTTAAAGAAGTCTGATGACCAGCCTAACAGTCGGGAAATAGCTATTACTCCAGACCATACAATCATCCCGGTAGTTCACCCAAATGTTGTTGTGTAATTCAAAACCTCATCATTAAAATACTTCAACCATCACATTTTGATGCCACATAGAAAACAAATAATTGTTAAAACGGCTGTGCTGAAAAAAGATTGCCTAAATGTGCGTTTTCGTATACCACACACTCTGAATAGTCTTAAATATTTTTGTCATTAATCATTTTAATTTAGAGACTAATACCAATCCTGCCTTGAATTACCTACAACAATATCACTTTTAATTCAACAGTTATATATGTACTTATATGAAATAATATCGCATTGATAAATCATTTATTTTTTTTTTGTTCAGAAAGGGAACATCTGTTATCATCTCGTGATATGGTATTTCTTGAGTATTGTGCGGATGTTTCAACCATAAAAAATCATCCCCTTCTCCAGCTTCCCACACCCCACACCCCACACCCCACCCCCCTTACTCCGCTTTCATTTTGTATATTTGTTTTGATAGTACAAAGAAAATATGAATGTTTACGTTCAAAAATACAAAAAAAGAAAAATATTCTGAAATTTCGAATTGTAATATACCAAACGTTTGTGTAAGCGTGTGGAAAAGAAGTATCCTACCTATCTATAGCTTATATCTTTTTATACCATTTAACTATACAACATCACACAGGTATATGGTATTGGGATTTACGGTATTGTATTTTGAATGGTTTTGAAAGAACAGAAGGAGGCCCATTATGATGGTTTTCTAGGCAGGAAAGAGGATTCCCCAGGTAAAGAGTTACAGACTCTTTGTGCCGCGTGCAGCGCGTTTTATAGGATTTTCAGGATAATTTATGAAGTCACATGAGTTATTGCGGCTGCATAAAAATCTGTTTGTTTTCATTTACAGCCATGTTTTTTTTTTGTTTTGCTGTTTGTTCGTTTCTTTTTGTTGTTGTTGTTTTTGTTATAGGTATTACGTACGTTTTATATTTAGGTATTTTCTCATCGCCCGTTTTTCGTTTTTATTTTTTGCTTTTTATGCCATTTTTTTTTTGTGTCGGCCACCATATCCACCCCTCACAACTGCCATATACCATCACCAGTGCGGCACGCCTTTGGCTGACGCGAGTGTGAATCTTTACAAGTTGGTTTTATTTATTTCCATATACCTATACCTAGGTATGTATATATTTTTGTTTTTTATGGAAAACATGGCCTTAAGGATTTTGACAAATGTAATGAAATTACTTTTCTCGGTAAATGTGTGTTATCTTTAAGCATATCACACGCAGTTGTTGCTGTCAGTAAGCCTCGTGGTTTTTTTTCTGTTTCGATTGCCACATAAAGCCTTACGGATGTTACGGAGGTATGATGTTGTGGTGTATAAATTTAAAAAAATGATTTTTTTTCTATTTATTAATTATTATAACCGGCAGCTGGACAACAAATGCTTTATGTTTGGCTCTGGTTTTTTTTTCTATAGATACCTACGTACTGCGTGGGTTTTGGTTTCAAAAACAATTTTATGGGTGATACCTGTGAGTTGAAAAACAATGAAATACCTATCCGCTTTGAATATGCCAATAATATTCCAAGCCAGACATTTTGAAATGTTTTTTTCTTTTTTGTTCATAAAATCGATCTTCTTCACCCACCTATTTACAGGGTGATTTACATAAAGTGTGGACAAAATGGTTGACTATAAGAAAAAAAAGTCTTGAGAACAGGGGGTCTGTATCCCCCAGTTACCACCTACTTTTCTCAAAATTGATAGGTATAGAAAATAAATAAGACATTTTTTTTCCACAATTAATACGGTTCTTATTGTGTTACAGAATTAATTTTCACTTGTTAAACAAGCATAGTTAAACAAGTAGTAGTTGATTAGTTGACTTGTTGTTCTGTGTTATAGGCCAGAACCTTGTTAAGTTGACAGGGTGCAATTATTACAATTCTACTACATGAGGAGCATTCAAATTTTGTTAAATCTTTGTTTCTTAGAACTAATAGAATAAAAGGTAACTTATGATCATCATCGCGGCTCGTCAACTGAGCTCCGGTCCTGGCCTCCTTCAACAAGTCTCTCCACCTATCCCGATCTCGAGCCGATGCCACCGTCTGGCGTCCTGGTCTACGCCATCTATCCAGGGAAAGGATGGCCTACCAGGCTGTCGTCCAGACTGTACCACAAAGGACTTTCCGAGCCGGTTCCTCTTCCATCATGCGAGCTAGGTGCCCTGGCCCACCGGAGTCTACCGAGATAGATTGCGTAGAATTCATGATTGTACCGTTTCCGGAATCGTCATGGTACCAATCATTGATATGCCGAAGAGGAATTCAAAGCATTGTGAGTTCGACAAACGGTCTGGATTCAAACTGTACTCCTTGGTCAGTAGTTATTTGTACTGCGCAACAAGAAATTGAAACGTTTTCTTTATTAAAAGCTTTGGCTATGCTTCCGGCCATCTTGTATATCGGTCTATTATTATATGGATAAGATATACTTAAGCCCTTTCAATGTCCAAATGAATATGTTTGAAACGTTCTGAACTTTTTGCCCAATCACCTGTGTCATGTCAATGTTTATACCTTTCCAGAAATACTTAGCCCCACACATCTTTTTCGTTATACAAACGCCAGAGTTACTCAAAAAGTGCAATTTCTTAAATGCTTGTTTCCTTAAACCTTCACTTAAGTAAAGTCACCTTTTGACATCTCACACCAAATTAATTGCTTTCTAGTGGCAATTTATGTTCTTCATATTTTTGTTTTTGTATATGCCGTAATGGAAATCGATCTGGTATTGCTTGGCCACTGAAGAAACGATTATCGTTTCAAGGTATAACAAGATCTAGGGGAGATGAAACTAGCAAAGAGGAAAGAATGTTCTGTTAAAGCTTGATAGGATTTGGTTTCATCTATTCACCAAGTCTTGGAATAAGGCAATTCACCTTTGGCAGGAATTTGATGATCATGTGAGAGATGTTCGGCATTTTTATTTTTCGAGAACTCTTCCGAACTCAGTTAATATTTGAAGCTTTAGAGTGGAATTATCGGTGTCTCTTGCAGCGAAGTAGTGGCATCTGCGGTTTCCTAAGATTTTAAATCCACTAATGGATTGATTTTCGACAAAAGCTCTGCATCGATGATTTGCTGTTAACCAACCTATACCTACATTAATCTTTTAATACTCGCGGAAAATACTGGAACAGTGAAAACGTGTCTACTGAAAATGTCCTAGTTACAAGGTGCATAGGTACTAGCAGTGAAAAACATTTTTGAAAAGTAATTTCAAGCTTTAATAAAAACTGTGACAAACAATATTGATACTGTCTACCTATGTATCTACAAAAAAAACAGCCTAAAGTATATAGTATAGTATCGAAACCACACAATATAACAAAATAACTACGTACCTTAAAATAATACAAAACTTTCATGAAATCTCGAACCAACCACAATTTTCAGGAAAACAATTTGCCCTCACTTTGGAAATCATTCACTTTCCCAAATTGCATTTTACCACAAACAAATTGGGATTGAGTCAATAAGCAAGTTCATTTCGTCCGTAACCACACTGTCATCGATGCAATGAATCCCAGAAAATAACATTTTTATTTGTTCTGATGTACAAACTTTTGGTAACGTTTTACAATATTCCTTTAAAAAAAAAAAAAAAAAAACTACTGAATGACTGTTTTTTTTTCTAGGTGTATAGTTTACGGAACTGGGACAGTTTATCATTCCAATGACAAAAGTTTCATTCTCAATGCCTGATGTATCCCTATAACACAAACTTAATATCCCCACACACACACTTTTTGTTCCCACATCCCTGACACCGACCGACACCCGAGCCTTTCCTGAGGTAGGAACAGGAAGTTGTAATTGCCAACACAAAACAGAGTTGGGTGGCAAAAATAAAACCAAATAAAAAAAGATAGAAAAGAAAATATAATTAAATACCAGTAGAGTGTCCTTGTAAAAGGAAAAGTTTTTACAGGACCTCCCTCCACCCATTAAAAGAGTATAAGGTACACGAATGTTAGTTGAATGGCGGGAGGGTGGCTGCGGCAGAGGAACGCGAACACTGAGAAGACAACAAAAAAAAAATAATAGAAAAAAAAAACGTGCGGAGTGGGATCAGCAGCATCGCAAAGAAAACAAAAAAAAAAAAACAAACATCAGCAGAAATAAAAATCCTACTCTACAACCGAATTCAGAATAACATCAGCAATGAAATTGATTGAGTTTATTTGCTTGGCGATTCCCATTGAAATTTATCGAGGTTTTTATTTCGTTCATTTTATTCGGTATCTTTTTATATTTCTTGTACCTAGAATAATACCATCATATATATGTACTATAATATCTATTTCTCTGTTGTTGAATTTGGGTAGAGAGGCGGTAGAAGGGGGGGGGGGGGAAGAGATTTTAAGAGAAAGAACAAAAGCAGGTTGGTTTATTATTACTGCAGTTGTTTTGTAGATTTATTCTAAGGATTCTGAGGGATAATGTTGTCTTTGGAAGCTTTGTGGGAAATTTTAGAAAAAAAGACGAACCACTGGCAGTTGTTACGAAAAATAGAAATTATACCCACAAAATATTTCTTTGTACATAGGTTGGTTGGTAGATATATCTTTAATCTTTAAACCAAACAAACGGTAAATAGACATTTAAATTTAATTTAATGGTTGCAAGAAGGTAGGTACAAGGTTCTTTTTTTTTTACTGAGCCAGGTTATGATGAAGACTTATGAGTTTAAAAAATTGTGGAGTGGCATTGATGCTTGTGAAGGTTTAAAAGAAGCTTATAATTTTTGAAATCTTTTGTTTCTTTTTTATACTGTTTAGAATCAATAAGGGTTTCAAATTATTTTATATTTTAACGTTATTATGATGTATATGTGCCATCAATAGCTCTAGGACATCGGGAGGGACGTAGCTACTACTTTATGATTCGTATCAACAAATGCCTTAACCTTTCTTTATACAATATCGAAAAACTCGCTATAAACAAGACTGTTTTTTTTCTATCTATGAACATCATCAATCATGTCGGCTCAGCCACCGGGGTCGGCCTCTTTCAGCAAGTTTCTCCATCTATCCCGGTCTCGAGCCAATGCCGCACCGCGCCGTCCAGTTACGCACCCCATCTCAACGCCATCTCTCTAGCGTAAGCATGGTCTTGGTCTACCACGCTATCGTCTATCATAGAATGTACCACAAAGGACTTTCCGAACCGGTTCCTGTTCGCTCATGTAAGCTAGGTGCCCTGTCCACCGAAGTCTTCCGAGCTTAATTTTTCAATATGTCTGCTTCAAGGTGAATCATGGTAGATTGTCATGACTCCCCCAGTTCTTGAGCGCGTAAATGATTTTATGGGACAAATCTTCTTTCGTACTCGAGCTGTGGTGAAAGTCCTAAAAGATCTCAACACTCATAAATCTGCTGGTCCGGATGGTATCCCCGCCATTGTTCTGAAGAGGTGTTTTTCCACGCTGGCAAAACCCCTTTCCATCTATCCTATTCTTCTGGGCTATAGGAAAACAGGATTTGTCCAGCCTATCCCAAAAGAAGGCGAATGTTCTTCACCCTCTAATTACCAAACAATTGCACTTACGTTTAGGTTTCCTTTGGAGATGCAAGAAATTTTTTTCCCCTTCTGATCTGGCTATTATCTATAAAAGTAATAGACGTCCAAAGCTTGAGTATAACTCCCATCTCTGATGGGCTGGTGCTCCAATAACTTACTTAAGCCTCTTGGACAGTATACAAAGACGAGACTTCAAAATGATCGGAGACAGGAACATCTTCGATACCTTTACGTCCTCGAACACCAGCGTAACGTTTCCTGTCTCTCACTCTTCTGCCGTTACTTTTACGGTAGGTGCTCTAAATGGAATAGCCAGTTGCATTCCTCCCCTTAAACGTTTTAACCGTAATACTCGCGCTTCCAGGAATGCTCTTCAGTTTACTCTTGAACCCAATTTCAAGTACAGGGATTCGTTCTTTAGCCGTGCTACATGAATGTGAAATACCCTTCCACGCTATAGGGTCTGACCAAGAGACAAGACGGAGACAATAATTAAGAAGTTCATTGAAACAGTCCTTACTTCAGGTCAGATGGATGAATTACTTCCAAAAAAAACGAAGGAAATTCTAAAAAATGTGAGTGACATAGAAATAATATGAAATTGAACCGAGGCAAAAGAAAAATGAAAACGAAAAAGAGAAAAGTGTTATGGGCCCCATGTCGTAAAAATGCTTTAAATATATGTACAGAAATATCCGGCTCTAGTATGCTAAGGTAAAGTTTGGAATTAGATATGTACGAAACAATGCAAGGATTTGAAAAAGCCCGGACTTTGCATTTTATTGCCTCTGAACGTCAAAGACTCATAAAATAAATTTCGCATATTTCCCCTTCCCAGCGCTGGTATTTTATTTCACACTTTTATTTTTAACTCAGTTTATTTTAATTCCTATCGGTCACAGAATTCCAATTATATGTGCAAACCATAGGCGCCTAGTTGGGAGGGAAAAGCGGCACACCGGTCCTCTTATTATACTTATACCAAACATTATTTCAACAGTAAAAAAATGTTTATTTTCTTAAATTTTGCAATATTACTTCGCTTGTAAAGGACCTCTTACATAATTGTTTATCAGTATCTGCTCAACAATTGAGAAAATTACTGTTCTATGGCAGGAAACTACCATCCAAACGGTTAACAAATACAGTAGACACTCAATATGGGAAATCTCAAAAGACTGAACGATATATGTCGTTCATATACATGTACATAATAGTGAACAGCCGGAAAAATTCCCAATCTTGATATAGTGAACACACTTTTTTCCTCAGTTTTAAACAACAAAATTGCAGTTCTAATACTTCTTCGGTATTTTTTATTCCAAAATGACTCAAGAAATTTTCCATAACCGATTCCATAGAAAAATTAATTATCGTTGATGTTTTGCAACATGTTTCCACACAGTTATTGCTTTTCCATATTTTATCTTTTCTTTATAATGGTTAGTATTATGTATGTAGGTATAAATAGAAAATCAAAGTCGAGCATAAAATTTTGTACATCCATTTCATCCATTTTTTTCTACGATGCTTAGTTTGAAAATTATATTTAAAAACGAAATTTTTGTAAAATTTACTTATTATTTTTTGGTGTGGTGGGAGCTAAGATTTTTTTTCTGATTAACGTTTAGGTAAAGTAAAATTCATAACTCCAGAGTTTTAAAGAAAACAAATCCCAGTCATAGTTTAAACTGCTGATACAGAGAGATAGAATTGTAGAACCCACTCTTTAGCGTTCCCTACACCATTGCAATGTCAGGTCTGGAATTCAGGAATAATAAATCGTCCAACTCGGAACTCCACTGGATCGATTTTGCTCCATACCAGGAATTAAATTGGGTAGCAATAAGGATGAGTAGGGAGAGCATAATTCAAGAATGTCAAAGGGTTATGTGTATTGACATCATACATGATGATTTTCCAAAAACCTTCAATCAGCCAAAAGTTATTTCAAAAAAAAATAGCAACGTTCAATATTTCAATGAAAATATTTTTGATTGAAAGAACTCATCAATTTATATCATCTATTTCTATTCTCGCCATAGCTAGTTCGCAGAATTCAAATTATTGGTTTTCAGGTTCAATTTGGATATCACAAATACAAGTATATTTCTATATCGCATGCCAGTTTTCATTAGATTCAATTATGAGTCATAGCAACGGTGTGTTGTTCGTCATCAATTTAAAAATTAAAAAAAAAAAAAAACTATCAATTAAATTAAATTTCACAACTCCTCCCTTACACTTTTCTTAAATTATATTAAACTACTGCTTGAGTCACCCGCCCTCACATCACTTAAAACGAAAAACTTGATGTGTTGTTAAAATACATATACCTATATGTATATCAAGGACAATAGACTAGAATATAATTGTAATTAAACAATGCCAAACCAATTATTGAAAAGTCATAATGTCATCGCGTTTGGAGCACAACAACAATGCGACAACAACAACAACAAGAAATTATTGCAACATCATCGCACAGAGTGATGATGAATTAGTTTCACGATGGGAGTCCTTTTTGGCTATAACCTACTTATTCACCGCACCATCACAAACTAATGTATGTAGGTATATTTGATAGTCATCGTGTATAATATCTATAGAACATTATAAATATATACGTGACTGATGGCAATTTTAAATCCACTTTAGCCAACAATAGTAGTTCGTATTGGTTGAACTTCCGGCAGGGGGCGCTTGCCGCCTTAACCAGCAAAGGTGTCATTAGGCCGCAGAATTATGAGATAATTGCATAGTTTTACCAAGAACCGGTGATTCAGGAATTCGGAATTCATATAGAAGTAGATATTAAATGTAGTTGTAGGTAAAAAAGAAATATTTTTAAAGTGGAAAGCAAAGGCATGACGAAAACGTTTTCACATAGTCCCACCTGATGACGATGTGAACAACCTGCAATCATTTTCTGACAACTACACCTTCAACTTATTCCAGGGCTGAATGATAGAACTTTCAGCTGTTTTATTGGTTACTGTACAGACATGCCAGATTAAAAAAAAAACACGACGAGTTCACAAGAAACACGATTCTGCTCTTTAGGATCAAAGTTTAATTTCATTTTCTAAATTAAAAATGCTTTTAATTGAGCATAGAAATCATATTTTTATAAGTAAGTGATTCTACATGATATAGTGATAGTTTAGGCACGACATTTTTGGGAACCAGATTAACTGTAAAACTATTGTCATTGTTTTCTATAGATTTTTTTTTTGTTTCAATTTTTCAATTTTGCTGTTTCCAACGATTTTTCAAAGAGAAGGTTTTTCAAAAGACATCTATGAATGCCGAAACAAAAATTTAAAAAAAATTCGGCGAAAAAAATAAAAAAAAATATTGTCAATTAAAAACCAAGTAGAAACGTTTTTGAAGTCCAATACATATTGGTCAAAAAATAAATTCTCGAAAAAAACACCTCAAAAACACACCGGAAAAAAATTGTTAAAAAGATTCTTAAAAAAAACTTCTTCCGAAAAAAAAATTCTCAAAACAAAGTATGTATTGACTTAACTGACTTAATGGCCTAAATGGCTAATAACTATTGGCTTAAATGACTAAAATGGCTCAAATGACTCAAATGGCTTAAATGGCTATTAGCTATTGGCTTAAATGGCTAAAATGAATTATGGCTAACTTATTGGCTCAAATGGTTTAAATGGCTAATATCATTTGGCTCAAATGGTTTAAATGGCTTAAATGACTAATGGATAATATATTGGAATTGGCTTAAATGCTAATTTATATTGGCTTAAATGGTTTAAATGGCTTAAATGAATTAAATATCTTAAATGGCTAATAGCTATTGGCTTAAATGGCTAAAATGGATTAAATTGGCTACATAAATGGTTTAAATGGCTAATATATATTGGCTCAAATGGCTTATACATATCTATTGGCTTAAATGGCTAAAATGAATAAATGGCTTAAATGGTTTAAATGGCTAATAAATATTGGCTTAAATGGCTAATACCTAATGGCTTAAATGGCTAAAATGAATAATGGCTAAAATGAATAATGGTTCAAATGGTTTAATGGGCTAATATCTATTGGCTCAAATGGCCAAATGGCTTATAGATAAATGGCTAAAATGTATTGGCTTAAATGGCTAATAACGGCTTAAATGGCTAATATATATTGGCTCAAATGGTTAAGATGGCTAATAATAAAAGGAATAAATGGCTTAAATGGCTAATATATATTGGCTTAAATGGCTAATAACTAATGGCTTAAATGAGTAATGGTTCAAATGGTTTAATGGGCTAATATCGATTGGCTCAAACGGCTAAATGGCTTATAGATAAATGGCTAAAATGTATTGGCTTAAATGGCTAATAACGGCTTAAATGGCTAATATATAATGGCTCAACTGGCTTAAATGGCTAATATATTGGCTTAAACGGCTAATATATATTCGCTTAAATGGCTAATATATATTGGCTTAAATGGCTAATATGTATTGGCTTAAATGGCTAATATATATTGGCTTAAATGAGTAATGGTTCAAATGGTTTAATGGGCTAATATCTATTGGCTCAAATGGCTAAATGGCTTATAGATAAATGGCTAAAATGTATTGGCTTAATTGGCTAATAACGGCTTAAATGGTTAATATATATTGGCCCAAATGGCTAAGATGGCTAATAATAAAAGGAATAAATGGCTAATATATATTGGCTTAAATGGCTAATAACTAATGGCTTAAATGAGTAATGGCTCAAATGGTTTAATGGGCTAATATTTAATATCCAATATATATTATTGGCTCAAATGGCTTACATCTATTGGCTTAAATGGCTAAGATGAAATTGGCTAAATGGCTAATAGATAAGTGGCTAAAATGTATTGGCTTGAATGGCCAATGGCTAATAACTATTGGCTTAAATGGCTAAAATGAATAAATGACTTAAATGGATTAAATGGCTAATAACGATTGGCTTAAATGGCTAAAATGAATAATGGCTTAAATGGCTAATAACTAATAAATGGCTAAATGGAATTGGCTTAAATGGCTAATATATATTGGCTTAAATGGCTAATATATATTGGCTTAAATGAGTAATGGTTCAAATGGTTTAATGGGCTAATATCTATTGGCTCAAATGGCTAAATGGCTTATAGATAAATGGCTTAAATGTATTGGCTTAAATGGATAATAACGGCTTAAATGGTTAATATATATTGGCCCAAATGGCTAAGATGGCTAATAATAAAAGGAATAAATGGCTTAAATGGCTAATATATGTTGGCTTAAATGGCTCAAATGGCTTATATCTATTGGCTTAAATGGTTTAATGGGCTAATATATAATGGCTTAAATGGCTAATATATTGTCTTAAATGGTTAATATGTATTGGCTTAAATGGCTAATAACTAATGGCTTAAATGAGTAATGGCTCAAATGGTTTATATCTTGGTTTAAATGGTTTAATGGGCTAATATATATTGGCTTAAATGGCTAAAATGAATAATGGCTCAAATGGTTTAATGGGCTAATATTTAATATTCAATATATATTATTGACTCAAATGGCTTATATCTATTGGCTTAAATGGCTAAGATGAAATTGGCTAAATGGCTAATAGATAAATGGCTAAAATGTATTGGCTTGAATGGCCAATGGCTAATAACTATTGGCTTAAATGGCTAAAATGAATAAATGACTTAAATGGATTAAATGGCTAATATATGTTGGCTTAAATGGCTCAAATGGCTTATATCTATTGGCTTAAATGGTTTAATGGGCTAATATATAATGGCTTAAATGGCTAATATATTGTCTTAAATGGTTAATATATATTGGCTTAAATGGCTAATAACTAATGGCTTAAATGAGTAATGGCTCAAATGGTTTAATGGGCGAATATATATTGGCTCAAATGGCTTATATCTTGGTTTAAATGGTTTAATCGGCTAATATATATTGGCTTAAATGGCTAAAATGAATAATGGCTCAAATGATTTAATGGGCTAATATTTAATATCCAATATATATTATTGGCTCAAATGGCTTATATCTATTGGCTTAAATGGCTAAGATGAAATTGGCTAAATGGCTAATAGATAAATGGCTAAAATGTATTGGCTTGAATGGCCAATGGCTAATAACTATTGGCTTAAATGGCTAAAATCAATAAATTACTTAAATGGATTAAATGTCTAATGGCTTATAGATAAATGGCTAAAATGTATTGGCTAATAATAAAAGGAATAAATAATATATATTGGCTTAAATGGCTTATACCTAATGGCTTAAATGAGTAATGGTTCAAATAGTTTAATGGGCTAAATGGCTTATATATAATTGGTTTAATGGGCTAATATCTATTGGCTCAAATGGCTAAATGGCTTATAGATAAATGGCTAAAATGTATTGGCTTAATTGGCTAATAACGGCTTAAATGGTTAATATATATTGGCCCAAATGGCTAAGATGGCTAATAATAAAAGGAATAAATGGCTAATATATATTGGCTTAAATGGCTAATAACTAATGGCTTAAATGAGTAATGGCTCAAATGGTTTAATGGGCTAATATTTAATATCCAATATATATTATTGGCTCAAATGGCTTACATCTATTGGCTTAAATGGCTAAGATGAAATTGGCTAAATGGCTAATAGATAAGTGGCTAAAATGTATTGGCTTGAATGGCCAATGGCTAATAACTATTGGCTTAAATGGCTAAAATGAATAAATGACTTAAATGGATTAAATGGCTAATAACGATTGGCTTAAATGGCTAAAATGAATAATGGCTTAAATGGCTAATAACTAATAAATGGCTAAATGGAATTGGCTTAAATGGCTAATATATATTGGCTTAAATGGCTAATATATATTGGCTTAAATGAGTAATGGTTCAAATGGTTTAATGGGCTAATATCTATTGGCTCAAATGGCTAAATGGCTTATAGATAAATGGCTTAAATGTATTGGCTTAAATGGATAATAACGGCTTAAATGGTTAATATATATTGGCCCAAATGGCTAAGATGGCTAATAATAAAAGGAATAAATGGCTTAAATGGCTAATATATGTTGGCTTAAATGGCTCAAATGGCTTATATCTATTGGCTTAAATGGTTTAATGGGCTAATATATAATGGCTTAAATGGCTAATATATTGTCTTAAATGGTTAATATGTATTGGCTTAAATGGCTAATAACTAATGGCTTAAATGAGTAATGGCTCAAATGGTTTAATGGGCGAATATATATTGGCTCAAATGGCTTATATCTTGGTTTAAATGGTTTAATGGGCTAATATATATTGGCTTAAATGGCTAAAATGAATAATGGCTCAAATGGTTTAATGGGCTAATATTTAATATTCAATATATATTATTGACTCAAATGGCTTATATCTATTGGCTTAAATGGCTAAGATGAAATTGGCTAAATGGCTAATAGATAAATGGCTAAAATGTATTGGCTTGAATGGCCAATGGCTAATAACTATTGGCTTAAATGGCTAAAATGAATAAATGACTTAAATGGATTAAATGGCTAATATATGTTGGCTTAAATGGCTCAAATGGCTTATATCTATTGGCTTAAATGGTTTAATGGGCTAATATATAATGGCTTAAATGGCTAATATATTGTCTTAAATGGTTAATATATATTGGCTTAAATGGCTAATAACTAATGGCTTAAATGAGTAATGGCTCAAATGGTTTAATGGGCGAATATATATTGGCTCAAATGGCTTATATCTTGGTTTAAATGGTTTAATCGGCTAATATATATTGGCTTAAATGGCTAAAATGAATAATGGCTCAAATGATTTAATGGGCTAATATTTAATATCCAATATATATTATTGGCTCAAATGGCTTATATCTATTGGCTTAAATGGCTAAGATGAAATTGGCTAAATGGCTAATAGATAAATGGCTAAAATGTATTGGCTTGAATGGCCAATGGCTAATAACTATTGGCTTAAATGGCTAAAATCAATAAATTACTTAAATGGATTAAATGTCTAATGGCTTATAGATAAATGGCTAAAATGTATTGGCTAATAATAAAAGGAATAAATAATATATATTGGCTTAAATGGCTTATACCTAATGGCTTAAATGAGTAATGGTTCAAATAGTTTAATGGGCTAAATGGCTTATATATAATTGGCTTAAATGGCTAATAACGGCTTAAATGGCTAATATATAATGGCTTAAATGGCTAATATATTGGCTTAAATGGTTAATATATATTGGCTTAAATGGCTAATATATATTGGCTTAAATGGCTAATAACTAATGGCTTAAATGAGTAATGGCTCAAATGGTTTAAATGGCTAATATAAATTGGCTCAAATGGCTTATATCTATTGGCTTAAATGGTTTAAATGGTTTAATGGGCTAATATATATTGGCTTAAATGGCTAAAATGAATAATGGCTCAAATGGTTTAATGGGCTAATATTTAATATCCAATATATATTATTGGCTCAAATGGCTTATATCTATTGGCTTAAATGGCTAAGATGAAATTGGCTAAATGGCTAATAGATAAATGGCTAAAATGTATTGGCTTGAATGGCCAATGGCTAATAACTATTGGCTTAAATGGCTAAAATGAATAAATGACTTAAATGGATTAAATGGCTAATAACGATTGGCTTAAATGGCTAAAATGAATAATGGCTTAAATGGCTAATAACTAATATATGGCTAAATGGAATTGCCTTAAATGGCTAATAGATATTGGCTTAAAATGGTTTAAATGGCTCAAATGGTTTAAATGGCTTAAATGACTAATGGCTAATATATTGGAATTGGATTAAATGGGTAATTGCTATTATATTGGCTTAAATGATTTAAATGGCTAAAATGACTTAAATCTCTTAAATGACTAATAGCTATTGGCTTAAATGGCTAATAGCTAAATGACTTAAATGTCTAAAATGACTAATGGCTAATATATATTGGCTTAAATGGCTCAAATGGCTTAAATGGTTCAAATGGCTTAAATGGCAATTATAGTCGTATACATAGTTACCATTGTATAAAATTTTGTACCTCACATACACAATCAACAGATACACAAAATTCTCACACAATAATAGAGTTTCTAGACTGACAGCTGGCACGCATGTATTGTTCCCTTTCGTGAAAAGAATTTGATGTGGGCTGTAAACTGCAACTTAAGAAAATACCGTTGCCAAAATTATCAGCGTGATGACATGTTCAATCCTGGTCTGGTGTCCGCCTAAGAGAATATATTTTGTCATTCATACGTGAAAATGCTGTCCGTGTCCGTCCAAGGGAGTGTTCGTCTAAGAGAAACTGAAAACAATGAAGCTTATATGGAGCAATTTCCGTACAAAAAAATTTGTCCGTCTAAGGGAGGTGTCCGTCTAAGGGAGGTGTCCGTTAAGGGAGATTTCACTGTACCGATGGTTTTTTTTTATGAACAGCAAGAATAAAAATTTGTGAAAAATTAAATGGTGGAAAAAAATGTCTAAAAAATTCTGTCAACAAAATATTTGTCTAAAAAAAATATTCTTTCTTGTGCCCGGCGAGCTCATCAGGCCAACAGTAGCTGAAGTTTTTATTCATACAAAGCAGGTCCCGGATCCGAAACTGACAAGGTGCATGCTTCTGTCCCCTACACCAGGACTGTGATAATGACCTCGCACAACTTCTACATGATTCTATAAGATAGGGCCTTACTATTTGGCCTTTTGCATTTATTTCGTTTTGCCCTCTTTTAGAGCCAATCCCTCTCTAGGCACCTCCGATTCAACACTAGCAAATGCTCCAGCCACAGCTTCCTTCGTTCTGGCAATAGCTTCTTGGTCATCTTCATCGGAAGTAAGTAGTTGAACGGACTTTTAATCAACTGTACCAGTTATGTTAAGCAGGTTGCATGATAAAGCGTTGACTTATTTCAGACCTTTCTGAACATCAAACCGTTCGGTGTTGTTCTTACCGGCTGTAACGGAGCAGCGAGATTTCTTGACCTGGTCTATTCAAGTTATTGCTCTGAAATTCTTTTTATTTTTTTTTTCCAAAATCTATCGTAGTGTGAACATTTATTCGACAAAACGGTTGACAAAAACCGCACACAAAGGGGACTATTAAGATAGTAGACACACGGTTATAAGCGTTTAAAGAGTATAGCCACTACAACTTTATAAGCTACTTTTAGGAGACTAATCGTCATCATCATCATTGGCTCGACAAGCGGGCTCAGGTCCTGGAATCGTCCTTCCTCACATATGGGGCCAACAATTCTCATTAAGACTAAGAGGTCGGAGTGTATTTTGCTAAGCACCCAAGTCTCGGATCCATACGTGAGTACTGGCAGGACCATATAGCCTGTACAGCAGCAGTTTTGAAGTTATGGTGCGATTTCTAAATTTGAAGAGCTTTGATAGCCTATAGTAGGCTCTGTTGGATTTAAAATTGTGTGACTAACTGTTCCTCTCGCATTCGAGGCCACCATGTACTTTGTTTATACCTTCTTCTGAGCTCTATATATTCATTTCGCGTGCCTGCGTTTATTGTTGACATTGTTGCATTGCTCGGTACGCAACATACTTATATTCAGTTCCCTAGCTTGCATTCATCTTTAGGAATTCCTTTCTTAAAGTTAAGAATGATTTATGAAAACAAAACATTCATTACTTTTACAAAAATGTATTTCCCCAATTCGGAAATTTACTGTAACTAAAAAACTGCGGTGAATCTGGGAACACTTGTCGCGTGCAAAAGCCCTTCAAAGAAGCAAACGACAAATTATGTCGTGATGTGTCTATAACTAATTGAGAAATTAAAAGGTTTGTGATTATATGTAACTGCAAGGATTCTATCAACACACAAATCGAGACTTTTGTCATACCTCTCGCTCGCGACAACGATGACGACGACAATTTTTGAATTACATGCCACGATTTTACATACAGACCCCCCCGCCCCCATCAACTACACAAAGAGGGTTACAGAAATAAAATAATTTTCCCTGGGTTGCTAGCTATATTTGAAAATTAGATAGCAAGGGTGGTATTTGTGGCTTGCCTACTCACCAGGATGAATTTGGTGAATTGACAATCATATATATGTACTTTCATATATTTAATTCGCTTAGCAATGGGTAATTTACTATGCTATGGTGTTAATGTTAGAACGCTGGAGACGACAACAGCTCAGCTCAGCTTTTAGTCATCATTTTCAGTTAAACTTCTAAAATGTTATATCTTTAAAACGAGGAAGTTAACAATTATGCAAATGAATTGGTGAATTTAGCAAAATCTACGTTTTCTGTCTTTTTGCCCTACAGTGATTCTTTTTTTTTTTGTGTGTGCTTTTTGTAAATTGAATTTTGAATTTAGTTAACGGAAATCATACTCAATAAACGGTTTGGCTTTAAATTTACCAAAATAAAACGCGGTAGATAATTTTATTTGCAAGAATTAGAATCTAGAAATGGTTTGTACATATTATTATTTTGTTTAGTCAAGAGGAAAAAATTGCTCTGCGACATGGTGAAGGGTGGTGCACATTGGGTGGGCCCAAATGCCACTTTGCGTCTCAAAAACGATTTTCTTCAAAGTTTTTAAATAAAAAGTAAAATTTGAACTGCTCAGAAAAATTCAAGGATACAATTGGCAGTTTCAATAATTATTTATTGCCTTGATACTGGTTTACCTCACCGAACAGTGGGACAAATCTGTACATCGTTTTGGAGAAAGTAAGATTATTGCACTTGATATTTCTAAAGCATTTGATAAAGTTTGGCATCCTGCTCTTTTATTGAAAATGCTGCTTTTGGTATCGATGGAACCCTTCTTCGTTGGATTAGTACCTAACTTTCTTTCGAATCGCTCTATACAAGTAGTATTAGACGGATTCAAGTCTGAAACCCACAACATAAATGCTGGTGAGCCACAGGGTTCCGTTTTGTCTCCGACCCTCTTTCTCATTTTCGTTAATGATCTCCTGTCTGAAACTAGTAATCCATTGAATTGTTTCGCTGACGATAGCACCTTTAGCTTTTCATATTCGTTTCCAGATTCACATCCCTGCTCTTCGGCCGTGCTTCGAAAACTCAATGCTGGCTTCTGTCGTTAAAGCGAGACGTACCCGCCCTGCTTTTATCTATGAGTGGCACTTGCATCGAAGAAACTAATCAGCTTGCGGTTGCATAAGTATCACAAACGACCTTTTGTGGAATGATCACATACTCAAAGTCAATAAAGTTATATACATACGTCCAAAGCTTGCGCTCCAGTAACTTTTTTAAATCTCTTGGACAATATACAAAGACGAGCCTTGAAAATGTTTGGAGACAGGAACATCATGTTCATCGATACTTTTACGTCACTCGAACACCGGCGTAGCGTTTCCTGCCTCTCATTATTTTATCGTTACTTTTACGGTAAGTGCTCTAATGAAATAGCCAGTTGCATTCCTCCCCTCAAAACGATTCAACCGTAATACTTCCGCTTCCAGGAATGCTCATCAGTTTACTCTTGAACCCAATTTCTGTCGTACTGTCAAGTACAGGGATTCATTCTTTAGCCGTACTTCGCGAATGTGGAAAACCCTACAACTCTATGTTTTTCCCTCTCATTGTGATGGGACGAAATTCAAGACTAATGTTCACCGACATCTCCTTTTAAATCCCATCCTACTTACCTAAAGCTCCCACTGTGTCTCTGACATATAAAGGGTTCATAAAATCCCCTTGAGTGCGCGCTAACTATAAAAAAAATAAATAGAAACCAACTCCTGCTTATCATGGTTGTTCAATTGAGGAACGACCGCTTTTTAGCGCTCATCATTGACTGATTCGACAACGTTCTGGTCAGCATAGTGATGTAACGGTGTCTCAATATACTTTTGAGGATTATCTTCACTTCAAATACGACTTTTTTGACGAAGCCATACAACCAAAAGTGAGTTTCAAAATTCTCTTTTAAAAATCGGGATCGAGATTAGCAGAATTTGGAAGTTTTGTTGAGGCGTTAGTCCATTCATGTAGAAATGTCAAACCAAAACGTCAAAACATTCAAACAGCTCTTTAGATGGCAGCCAGTTAAAAAAGTGTTGCCAACTTAAAGTTCTATACCTCTAAAAAAAATACACATACATGTATATATATAGTTCTAAATAATAACTATAAATTCTTAAAAATAGGAAGATCAATGGGATCCCAGGCACAACCTACTATCCTCCAATAATTTTTTTTTTTTTTTAATTTCCTCCAGGCTCCGTATTAAGTGAAATACTCACAAATCAATTGATTTTTCATGATGCCCCTCAGACAAACACACTACCATAAATTTCGAGTGCTTAATTACCACCATTACCCCATATTTCTAGGGCTGTTTGCTTCTACATTTTATGTTATATTACGTACCTACATTAAACCATATCGAGAGAGAATGTGATCTACCCGATTTCTCGATTCATCCTCGTCCTTGTAATTATTTCTTTGTCCTTGCCGCAAGGCAATGGGTTATCCTCAGAGTTAAAAAAAAAACAAAAACAAAAATTACTCGTGCAGAATCAGCTCTCGGAATATTAAGATGGAAATTCCTATCTCATCTAATCCATCCAACTTAATGGTAGCCCAGAAGAATCACCCGTTGATGCCCTTACAAATGGACCAACTCCCATTTATCCTTATATCTTCCAATGCAGTGCACACACGTACCTACGAGTACGTACCTATATAGAGAAAAATAGCCGAGAAATATTCGAACTGAGCGGCTTCGCCTGCTCCTTCGTGTGGTCTGGTTAGTAAGATTTAATGGAGAATTTATTTTACCAGATTAATTAGTATTCATGGTCAATATATAGAAGGGGGTTTTTTTTTTTTGTTTACATCCAGGATCGGGTAAATCAGTCACACTCTAATTCTTAAGCATATACTCGTACCAAAAATATTCATAGAGAATAATTTTAGTTGCAATTGCAACCATATTATAGAAGCTGGAGCATCCTTTTCGCTCTTCAGAAATATATAGCCCCTTCTATTTTATCTGTAGAATTCAAATAAAACACTCTTGTGTGCATGTGAAATAAAAAAACTTTTTGCAAGAGTTCATGAGTCAGTTGATTGTGGGAAAGAGAAACGACAAAAATTAAGGTGAAGGTGACATTCCATTATGTCCTCTATACGGACTTGGGCCACAGTATCAGAGGACCATCAGCACACCATCTCCATTAGCCAACCCAATTATATATATGTATATATATACCGACAAAGCATCAGGGAGTTTGAGAATTGAGATGGATAGCTATGGCTGTGATATGAGAGTCGGAAAAAGAGGAACTTAGTGGCGCGAAACGGAACGACTGACATTTTGAACTTTATTCTCCGGAGTCCATATGTGATTTTTAGTTACTTTACTAACTTAAGGGCCATGTACAAGTTTTGGCTAACTTTTTATTTTCGAAATAAATTATAATCATTTGATTTATTTGTGAACCAAATTGTGTACATACCCAATACTAGGTGAATGCAGTTGAAAAAAAAAACTTTATTTTCTGTGATGCATGAAAGAGTTCTGAAAATTAAAATCCAATAGGTTATACTTACGGCACTTGAATAAATGTTTAAATTGTTCAATTTATCGTGCAAAAAAAGTTATTCGAATTTCTCCATATTAACATTAAAAACGTCAACTTAGCGTCAACTTAGCGTCAACATAAAACAAAAAAAAAATCATGAAGAAAAATATAAAAAAGAACGAAAATGTTTTTTTTTGAAAAAAAATGAAAAAAAAAAATGTCCGACTAGGTCGCAAATTACTTGGTCCTCTGTGCAATCATATGTACTTTATTATAGTGTAAAACAGTAATTTGACTCAAAATAAAAATGTGAAATTTTATTTTATTTTTTTTTTAAACATTTGTATGGGAAGTACTGTTAACAATCCTTAATTTGAATTTCTCTACTCTTTTCTAATAGGTCCTATAAATACTAATACACTCAAAACTTTTATCAAAATTGTTTCGCCTTCATGAAATTTAAAATTTTCGAAAACGATTTTTTAACATTTTTATGGGCGAGGTACCGTTTATTTTTCGAAAACAAAATTAGTTTTTGTTCACAGTATTAAAGACAATAAAAAAATATCATTTTGTACGAAATATTTTTAATATATTTATGTAATTGGGAAAATACATTTTTATTTGTTTCAAAATTTAAAAAAAAAATTCTTTTGAAAATTTTTGCATTAAATATTTTTTTTTTTTAATTTTAGAAGCTTTTACGTGAAAATTTGTGATTAGAATCAGACGGTAGGAACCGTTTTCATAGTAACGATTTCCAAAAAATGGCCAGAAAATGTATAAAAGGGACCGTTTTGTTGGTCTTTAAAAAACAGTTCAAAAAACATTATGCACCAAGTTTTAAGAAAATTCACCCACCCGTTTCGGCTGTAACTCATCGGACTAACAGACGGATAGACAGGCAAACTTTCGACTTTCCAATTATGGGTTCGAGTTCGAATTTTTTCACGAATTCAAAACTTGCTCTTACGTTAAAAATATTTTATCTCGAAGTTTTTTGTGGGCTTTGGTAAGCATTTAAAATTATTTGCTTTTTGGTTTTCAATTTCTCATGAATGGTTCGACAAATAAAGATCAAGATTTTTATTTTAATTCTCCATAACATTGCATGTCAATATTTTCAAAAAAATATTTTTAAAATTAAAAACAATTAAGCTAGATGCGAGCATGTAGGTATTTTGAAGACTAGTTATTTGAAGACTAGTTATTATTTCTCCCTACTTGAAAAATTTTTAAGATACAAAAAATTATTGTTTGAAACCAAGGCTCTAAGGATTTTTGAAAATATTTTGTATTTTTTTCGATATCTCAATTTTGAGTTAAAACTTCCTTTGCAATTCAAATATGTTTTGAATGTTATGCTTTTTAATATTTTTATCTGGTGACATTCTGGTTTTTTTTTTCAATTTATTTTTCCACGAGTTTTTGAAATTCGTTTGCAGCTCCATATTTATCAACACACAATTAATATCTTATTTTTTCAAATTTTCTTCAATGACTCCGATTCAATTAAGAGCCATTCCTACCGACCCATTGGTGCATTTTATGCCTAAGCTTTATGTTGTCATTGAACTCACGCACATAAGAAGATTTACTTTTATAGCCTTCATGTCCGATCTGACGCTCCACTGATTTGGACCGGACCTGAACGTAATTAAGTCACAATAAATTTTGTCATAGATAAAATTTCATTGCGTATTTTCTCGAATATCCATCCATTCAAGGTTTGTTTTTATCAAGGACATATCAGCCAACGTAAACGTCTACGTTGTTGATTCCTTTTATAATGTTTAACCCAAAACTAAATTGCCTTACATATATACTCGTATCCACAATTTACAGGCGTTCCACATAAATACCTTATTCGTCCTCTTATACCTCCTCCTAACAAAATAATTATCCCGACCAAATGACCGGGCCAATAAATTGACAAATTTGTTTGTCAAATTCATTTATAGTATCGACAACGGTAAAACAAAATTGAATTGAATTTCATTGCCCTCCTATATGCTCGACAGCTGATTATAACCTCACTATTTTGTCCACTAGCTACATAGCTAATATATTTTACACCGCACCAATGCTGATGGTATCCGATCTATCGATAGCCGATGGCTTAAACTAACAAATTCACAAATAAATTAGTTGTTTAGCGTGAATTATAATTAATGGCCATTTTTAATTGGTCTGCAGCATGGTTTGGTTATATGGGGAGACTTGTAGTGTTTTTAGTCTAATTAAAAGTGTATTGAACTAAAAGGCATTCCACCATCAGCGTCAATCAAGTGACTTATATTATGTTCATTGTACAAATATCAGTCAGTCAGGACCAGGAGTGATATGATGGTTACTGCCATTGCCATAGGTCACAAACTATACATTTAAGCTACATTTATTAAGTCTTCTATATAATATGCATTATATAATTCAATCGTTGATAAAATTGCACGCAAATGTTAATGACAATAATTGTTATGATATTCATGCGCCATGCGGTATCTCATTTTGTAAATCAGAGTGTGTTTATTTTTGGATTAGGGCCATTTGTTTATTCACTTTGGTTTAAATAAATAAATGCATTGTTTTAACCTGTGGGACATTTCCATTCCTACCTTAACACGCACTTAAGAAGGGTATTAAATAAGAAAAACCCATTGTTTTTGTGTTGTTCGGGAAATCTGCAGCAGGGTATAAGGGCTGTTGTGATCCTGTCAAAACCTACCTAATAAAAATTTAAACGAAATTAATTCAGAACTTTCATTTTAAACGCCAATGCAAGTGCCAACAGTTGATTAGTAAGATGATGATTCAA
This sequence comes from Syrphus vitripennis, assembly GCA_958431115.1. Lineage (NCBI taxonomy): Eukaryota > Metazoa > Arthropoda > Insecta > Diptera > Syrphidae > Syrphus > Syrphus vitripennis. The sequence continues at coordinate 133,555,262 of OY288108.1, read as the reverse complement.
GAGTAACATTTTAGAAACCCACTGATAAGATAGGTCGCGCTGGAGTCAAATAATTCACAAATTCTACACTTGCAAAGAAAATCCAATCATATTCGTAATATGTATTAGTTTAGTATCAGAAGAGAAAATAATATAATATTGACTAGATAGGTGGCGCTGTGGTTCAGTTATTACCAAAGATATGAAAATACGCTTATCGTAAACGCCTTCCGTTTAAGATTAATTCTACGGTGAACCCACAATATCATTACCAGAGAAAAGTGCCGGTCTACACCCCAGGGCAGTAAGAATACTACCGCAGTGCAATTTTTTAGTCATGTAAGGCATGAACTACACTCCTTGCTGAGGGCGAGGTCTATCTAACACCTCTTGTAGGCAACTATTCTAGATGGAAGGAAGAATCGAAGGATACCCTTTGTTCCCGCAATTGGGTAACCACAACCACCACGATGCTCCTACTAGGGGGCCTACCTCATTAGACAGGCTGAGTCAAGCCACCCGATGACAAAAACGGCACCGGAGAAGGACATGGCCCAGGGGCTCCTGTCTCCCGTGGAACCAGAATTAAGCTTTCGGTGGAGCCTAGCAACTGTGAAGATTACTTCCAGATGGACCCCTTAAGTCCGAGGCCTGGCAACCTCCTGGACCCTGTGGACATATAAAATAAAAAAATGTTCATTATTATAAATATAAATATGTATAAAGATATCAATTGAATACTTATAATTTTGCTGAAACATGTGAAGAGCACGTCATCATCATCTTCATCTTCTCCTTCTTTTCTTTCTCTTCTTCTTCTTCTTCTTCTTCTTCTCTTCTTCTTCTTCTTCTTCTTCTTCTTCTTCTTCTTCTTCTTTCTTCTTTCTTCTTCTTCTTCTTCTTCTTCTTCTTCTTCTTCTTCTTCTTCTTCTTCTTCTTCTTCTTCTTCTTCTTCTTCTTCTTTTCTTCTTCTCTTCTTCTTCTTCTTCTTCTTCTTCTTCTTCTTCTTCTTCTCTCTTCTTCTCTCTTCTCTTCTCTTTCTTCTTCTTCTTCTTCTTCTTTCTTCTTCTTCTTCTTCTTCTTCTTCTTCTTCTTTCTTCTTCTTCTTCTTCTTCTTCTTCTTCTTCTTCTTCTTCTTCTTCTTCTTCTTCTTCTTCTTCTTCTTCTTCTTCTTCTTCTTCTTCTTCTTCTTCTTCTTCTTCTTCTTCTTCTCTTCTTCTTCTTCTTCTTCTTCTTCTTCTTCTTCTTCTTCTTCTTCTTCTTCTTCTTCTTCTTCTTCTTCTTCTTCTTCTTCTTCTTCTTCAAAATATTCCCTTTCGTTGGTCATTATTCATTCTGTCCTTGTGATGTCGAAGTATAACTTCTCGTCTATGCAACCTATATCATGGAATTCTGTGAAAGGATATAACCACGCATTTTACCAACGGATTCCATGTCAAATAAAATCTTCAATTTATACAAATTTTAATTCCAGCAATCGTGGACGCTTTGTAACTCTTTTATGGTTGATCTCAGTCAGAGGAGCATTATATTTTTTTTTTCTTCAAAAGTTTTGTAATTACGATAATCAATTCAAACGAAGAAAACTAGTTGTTGTCGGTCCCATAATTCAAGCAGTCCTTTGACGTCTTTCTTCTACTTGTATTTCAAGCAGTATACATACCTACTGTATACATATAGTGGTAGTAGATATACCCACTCCAACGTTCGTTGTCGCGAGAAAATCCTATTTTCTTTATAATTAAAATCATTTTCACTTTAATTAACCCTTTATGTTGGCTTTAGCGAAACATTTTAAGAGCCGAAGTCACCATTATTTGTCGAGACTTGTATCTGCTGTTCTGCTACTCCATCACATCATCTGTATAGTTTTTTTTTTTGTTTTTCTGTGTTACAGTAGAAGTTCATTATTTTGGTGAGAAATATAAATTGTGGATTTTTAGAAAAGTATTAGATATTTTACACAGTCATTTCATCCAGGAAATTGCGAAACTATTCATCGTGAAGAGCACTTATGCCGCAGTCATTCAAGGTTCGAAACCTAGCGTCCTCCTCTGCATTTTATGACATCATTCGAACCTTTCCCAGCTGGCTGTGAAAACTTGCTGTTTGCAGAAAACTTGCTTACATTTGCAACGTATATGTCACAACTTGTCGCAGTTAGGATAGTAGAAGCACACTTCAACAAACTGTCGATCAGTAACCACTTCTTGCAGAAACTTTGTCCTGAAGCTTCCAGATGGATCAAATAGAAGATGGTCAAATATCTTTTCAACGAATATCTAAGGTTTAACCCGCACTTAAGAAGCTTACTCGAAATGTTAATTTGGTCATTCCACCGACTAAAACTCTTGATGAAGAGAAGATCATGGCTAATCCAACAAACGAAGAAACTTATAAACAAGCAAACTCTTATGGCCAGAAATCTTCAAATCTTCGAAGGGAAAATACCAAGAATTTGCACCGGACTTCACTTTTAGTTGCAGCGTAGAAAGGACTACAGGAGCTTCTCTACAACGAAGCAAGGATAACACCGATGGACAAGTACCATTAAATTCAGCAAAAAAGAAATGCAGAACACCAGCAATCACCCTAATCAGCAAATGAACAATGACTTCCCGAGAAGAGGTATCTCGGTATAATGGAAATTCTGGGTGCCAATATCTTCACGGACAACAACGAAGCTTGCACAGGGTCATCCTTCAAAATCTTAGTCATAAAATCGCCATTTCACTCCGGAAGACTCTTGAGTGGGGGAAGGTAGTTAGGTAGTTAGTTAGACCTTCAAATGTGAGAGAAAATTGACTCAAGGAATAAATCAGTTCAGAAGTTGTACTGAAAATAGTAAAAATGTACTAACGTGCAAGAAAATGAAATTGTACTGAACTTGGTAAATAGTGAGCCTTTTTCCAATGGTCCCGCTTTTGTAGGCTTCGCCGGCTTGACTTCAGAAAACTTCATTAGGTCTCGAGGTATTGCAACACTGGCCACTCTAAAAAGTTGAAGTATTAAATTTGTATTACGTAAAAAAGAGACTCTACTGTAACTGTACGAAACATAGAATGCCACAAACTGATTTGTGCCAGAGGATGCCAAATTGCCAGCAACCCTCCTTTATACGCATTGTGTGTACGGGTGAAGGATTCTCGTCGTTGGCGTTGTCCTTAAGAAAACTTCGTTGCGTGCTGGTTTTTTAAGTGGAAATTATTTTTGTATTCTCGCGCGAAATTGAAAATCCTTTCTCCTTTTTTTTTTTCCTCCACCGAGCAAAGAGTTTATTGGATGGGCGCTCCGGGCTTCTGTTTGATTCACCCACCATTTCTATGCTTGCTGTGCCATTGCCGTCATCCTACAAATGTTTTGTGTTGTCATATTGGTCTCGCGCTGATGCTGATGTTGTTCCGAAAGTGGTACCAATTTTGATCTCGCGACGTCGACTTTTATATCTTTTCTCTTCCAGATTCGAAAGGGGATTAAATTTACACAGCAAGTTCGTAAATGATGGGGAAGTAAGTTTTATTGACTTCAATTCAACCGAACAAGACCAGGGATGATAGTATGGGTATAAGAAGGAGGACGAGGTTGATGGGTATTTTTTTTTTCAATTCAGTTTGACGATGAATTGGAAACAACACAAGCAAAAACAACAACAACAACAACAACAACAAAAATCGTAAGAACCTTATACCGAACTAAAGTTCTTTGATGGGAAATAAAATGAATTTTAAAATAAATCAATAATGCGTATAACTGGATTTTTATTTCATTGTCTGCTGCAGTCATTGTAATTTTAAATGAAGAGAGTCGTTCTTTTTTGCAATATATTTTTTGTAAACAAGGATTTAAGAAAAAAAAATGTTTGTTTACTTAGTTTATTTAAGGTGGAAAAATTGGGTTTCAGAAATATGATGTAACTGAGGTATTAAAAGTTTTTTTTTATAAAATTATAAAACTATAAGAAATAATATCCAACAGTGAACTGAAAATTTTTAATATTGGGTCCGGGACCCGGTCTCGAATCGTTTGCCAGTTGTTTAGTCCTGCAAATATCAGGCAGACATTTTCCAACCATTTGGTTTTTAGTGTTTCACCTTAAATTGAAAAAAGGATTAAAGTTTTTTTTTTTTCAAAATATTGAGTTTGAAAATTGAGTTTTCAAAAACCATTTGCTTTAATGATTTGATTTAAAAAGCAAAATAAATTTGACTTCAAATAAAATAATCTGAGGAGACTACAAAAGTCTTGGATTCGTCTTGTGGCCGGCTGGACTGCTGTTTTAGAGCTCGTTGAACCGAATTCAAAGATTCAAAGCAGTTTGATTGAAAGTCCCACCCAGAATACGCTTTAATGATTAGAAAGGCTAAAAGATAATCCTCTACCACCTCGTCAGTAGTTTATTTGTAAGAATGATTCATCTTCTAACAATGTCTCGTTTTCCCAATTGCTACCTTAAGACGTAGTGCAGCGCTCTCGGCTGTCCAGTGGGGCTAACGGAGTCGAGACCAATCTCTAGACGTAACGTCTCAGGTTTTGTTGCGTCTTCTATAGCCGTTCACTGTTACTCCGTATATTAGAATCGCTCTAATTACGGAAATGTATAACCAGTGATTAAAGTGAGGTTGGTATTGGTTCCCAATAGCTTTCTTTCAGGAGAAAAGGGCTACGGTCTTAAAATTAAACCAAGATTTGGCCCAACTATTTGGCTTGATCTGCTTTAGTTTAATAATATAAATTAATAACTAATGAAATGGAAGGACAAGATCATTTATGTGTGTCGCCTTTTACCCACCGTTGTTGGTTCAAATTAAGATTGCTTATCAGAAGTTCTTTCAAGGTGCTAGGAAGCTTTCCTGAGAACTGCTATAACACAGAATCGTCTACTCTACAACTCTACTCTTTTGGACTCAATAGCAGCTTATTTACATAAATTTTATGTAAGGGGGAAAGCTTACCGTCCTGGAGAGCGCCCTTACTGACAGATCTTACATCATAGAAGATGCCTAGCTTTGAATTGATAATCCTGGTAGTTCGTATTTGATTGATCAGTTCTCCAAACGTCTTTGAGCAGAAGCAATTGCAGATGTATCGACTTTCTTAAAATCACCTTATACTCGTATATGAAGGAAAGCAGCCTTTCTACTGACTTTCCTTTATTATAAGCATGTTGGTCAGTTGATTCAAATTTTGTGTCGATGGTGGATCTGAGTCAAAAGAATAGATGATTGATATTTAGAGTTCATATGGGCAAATTTGCAAAATGAAATTCTCTCCAAATTTAAGCAGACTCTGAAAATGGCTTCTATTGAATGTGCAGGACATTTGGAGCTAAACTTGAGAAATACTAGCTGCATCAAACCTTTGTCACTTCAGCGTTGAGTCTCCCCGACCTGTCTATAGTTGACTTACAATTACTAACAATCATCTGAGGCCAAAAAATAAAAGAGTTCATTTGATTTCCACGAGTAACAGAAAAAGGGATCTGGACACTCTGTTAGCAACTGGAGCTAGTAATGAATTGGGCGCTCAGCAAGGCTGAATATAGTATAACGTCTTGATACATTGGTGGATGAACAAGGATGAGTTTATATCATCACACCGCAATGGTATGAAAGGGAGGTAAGGAAAAGATGGTGTATAGGGGAGAAATGCCATTTGCTTTAGAAATAAACTTGTAGTGTGATCTCAAGCTTCTTCAGCTCAACAATTTCCATGCTTAACTAGAAGATATATTTATTTGTAAGTCCAAAATCATGTGGAAATATGTTTGCTTAAAGCTTCTAGCTTAAGATCGTGATGCATGTTTCATCATCATCATCCAAACCTCCTTCAACAAGTCTCTCCACCTATCCCAGTCTCGAGCCGACGCCCGCCATCCAGTTGCGCACCCCAAGGCTTCAGGCGTCCTGGTCTACGCCATCTCTCCAGCGCAAGCTTGTTCTAGCATGCTGCCAACTACGAATATACCACAAAAGACTTTCCGAGCCGGTTCCTCTTCGCTCATGAGAGCTAGGTGGCTTCAAGGTAGATTGCGTACAATTCATGATTGTACCTACTGTCTCCGTAATCGTCTTTCTTCACATATGGGGCCAAAAATTCTCCTTTTCTCTCCAACGCGGCTAAGTGTTCGGAGTGTCTTTTACTAAGCACCCAAGTCTCGCATTCATACGTGAGTACCGGCAGGACCATGGTCCCGTACAGGAGCAGTTTTGAAGATTGGTGAGATTTCTGGATTTGAAGAGCTTTGACAGACTGTAGTAGGCTCTGTTGGAATTGAGCAGCCGCCGCGTATTTCTTCTTCTATATTATTATCGGCTGCTACTATTGACCCAGGGTATTTAAAGGATTGCACCACTTCAAATTCGTGCTCCGCTACCTTGATTGTTTGAACAACTGTTGCTGTTCCTGTTTACTTTACCTTCACGAATGTGAAGCCCCAGATTTTGTGCCGCCGGCTGCTTGATATGGATGATGGAACCATGTACAGCTTGTTCGGTCCTTCCGATGATGTCAATGTCGTCTACGTAAGCCAATATCTGGCTGGACCTGTTGACTATGTACCCTCTTGTTGACGTGCCAGAGATGACTGTTTGCTTGACCAGAAATGGAAGGTATTGACGATACGACCAATACGTGGCTTAGAAAGGCTCCACCTCCTGGCCTCGCCACCTGGTCACCCCAAATACTAGGACTCTCACTGTATTTATCAATCAGTTGATAATCCTGCCCTCTTGACTTTTCGTACATACGACTGCCTTAATATTTCAGTCACTCAATCATTTGCTAAAAAGTGCAATTTATTTCTGTTCTCTGTCTCTTTTATCATTAATAATTCCGAATTCGTTATGTCAAAAATTTTTGATGAAAAGCTTTTTTCTGCTGATGAATAAACTCTTCAATTATCTAGACCAGCATCAACTGGCACACACAACACACACAAAATTTTTATTCTTATTCTGCAAAAATTATTTTCCGCATTGTGGGCCTCTGACAAAATATTGTCGTCTATTGAATGTAAAATTTCAATTTACATTCAGAAACAATTTATAGACCAGAAATCCAAATGCACATACATAGCTCTTTTTTTTATTGAGGTACATACCAACACATTTTGCTATATCATTTATAATAGACAAGCATAGCCAATAACCCTACCCTCTCTCAGTCTCAGCTATTCAAATTCAAATTGCATGTTCCACTCGAATACGAGTATAATATTGTATGAGGAGCAATGGCGATGGCAGCTATTTTCCAAAATCCAGGCTCAGGCTCAGGCCAGGCAGCATCAACTTCAACTAACACACATATACGCAGGCACAAAGAGCACCATTCAATATAAACTGCACCACTCAGTGGCCCCAGGACTATGTTGCTTGATGTTCATTATTATTCGAAATCAACGAGCTACACATGTTTCCATAACTTCTTGTACCATTTGAAAGAGGAGATGATTTCCACTGACTATCCATATCCAACCCAGCTATAGACGAGCCTGTTTTAAGTTTATCCTATATCTTCCCCACACCCTCTCCTATATCTATATCTTCTCTCATCCCGGAGCCCGGATGCAGAGATGTATAGTACTCGAAATTGTGATTAAACTTTATGCATCTAGAGGATTTCATTTTAACTCGTGAAAATCTGATATTTTATGTTTTCCAATATGCACAGTAGACGTTTGGTTGTAATTCTACTGCATCAGTCTCTCCGCACCGCACCAACAAACCCTGACCGACTATAAACACAAAAATCTTTCAATATCGGAAACAGTTAAGCGTGAAACATATTTATGCGGTCTAGAGGGGGTTTTCACCCCCGCCCAACAAACAAAGAAACAAAAAAATCCGAAAGTAAAACGAATTTATTTCGATCCGTTAATGACCAGCGATTTTCCAATGATTTTCTTTTTGTTTATATAGAGAGAGAGTCAGAGTGTTATATGGAGTAGGTGCCGTTGCAAAACCCGCTGAGAGCGTTTTGTCCGTTCAATATGGCCAAGTGCAGGACTTGGGCTCTCTATAGATATAATGTTATAGTAAAGTTTGTCCAACGGATAAATCGATTCTTTTGTTCCGGGTTTGGGCCTTTAGTTTTTGCTTTTCCTCATCGTTGTTGGTGTATGAACAAAAAAAAAACGAAAAAACGAAAAAAAAGAAGAATAAGGATTGTTTGAACTTTTATCAATGTAACAGTTTGCTTTCGAAGAACAAAAACTGGGCCATTGGGAGATTGGCATTGGGATTATGTCTGGTCGTGGTTCTGATGGAGCAAGGGATTACAGCCAAGAGGAGTGTTAATCTTTGAAATATCGTTGTAATGAGGCTTGAAGAGAACAAAACAAAAAGCACAAATAATAAAAACTCATTCAGTTGGGAGATGCCTTAGAAATAATGAGAAAAGTGTGTGTGTGTGTGGAAAAGAGCTGATGACTGGATGGCCATTTTTATGGTCACATATGGTCGATGGAGTTTAATATAAAATTGAAACTTAGGGTTTAAATAATATAAAGTTGGGAATTTTATATGAAATATATTATTTGTGATTTATTAAATATTTATGACTACCAAGTGTCAGGAATTATGATTTAAGGGTTCAGGGCCTACAAAGAAGATACAAATAGATTATCCTTTATTACATATTTAAATGAGTTAATTGAAAAAAAAAAAATGATAATTTAAATGGGAATATGTTTTTATGGCTCATGGACATTTTTTAATTATGTTTAATAATGGTTGAACTAACAAATCTGATAAAAGTGAAAAAAAATTAAGGTAAAACAAAAAGATAATTTTGTCTACAACGCTGGAAAGGAGGAAATAATTTTGAAGGGAAAAGAAAAAATTGGTACAGAAGTTTTATTAAAAAATAAAAAATATCCACTCGTTTTCAAAATGTAGAATTTAAAAATATATGTATATTATGATCTTTCTTTTCAAAACTCCAAAATTTTTTTTTTTATATTAAATGAGATTATATAAGACCCATTTATAAGAAAATCGAAAACCAAAAATCTGGTTGTTATGGCAGGTTTAAGGTTTTTTGACAAAAATATTTTTTGACCAAATAATTTTAAGTTACGTAGTTCATTAAAATCATTAGTGCCATTTTTGAAATGAATAATTTTTTTTTTGCAACGGTTATATGGCAGGTACCGTTATTTTCGGAAGGGAATCATGTTTAAATTCGAAGCTTGAAGAAAATCGTAGTAAAGTAAAGTAAAGTAAACTAAACCAACAGACAGATAGGCAGACAGAATGGATCAGACACGTGGCTCCATTTTGATCACGTTGTCTGTTGTGTGTTAACTCAATATTTTCATCAAAAACTTGCCCTACATTTATACTCGTATATGTCAATTGGCTTTGTTAACTAAAAAAATACGTTCTCGGACTGGTCTCGTCTTGGCTTTTTAGATAGTTTCGTCCCAAGAAACGTTGCAGTTCCCAGCTTTTTGAGTATTTTCCCGCTGTTTTTATTTTTTTACGGCTCATGGCACACCTTTTTTGATTTACCAAAAATTTCCAAAAAAAAAAAAATAGTAATACAAAAAGAATTATGTATTTATTTTATTTTATTTTTTTTAATTTAATTTAATTTTAATTTATTTTATTTTCTTGTATTTTATTTTATTTTATTTTATTTTATTTTATTTTATTTTATTTTATTTTATTTTATTTTATTTTATTTTATTTTATTTTATTTTATTTTATTTTATTTTATTTTATTTTATTTTATTTTATTTTATTTTATTTTATTTTATTTTATTTTATTTTATTTTATTTTATTTTATTTTATTTTATTTTATTTTATTTTATTTTATTTTATTTTATTTTATTTTATTTTATTTTATTTTATTTTATTTTATTTTATTTTATTTTATTTTGTTTTATTTTATTTTATTGTATTGTATTTTATTTTATTTTATTTTATTTTATTTTATTTTATTTTATTTTATTTTATTTTATTTTATTTTATTTTATTTTATTTTATTTTATTTTATTTTATTTTATTTTATTTTATTTTATTTTATTTTATTTTATTTTATTTTATTTTATTTTATTTTATTTTATTTTATTTTATTTTATTTTATTTTATTTTATTTTATTTTATTTTATTTTATTTTATTTTATTTTATTTTATTTTATTTTATTTTATTTTATTTTATTTTATTTTATTTTATTTTATTTTATTTTATTTTATTTTATTTTATTTTATTTTATTTTATTTTATTTTATTTTATTTTATTTTATTTTATTTTATTTTATTTTATTTTATTTTATTTTATTTTATTTTATTTTATTTTATTTTATTTTATTTTATTTTATTTTATTTTATTTTATTTTATTTTATTTTATTTTATTTTATTTTATTTTATTTTATTTTATTTTATTTTATTTTATTTTATTTTATTTTATTTTATTTTATTTTATTTTATTTTATTTTATTTTATTTTATTTTATTTTATTTTATTTTATTTTATTTTATTTTATTTTATTTTATTTTATTTTATTTTATTTTATTTTATTTTATTTTATTTTATTTTATTTTATTTTATTTTATTTTATTTTATTTTATTTTATTTTATTTTATTTTATTTTATTTTATTTTATTTTATGTACCTATTTTTTATAAAAATAAAGTATTCATTTTGCAGAACGAATAAACAGCAGTGTGGTACACTTTGGCGTATACGCGCTGTTTTTTTAGGGAAATTAGAATTATGTACTAATTTAAATAGTTAGGTCTTTCAAAACATCACCTTTTTTGGGTAAAGTTAAATAAAAATCATTTCCGTATGAAAATTTACCATTCCCTTAATGAATGTAGTAGAGGGAGAAATAAGAACCTTAAGGATATTGTGCTAAAGAATTCTGAAAATTTTCATAAATTCTTGGATTTTGAGAAATAAAACTCGAATTTTTAGATAACTATTCCTATGCCTTATTTAATAAATAAACCATTTACAGCCATATTAATAAAAACCGCTTATTCTACCTTTATTCCACGACTTTACTAAACGATAGAATAAGAGTTAAGCTATGGATTAAAATGTTCAATGAATAAAAACAAAATGCTCGTGGAATAGTAAAGTGACGTCTACCAAACATCTCTTGAGAAAATCTACTACAATAAGTAATATGCTTGTTTAGTGACTTGAAATTTTCACCGAGTTTCCCAAACATATTTTTTTTTGTATGGGTTTTGAGAGCAAATTATGAAAATTTGTCGAAAAAAAACTCACGTCACCAAACACACCTAAGGACTTTTATTTTTAGGTGAGAAGAAATTATTTTCATGAATTGTGTTTGGAAATAAATAGATGTTCATGGAGATAAATTAAGATGCAGTATACCTAGGTACCTATAATTTTTTTTGATAGTTGGAAATTAGGAAGATATACATAGATAGTTGTGTACCTTTAGAAAGATAGATATATAGAGAAATATATAGATGGAAAAAGATAGTTATGTTAGATAGTATATGTAGGTGAAATGGGTGGCAATAAATCTGCCATTATTATTATTATTTTTTTCAAAACATTTTCTTTACTTAACTTTTACTTTCACTTATATTTTTTTTTATTTTCAAAACAATTTTGAATCATCTGGTTTTTATTCCTTCGCTAAACCACCTTCTTCGGTGGATTAGCTTAGTAAACGTCACTTAGTAGACATTTTGTTTTATTCATAATACTTTGCGCTTAGTCCACGGAATAAGGCCTAAACCTTCGCTATTCCACGTTTATTAATTTGGCTGTTAGAATATAAGAATCAAAGATATAAGACTCTTATAGTGAACCTTTTTGGTGAATTTAAATACTTTTTGTTTGAATATCGATGGACTCTGCTTCCCATTTCTGACGAACTACTTAATATCTATTTATTCAAAAAGCTCACGTTCATCTTTCTACTTAAAAATCCAAATAATGTTATTTAATTTTCATTAAATCCGTAATAAAATCAAAGTGTAGGAATGCCAAAGCAAAACACCTTTTGTTTTGTTAAAAAGGAACACAGGACCAAATTATATGTATATGTATTTGCTAGGCTAACTCAAACCACCTCCATACCGTTATAGAATTCTACTTAAATGGGGGGGGAAAATTAACAGATAGGTAACATTATTACATTGAGGAGCTAATAGCATGTAATTGGTGTTCTGAAAATTGGCATTAAACACGGGAATCACATGAAGTTAAGTCAATGTTGCAGTGGCTGGAGCAGGAGCTAGAGCCAGAGCAATAGCGATAGGTATGTATTACGGTAAGGGTATTGTATAGGGATGGCATTTTACAGCCGACCAGCAAAACGTTGGAATCATGTTTAATTATAGCTAAATAAATTAATTAAAAATGAATTTCGCACAAATAGGTACACGATGTCACTTTATATATTTCAGGCTGAAATTGCTGCAGTACTAAAGGGTGTATTTTTTTTAAGAGGCATAGAACTTTGATATGGGTTTTTAAAATTTACATGAAATTGCTTTTTTCGAAAGAAAATATTTTCGTCTATTAGCTCGGACGTAATTTAATTCGAAGGTGCGATTCTCGATCATGTTTTCCATCATTTGAGGCCGTTTATGTTGTCCTTCAAGTGGTCTATCGTTTTGGAATTATAGATTAAGGACTTCGTATTTCCCCTCAGAAAATAGTCTAGGGGCACGATCACGGCTCTGAAACGTTAAAATATGCGGATGCCAAACATTTCCTTCAATAAATCAATTGTCACACGAGCTGGGGTGACATGTTGCACCATCTTGTTGAGCACACCAAACAGTCAGTTTTTCTGGATGTAACGGTGTCCCAACATACACTTGAAGATTACTTCACTTCAAATACGGCAGTTTTGTTTATTGACGAAGCCATTAAACCAAAAGTAAGCTTCTTCGGTAAAGAAAATTCTCTTATGAAAACGGGTACCGGGATAAATTTGCCCAATTTGGAAGCGTTGTTGAGGTGTCAGGCTTCAGTTTATTCGTTTTGAAATGCCAAGCCAAACTAAACACAAATCACTTGACAGTGCTGTCAAAATGGCCGCCAGTTAAAAAAGTGTTGCCAACTTAAAGTTCTACACTTCTACAAAAAAAAACACCCTTTTCATCTATACCCGTACTTGTACACTCAAAACACAAACACCATCTGACAAACTAATCGCATTTCGAGATATTGCGTCCTTATATGAGAAACCTGCGATGTGCAATGGAATTTGAAATTAACGTTTCTAAATAATAAATAGCCAAATAACTATATACATACATATTAGTAGCGTGTTTTGGCTGACATTGTTAGGATAAACCAACAAACTATATTATACAAAATGCGCAGTGTGTAACTGTAAATATAGTTTGTGTGTGATGAGGACTTTTGTGTCGGAATCGTTTGAAAATTATATTTAATTACTTTGTCGTTGTTTTGAATTAAGTTAGTTTGAATGAACACAGCAACAACAACAACAACAAAAAAAAAAGAAGGATTTATAAAGTCTGCCACTTTTTCATGTTTTGAACTCATTTTGTGGGAGCATATTTTATCATCATGGAACTTTATCTTTCTAAATGGCATAAGGATTGATAAATAATTAATAATAATAAATGAAGAGTTTTGAGAATTATGGATTTAAAAGTTGATAACTGCCAAAATGTGAAATATATAGGTGATATAATTTTCATGGCTTAAGAGTTATTGGGGCAGATTAAATTGTCGTTGAATATTTATAACTTTATGAAAGATGATAAAAAGTTAAATTTCAGGTATCAGATATGAATTATCATTTTCTTGTGAATCATTTGTTTTTACAAAATCATTTATAAAATTATTGTAAAGCTTACAAAAGTTGGAGACTTTTAGCAGTGATAGAAGAATTTGGTGACAGGTAATATCACCATTCGAAGTAATTAAGGCCCATGTCAAAGACCCACAAGATATCAAACAAGCAGAAATTCGCATTGGATATAATATATGGTCCCAGCGAATCATCATTGAATTATTGCTTTCAATATAGTTCAAAACTCCTCAAACTCATCGAGATCGAAAATGCATTCGACTTTGTCAGTTATAGAAAATTTATCTGGCTTTCTTTGTGCCGGATGTCAGAAGAGTTTGAAATCCAAAGTGGGGTTAGACAAGGCTGTATACTGTCACCTATACTGTTTCTGTTGTTATTATCATTACTGCACGCAGCTTTCTTCACAAAAACCGGAAGAATTGATTGGTCTCTGCAGACATATCTCAACCATGACTCACCTTACTCGCCGACTAATCTCATTTCACTCGCAAAAGTGATTTAGATATCTAGTGAAGTGAGCCTGAATTTATGTTCGAGTACTTGAAACACATGAGTGAGGCAAAGGAAATAATTTAAATAACTGAAAAAACAGAACATCATTACCTCACTTTGACTTGTTAAATCGATTTTCAATAAAAAGTGATTCATCAGTGAAATGAATTAGCTAAATCTTGGCACTGAACTGAGTCATGCGATGTAATGGAACCCCATCTCGTATGCTGCCAGACGAGATGGCCGGCCGGCTTATGAGTACTTGGCCAACAGCGATCGAAGAAGAATAAGCAAATCTAGCAACACAGACATTAGCTATAACCTATAAGTCCAAAATTTTGAAATCCAGAATTTTGAATTAAGGGATTCTGAAATTAAGAAGCCAAATAAAAATAACCGGATTGTTATCCAGACCAATCAACATCTATAAGGGACTCTGACAAGGTTTGGCCTGCCTCCTCTTCAACCTGGCGTTGGAGGAAGAAACCGTGACTCTGGCGCGGTAACAAGAGGGACAGGTCAACAGGTCCAGCCAGATATTGGCTTACGCAGACAAAATTGAAATCATCGGAAGAACCGAACAAGCTGTACATGGTTCCATCATCCATATCAAGCAGCCGGCGGCACAAAATCTGGGGCTTCACATTCCTGAAGGTAAAGTAAACAGGAACAACAACAGTTGTTCAAACAATCAAGGTAGCGGAGCACGAATTTGAAGTGGTGCAATCCATTAAATACTCGTGTGAATAGTAGTAGCCGATAACAATATACAAGAAAAAATAAATAAATCTTACAGAGCCTACTTTAGTCTGTCAAAGCTCTTCAAATCCAGAAATCTCAGCGTAACTTCAAAACTGCTGCTGTACGGGACCATGGTCCTGTGAGTACTCACGTATGGATCGGAGACTTGGGTGCTTAGCATAAGACACTCCGACCTCTTAACCGCGTTCGAGAGAAAAATCTTAAGGAGAATTTTTGGCCCCATATTTGAGAAAGGACGATTCCGGAGACCGTACAATCACGCAATCTACCTTGAAGCAGACATGGTGACAAAAATTAAGCTCGGTAAACTCTGGTGGGCAGGGCACCTAGCATTAGCGAAGGGGAACCGGCTCGGAAAGTTCGTTGTTAAACATTCTGTAGACCAAGACGCCCGAAGCCTTGGGGTGCCCAACTGGATGACGTCGGCTCGAGACCGGCATAGCTGGAAAGACTTGTTGAAGGAGGCCAGGGCCTGGTTGTCGATACGATGATGATGATAATGATAATAATTATTCTATCAATTTCAATTGTTAAATTTGAGATGAGTAATTTTGAAAATTTATTTTTGGCTCTGCCGACTTGCTTATGAATTTTTTTTCAGAACAGACCTCACATCTACTCGAAATCAATATAATTTATTACAAATGGAAATAATTTTGCTTTTTAATAAATAAACGTTTTTTTTAGGATGATGCTTTTCTGTTGAAATAATTCTATTTTTAAATAAAAATCTGTCCGCTAATGTAAATTGACCAAACCGAATTCTTATCAAATTAGAACAATTCTCGGAAACACTACTCACCATCGGTGTTATTAGTGGATGGCATACACACCGTACCAATCAGCCAATATGGTGCATCCGTAAGCAACAATTTTAGGTTGTCAATCAACAAACCAAAATTGATTGCCTTAAACACAAATCCTCTCCCCAGTATACACATCATTTCGAAATCGAAGAATTGTTTCAAAACATTACACTTTTCGTGTAAGCAAAAAACTTCTAAACTTTTCTGAAGATTTCCAAAACTTTCATTCAGCATCAGATGAAGACATTAAGATTAAGCTTACTCTCCCGAAAATATTCGTGTTGGTGTTGTTGTTGTTCAACTTTTATTTGAGAGGCAGAAAATAAAGTTTTCCCTGAATTCTTCAACCAACAATATAGTTAATTTTTTTTTCTTTCGATTAGCAATTCCAACTAATTTATTAAGATCTACGTGCGTGCCCCCTACCCGAACGAGGTAGCAACAAGAACCCCAAGAGGCAGCAGGACTTTGCTAAAACATCGACGAGACGCGACACGGTGGTGTTGGCGATAATTATTTCATTTGTTTGCAACGCAATTTTTCTTCTTCTTTTTGTTTTGTATTGTTGCTTCATTTCTTCATCTCGGTTCTTCTATTATTGCTGTTGTTTTCTTGTATTTTCTACAGTTCTAGTTTTGTTGTTTTATTGAATTTGCTATCATTTCACTTTCCTTTGGTAAATTTATTGCCACATTTTTGTGGCACTATACCATATACCCAACGAACTGGCTTACCTAAGCAATAATAATAAATTATCTCGCTGATGCTTAGAATAGGTTTTCTAATACGGTGCGGCGATGGCGGGGGCGTGGCGGTGCGGAGGGATATAAATGTATTCGGTATGGGACTGATGATGAAGACAACGACGATGATGATGACGATGAGCATTTTCGGGGAATAGGGAGGGGAACTGTGTGTGAATGGAGAAAAGCAAAATATTCACTTGTCAATTGTTTTCCAAGAATTGAATTTATCGACTTTGTCGTAAGGCAAATGCGTAAAAGTGTTCTATCGGGGCCGGGGGTCCATGAAAGGATGCTGGGTCAGGCTTTCTCTTCTGACATCTCCAGGCCCCAACTCTCCTGTCACAGGCAAAATTGGAATAACTTACGTCGGCAGTATATCAAGATACAAGACAACTAATAGCAAAATGTTTCTTCTTTCTTTTTGTATTTTGTTGAAGATCATAAAGGCTGAAGAATAAAATGCATACCTATGTTAGTTACGAAAAATAGGGGTTGGGAATGGGGATGGGAATGGGGGGAAGCAACACAGGTATCTAAATTATCTTTTATATTCTCCTCTCTTTCTATATACCTATCCAATCGAATCCATGGCATGTGTGTTGTGTTGTTGGTATTTTGTGATAAATGTGTTATTTGCTTATCTTAGAATGACCACTTTCTCAATTGAAGCGAATCTTAATGGAACGATTATTCGATTTGACAATTTGTCTGGGAAATTTATCAGAATAATCGTAGAATTAATTAAGCCAGCCAGCCCATAGCCTCTATTCAGCCAGCCATCATCAGAGTGAGAGAGAGAGAGAATTTGTGTTGGGGGTAAATAATTTAGTGTTTGCTGCTTGTTTGTAAGTGTTTGCACAAAATATTTCATTCATATAGCTATGGAGTGCGTGCGGGCGGGTGGACGGGGATGGGAAAAGATTAAGATTTGTGTATCCACTTATGTATCTATGGACGTAAGTATGTAAATAAATGATAATATAGTAGTTTGAGGTGTTTAAATAAATTGACACTTGGAAATTTATAATATTGTATTCAGTGTGAAATTAATTCCAATTAATTGGGATGAACAACAATAAAAAAAAGAGAGGATTTATAACAAAGTCTTAAAATAAACAAATAACAATTGTACTAAAGTTATGTTGTAAGACTCAGGAATCACTTATGCATTCTTTAGTACACATAGATGCAATTTTACAACTTTAAAGTCATCCTTTTCAATTACCTGCCATTTTCATGATCTCGAATGGAACCACAACTCCAATTGTAGGGCTCGACGTCGACAGGTTGACATCAGATAACGTTGGCAGGTCTCCAAGTTATGGACTGTTCCAAGTCTGAGGCCAACTAAATATAGGTGCCGTTGCATTTGTTTCTTCTTTTAACATGACAGTATACCAGCTAAGTTGTTCATATTGCATTTTGTCCAAGATGTAGTTTAGACGTGAAGGCCTTCTCGGATTTTCTTTTTCGATCACGTTCTGTCACTCCTGCTGTCATGGGGAGCTTTACTCTCATACGTCTTGTACTTTGCCCAACACTTTACTGCCCTGTGGAGCTTTCCTCTTAGCTTAGTAGGTACTTTTCAATAAAAAAAAAAGATGGCAGATTTTCATTTCATTCACCCTAAGCTTAGACGATATTTGATGTCGTCATCACAAAATGTGAAGCGCTGTTCCACTCAAATAAATGTTTTTGAATAGACCTGTGTGGATCAGCAAAGGTATTCAAGAACATCCACACATACATCAAGTGCTATATGTACAAGGTCTTTACTTATGATGGCTCCACCGTCAGCACGTACTTTGGGGTTCATCGCCTTATCCTCAAGCAGAAAGTCAATGACTGTACTAAAAAGAAAAGGACTCAAGACGCTTCCCTAACGCACACCTATTCTAAATGGGAACTCTTCGGTTCTTTTGTTTTCAGTTGCCCATAATCATCAACATCTAAACTTCTAGAACTTTTTCTTGCCAACGTGCAACCCTTATCAGATCTCGCGATTGTTTGTCAAATGCTTTTTCAAAATGAAATGAAGCACTTGTCGTTACACATGCGTATAATTTTTGTAATTTGCCATCTAGCACCTGACGAAATTTTCGATTTCATTGAAAGAAGGAGATTGGACATTTGATCACCGCAAATAATTTTGGAGTTGAGAATCATGAGCCCAATGGCTCTTTTGCCTTTTTTGGAGAAGTAGTTGACTTTTTTGTTGTTATAGGTGCAGCTATTGGAAAGTATAGCCTAATAGCGTTGTTGAACTTTCGCAATTGTAGATTTTTATCACTCTTTCTTCTCTGATGTGCATCAATTTCCATAATAGTTGCGCCCTTGTTCATGTTGACGTGTCGCTGTTCCTCAGTAGAAGGATTTGCATCAGCAGCCGTTGCGGATCTTTCCTCCCGATAAATGTTCTTCGTACTCTCTGCTTGAAACTTGGGCAAACTTTCAGCTTCACTAACCCGAAGCCTTATTTTTCATCAGTCGTATGCGTAACCTGATGCATATTTTAAGCCCTAATAGCATTTCTTTCTATTTTATAATTTTCATTAATAAAAATAGAATTTATTATTAAACATATAATTTTTTTTAAATTGATTAGTCATAACAAATATAAGAAAAAGATATTGATTAAACCTTTACAATCACATTTACTTGCCATTCTATTTCAATTTTACTCTAAATCCCCTAAACCTATCGGACGGATGCTGATGGTTCAAAGTTGACAAATTTATCATTTACCTTATGTCCTATCCCCTGTGTAATGGAAGGGACATTGTAAATTCCAATAAATAAACAAAGTATTTCCTTGTATACTTACTTACCTACTTATTGAATATGGATCAACTCGCATACAAAAAAATGAAGACTTTCTTTTTTTTTGTGTTAAACTTTAAAAAAAAAAACAGCATTTCAGCTCATCCTTGATGAATCCCTAAAGAGAAAAGTTTTGATAAACAACAAAATTCACTCAAGCCGCACTGCTGCGTGTAAATTCATCAAAATTATTATCGAATCGCACGCCCCATAATTCATCGTTCTGTGA
This sequence comes from Syrphus vitripennis, assembly GCA_958431115.1. Classification (NCBI taxonomy): domain Eukaryota; kingdom Metazoa; phylum Arthropoda; class Insecta; order Diptera; family Syrphidae; genus Syrphus; species Syrphus vitripennis. The sequence goes on along the minus strand of OY288108.1, from coordinate 133,535,644 downwards.
AGAAGAAAACAAAAAAATCAAACTTAGTTGCAGAGTTCCCAAGAAAGTTGCAGAAGAGGTAGGTATGGCGAGGTAGGTAGTCAGTTCTTGATGGTTCTTTTGTTTGAACAAAAGATACTGTCGAGTTTTCTCTTCTTTTTTTTTCCTGTCGATTTGAAAATTGAAGAAGGAGCGGTTTTAGAGATTTCTTCCGTCACAAACGATGTTTACTTTTGAAAAGAAATTGATGCGGGTCGGTTTTTTTTTATATTCAACTGTCTTTTACGTTAAGATGAAAGAAAAAAAAAGTTGCTACCCTTTCGACAAACTTATCACTGACACAAATTTGTACGACTATGAGGTAAGCGATATACGCATACAGAAAGAACACAATCTGCGAAATTTTGCTGACTAATTTTTCTTTCACTTTTTGGAAAAGTTTTTTCTTTGTTTTCCTTTCTCCATATTTTTTTGATTTTTTTTTTTTTACTTTCAAAAGCTTGATAATGCTAGAGTTTCAATTTGATTTGATTATGTACACCCTCTCTGCCTGCTCTGGTGCTGGTTTCTTTAAGACTTTTCCCACTATTCCAATTTGAATGTTACAAACAACACTACTCTTACTTTTTACGAGAACGCACTGCCTTGCCAAGAGCATAATATATCCTCGCAAATGAAATTGCTCAAGGACTAAAGCAAGAATGTTTTTTTTTTCGAAGATGAAAGTTATTTTTCCAAAAAAAAACGAAAAAGTAAAAAGAAAACCAAGCCAAACAAAACCAGAGAATGAAGATGAAGTTTTTTTTTTTTTCTTATAAAATGTAAATCAAATCTTCAACAACTGTGAAGAAAATGGGAAAATCTTAATACTTATATGAAGCAGAGCTCACTATTATTGCTCCATATAGGTAGAACAGTACGAACAAAAAAACACCCTCACACATACATAACCAAACTGTGGCACACACAGATAAAAACAGAGATAACTTGAACTAAGATGAAGTTCATTATTTAAATGTAATTCGCATAAATTTTCGGGATAAGTTTGAGATAAAAATGTGAGTGCTCTCTTAAATTATGTATAAGATAAAATGCACAGATGGGTTGCATGAATTTGCTTTTATATTTTGGATTGCCAAGTTAAGATGTTTTGATATTTAAATAGATTTGGGAGAACGGTTTAACTGATTTCTATTAGATTTTTACTTTGAGGCGTTTTGAGCAACTTGAAAAAGAAAACTTTTAAGTATTTTTTATAAACTTTATTTTTCTTAATGCGTACGTTTTGTAAAAACTCAACTGTAATGGGTTTTTGAGCATTACAAAAAAAAATAGTATGCAAGTTTTAGGTTTTCAATATATACTATACATGTAAAATAAAAATTTGGAAAAAAAAAATTAATTGAAAACAAAAAAACGCAGAAAAATGAATAACTCACGTCAACGAACAAAGCACAAAACATAATGGAAATATAATGTCTTTTCAAATAATGTCATGGCATGCTTCAAATTCTAAACGGTTTTTAGAGAATAAAGTGTGTTTACAATTACCCCTGTTCACAAAAGCCCCTCTTGACCCACATTCTTAAATCCCAAAAAAAACTTTTTTTATCTATAATATATTATATGGGATACTATTAAGATTATAGCTTTATTGGATCTACTTCATAAAAAAATTGTTTCGCTATCCGTCAAAACTTTTATGAGAAAATCGAGAACAGTTTTTTGAAAAGTATTTTTTGGCCAAATAATTTAAATTACTTATAAGAATCGTTTTTAAGATCAATGTGTTTTCTCTTAACAGTTACATGACAGGTACCGTTATTCTTTAGAAATAAAAAATTGTAATCTTCCCTCTAGGATATTTAGAAAGTTTGAAGAAAACCTTTTCCACAATTTAAGCTGTAGGTTGAGATACAGATAGAGAGACAAACAGACAGACCGAGAAACCGAATCACCGACAAACTGACAAACCAGATCTTATTAATAAACAAATTTTGTTAATAATTCGGGTTTTTTTTTACGAATCTAAAATTTGCCCTTAGTACCTATAACCGCAAGTAAAAATCACTTTGAAGCCAGGAGTATTAATACAAATCTATTTTTGTTGTTTTTTTTTTCAAAATTCAACTTACTACCATTGGCATTTTTTTTTTTAATGAACACTGGGACCACTTTTGAATATTGTTCAAAAATGATGTAGCTTATACCATGTGATGTGTTAGAGACACTATTTCTTTTAACTCAAAGTAGGTACTCAATTGGAACGCATGACCTAAGGCGAATTGTACGAATATTATCGAATTATGAAGTTTTTTCCAAAATTTTTAGAATCTCAAAAATAAGGCAAGGAATTTATTTTCTTTTAAGAAATTTTTTTTTCCATAAAATAAAGGTATTTAAATTTTTTGTTTTAAAACTAAGGCTTTCAACTTCAAACCCAAGTTGTACGGATTTACTAAAAAAAATATTACATTGCTGCAAAGATTGTTGTTTTAACGAATTAATTTTTTTTATTAATTCGTTTATATTTTATTTGGCCGGAGTTATAGTTATTTCATGCTTGCCAGACAAATCTGATGATTGTCTGAGCTGGTGCTGAGCTTTTAACCAATTTTTTTTGAAAAAACTTTCTACACTGGTAGGACTCGAACCCACATACATACATCATCAGATTTGCTCAGTCTTAGAAGTCGTGTGTACTATGCACTCCACCGCTTATGACCACTGACGTCACATGTCGAGATGTGTTATTTGTTTATCAAATGCATTATATTCGACATATTTAAGTTGAAAAATATTTTTGTTTATTAGTCTTTTGCCGTTTTTTCTCTGAAAAAAACTGTAAATAAAATTTTGAAAACATTCAGTTGTGTCAAAAATTATATTTGTTCTTGAAGTACTCCAGAAAAAAAAAATAGTTTCCAACAGTTTGAACAGCGAGGTCTGATATGGATTGTCGTTGGGTGACGAAGAGTTCCGGAAGTATCAGTACAAATGATCTTTACATGCATGAGCAATTTAAAACAAAGGTAAGTTGCCTCGCAAGGAATCACCGAAGAATTCGCATATAGAATACGTGTTATTAAATAGGTACTGTCCTTGACTTTCTGCATGAGGATAAGATGACGGACTACAAAGTGAATCAGTTATTCTTTGCTGAGGATAAAATAATCCTACATCCTTGCACTTGCAGCACTTAACGTATGGTGGTAATACCGAATACCTATGCTCCTAATGTTCAAATCCCTACGGACTATTCCAGACATCTATATGAATGGAACAGTGCTTCCAAAGTGCGAAAACTTTAAATATCATGGTTCTGTGATTAGTAGCAAAAAGTCTTGTGATGGCAGCGATGCCAACCTAGGCTTTTTTATGCCTTTTAGGCATTATTTCATTAGCTAAGGCTTTAAGGTTTATTTTTTCTTTTTTTATCAGTTGTTTTTATTTTTTTTAATTCACAATCCTGACTTTTATTTTACGCAAGGTGAAAGAGAATTTTAAATGTAACCTCGGTCTTAAAGAATCTGTTTCCACCTTCAAATTCTGTTCATTTTCGGAACCCTTTTTCTGGTTGTAAAATGTTTCCTTTTCTGGAAAAATTAGTTAACCATATCTTATGCTTGCCGCATTCTTCGGCAACTGTAAAAAGTATTTTTTCATCCATCAATTTAAACAAGACAAAGCTCAGAAATAGGCTTGATACATTTACCATCATCAAATATGGTTGTTTTGTAATTAACACTTTTGTACCTACTTATGAAACTGAAATTCAAAAATGTTGTTTTTATAAAGAATCCTTTTCTGTGATTTATAAATTTATAATTTAATATTTAATTGTTTTTTTTAAATGAAATAAAAATGTTTTTGTTATTTTTTTATATTTCTGTTTAATTTTTTATCTATTATCAGTTTTTTACCAAAAAAAATATTTTAGGCATTATTTTATTGAAATTTTTTTTTTCAAAGTAAGGCACTTTTTTGTCAAAAGTGGATAACAACGCTGTGTGATGGTGAAGCAAATGGAGTGGGAGAGTTATAGCCCCAGTTTGTGATCATGACAATCGCGGGTTAGTGAAAAAAGGAAAAAGAGCAAAACATTTTTCTCAAAAATTGAACATATAGCTAATATTTTAAAAATAATATAGGTAATATAAAAAAAGTAAAATAATTAAGTCACCAAAACAAACTTAATTTTCTCACTGATTTGCAAAACAAATTATTGCAAGAGAAAAATTTTACAAAGCAAAGGGTTACACTTATAAGGGACACTTTCCATGCATTCAAATTATTCATTAATGAGTCACATGGTCGTTAGTCATATTTTCGAACTAACTTTGTATTTACCTACTCTTAAAGGGTCAGCTACCCCTTAACAAAAAAATAATATTAATTATGAAGTTGACAATACCATTATAGCTTTCAACTTAAGGGATATCCTATCACTTCGGTTGAGTCGTTTACATTATACTATACTTTACAACCCCTTAAATTAAGTTCAATAAAAAAATCCCGACATTATACTTAATATGTCATTTAAACACGAAACGAAATTATTGTAGACAGAATAAGGAATGAAACAAATAAAATGAATCAGAATGAAACTGTTTTTTTTTTGTGGTTTTGTTATTTTTATTAATCATAACATTTTTTTTGTTACTTTTTTAAATGGCTTGAGAATAATGATCACTTCAGTATAAATTAGTTGAGTTATGATTTGTAAGATTTGATTGAATGGATTATAAATTTCTTCTGATAAAAATTACATAAAAAGATCGCTCTGGAATGTTATATGAGAAATGCGGTACAATGAGCTTGATGCCCCTATCAATATTATAAAGAAATGCATTTTGTCCTTCAAGTGGTGATTGTTTCGGGCTTATCGGTGTAGGCTAGCGACTTGCCCGGTTTTGGAGTCTAATTCCCGGTTCCGAAACGTGGAACAATGCGGTTGCCAAACGATTCCTTCCATTAATCAATTGTGACACTAGCTGTGTGACGTCGTAACGTCTTGTTCAAACTACAGCTCCTGCACATCATGTTGTTCAATTGAGGAACGAAAAAGTCAGTAATTATGACTTTATAGGAGTCACCATTGACTGTAACGTTCTGACCAGCATCGAGATTTGACAAACTCAAAAAGCACACCAATCTGTCAGTTTTTCTGCATGTAACGGTGTCTCAAAATACACTTGAGAATTACATATCTTCTCTTCAAATACCGCAGTTTTGTTTATTGACGTAGCCATTCAACCAAAAAATGAGTTTCATGGCTACACAAAATTCTCTTCCGGAAGCACTGTTCAGGAGTTCGAAGTGCCGAACCAAATTAAACTCCAATCTTTTAACAGCTAAAAAAAACAACCTTCAGAAATTAAAGGTTTTTGTCATTGCTCACATAATAAATCAAAAAATCACTCAATCAAAAATATCCTACTTCATACATACAGCTAAAGCACAAGGTTACATCGAACAAAATTCTTCATGCTCTACTTAATATCAAGACCAATTCTGATTTCTAACTTAAAAAAAAAAATTCTTCGAATTTCACAAATGCAAAAATCTAGTTCTTAAACATCTGCCCAAGAAAGTAAGAATTCTTGTTGAAGCCTCAAGGTGAAAACAAAACCTATCCAGTACAGAAGGAAATAAAACAGTTCTAAAAGGTGCATAAATGCACGAATCTGCGAAAAAACATGACATGACTCTCTGGATTCATTTCTTTTCTTTGTCTATTCACATCTTTTGGTTTGTTTGTCATTGAATCGGGATTCGGGAACCAAATGTGTTTATGCACATCTTTTGAGTATATCATCATCATAAGCATAGTAAACGTTGCCACTGCCACAATTGTTACAAATTCTGCCTTCGGCGCGGTTTTATCTTTGCTCCGTATAGTTAATGCATCTACACTCTTTTCCCTTTATAGACCCAAGCATAGACGCTCATGTTAATGCTAACTTGAATTCAAATGAATTTCGCTCTAGCCAGGATCTCTTTACAAAAAGCCAAAATGCATTAATCGTGTTTACAATGCTTTTAGAGATCCAAGATACTACCTAAAGGCTATATGCGTTTCTGCTGCAGTCAATGTAGAAAAAAAAAACAACATCTAGTTGGTACCTATCCCATGCCCATCGCCATCACCATTACCATCACCATTGCTTTGCTTTTAGTTCTTCCTATACAACCTAATTCGGGCAATGAACATGGAGGTGATGGAGGTCACTGTTGCACTTTATGCAAATGAACAATGCTGCTTTGCCACAAAATAAATGAATTAACCATTGATGCATGAAGAACCAAGGTATACTGTGCAAACTACATAGAGGTATCCAAATGGACAGATGGACATATAGCGGTTCCAGGTGTAGACTAGTTTACTCGTATCGTCGTTTCTATCCAGACAAAGCATTACACATGATTTGGAATGTGATGTTGGAGTTGCAAATTACAAATGACTGAAATTGTAGCGAGCGCTTGCCACTCTTTGGAGAGTGATGTCCGAATTTGCATCTTCTCAATTCATTGTTTGTCTCCGTTTTATTGCTTGTATTTCCAACTGTTGGTACTAGCTGGAGGCTGAGATCACTCTCGTGGTTGAATAGGGTGTTTTAAACTACTAACAAAAAATGTTCCCCAAATAACGTTCTTTATGTATGAAGGGTCACTTAACCCGAAGTTCAACTCTAGCTTTTATAATAAATGAACTATTTAAAATATTGTATCACCAATAACAATAAACAACCAGCTCCCGTCCTACGGCTCGCGTACACCTAGTGACCTAGTCCGGCATCGAACTCGGCCGATCGAACCAAACGTATAGAAAGGAAAGAGAGCGCGTACACCACTGAAAGCAACATCGCCCGATGACGTCCGTTAAAAAGCGATCAACCGGCATATCCCAACATGTTTGGATTTTTCTAAATTTTAGCTTGTAACTCAAAAATTATGACCTTAGATTTTTTTTAAATGTGTGGAATGATGGGTCCTGTAACCCCGGACGGGACTCTGGCGTCAACAAAGCTTGTCCATCCTTAACGATCTGCAGCAAAAAATTTCAACTGCGGCCACGTCTTTCTCTAAGTATCAGCTTCAGCTAATACCGTTGATTTCCACGTTGTTCTTGGTCTTCCAACTCGCGGTATACCTTGGGGATTCCATTCGAAGGCCTGCTTCGCAATGTCATCGTTTGGTTTCTTCAGTGTGTGACCAATCCATCGCCATTTATGCTTTTTAATGTCAACATCCAGCAGCTCTTGATTTGTCCTGAGGCGTAGACAACGATTTACAAAAGCCTGTAACTTTCTCGAGATAGTAGCCGAGACCTTCCAGGTTTCGGTAGCGTACAATAGCAAAGATTTGACGTTGGAGTCGAAGAATCTCAACTTAGTCTCTTAGGCCCTATCGGAAGACATTTATCTTCGAGGTAGTTTTACGATCACCGGATCGGAAATTCTCTCCGTCGAAATTAAAGGCATGCCATTTGCATGCGATGAAGTACCTGAAGTCCTCCGCAAGTTCTTGGTGCGAAATTTTTCTTTTTTCCGATGACAGCTGCTTCGGACCGAAACTGAATATCCGAAGAAGGATGCGTTGCGGAGAAAGTTCCCCTCCGCCTACGGTTACTTCGATAGGGCCGATTATTGTGTCATCATCAATTTCCAACCTATTGATATTTATTTCTTAATCACCCTGTAGAGTATAATGTTAAGTATCTTTCTATGATACGAATAGAATTTTGTGAGAAATTATAAAGAACCATGTTAGGCTTTAAGTAAACGTTGATAATGGTAATGATTGCCGTTAATTCTGCTATTTTAGTATTGATTTGATTTGATTTTGCTTGTACCTCTACGTAGGTATGTTAGTGGTGTTCGTTTGATGTGAAATTGAAAAGTTTTATTTGGTATAAGTGATGAGTAGTACTTGATCACGTGGTTTCAGTTGTTGCCATCCATCGATAAGCAGTTTCTACAGTTTAGGGCTTACAAGAGGGTTTTGGTTTATTGTTAAAATGCATTTTTGGTTTTTTTTTCTTTTCTTTTCTTTTCTTTTCTTTTCTTTTCTTTTCTTTTCTTTTCTTTTCTTTTCTTTTCTTTTCTTTTCTTTTCTTTTCTTTTCTTTTCTTTTCTTTTCTTTTCTTTTCTTTTCTTTTCTTTTCTTTTCTTTTCTTTTCTTTTCTTTTCTTTTCTTTTATCGATTAAGATTTTCAAATTTCGTCATTTAGCGCCATACATTTTTTAAAACTAAAATACACTTCCTTCAAAATATTTATGATAGCAAAAATGTTAATAATGGCACCAATGGTGATTTAACAATGAATATGCACTAAAGCGAGCAATGGAGTTGAGTGAGCCGGGTAGTGCCCCCAAAAAGTGAATTGTCAGTGAAAGACACGGGAACCTTAGGGGCCTTGCCCACTAGTAATAATAATTCACAGACAATGGCTTATAGTGCAAAATTTGCATTATACTAGGCCGTAAGAATGGACGTTTTAAACATTCTGATTTACGAAACCTCCTGTTGGCAGACATCTTGTTTTTCGAATTTGTTCATGTTTGAGCCCAAATGGAGTTATCGTTGCGGTTGTCTAATCCAGGATTTTTTGTGTCTGCCTTTCTTCCGCGATCGGATCGTCGCTGTCGATTTTTCTATTGTTTTTTGAACTATGTTTATTCTCAAAACTCTTTCTTTTTACATGGCCCAAGACCCTGTATTTTTAATATGAAAATTTCCTTCGATTTCCTTGCTCCTTTTTGCTTTGAAAGAGATTAGTTTATATGAATTCAAATAGACAGGAAAACAAAATTTCTTTGATCAACTGGTGTCCCTTAAAGTTAAGTAGATATAAGATTTGATCTACTGCAAATTTTGAGACAAAATCACTGTGGCCATTATACAGGGTGAGACATGAGCAGTGCGACAAAATGCTACGGCGTCCAGGTTAGGTTGAGACAAGAAAATAATCGTATGGGAGGGGGGTCTATTCCCCCCCCCCGTTTGGCCGGGAGGGGCAATTTTCGAAAAATTGACTCAAAATGGAAAAAAAATTATATAAAATCAACGGCTTCACCCACAATGTTGTGCTATACCTTTTTGAAAAGCCAAAAACTTTTTCTTTCATTTAATTTTTAAATAAATCTACTCTCATTAATAGTTTTTGAAAAATTAATTTTCAAAGTCAAAATTTTGAAAAATAAAATAAAACTGTATAATATTACTGGAAAATTAAAAAAAATCTTTTGGAAGGGCTTTTGTCCTATTAATTTTTTTTTATTTAGCATAATTTAAATTGTAAGCATTTGTAACAATTTGCGTGCTTTGAATAGCTTAGCAGATTAATGAGTGACATACTTCGAATGACAGCAACCAATATTCCGAGATATTTTTTTTTTTGCTTACAATAATAATATGTGTTAATATTTTTCTTAGAAATAAAACCCACTCTTTGTTTAGGAAAATCTTCTAGGAAATCCGCTTTACGTACTCTTGAAGCTATTCAATACGTTTCTCATTTTCTTTTCACACAGCTAAGTATCGCTAACGTATTTCTATTTTCTATTGATAATAATCAGCTTAAAAGCTAAATTAAATAAGCTTTACTAATATGAGTATTGAGTACCCACCTCCTACTCATACATCTCATACATATGTAAGAACATTTTCTCATATTATGTTTATGTTTTTTTTTTCCACACATAATAAATGTAGCTCTATAATTGCCATAATAAGTCCCATATTATCATTTTTAAGGAATATATGTCACAAACAAGGAACTCCTTTTTTTTATATCTTCCATTGTTAATTATTATTTTTATTATATTTTCTTCAGAAACATTCAAGTCAAACAAAGAGAAGTATATTTCTTTCTTTGTATGTTTGATGCTTCCATTCCAATTATCAAACGTAAAATTTTAAAATACGTAGAAGGTACCTACATTCAAGGAAACATAAGATATCCTATGTCAACAACAGGATTATTGTTGACAATATGTATGATTCCTATCTCAAATCTACTTTAAAAAAAAAAAAAACTTTTTTCCTCGTTGAAACAAAAGTTCAGGAGCATCGTATTTCTTCCCTTATAGGATGTATATTGTATCTAAGGTATCAAAATGAAAAATTAAACTCCCACACGTGCTTTTTAATAAAACATATATGTATGTACTGGTACATGTATATAGCAGCACACATACATAAGTAAAAGGTACCTCAATGTATCTTCTTATCATTGTTTTTAGAATTATGTAGATTTTGTTGTATTGACTTTTGATTTTTTTTTCTTCTTATTCTCTTCTTTATATTTTTCCCCATAAGCAATTTATTTGCATTTCTATAATAATAGCATTATTTTGTGGACTTTGAGAAACTGGCAAATAGCAAATTCGCACTAACCGAGATGCTTGAGATAATAAAAAACGGTTCTTATGGACTCACTTGCGAAAACTTGTAGCAAACAAGAATGGCTTATTTTTGAAATTCTTTGTTACAAATTTCTTCCGAAAAATTTTTTTGATACAGGAAATAATAGATATGTCTTGGAACTTTATTTGCCCGAAAAGAAGTTATGAGGAATTTAGTAAAAAAAAATCAAAAATTTTCATTTTTCAATAAGTTTTTCATTAGGGCTCAAATACAATTGTTTTGTCAAGGAACACTACCAACATCAGATAAATAATATAATCCACCAACTGTTTTTTTTACTAAAATCGAAACATTTGGTGCTCTTCAAGGCCCTGAAGAGTTATTTTGTTGTTCAATAAATCCTTCTGTCGTCAGTAAAAACGGTCTGCCACGATACCGGTGGGACTAGCCTCCATTAATAGGGAGGGGTGTTTGGATTTAAAATTTTGTAATCAAGGAGTCATCATCTATCGATTAGCGAAAACCAATTCACAAACCTGGTATCGAATGCTTTTTCAAATGGTCGGTGGAGCTGCGTTGGCTGCAACCAGGGACAGCAAGACTTTTATTTTTGTCATAAGCCTTAAGATTGTTATCGAATAGCAACCTTAATTTTTGGTCAACTTTCAAACACAGGAACTTCATTTGATCTTTTTGTCTATCTTCTTTTACAACAATAGAACTCACTTATTAGAACAAGAGACATTAATGTATGCCTTCAATAGCTTCATGAATTCCATCTTTAAGGACTTGAATCGACGGATTCCGGATCATGTGCATGCATTTCAAGGACCCAATCAGCAAAGATACGACGTTGTTGATGATCGGGCGGCTTGAGTTCTTATGTTACCTGAACTTCAGAAGCCTTAAGACCGTCTTTTAGTTTTTATGAAAAATATGGTGTAATGACTTAACACTCTTCAACAGTTGTTCTTGAGCGACGTGCACGTGTTATATTCTTCACATCGCTTATTTGTCAAAATTTTCCATTAAATTCTGAATCGTGGTTCGACAAGGTGCTTCACGATGCACGCCCCAAAAAATGTTTTAGTTTTACGAAAAGAACTGTCTCTGCCAAATGTTCACCATTTTTATAGCGAATTTTAATAATTTCAATGCGTTGTGAAAAAAATTACAGCTTTAAAAGTCACAACTACCGAAATATCGAGCTATTCAAAATACCACCTCTTATTAGAAAACCCTTTATAATAAAAATAATCAAGCTGTGCCGTTCTAACAAAAAAAAAAAAAAAAAAAAAGTGCGTATACGCCCTAGTGCACAATAGTTTGTATTATGCACACCACCTCATAAGTTATGATGAAATGTCCATGAATGGTAAAAGTTGCATGCAAACGACAACGAGACGAGACTGTCATTTTTCAAATTTGATGAGACCAGAAAAATGCTGAATCGGTAATGGGAAAAGTCCAAGACTTTAGCTTAATGAGACTAATACCAACACCACCGAGAGGAAACTGAAATTGTTCGATTTTATCGAGAACGAGGCGAGACCAAGAAAACTCTCACCTGTTTTGTTGTTTCATAGCTCGCCCTAAAAATAATACAAGTTGTACTTCTTTTTTTGGTCATACAAATAAGCTTCTATTTTGATATTCACGACAAGAGAGCAGTTATAACTTTATCTAATTATTAAAACTCAGAAATGTTGTTTATAAAATCCAAAATTGTTTTTTTTTCAGCAAATAAACACTATCTTGTGTAATATTTTAAAACATTTCAAGACACAAAAATATACTTTTGTTTTAAATAATCGTTTTTACACTTCATCACTGCTCAATTCTGAAATGGTGTATTAAAGTTTTTGTAGCATTTCCTGATTTGCTACGTGAGATGAGATTTTTATGAGATTAATTCCTAGGTATGTGATATACCATACCTACGCATTCATGTTTGAATTTTACGCACTTTATTTTATGAAGTCATCCCCTCTCTACATCCGAGCATCGTGCCATTTATTTACCTTATTTATCCCCACTCCCCATACATACATATACCTACACACAAATACAATGAAATATACGACACGTCGCAAACGACAACGACGACGGTTAGCTGTCTGGCTGGTTGACAATTGTGTTTTTCGATGTTAAAAGGATTTTTGGTTTAATTTGGAAACACACATGAATAGATATGGACGACAGCGTTGACAGGTTATTAGGCCAGGGACATGTGCTTTGTGAGATATATGTGTTAAGGATTTATGTTTAGATCTAGATATATAGATATTTTAAGATACAGAACATATATAGATTCGAATACAAAAACCCAGAAGAATGAAACACAAAAAAGTATTGACAAGAATTCATTTGTTTTTCGATTTTCGATAGAAATCTATATGTAGAGCTAGGTAAAAAGGACATAAAAAGTAATGGGAATCGGGTCAAACAGAATAAAAACAAAGGATCTTTCGAAGGTGAATAATGTGTTTTTTTTATCGCTCGAGTTCAAAGGTTTTTTTTTTTATTACGTTTTGAAAGGAAAAAATTATAATTTGGAAATTAAATTTTTTAAATAAAAAAATTAATTTGTTTGTAATTTTTTTAGATTTTGGTGATATTTCCAAAACGACAATTTCATTAAACTTCTCACCAAGCATCGCCAAAAAAAAATTATGGGTTTTTGATCATTTTTAATAATCATTTTAAAAAATCGCGCAATATTTTTAGTGTTATCTTATTAAATTTTTCAAAATCCTATAAAAATATTGTGTTAGACAAATTAAAAAAAAATTAAGACTCTTAATTGATGGATTGACAATATAGTGGACATGATATTTTGGCAAACCTTGCGTTTTTGACCTGACGGGTTGAGCTTCAGTGCACTTATAGAACACTGCCTAAAGGCTATCGCGTACACCTAGTTCGTAATCGGCTGAAGTATGCTGGGCCGTTGTCGGCCAAGACAGTTATCCGAATAGCTTAAACACGATATCGGCCGATGATTCATTTTTTTTTGATTTAGTGTCTGCAAATCGTAATATTAACTTTAGGAAGTGTTTTGCGGCGCTAACAATCATATATGTAGATGGGATGTGAGAGGGTTCCCACACTATGGGGTCTAAAATTAAATCTCCCTTCCATTTCAATCCAACGTTTTTAGTTTTGGTGTTCTAATAGTCCATATCCTATAAGATAACTTTGGAGAAGTGTTGATTAGGAGACAACACTGTCGTATCATTTTTTTAGCACAATAGAAATTATTTACAAATTACTCCCCATGTGTTATGGCGGGGAACAGTACTTGCTTCTACATAGTTGCCACCATGGCAACACTTCTTTAAATCAATCTTAGGATATGATCTATAAATGTGTTCGTTAGGTCAAAATACATGTTTTAGGCCCCATACAGCCGCACTTATATGGGTTTTCAAAAATTTGAATATGTATTGAAAATTCTGAAAAAAAATCGTACCCAAGTCCTGCAATTTCTTACGATTTTTTTTTTAATTTTCATGAGCCGTTATTATCACAAGACTTATTTATTTTCAAAATCACATATCTACTAACAATACATATTGGAATTGTTTGCAATTAATTTTGAAATAATTTTAACACTAAATAGGTACTGAAGCAAAATCAAGCTTATGTATTTCAAAAGAGCGATGCTTAGTTTTTTTGTCAACAAATTTTTAATGTTAAAATTTAAGTTTTCGAATTTTTTAAAAAAGATTTTTTTCATTAAACACAAAAACATGAAAAAATACAAAAACAATTTTTTTTTTCAGATCATAGATTTTTTACGGAACAAATGTTTTCAAGTATTTTTCTTACTGAAAACGAACTATTTCCATAAAGAAAATAAAAAAAAAATATTTTAAATTATCATTATCAACAAAACATAATCAACGATTTCTTGCAATTTTTTTGTTACATTCAGTAAAATATTTTACCAACTCGCAAATGACTAAATGACAACTAATATGTGCATTAGTAAAAACAGGGAGTTGTGTCCCCATATTTCTTTTACTTGCGACTATATAGGTACAATAGGGCAAGTTTTGGATTCATGTAAAAAATCGATGATAACGATGATATAGAACGCGAAAAAGTGGGTCCCGCAATTCTGTCTGTCTCTCTGTCTGTACCTCGACCTACAGCCTAAACTACTGAAGCGATTTTCTTCAAACGTTGGACATAAGGTTATGGGGAGATTGCCTAGATTTTTTTTAAATTGGGTTTGTCAAGTAATTTTAATAATTTAGTCAAAAAATATTTTTGAAAAACCCGTTATGAACGCAGCATATCATAATTTTCAAAAAATATTTTTGTATTTAAAAAAAAATCAACTTTTTTTTTTTGAAAACTCAATATTTTGAAAACTAATAATTATTTTTTTAAATTCGGTTTTAAGTGTGTGTACTAAAAATGTGTATACCAACTTTTTTTTATAAAAATATTAGAAAAATTATACACCTACCCTTTTACACTACACCTTTTTTATCAAAAATTCGTATTTTTATGATACATAAACTCACTTTTTTTCCTTAGAAAAAATACACCTTTGTAGTTAACAGATTTTTTTCTTGGAATATAATGAATCACTTCTGCATCATTTGACCATTTTATAATTCTCACAAATTCAAGTCAATTGATAAACTATAACTATTATTTTTAAATTGAGATTTTAAACTGTGATTTAAAAAAATGAATATTTCTAATCAGGTCAAGTCAATTTATCAAAATAAGTAGCTATCATTTTGAAATACAAAATAAAATACATCTACAGTTCAACTACGAAAGTTTGTTCATCGGATTATCAACATCGCCCCTGGTCTTTTATTTTGAATGTGATATTTTATCACTTGCGCTATATTTTTATCCTTTATCCATGGATCAAATCTTTAGACAAAAAAAAAACACTGACTTATTAAATTTTCATACAATGACTCACCCAACCATGCACGTTCTTCAATTCTGCATCCCCGAAAGCTACATTTCCAATTTGTTTTTCAACTAAATCGTGCAATGCTTTCAAAATTTCAATTCGCGATAAGTGCTGTTTTGAACATCCACGTAGCTATAAAATAAAAAAAAGTATCCTTTTCCTCACATAGCAACATCATAACCGGAAATGCCTCAATCTATTTGCCATTTCAATTCAAAACGAAGAAGGACTTAAATCGGTCTTATCCAGAAGACCGAACGCATTCATGACCAGACCACCATCGTCGCATCGTCTTTAAAATCGTCAAATCGCTGAAGCTGGTTTTCGTTCTTTTTCATTCTGTCCCCTCAAAATAATAATTATTGTCCTACGTGATCAAAGATAAAACATCTAAAAAAAAAAACACGTCGGACAAACAAATTGGATAGACACACACAAAAATAATCCAATTTATTAAAAGATAACTGTAAAATCAGCTGCGACATAACCATAAAATTGGCCTCATTCTAAACAGCACCCCTGAGATGAATGTTTATTACCATATTAATGGTACAACCACTACCTACCCTATACCAGCGAGCTGGTTTTTCTCTCCTTTGTCATCATCATCATCAGGCAGGACAGTAACAGTAACAGGAGCTGCACAACTCTTGTGTGACTGTATATAGTCCTGCTAAATGTGTCTTCTTTTTTTTTTTTTTTATTGTTGTCTGCTGTTTGTTTTCCATGTTTATATTTATGAATGTATGTTAAATGTAAGCTTACAATGTGTCCCTGTCTGTATCTACAGTAGTTAGCTCGCGGCGTGGCTCAAAACAAACAGGACTACAATAAAGCATGTGAGGGGCACAAATGTACAGAGGAACGACCGACGACGACGACGACGTGCCATCAAGCATTAATATGGGTTCTAAATATGGGCCAAGATAAAATTACCACCCCACCATATAGAGCCAAGGCGTGATGAGACCGCTCCATCCATATTGGCGTCCCATGGTATGGAGGACATACATAGAATTTGCTTAAACAGTGCCAGTTATAGCCATAGTAATCCCATAAGGACATAGCGAAGTTTTTCAATGCAATTAACTTATTTTTCCATTTGTTCTAGCCTGACCTCTGGCTTGACTCTGGCTATATGGGGATGGTGAATGGCGCACACATTACAAAGACCTCTTGGGATTTTTTTTTCCAGATAACGAAACACTACCATAGCAAATCAAGATTATTGTTCCACATAGTTTATCATTTTCATTGTTAAATCGACATTGCAATTTAACGGCCTGACCGAGTATCCTTATTGAATATCCTGGAGATGGGTCACATATGAATCGAATGGAACTTTTATCCATATGAGGCAATAAGATTGTACTAGATTTTTAAAAGCAGGTTTTTTTTTTTTTTTTTTTTTTTTATATATGCACGCGCTCAAGGGGATTTTTGGTTTACCCTTTATATGTATCGACACAGCGCGGGCGTGAAGGATAGGATAGGATGGGAAGGGAAAGGTGTGTGTGGCGCGAGGTACTGAGACTGAAGGTGGTGGTTGTCTCGGATTTTATCTCCAGGGTTGGCGGCTGGGCTAAAGCGGAGAAATTGCCGTGTCTTATATCTAATGTCCCTTTATAATTCGCATTATTTTGTTCATTGTCATATTTGTTGGGCATACTAGTATTTACTCAATCACATGTTGTTAGTGTTATGCCTGAACAACATGTAATGAGTAAACCAGCGGCCCAACAATGATCAATGATAATGGAAAAAAACAAGACATAGAACTACGGCTGGGATCGAACCTGTGACCATTTGGTTAACAGGCGACCACGCATACCATCGCGCCACGGCCAACCCCAAAAGGTTGGGGCTCTCTTTAAGCTTTTGACATCGAACTAATTTTTGTATGAGGGGAAATCTAGCCATTTTATGACATTTTTTGATCTCATGGGAGAAATTAGATTTATGATGAAAGATTAGAGAAGTTATCTAAAGACGAATCCCAATCTCGGTTTTGATCCAAAACAAAATTGCCATTGGTTCAATAATGTAGACAGTAACCATGCTCCACAGTCTTACCTGCTCAAGGTTTAAATTTGGAAAAGAATTGAGTACAAACATTTTTCTGACCAAATAGCTTAGCTCTATGAAAAAAGTAAACTGTGGCGTATGAGTAATATAATTTTTTTCTAATTTAAATTTCATTGTGCGATTTGAGGGAAAACTTTTTTGTATTTATAGTTTTAAAAATGTTCCTTTGGTTCATCATCTGAATTTTTTTAACTCAAAAACTAAATTTAAAAAAAATGCACTCGTTTATAAAATATTAAGTTTTCGAAAACAAAATTTTTTGATTTATGAACAAACAACGTTCTTGCTCCTATGTGGGATCACATAGACGTTTTTAAGACTAACTTTCAAACAAAAATTATTTGATTATTTTAGTCAAAAAACATTAATGAAAGTAAAATTTTGATATTTGTAAATTAATTAATTATTTTTAGGTTAAATTTAAACAAAATTAAGTTTTTGAGATTTTTTGTAACATTTGTTTTGGAAAACCCGTTAATATTATAATAGCCAATATACTTAAAATTTTATCAATATTCTCTATGACGTTGAAACGTTTTTTTAACATTTGTATGGAAAATACCTTTTTTTTATTTAAAATTAATTTTTGTTCAAATAAATTAAAGAAGAATTAAAAAAATATATATGGAACCATTTCTATGAAATATTTAACATTCAACAGAATAATTTTATTTGTTTTTTTAAACTCATTTTTGTGTAGATTTTAGTATTGAATACTTTTTATAAATGTTGACGCTTTTGAATAAAACTTTTGATTGCAATCAGATGAACCATTTTTGAGGAAATCAAAAGTGATTCAAGATCTATTTAAAGTTTTAGAAATTTTTTCAAAAAAATAGAGAAAAATCTGATTTTCCAAAAAAGCAAAGGTCTTGAAAAAATTAAAAAAAAAAACGTGTATAAATACCGTTTATACACTAAGTTTCAAGAAAAAGCACCCACCCGTTTATGCTATAGCTCAACACACAGATGAAAAGACAGATTTATGAAAGACACACTTTTGTCGACTTCCCCCCATAGTAATGTCAAGTTTGACCAAAATATAGAGTTCGAATTTTTTCTGTAATCCAAAGAGCTTACTTTGGCGATACTCTTGTGAATTACAGAATAAAAACTTCTTCCCTAGTGGAGTTTGTCGTTGCATTATTCCATTTTACACACCCACCCATTTATTTACCATTGATTGACTGAATTAATTCCATTCATAATTGATAACGAGCAAATTACCCTGTTTGTCACCATAGTAGTTGTTGCTTAGTAATAAAAAAAAAGTCTTCATGTAAAAAGCTTCTCATTATTACAAAAACAATGAAAAACAACATCAAGTCACGATAATTGTCTTTATTTTTTTGTTTTTTTTTTTCAAAGGGGAGGTTGATTTGTTGTTAAATAATTAATATCAAATAGAGTTGTAACTTTCAACACCAAAAGGGACTAAAGGTTATTATTGCACTTGAATGAAACTAGCTTAATTTTCATGAATGACAAAATTGACGTTTACATTTCAATGGAATATCGATATCGATATCGATATCGAATTGTTATGTAATGAAATATAAAAAAAGGAAAAATGTTGATGATGGAGTTAATAAAACGTGTAGAATTTATAAATAACAAATTAAAGTAAGCGTGTTCAGTTTTGTTTGTTTAATTAAACTAAACTGAGCAATTATTATGAAGTTGTGAACATGTGGGTTTTTGTGTTTGCATTAAATATTGATATGATATGGGGTACTCACAAGAGGGCAATACACTCCTTTGTACCAACATTTAACATAACTGTAGTAAAAGCAAATTAAAGACAGGACGAAAGCGCCTACAGGTGGGGTTATGTTGCCAGGATTTTATTAATAACTAGCATATAGTTAAAACAGGTGTTTACATGATTTTAAAAGCCTTTACTTTGCATATTGTCTAACACTTATGTACACACGAAATTTTACGTATTCCTTCTTCCAGAGCTTCACCTCCATATAAAGGGTCTTGCAATAAGAGTGTTATTTTGAATAGCCCGCTATTTCGGTATCTGTTACTTTTGGGCATTTTTCACATTGGACAAGTAGAAAATACGTCTTCAATAAAAATGGAACGATACACGCTTCAACAACGCATTAAAATTCACTATGAAAATGGTGAACACTTGATAAAGAAGGTTCGTTTCGTAAAACTAAAACATTTTTTGGTCGTCGCGAAGCACCTTGTCGGACCCGGATTCAGAAATTGGTGGAAAATTTTGAGCTGTAGGCACAAGTAAGCGATGTTAAGAATAAAACCAATACACCGTAGTTTGCATAAAAACTTAGATCTTAAGGTTTATAAGGTCCAGTTGACACAAGAACTCAAGCTTGCCGATCATCAACAACGTCGTATCTTTGCTGATTGGGTCCTTGAAAATGATCCGGAATTCGATTCAAGACCTCAAAGATGGAATTCATGAAGCTATTGAGGGCAATTTGGTGATGGAAAATTTCATGAAATAAGGATATTGCTGTGTAAGCGTAGCCGTGGCGGCCATTTGGCGGATGTTGTTTTCCATTATTGTTGCAATAAACATCCGAAATTTTATCTCAAAAAATCGCATTTTTCTTTGAATATAAAAATAACACCTCTTATTGAAAAACCCTGCTCCAGACCGGGATAGGTGGAGAGACTAAAATTAAAAGAGCCCAGGACCAGACCCCGGTTGTCGAGCCGATGATAGTGATGTTGCATAAGCTTCTAATCTGTGTGTCAAGTGCTTTGGGAAATAGAAGGCATCAACATTTTCAAACATTTTAAATCTAAAGTATTTTTTTTTTCAAGCTATCAACTGGGTTTCAAAAGCTTTGTTTCCTCCTATTTTCTGAGGCAGTAAAGAGAAAAAAAGTTAACAAATATTTCGAAAGAAAAATTGAATTCATTGAGTAACGAAAAAATTATTGCAATTGAATAAGATTCTCATATTATTGTAAAAATAGTATCAATTAAAATGACCATTAATAATTCGAAAAAATAATTATTTAAAATAAGTAACTTATTAAAATTTTACCACTACAAATGCAAAGTATTTCTTTAAGTTGTGGTTAGGCATGATTAATTAATAGGACAGACGTAGAGAGTGAGATTGGCTGTCAGTCGGTAAATTCCTAAAAGTTCAATACTCAGAAAAAAACGTCTGAAAACTGGAAAAAATAGAATATGTTAATGTCCAGTAATTACTGATAAAAAATATATATATGTAATAAATAATTTATTTTGTACTTTTTGTCGACAGACATTTTTATTTGGTCAATACGCTTTTTTCCATTGCTTTAATACGACCTTCTACTTGGATGCAAACCATACCGACATTTTATATTTTTTTCTATTTTCTGTGTTCCCTCTTACTCTGAGTACTGTAAACAAAAATAGCCAATTAACAAGAATTTCCGACAAAAAAAATGTAAATGAGCTTTTCTTGGATTTGATATCTCATTCAAACAATGGAATTATTTTTTTCGAATTTTGTTTCAAGCTCAATGGTGAGCACCATTGTAGTTATTTAATAATTAATTATTCTATTTAATGATAATTTTAAAAGCTGCTAAAAGTTGTTAATTGATAATTGACACAATTAACTAGCGGCAAATTATTAAATATTTAACTATTCTCTATAAGATAAATAATTGCCACTTTTTGAAAGGCTACACTGCTAACTTGATATTGAAATAGCAAAAAAAGCTTAGAAGCCCATAATTTTTCAAGATAGCCATATTTTCCGTTATTTCCCGGATTTCTTTTCACTACCAAGAATGTGTACATGTATATTTTCTTCAAGGCCTGATGTAGAACTACCCTTATAAACTTTTTTTAATTGATCAACAGCGAGCTTTAATTAACTACAGTTTATTAAATTTTTAATTATACTTTTATTTCCAAAAAGAGAGTATCTTAGTCGGTGGAAATGTATTTTGAACATTACTTATACCTTCCACTATTTTTTACTACTGAAAGTTTCATAGAAATCGATGAAGTGGTTTAAATTTCCAACCACTGTGCACTAGGGCGTATACGCACTTGTTTTTATTTCTATTGATTTTTACTCAATTTTAATCAATTTTCTTTTTATGAATTAAGAAATTCTGCCAACTAGACACTTATACTCATCGGATCGCAAAAGAATAGTTTTATTTACCAAACGTGATGCTTTGTCCTCATCTTTAATCTAATATTAACTTATACATAGTCAAAAATTAAAATTTCTTAAAGGTGTGTTAAGTATACAGGACACTCAAAGGATTATCATTTCCTTGAAATTTCTATAAAATTAAAAAATCATCATTTTGTCATATTTGTATCTCAGGAATTCAGAATTACATATTTTTATTAAATTGTACAAAAATCCTAGAATATAAAAATATCATATTTATATAAGAAAATAAAAACTCTCATGATATCCGCATGCAACATGTTCGATGTTACATGCGATTTCCCCTTAAACTTAGGAGAAAATTTCCCTGGTAACAGTTATTTATCCTTAAATGACTGCAGAATTTACTCTTTTTGACGAAATAACCGTTTATTAAAAGCTCTTTTTTGTGTCCTTTCTCTCAATCTCTCTCTCTCTCTCTCTCTCTCAGAAACATTTTCTGTGCAAATAAACACTGAAGCATACCCAATTGCTACATGAAATATCTTAAAACTTTTGCTACTGACTTCTCACGAAAAATACCAGAGGGCAGAACGAGTCATGCTAATCGGAAATTCCAAGCAAAATACCAACCCAGTTGAATAAGAGGACACATTGACTAAATGTTAGTAAAAAAAAGCACACACCACACAAACACACACGCACGAAAACAGGACGAACAACCACCACGCTCCGCGCTACCACCATCCACATTCATGCAAACTTAATTCCAAATACTACTAGGTACATGAATGTAACGGTTTTTAGTCGAAATTTGTACGCCTAACTGTTCGTAGGTACACGCGAAACGTTCATATTCGATATATTCAACTATACCCATTCGTTTATTTCGAAATTTTCTTCGGTTGAAAAAAAAAAGGATACAGAGATAGCAAAAACACAAAAAAAAAATAATAAACAACGATTTATGGTTATGAAATTCGGGCTTTTGATAAACAAAAGGATAACATGTTTGTATAGATATAGAAAATGTATATAACCCAATCGTTAGTCCTCTTAGGGTATTAAAAAATAAATAAAAATAAATTGCTATATCTCTGAATAATCCTTTCGATTAGTACCTACCACAAAAACAATAACAAATCGGACTTAGGACCTTTTGTTTTTTTTTTTGTTTTTGTTATTGTTGCTGTTGAAAAGAAAAATAAATAAATAATAAAAACGATTATGAATTCCCGTTCAATTAAAACCGATTTGTGTCTTTGTTCTATCGGATATCTGGTTGATTTCAATCGAGCCGCATGCATATACATAGCTTCCGGTCGTTTGGGTACATATTTTATTTAATGAGTGGTATCCTGTTTTGTGATTAGAAAATATTTATAAAAAAAAAAATTAGATAAAATAAAAAGAGAAAAGGAAA
The DNA here is from genome assembly GCA_958431115.1 of Syrphus vitripennis. NCBI lineage: Eukaryota > Metazoa > Arthropoda > Insecta > Diptera > Syrphidae > Syrphus > Syrphus vitripennis. The sequence goes on along the minus strand of OY288108.1, from coordinate 133,512,733 downwards.
AAATAATTTCCATTGTCCTTACGCAATATGTGATGTGAAGTGAAAACTAAAATATAAAATTCACAATTTCATAATCGAAAAAGCAAAGAAAAATATGTGCAAACAAAATGAAAGGATAATCAGAAAAAAATATCCTCCTCGTTCTAATGAATTCTTTCTTCACATATCAGCATCATCTAAGTTCAAAACACAAACGGATAATAAATTCTCTTCTGCCAGTTATCATCAGTATTATCATCCCAGCTCCATTGACCACCATCTCCATCACCAGCCCCAATCAAGGAAAACGGCTCCTCGCCCACAACACCAACATCAGCATAGGCAGTCCTCCTGTTCCAACTCATCATCATCGTCATCATCATCATCATTTCACTATCACAGCACATATCATAAAATTATGGGCTGTGACCACTGGCATATCATCCACTTGATTATCCTTTTAATTGGTAAGTGATATTCTTTTAAGTACAAGCAAGGATAACACACTTGAGAGGGTCGATTAGAAAAAGGAATAATAGGTTCTCCATAGCGCATAAAAGCGAGCAGATTTTCCTCAATAAAAATAACATTTTATTTGTAATCACCATCGAGGACACTTAGTTCTACGACACGATACGACGGAATTATTATCCTTTTCGTTCGTCCTATTTTATGGCATCAGTCGTGGGTGGTATTCTGATGGGTGGGGGATGGGAGGGAGTGCTAAAAGAGAGTGCAATGATATGGAAGTTATTAATTCGGTGATTTGTATTCAATGGAAGTGCTCAATGAATTATTATTATTGAAATATACTATGTATGTGAGGGTGGAGTGTCCGTGTCCTTGAATGGCTTCTATTTAGGGTATATGAGCATTATAATATGTGCGTCCAAAGGATATCATCTTACTGATGATAAGTATATATCTATCGTCCTCGACAACGACAACGACAACGACGACGACACAGAGAGGACAAAGTTTCAGTACTGCATTATAATTTCATTAATTATTTATAATGATAAAAAATGAGTAAAATGTATCGAAAGGACGATGATATGGGTTGTGTCATATTTCACATCAAGTGTATAATATATTTGTATATATTCCAGCAGACACTCTGGTGCTGGTGCTGGGATTGGATTGGATTTGGCAGGATGACGAAGTTTTTTTAAAACATGTCTGGCAACTTACATACATATATTTGAAAGGAATAACTTTTTACACGTCCAGGGAATAGGAATGGGATGCATATAATTTTTGGTTTAATTTATTCTTGAAGTTAAAAATGATGATTCATAATGATATTACTTAAACCTACAAAAAAAAAAGAGTTGGCTATGTTTGGTTTAAGGAATAATTATAATTTTTTTTTTTTTGCTTTATGTTGTTTATTTATTCATCACATTGTGTGGTTTGGAATATCTTCATAAGTATATTAAAATTCTACACATCTAGCTGGGAAGGTTGAACTTATTAAAATTCATAAAACACATCACAATCAGTTGTTCATTTGGAACAAAAAATAAAAATATAAAGCGATATAGAAAACTGAGCGAATGATTGATTTGCATTTATTATTTTTTTATGTGTTGGCCTTGTTTTGTGGTTTTTATTTTTTTTTTTATTTTTTTTATGAATGTCGGTAAATAGAGCAAGTGGGTTAATTTTTTTTTTTTTGAAAATGTGTATTATACAGGGTGTCCTGAAATTAGGTGATGGGTTGGGTTAAACTCGTACTGGTAAAAATTTTACAAAAATCCATCTCCAAAAATAATGAAAATCGAAACTCGAGGCGACATTTTTCGGTATTCTCCTTACAAATTTAAAAATTTAGCACTGTTCATTTTTTTTACCTGATAGCTACGCTATTGATTTTATTCATAAATTCAAAAATAAATTTTGTCCATTTTGTAAAAACAATTCAGACAAATTTTGCAAGTTAACTTTGACACTTTACATTTTTAATACTAACGGCAAATTATTTAAAAAATATGGCCAGTCAATGATTAGATGGTTATTCAGATAGAGGATAGCAAAAAAAAAAATTTTTTTGAAATTTGTGAATAAAGGACTTAAAAATGAGGCCTCAAGTATGTACTATTTTTCGAAATACTGTCATTGTTACTTAGCCAAGTCAGACGTTGTTTTTTTTACCGGTTGACGTTAAGTTTCGGGACACCCTGCATATACTTACCTAAATATTTTAAGCTTTAAAATGGTTTATAAATTTGTGGGTGATAATCACAAATATGTATATTGCACATAATGTTGCAGTTTTGATTAAAAATAATGCGTTGAAAGTGAGTTGAAAAATATTGATATTTCGTTATTTATTTATTTAAAAATAATATTGCGGTATTTTTGTGGTTCATTAAAAAAATGTATTTGTAAAATTGTTTACATATTTGAGTTAAAAGTGCATAATTTTGAGATTTTTTTTATGGCATTGATTTTTGGTAGTTAGATGTGTGGTTTTTTATCTGATGGGAGTGAAGACCGTATAAATGTAGATAGCGTAATTTCTAATGAAAAAAAAAATTATTTGATAAAAAAATTATAATCAGTGATTTTCTTTTTTTGCAAACATGGGTCCAAAATTGTCGAAATAAATTTGAGTGGGCTCTTATGTTACGCCATATAATGAAATTCAAAATAAAATAAAATAAAATAAAATAAAATAAAATAAAATAAAATAAAATAAAATAAAATAAAATAAAATAAAATAAAATAAAATAAAATAAAATAAAATAAAATAAAATAAAATAAAATAAAATAAAATAAAATAAAATAAAATAAAATAAAATAAAATAAAATAAAATAAAATAAAATAAAATAAAATAAAATAAAATAAAATAAAATAAAATAAAATAAAATAAAATAAAATAAAATAAAATAAAATAAAATAAAATAAAATAAAATAAAATAAAATAAAATAAAATAAAATAAAATAAAATAAAAAAAAATAAAATAAAATAAAATAAAATAAAATAAAATAAAATAAAATAAAATAAAATAAAATAAAATAAAATAAAATAAAATAAAATAAAATAAAATAAAATAAAATAAAATAAAATAAAATATTTTTTAAGAACTATCACTTTATTTATATCTGAGGATTGTAGAAGAAGTATCTGGAGCTATTAGATAGATTAGATATTGTAAAACGAGATATCGTTGCTTTTAGTTAAACTAGCAAACTTTGATTTTTATCATTTCTAATTGATTTAAATTTGGTTACATACAGTAGGTAATAACTTCCTTTATTTTTGGATTTCTTGAGACGTTGAGACGCTTTAGTTTCTGAGTTTCCTTTTTGTGAAACATTTTGTTACACTTGAAAGATGTTAAAAATGTACCTTAAAATTGAAATTAATTTCTGTTGTTGACGTTATTTTGCTTAATACAAAACGGCCAAAATGGACGGTCAAATTTATAAAATACTTTAACTAACATAGGGTAAAGTTTACAGGATTGATACAAATATATGTAATTTCAAAATTTTTGAATTAGCGTATTTTCAAAAATCATTTTAAGAACTTCGCATAAAAATAATTCTCTTAACATATTTTTTCTTTGCTTTCCTTAAACTAATTTTTATGAAAATAATTTCAAAATTTTAACATTTATAGGTAAACAAACAAAAAAACCCAAAATAAATACCACATGTATGTATATGATCCGATATGTGAGCCTTTTTCTAAAAAATTTGAATTAAAACAATGAGTTAAAATATTTGTGGGGCTCTTAGTTTAATTTTTTAAACTACAAATTTAAATCGGAGTACACAATTAGAGAAAGATTACTTGATAGAGAGTTGTTTGGTTTCGCTTTCCTTAATAAATTTTAGTAAAACAATAAATCTTAAAAAAACAATAAATAAAAAAAGAAAAAACAAAAAAAGTTTTAAATAATAATAATAAACCCGTTTTTGAAACATTTTAATTTTGATCTGCTCTGTTGGAAATTGGATCAGCCATTAGTGAGAAAAATCAAAGATATTTTCCCATGAAAAGGTAAAATTAGTTTAAAATTGTTTAGTGTTCAATAAAAAAAAATTATCAAAATTATTGAAAGCGTTTTTCAAATTTTTTTAATTCATTTAATAGGTTTTTAAAGAGTTTAATTGGTACCGTTTTTAATCCCAGAATTTTTGCCAAAATATTTAAGACATTATTGACAAAAGTATTAGTCTAAAGTTTTCAAAATTATCGATCTAGCCCTTTACAGAATACGGACAAACGATTGATCGAATAATTTTCAATATTTATAGAATGTTTTTTTGTTTGTTTGTAAAACCTCATACCACGAAAACAAAGGTTCTTAAAATTCATTTGGCACAATCGTTTTTCAAGGAAATAATTTCCAATACTTTTTTTAAATAACTTATTGGACTTGAGTAAAATCTTCTTGATTGGTCCATTTTCTCAAATCTTCAAATAAAATGAAAAGATTGAATTAACATTAATTTAAAAAATGATGAAATGACAATCTTCAGAAAATGTGCCAAATGTGCTCACCCTACCCTATAAAACCTTATGTATTTTTATGCAGAATTAATTAATATTCTTTACTAAAAGTTAATTGAAAAATATTGATATTTTCCTATTTTTTGTTTTAATGCAGCAATAATATTGTGGTTCGAAAAATAATATTAGGTTGGTATTTGGGATTAAATTGCACAATTTTATGATTTTATGGATGGAAAATAAATTTTCTATCTATCTATGAAGAATTTCAAATAAAATTCATTATTAATTTGATTGAGGGAAAGTGTAAAAAAAAAAGTTTGAAAATCTAATTTAGGTGATTTGTTTACATGAGGCAAAATATTTATACAAATAAATTCATATAAATATTTTGTATGTCATTTGATGAGAATCAAAGCACCGGAATTTCAAAGCAGAAAATATAAAACTTTCAATTTAATAACAAAATTTAATTAGTTAATGCTAAAAAAATTCAAAAATCAATGTTTTTTTCTACGTAAATATTTTTTCAATTGAAAATTGTTGTTATTTGGCAATGAGAAGCGCTTTTCACAAAAATATTAGATATAAATATTTTGTTTATTTTTTACCACTTGACCGCGATTGAAAAATGCTGTGAATGATTTAACTCTCCAAAGCCATTCTTACAGAAAATCCAAAGATGGATAAGTGGCCCGATTGTCAATGGCAAGAAGAGACTTTGTCGGTCTCATCTCGTGGCCGGTCCTCTAACAATCTTCCTTGAAAAATGTTTATTTCACTTTGGAAACCGGAACGGGAATATGCTTGTACTTAACTAGGTCCTCTGACTTATTCTAACCGTGAGTGTCCCCTTGCTGGATATAGGGCCTCAACTACTCCTACGCTCCATCGTGTACTTTACCTGGAAATATATTTTAGGTCCCTTCAACTCTTCCCCAGTTGTGCTGCCAAGTTCCTTGCCAAGTACTCCTAGATCAGATAACTCATCCGCCTACCTGTGGGAGAGGTTGCATCGCTTCACTTACACTGTACTCATAGCCCTTTCTAAGCGTATATGAACTTCATTATTTAAGATACGGTTGGGCCAGACCACCTTCAAGAATTTTCGCGGGCATCTATTTACAAATATTTGCTGCTTTTTTGTGACAACGGATGTAACTTTCCAAGTACTACACCCATTAAGAAGCACGGATTCATCATTGGAACAGAACAGTGGTAGCTTGGTCCTTAAGGATCGGTTCTGCCTTCATCTTCAATTCACAAGGTATTAAAAATTTTTTACTTTCTCAAATCGTTGTCCGGAAATATTTACTTGAACAGACGGAGAAGTTAAAGTTTCGAGGCTGATCCTTATCCAATGATCCAAATTCAATAAATTGTTTCGCTGACGATAGCATCCTTAGCTTTTCATATTCGTTTCCAGATTCACATCCCTCCTCTACAGACGTGGAACTGAAACGGCTAAATATGATAAGTTCATTAAACTCGGACTTAGACAGCATTATACAATGTCGATTAAGAAATCTTGAGGAATTTAATGCTTCGAAAACTCAATGCTACCTTCTGTTGTTAAAGCGGGACGTACCCCCCTGCCATTATCTATGAGTGGAACTTGCATCGAAGAAACTAATCAGCTTGCGAATTTAGGTATGTGTACCACAAACCATCTTTTGTGGAGTGATCACATACTTAACGTCGCCAAAAATGCCGCAAGATGTTTGGGTTTCCTTTGGAGATGCGAGAAATTCGTTTCCCCTTCTGATCTGGCTATTATAAAAGTTATATACATCCAAAGCTTGAGCATAACTCCCACCTGTGGGCTGGTGCTCCAGCAACTTACTTAAACCTCTTGAACAGTATACAAAGATGAGCCTTCAAAATGATCGGAGACAGGAACATCATCGATACCTTTACGTCACTCGAACACTGGCGTAACGTTTCCTGTCTCTCACTCTTTTATCGTTACTTTTACGGTAAGTGCTCCAACTCTTGAACCCAACTTCGGTGGTACTGTCAAGTACAGGGATTCGTTCTTTAGCCGTACTACGCGAATGTGGAATAACCTTCCACGCTCGGTCTTTCCCTCTCATGGTGATAAACTGAAATACAAGACTAATGTTCACCGACATCTCCTTTTAAATCCTCCTACTAACCTAAAGTTCGCATTGTGTCTCTGACATAATATAAAGGGTACAAATTGCCTAGTGCACGCTAATTATAAAAAAAACAACTAATCAAAAATAGAAACAAGATTGGTGACAATTTGCAGCCTTGTCTAATTCTACTTTTGATTTAAAACTCCTCTGACAACCTTTCTTTATGCAGACGTGACATTTTGATCCATTGCCTAAAGATTTTTTTCCAACATTTTTCCAGCAATGAGCAATGTTCTGTAGAGGGTTGAATAACCTTAAACATTTCATGTTACATTTTTATGGGGGACCAAATAAACTCAACTCTTTTCATCTATTCTTAAATATCAACAATTTCCTTAATTATACACATGAAAGTAAAGTAATTATTTTGTTGCAAAATTTTCTCCATGGTATATCTTTATCGCTACATACCTGTTTCTGCATTCTTACTCAAATCTTCTTATTCAATGAATACCGATGTTTCAAGTCAAGTTACCTTAGTAGTTGTAACCTAAATAAAGTCACTTCAATTTCAGAGTAATATTACAATTCCATGGAGGCAAATCAGTACCTAACCAATCTTAATTAAAATTCTTTCTTATATGTTGTATATGTGTATCTGTGTTTTGGTTCATTTCTCAGATTTCCATTCAGAAAAACACACGATTTCCAGTTAGAAGAACATTGTAATCTTTTTTTGAGACCCTTTTCTCTGTGTTCCACCAGCAACCTGCCCACCCATCTGGGTTTTTTTTTTGTTTTATCCATAAATTGTGCACGTAGCAAAGGATATATGTATGCTCTTAATACCCTCATACGAGTATATATATACTATACACACTCAAAATAGATAAAGTTCTAATCGAAGTGGAAACATCAAGGACTCAGCTGGCTGTTCGAAAATCGTTGTTTTTTTTCGTTTTCCGCTTTGTTTCCTTACTTATGCTTTCTGACATTATACATATCTATGTATGTGTGTATAACTGACTGATATTATTTCCAAGACATGAGTCTCCTATTTTTGTTATTTTTTTTTTTAAATAGAGATAAAAGAATAATTAGAAAATATCAGGATTAGAGGCATTGCATCAGATTTGTGTAACGAAGCCAATATTTTTCCTTCGAATTTTTATACTTTCAAACCAAGACCTTTAATAAATCACTTTGAAGTATGACTACGAAATTTAAATTGCTTACTCTTACAAAGATTCAAAAATGTTCAAAATTGTACAAATTTCCACCACGAACGAATGAGCCAAAAAAGAAGTTTGATAGAACGTTAGAAAGATTTTTTAAAACATATTATTTTTTAAAATTACTTTTAGAAAAAGTAAAATGGTTTCAAGTGGAGTTCGCCGGGTTGACCTCAAAAAAACGGCCGGCGGAAGGCCTCCCGGTTCTGAATTGTTGTTATTGCATTTGCGTTCTCCATGAGTTCTTAGGCCTGCTTCTTCTTCGCGTTTGTGTTGGAACATCTTATGCTATCGCCTTTTGAACTGGGTTCTCTAGGTTTCTTCTTTGTACATGACAGTAGCAGCTTAGTCGGTCTTGCTGAATTCTATCCAAGACGGTATTTTTGACGTGAAGGCTTCCTCAGATTTTCTTGTTTCTGGTTCGATTAAGCTTTGTTAATCCTGCTGTCAGTTTACTCTCATACGTTTTGTACATTGTCCAGCATTGTGAACCGCGGGCTGGTTGGATTTTTCGGTCACTGAAAATGGCACCCTACACTTATACGATGGTTGATGTCGTCATCACAAGATGCTTTGTTGTTGATCTTAGATCCAAGATATTTGAACTTTTCGCACTTGGGAAGCATTGTTCCATTTAAGTATAGATGTCCGGAATAGGGCCTTCTGGGTCAAAAAATGAACAGCACAGATATTCTGTCATTTTCTTACTTCCACTTTAAAAATATCATCAAAAAAGGTAGAGTTTTATAAATAAGTTTTACCTTACCGGTAATATGTCAGGAACCGTTATTTTTGGAACTAAAAAAACCATCAATTTAGCCTCAAGGGAATTATTTAAGTTCAAATTTTGAAAATCGCTTCATTAGCCTAAGCTGTAGGTCGAGGTAAACACAATCAGACTATAAGATCGATAAATCGTATTTTTTTTCTTTTCAAAATCTAAAAGATTTGTATTTTTTAGTAAGAGGTAGGTTCGCTTTTGTTCAAGATGAAATTCTGAAATTTTGGTAAAAAAAAATAAAAACCAATAATAGAAGAAGTGGACACAAAACTGATTCCATTAAGGGATTTGCCCAAACTAAAAAAAAAGCCGTTGGTCAAAAAACCGTTAAGGTTTCGTATCGCTATGAACAAGTACAAGGATTTCATAATAACATACGGTTTCTGTCAAATGCTCTGAAAAATATCACTCAGCATCCATATTACCTAAAGTCTTAAAACATCTCTATTTTTCTCAATTTTAACAATTTTTGAATATTTGGTTATTTTTTTATTTCTTTTATATACAATTAATTTTTTGTAATTTTTTGAACCTGTAAAGATTTGGGTTCAACCTATTGATGTATTACTTTAGTTTATTTACATCATATAAATGTGCTTCACTGGCACCTAGTTCCATTTCAAACACAAAACATTTTTATATTGCAGGTCAAAGCCGCCTTCTTCTTAAGTCCTATTTTTTTTTATCATCCTTCGAAAAAAACAAACTCTACTTTTCTCATTTTAAAAACCTTTCTTAATTTTTGCTTTTATTTTTCTTTTTTTTTATTGTCTTGATCATTTCCTTCAAAACAATTTATTCTTATCTGAAATTTCCGTTCATCTTATTTCATCAGCAGGAGAAGAAGTAAAAAAAAAAGTAAATCAAAATCAACTTCTTAGCATCGCCAACGGAATGAACAACAATTGCACTCTCAAACTAATCCCTTAAGTTCGACAAAATCTCTAGCTAGCCACATACCAGACGTCCTTGTTCGATTTCAATCCATAAGATTTCTATCAATCTCTCCATCGAAGAGTGTACATAAAAAAAAAGGAATGGATGTTCATGGAAATTAAGTACTCACGCAAGAGTCGCACAAACTTGCCAGTTAAAAAATGATTTTAAATTATTTAGCAGCAAAAAATAAAATACGCGACCAGAAAAATAGAAAAACCAGAATTTCAAAAATTTATGTTTAAACAAGAAGTTTTTGAGCTCAAAATTAAAGATTCCATCTGACAAATTGAAAAAAAAATCAATTTTTTTTGCATTCAATTTTTCAATGAAATAATTTTAAGTACCTACTAATTAAAATTCCATTAACAAATTTCATCAAATTTTTTTCCGCCGTTTGCGAGATAAATATATTTTGTCTGAACGGTTGGTTATCTACGGTTATAAGACACACAAAATCACAGGACCCACTTTTTTCGCGTTCATCCTAATGTAAAATTTGACTTACACACCGAGTTGAACTTTTTTTTACGAATCCAATACTTGCCCTATAGTCGCAAGTAAAAACAATAAGAAATAAAAACATCATAAGAGGCAACGAAATAAATTGCTCTGTTTTTAACTTCAATTTAATTTTATATCTATTGATTTTTCTTCTTAATCCAATCTTAATTCGCTAAAGCTATGTTCGCACTAAAACTTTGAGGTTGTATTTCAAAGAATCAAGAAGAAGCAGAAAACGTGTAAGATTTCTTTATAATTTCCCCTACAGAAAATCAAAAGCTTGTGATACCCACAGAGTCCAAAATTGATACGAAATAGCACTGCGTTTGGAGTGTGGGCCTGGGCATACACAATAATTATTTCATAAGACAAAAATAAAATATTATAATGAACGATAAATGAACAATATAAACGAACAATGAACATGAATTCATCCTATGAATAAGAAATAATTAATTCGCAAACTTTCAGTGGCAGTATGACAGAGTAGCTTATGTTAAAAAAATGTTGATTTGAGAAATTTACATTTTTTTTTTTTAGTCGAATCATAAAATAAGTTAAATACATTACATTTTAAACAAGGTTCTTCTGCAGAAACCAATACTCAAGTAATGTTTGTCTGAAGTACCTAACATATACATTTTTCTGTTAAACTTTATTTTTTTTTTTTTGATTCAATTTTCATAAGTGTGTAAAAAACAATTTTATTTTAATCAACTTAAGTCAAGATTAGTTTTTATGAAAAAGGCAAATATAAAATTTTATAAATCGCATTGCTTTCCTCAACATAAGACATTCTGTTGAAACTTTAAAATTTGATTTTTTTAGACTTAAGGAAATTGCTTGACATAAGATACTCTGTTTAAATATTTTATAGTCATTCAAACATAAGTAGTCAGGAAAACAACGATATTTTCGCTCGGGAGATTGATTTGAAAATAGAAGTGAGACAGGACTTTAGAGTATTGCCAATTAAAAAATGAAAAAAAAAACACATATGCCGACTTCAGCTACTCTGTCATACTACCATATATAAGCACATTTTGGAATTGAAATGCACCGTGCTAACTGTATTGATACATAGCAGCCCGAGAATATCCTTGAAAAACTTTTTCTTTAAGAAACACTAAACATGCTCTACCTATTCTACCTAAAGATTAAGATCAATAAAACATAAAGTAAATCATTTTTAAAAACAATGGCAACACCAATTTGTTTGTTTTGTTCAAAATTTTATCCTTTCTCCTATGGATTACGCAATGAGCTATATGGCCATTTAAAAAGCTTCACAGGGTTGTCGTAGCGACCATTTCAAATTGCTACATTAATTATTTTTACATACAGGGTTACCAACTATTGGTTTCGATCTTGAATCTTTGTTTTTAGATACAATTGAAATTTTAAAATGTACAAGTTTTTGCACAGCAACCAAAAATATAATCACACACTTGAAAATCTTCTTCTTTCAAATTATATTTTTATAAACAAAAAACTTCCAAACCATTATTTAACCGTATTAATTCTTTATTTATAAGAAAACTTGAATACCTAAATTTTAACGAAAACATAAATAAAGAAAAACATCAAGCGATAACACCCTTCTATCTTAATTTAAAATATTCACTTTCAAAAGCTCTAAAAAAGCTTAAATTGTGGTTTTTTATGGGTCGAAAATAACATCAAGAAACCGTTATTAACGCGTACCTGCCTTCAATTCCCTCATAAACGGTTTAATGACTTGTGTGATAAAAAATTGTATGAAAGAGGCCAATTTAAAAAAAAAAAAAAAAAAATTATTTGTGAAAACTTAATACATACATTATTTTGAAAACATGTGGTTATTTTTTTTTCAAGATCGATTTTGAAATGTTTGTTGTTGAATACTAAAATCCTTCAGTCAAATTTTGTTTTAACTTTTCAGACATTTTAGACATAGAAATAATTTTTTGAAAAAAGTGTATATTTTGACACATCAGTAGGTATTTGCAGTTTTGATCAAAAAATTGGTCCTGTTTTAGCAACTGAAGTTACGAATTTTTTATAAATAAATAAATTTGGTGGCGTGACAGTCCAGGGCCTAAGTAACTTACAACTAGCAACTTATTTTGGACAAGCGATACTCTTCGAAACGTATCTTAAGAGGTAGCAGTCTGTAAACAAACATTTCTCTTTTTAAATCATAATCATAAATTTTTATAAAAAAAACTTTTCTATATAGTAAACGATACGGTTGGGTCATAATTTTTTAAGCTCCAAAAAATTCGAATAATAATCTCACAAAAATATAAATACAGTAAATCAAAAATTTTACGATCTTAAATTAAAAAATACCGTACGTATGTAATTATGTACGTATTTCAAAATTCTGAACATAAGACATATAAAAGCAATTTCCAACCTACCTATTTTTCGCCATGTGAATTATGTATATTTAATTATATTTTTTTACTCGCTGATTTTAAAACAAAAATGGTTGTAAGTTGGTAAAGGTAGGCATACAAATGTGAAAGTTTTCAACACCAATTTCAAATTTGCATTTAAAATTATAGTTGGGAAGGTATATGTTTTTTTTTTCATTTTATTTGATGGCTGATGTAATCGATTCGAATATCATTTTTCAAACTTTTTTTTATGATACAAATAGACACAAAAAAAAAACTGAGGAGCCGAGGAATGAAAACTTTATGCTAAAGAACAAAATCTTCTGCCTTAGTATTTTTTATAATATCTCAGCAAGGCAAAAGAATAAGAAATAATATTGAATAAAAAGTAGATACTTACTTTATCATAACCCTCCCAAGTAGAGCCATCAAAAGATTTCCATAGCACCTTGGTAGCGTCGTCGTCGCGTCAGCGTCGGTCTTCCGTTTATCGTGCTTCACCTTAACCGCACCAGCCAGAGAGACACCCAAGACACCAACCCCTAAACCCTTACTGCTGCCGACTATAAAAATACAAAACTGTGCCAGTGTTTCAAATGCAGCAAGAGCTCATCCTTCGAAAATGTTTATTTTATGGTAGGAGAAGACCCTCCATCCATAACCCCAACCCAGGACTGGGTGCTGGGTGCTCACCCTTTTTTACGTATTTGATATTCTTTCTTTCATCCCCCAAGCAAAATCAGGATTTAAATTTTTTTCCCTAAGCTTAAGCTCTATTTTTTTTTTTTTTTTGTGAGGATGATGATACTAACTTTTTCGTAGGTACTTTTGAAACCAAACGCTGAAAATGACGAGCCAAACAATGAACACTCTTGGAGGATATTATGTTATTGCGCTTTTCCTCTCTGTGTTCAAAATTCCTCCCTATACACAATAAGGTCCCTTATACTTTGAGTGTGCCCCCGGCTGAGAAGACGATTATAAAACGCCCTCGCATATAGATCGGAGTATTGGAATTTTTTGGTTGACAATCTTCTATGATGAATACTTAAAGACATACCTACTTATAGGACCCCATTCATCTCCCCTCTATAGCTTCCTCCTATATCCACATCACGGCTGACTATTTTCACTTAAAGCTTAAAGTTAGAATCCTCTAAGCTTCTGATGGAATAAAGTTAGATACTTACTTCCATTATTTTTTGTCTGCTATATACTTTGGTGTGGGATAACAGTCAAATTCAAAACATTTCAACCATTTCCCCATTATTTGCTATGCCACCTCCATCGACAATGTAGTCATCGTCATCGTGGTGCGTCGTCGTCGTCGGTGATCGGGGTCGTCGTAAATAGTGAGGAAGTCAGTATATTTTTTTTTTTTTGGTTTGGGAAAGGTATGTTTTTTTTTTTTGCGGTGGCAACGATAGACAAAACTTTATTTACCCATTTAACGGTATATTCTCGTTCGTATATTATGCCATTTTATAAGTCTTTCCATTTTTTGCTGTTTACGGAATGAGGGCCTTATTTTCTATTTTCTATGCTAAGGAGAAACAGTAAAAACAGCAAAATGGAAGGTATAGTTTTTTTTTTTTTGTTGTTGGTTTGTATATAGAAAAAGGGGCGAGGCAAGGCGGAGGCCTATTTGGCATATTCCCAAACAACACAGATATGCCAAATATGTTGCCAGATTGAGTAAGAATCTACCACACGTATTATCAAGCAAGAGAGGTATAATATGGAAACAATTTTATTTTTACTTTTTTTTTGTATTTTGTGGTATTTTGCTTTGGAATTCTGTTAACAGCTTAAAAAATAGGATTCAAATTCATTCATATGTTGCGCTTATGTGGAGAAAACATTTGATTGAAAGAATGTATGGGACAAAATTAAATGTGTCAGTGGTAAGTTCCTAAAGGTAGAAAGTGTTTTTTTTAAAGTGAGACTAGTGACTTTAACTCTTAACCATTCCGGTGTGCGTGTTTTTAGATGGAATGAGTGGCAGGGATCTATAATTTCTTGGAAAGATGGGACGTATTTTATGTTCCGCAAAATATATGTAGTGTTGGCAAATTTGTCATGTAATGGATGAATTGCCAGAATTTTTAAGACCAGGGGCGGGTTTAGAAGCAATCCTTAATCTCCAAACTTTATATCAATTTGTACAAGAATCAGCAACAAACAGTGCCGTTCGGCTCAGGCAAACCAGCATCTGGAAAACTAGTCAAAGTGGCCATGCTGCCATTCTAACAAAATACGAAGACAACAGAATCTGTACAGATTACATGACCCCTTACTTAGATTTCAACAATTCTTTTAGTACCAGCTTTCCCAACAGATTAGATTGGTGTCCCACACTAATGAGTCGGCTTTTACCATCTTCACCGATGGCTCAAAAATGAGCACTGGAGAAGGTGTAGGTTTTTTCCCGGAAAATCTTAATCTAGCCAATTCATTCAGGCTTTCCGACCATAGCAGGGTCTTCCAAGCTGATATCTTGGCAGTGAAAAACGCTGCTAAACACAAATCCATGATGGCGATATCACATGAGGACATCACTTTTTTCATTGATAGCAAAGCAGCAATAAAAGCGATTTCTGCCACTCAAATCAAGTTGACGCTTGTTTCTTGCTGTCGCGAAGAGCTAAAGGTTCTTACTATGCAGCAAAATGTAAGAATCTGCTGGGTTTCTGGTCATAGTGGTGTGCCAGGTAACGAAAAAGCAGATGAACTGGCAAGGGTAGACTCAGCACTAGAACCATTTCTCTCATAGATCGTTACACTAGGAAGAACACACTAGGTAACTACTTTTCAATGAATTAGAAGAACTATCAGAAATCTCAAGCAAAAGCTAACTGAACTTCGTCAAAACCTCCAAGATGCCGAACGCTTACAGGCGCTTTAACTTTGTGCTTTTATAGCTTTAGATTTCTGACTGATAGAGGGTCCCACTGTATAACTCCAAAAAATATGAGAATTATACTCAAGTTTTGGACAAATTAACCTTCATAGATTAGAACCAGATCAGAAGGGGTGAAAAGTTTCTCGCATCGTCGAAGAAAACTTAGACACTTGTCAGCATTTTTGGCGACATCGAATATGAGCTCATTCCGAGAACTGATAGGCTTTCAGTTTCCTCGATGCAAGTGCCACTCATGAACAGTGACAAGTTCGGTGGGTTCAATTTTAACGACATAAGACAACATTGGGTTTTTGAAGCATTAAATTCTATACGCATTGGACAATGCCGTTGAGATCAGAATTTAATGAGCTAATCAAACGCAGCCGTTGAAGTTCCAATTTCGAAAGAAGAATATGAAAAGCTGAAGGTGCTATTAGCAAAACAGTTTTATAGATAAGAAGTTTCAGAACAGAAGAATGAATATTAGGAAGAGAGTAGGAGACAAAACGGAGCCCTGGGGCACGCCAGCATTTATTTTATTTGGTATCAGACTTGAAACCATCCAGTAGAACTTGTATTCAGCGGTCCGAAAGGTAATTTCTAATCCGATTTAATAGAAGATGTGCAGATCTTCAATGCTTCTTAACTCAGCAACAGTTGTTCTTATTAGTAAATTGCACTGTATTAAAACTGGAGATATATTGAATCAAATCCTTGAACCTTGTACGCTATATTTCATGACGCACAGGGTCTATCGATTAGAAACTCCCAAAAAGTTAATAAAGAAGGGTATTATTAAAACAAAAACAAACCCGCTTGATCCGATTTTTTCTATTTGAACCCCATTCGACAAAAAATTTACTGCATTTCCAAAACAAAAAAAAAATTAATGAAAAGGGGAAATTTCAATCAATCCTTCATTTCTGACGCAATATTCCTCATAAATGGAAAAATAAACGAATGAACCAAAAAAAAAAAACACACAATCATCAAGTTTAGTCGCCTCATCTACTATTATACTATATTTCAATAACCCTCTGTAGCATTTATCTTTTGCTCCTACACTTTTTTATAAAGCACCGCACCATAGCCATCAATGAAAAGCTTACATCCATAACTCGCCGCGCTGCGCTGCTGTACTGTCGGAAAATAACAATAGGGTCGTCCGGAAAATTGATTTTCCATCGAGTAAAACTTCGCGGATCGTTGAACCGATATAAAAACTATACCTAGCCCCTGCTCTGATATGCGAGCAGGAAAATCCGAATCAGAGGCGAAAATTATTGGAAGGTATAATGGTTTCAGTGTACGCGCGCTCAAAATCCATTAACAGTGTTATATTCTTTTTTGAAAAAAAAACTCGCGCTTTCCTTATATCCTCCTATATAAAAATAGAACTCCGGCAAACCAAAAATTGAACTCAAATTTATAAAAGTTTTCATTTTAGTCCTTGGATCCTGGATATGGTATACTATCAAGGATATCTAGTGGGTTATATAGAAAGTATAAACCGCCAACAAAAATAACAACAACAAAATTTTACGAGCATAACCATTACAATGTATGAACGGCAGTACTTATCTATAGAGTATAGTCTGTTATTACCTTGGTTTCGTTTCGGAAGGATATTTTGATATTTTCATTGCTTTTTGCGCGCTGCAAGATCCTCATCATATTATGGAGGTGGTAATTTCGCTCAAGCTTAAGGTATTATGCCCGTAAATTTCGTACGGCCAATACCACAAATCGCACCTGCCACGCCAGTTGTGTGCGGTACTGTGCGGTGCTCTGCTTCATATGAATTATTTCTCATTTACGCTTACATTTAATCTTTTCAAGGACTTTCATCCTGTGTGCCAAGCTAGCGCGAGGGAGGATATAGCATCGATTTTCTACTTAGCCAGGGGTTGTTCTCAATATTCTACAATATAAAATATTCTTTTATCCTGGTGCTGAGTGCCTAGTTTGAATCCCTCTTCCTCTATAACACAACTTGTGGTTATTTTAAACTTTAATTGGATTTTTCGTACTCTGCACCTTTATATAAATCTACACTGCTAAAGTTGAAAAGTAGCAAGAAGAACAAAATCCCTTGCAGCGATGACGATGCCGACGATGCCGACGACCGACAACGAGCATTTTCAAACATCTGAGACACATGGATTTATGACTCCTCCAACGACAAATCACTTGACTCGCAGGATCCTCGCTCCTCTCTTCTCGCCAATAATAAAATCGACTAGAAAAGAGGAAAATCGAAGGTAATCGTAGCAGAAATGTCCTTGAAAGTGAACAGGTAGGGTACTTCGTTCGGATATCCGAATAAGGATACAAAAAAAAGTTGAATTGTAAAAGAGATGTGGATGTGGAAATGGGAAATTGGAGACTTGTGTTTTTTTTCCAATACTTTCTATATTAAAGGAGTTCAACGTAATTGCATCGTCCTTATTTTGAGAAAATGAAGATGAGGACTTCCAGTTTGTATATGTGTGTGTATGGATATAATTAACCCAAATATTTGTAGATATAGGTTGGGGAGCTATATCATCAGAAAACACTTGGTTCGGTGTTCGGTGCTGTTCCTTAATTAGGTTTATTTGCAAGTCTGTGGTGGAAAAAAGGATTGCAAAATCCTTTTCAATTTGGTTTTTGTGGTCTTCTCTTTTGATACAATTAACACAAATGCTGAGCAAAGCGTAAGATGTCAAGCCCATTGACACAGGATAGGGTAATTAAATTCAATCTCTTTCTCGCTCACTCACTCTTTCTGATACTCTAGATGGTATTGCCGCCATGTTAAAAATGATATTGTGAATATAGGTATACTTTTTTTTCAATAGATTTAATTTTGTAGAAATTGGAAATATAAGTACTTACTTAGGTATATTGAAACAAACGCATTTATGAAGAAAATTAGAAAAACATAACCAAATACTGTCCTAGCGTACCTTAGTTAGTTTTCTTAATAGCGCCCTAAATTAATTAAATATTTGACGTGAGTAACGAAAACAATTAGAAACATCCTGAACTATAAAAATACAATTACACGGTTAGAAAATTAAATGAAAATTAATTATTATTTTTCAGAAATTCCAATCCGAATGAGTAATATTTTAGAGCAAAAATCAAAATGTATTTTTTTAGAGTTGTAGAACTTTGAAATGGAATAAAACAAAGATGAATTGTTATAATTGACATGAAATTGACTTTATGCGAGAGATAATCTTTTATAATTATAATTTAAATATGATTTTTTGGCATATGACCGCCACGTCGCGTCGTAATCTAATCTGGTAATTAAATTTTCGATCAAATTTTCCAACATTTCTGGCAATAACGCGGCGAAAGTTGTCCTCCTAGCGACTTCGCATATCCTCACAGAAAAGAGTCTAGCGGCGTTAAATCACACGATCTTGGAGTATAATTCTCGGTTCGGAAACGTGAAACTATGCGGTTACCAAACGTCTTCTTTAATAAATCAATTGTGGCGTGAGCTGTGTTGCACCGTCTTGTTGAAACTACAGCTCGTGCACATCAAGGTTGTTCATTTGAGGAAGGAAAAAGTCAGTAATTATGGCTCTTTAGCAGTCACCATTGACTGTAACGTTCTGACCAGCGTCGAGATTCAACCAGTCCATAAAGCACACGAATCAGTCAGTTTTTCTGGATGTAACCGTGTCTCAACATACACTTGAGGATTTTCTTCCCTCCAAATACTGCAGTTTTGTTTATTGTCGTAGCCATATAACCAAAAGTGAGCTTCATCGCTAAAAAAAATTCCTTCATTCAGAAAAATTTACGCCTTGCAAGGCTTCAATTCTTGAACTGGATGAAACATATCCAATTCGTGTGCACTATGGCGAATAGACGTGTTCGGGTCATCCTTTACGCTACGTTCTACAGCAGAAATGACTTCTTCAGTAAGCACCATACGACGACGTTAGAGTAAACGTGGTGCAAAAACGTTCTATATTTGATCGAATTTAATGATCTGATAGATGATTACGTCGAACTTAAAATGGACTCAAACGTATTTCGAACAGAATCATGATTTTCAAAACAAATTTACACAGTTAAAAAGCGTTGTTCAGGCGTTAGTCTATTCAATTTTGAAATCGACTACTGAATCATTTTCATAAATTTCAAGGACACAATGAACAAAGACACGACGTTGTTGAAGATCGGTCGGCTTGAGTTTTTGTGTTAACTGAACTTTATAAGCCCTTCTGCAAAATACAGTGTAATGACGTTTGTGGAACCTGGGTTTTCTTCAACTACTACAGCAGCAATATTCTCAGTTGTTCTCGAGCGACGGGCATAGGTTTTATTTTTCACATCACCTACTTGTCCCAACAGCTCAAATTTGTCCACCAGTTTCTGAATCTTCCGACAAAAAATCTTTTAGTTTTACGAACCGTCTCTGCCAAATTTTCACCATTTTCATTTTTATAGTGAATTTTAATAATTTCAATGCGTTGTTGAAGCGTGTATCGATCCATTTTTATTAATGGCGTAGTTTCTACTTGTCAAATGTGAAAAAATTACGGTTTCAAAAGTGACAGTTACCGAAATAGCGGGCTATTCAAAATAACACCTCTTATTGGAGAACCCATTGCATAGGTCTATTAAACAAATGAAACTATTCTTCTTATTCACCTAAAAATTTAAAATTTATTTTTCTTAGTTTACATTGCGTTTATTTGCAAAAAACTCCATTTGTAGGAATTATCATAAGCGAATAGCAATCTCCAAACGTGGTATTGTGTTGCAGGTAATAATCTCCTCTCGCACTAAAAGAAACACGTTAGTTTTTTAAGTATACTAGTTTTTTGTTCCAATGCAAAATCAATACCTCCAAGGACAGTCTATTCCCATCGCAACAGCTCTATCCTTATAACTCTCAACTCCATTTTTCAATAACTCTTCATAGCTACCAGATGGATATGCTAAAATTGGTCCATTAGCCACAGTTTCCGCCCAATAAGCATTTGCTTTACTATGACTGCAAACAACTGTTTAAAATTACACACAAATCTTATTTCAAAAACTGGCTTTGATTGAAGTTATGAGAGAAATTAAACTAACGGTCAGAATTATTGGGACATCCTGGTTGTACTGCAACACCATTATTAACCCAAAAATCTGCATGTCCCATGCTTATTCTTGTCCCTATTCCTCCAGCGTCAGTATGAATAATATCCACAAATTTGGCTAAAGATGTATCAATTTCTGGCAGAATGAATTCTTCGTGAGCTTCTTCATTCGAAGGATCTAAAGGAGTGATTCTAGAATATTATTTTCATTAGAAGATTAATTTAAAAGTTGGAAGAAGAAAAAATAAAGTTGGTGTAAATTTACCGAGATATTAACATGGTTCCATTGCTTCTTTCAATAACATCTCGTGCAATTACTGCTATACCACGGGCACCCATAGATTGTCCGCTCATTGCGAAAGTATTCTGATCAAGTCCCAATTTGAAGAGTTCGATGATAAAATCAGCTACTTTTGGAGAAAGCTTTGGGAATTTTGATTAATTTATCTACACAACTGAAATTGTTTTATTCATCATTTTTTTTTTTAAAAACCTACTCTTATGAAAAGCAAAGTGTTTGGTTATGGATGAACTTGGGATGTTTTAGGAGAGAAGCTGCATCGTTTAAGCTATAGAGCTTATAATCGTCTACAGTTGGTCTAAAAGAATATAAAACCTTAAACTATTTAGTGATACGAATTGAAAATTGAATAACCTTGTTATGAAGAATAATTTGAAAAAAAAATGATTATTATGGCCCCTGGCAACTGAGTACCCTTAGCGCAGCAAAAAAATTTCGTGAAAGGGGCAGTGTCTCCGAAAATTCAGTTACCGGTAAAACATGCTTCTTGTGGAAGTCATAATCCATTTAGTGACCCTCGTGAATTATAAGAAACTGCTCCTGCCTTAAAGTGCTTTAGAAAACAACACAATCACAAAAACAAGAATGCAATTACGAAAAAAAAATTTGTTGGTTATATCAGTATATTACAAAATATGTTTACAAAATATTAAACTTTCTAAATTTTTCTAGAAATTTGAGAATTTTGAATAAGGGTTTTTTTCAGACTTTTTTTCTGGAAGGTACCTTTGATAGTGTCCCATTTTCAAATTTGTTTTTTATTGCCAAATGATAAGCCCTATTAATAATAGGAAATATTTTATGAAAATTCTGGTAACAGTTTTAGAGAAATTTGAGATTTCTGAGAATGGAGAGGTATTGTTATAAAGGGTTTTAAATAAGAGGTATTATTTTAAATAGCCTGCTGTTTCGGTAACTGTCACTTTTGAAGCCGTAATTTGTCCACATTTGACAAGTAGAAACTACGTCATTAATAAAAATGGAACGATATTATTACGATATATTAAAATTCACTTTAAAAATGATGAACATTTGGCAGAGACGGTTCGTTTCGTAAAACTAAAACATTTTTTTGTAATCGTGAAGCAAATTGTCAAATTTGAGCTGTTGGGACAAGTAGGCGATGGGAAAAAGAAAACCCGTGTACGTCAGGGTCGCTCAAGAACAACTAAGCATATTGCTGCTGTAGCCCAAAGTGTTGAAGAAAACCCAGGTTTGTCCAATGTCCATTCCTCGTTGTTCATTGGAATTGGGCATTCCACCGACGTCATTACACTCTATTTTGCAGCAAGACTTAGGCTTATAGAGTTCAGTTAACACAAGAACTCAAACCATCCTATCATCAACAAGGTCGTGTCTTTGCTGATTGGGACCTTGAAATGCGACTCAAGACCTCAGAGATGAAATCCATGAAGCTATTGGGGGCATTGGGCAGCCACTTTGCAATTTGGTGATGGAAAACTTCGTGAAAAGGATATTGCTGTGTGTAAGCGTAGCCGTCGTGGCCATTTGGCGGACGTTCGATCTTTTATCTCCAAAAAATGGCATTTTTCTTTGAATATCAAAATAACACTTCTTATTGGAAAACCCTAAATTTTTAAACTAATGTCTGTTCAAATTACCAAAAGTAGTATTTAAAATCAATATTTTACCAAATTTCAAAAATGTATATAAAGCTGTTTTTCAAAAAACTATTCTACATTAATTTTGACGTCGCGTCGGAGCTATTTTCGAGAAAAATCGGATTTTTCAAAAAGGCCAAAAAATTAATGGCGGGTATCGTTTTTTGGTCTTTTTTAAATTTAAAAATGTGTGGATATACATCCAGCTTCAAGAAAATTCATTCACCCCTTGAGACACTATAGCTCAACAGACTGACAGACAGATAAAATAAGGCAATGTCAAATTTGATGAAAATCTCGATATTGAATTTTTTTCACGAATCCAAAACTTGTCCTTGTGAGTCCGATCGTTGCAAGTAGAAAAGTGATCTTTAACTGTGACCAATTAATGTTTTTATAGGAACTACTTCATCCACTTTATTTTTCTACGTAATTTTTATTATCTTGGTTGAAACTGAAGGTGTACATTAAAATTTTTTACTTACCCATAAAAATACATAATTTTTACAAAATCCGGATTGAAATCATCTTTGGAGTCCAATATGTTTTTAGTCATATAAACATCTAAACGTTTACATAATAAAATATTAATAAACGAAATTCATTAAAATATATTTCTTTTTAAATTTAGATAAATCATAATTTGAACTGCCAAGTTTTTGAAAAGTTTAAATGATAAACATCGACAACAACCCACTTTTGACTTGCTTCATTATTTGGATAAGAATCACTGTGTATCTATTTTTTTATCATGTACATTATTTATTTATGAAACAAAGTGGTTGCTTAAGGTTATTCGTTTATCACTTAAGAGTTCAAAAGATTATTATCTATATTATGGTTTAGATACAAATTACTTACGAAATATAAAAATAAATAAAGCTTTTTCTGGAAACATTGCAGTTGGTACAACAAAACTGAGTGTTAACTGTGTTTTACAATAATTTGAAATAATAAAAAAAATATTGTTTATTTAGTTATGAAATAATAATTTTCTTATGAGGTGACATCTGATGTTAACTCTATTTTGTTTTAGAATATATTTGAAGTGCTGCCAACCCAGCAAGTGAGTGGATTCAAAGGCAAAAGAATTAACCTTCTTTTTTATCTCATAATTCAAATAACCAAATGTTATTTGTTTTATTAGGGATATAAATTTAACGGCTGTACATTAGACTGGTCCTTAAAAAATTAAATAATTAGGTATCATTTCAACTTTTTTTGGAATTTGCAGTAATATTTGAGAGTGTAATGAAAATTGAATTTTTTATGAAACTTGAATTAATTTTTTTTAGGTTTTTTTTTTTATCTGCAAGGCCAAACTACCTGTATTTCGAAAAATTTAAAAGATAACTAAAATATTAAATTAAGTTCAGTTAACTGAAAAACACATGGATGAAAATCTGTTTCATTTTCAGGTTCTTATTTGATAATTTTGAATTCTTAGAAATTAAGGGAAATCGTTGAACAGCCCTTCCAAATGACTTTGAAAATATTCAATAATTATAAAAATAATCCCCACCCTAATGAACATAGATAAGAAAGATATGAAGAGACAGATAGTAACCAAAAATCATGGTCGATGTTTCAATTCCGAATTGTCATTTTCACGTTTATAAAAATAGAAGGCCAAACAAAAATGTGCTTCCTACAAAATTTTGGAATTTTTTTTTTTTCATTAAACTTTATTTTTTTGTGAATAATAAACCCATGCCAATCTTTTGGCATCCTAAGTTGTTTTTTTTTTTCTTACAATCTTATGTTTTTTATTTTGATTAGATTTTTTTCAATTAAAATAAAATATTTAGAGATAAGAATATGAACTGAATTCAATTCAAAACTTCAGCTTTACCTAGTTGGTAAATTAACATAACTGCATTTTTTTAAATGAAGATAAGCTTCTGAAGAACGACTTAAATCCAAAAAAACCAGGGGTGGACTGGAGGTCAAAGAGCTTCTCAAACTTTATAAAAGGGCCACAGAGTAGAATTACTATTAAAATGGGCTAAAGTAAAAATGCAGACAATCGTTAACCGTTATCTACAAAAAACAGAGGTGCCCCAAGCTGCCCTATTTTTTTTTTGTTGTTGTATTCTTTTACTTCTTACCAATTTTTATTGAAAAAAGATATTCCAAATTTACAGTCATGTTATTTTTCTACGCTTACTTGCCTATTAATAAAGGCAATTAAATTTAAAATTTATCAAACAGGGCTAAGAATGAAAAAGGTTAATTTTTTTTTAATTCCAAGCACTTTTTAATAAAATTAACCAAAACAGACATTTTGCGCTATATTTTAACTTATCTGCCATAATGAAATATAATTGTTGAATAATGTTGGTGAAATCAAATATTTAAATTAAGTTTCATCAAATATACGAATATTTTACGAATTATAAATTTAAACCCAAAATGAAAGATAACACGAAGTCATAAGCACCATGAAAAACTTCTAACTACGGTTTATCTATTGAGGTCGAAAACTGAAAATTAAGTATGTATTTGTTTATTTGATTTGTTGTGCTTCAAGCCATGACCTGAGTACTGAGTTGTTTCTGTTTACTGTGTATTAAAGGTATGTTATAGTTATCATGTTCTCAAGAATAAAAAATAATATATGAAGATACAGTGGTGGTCCAGTATAACGAATGCCGATATAACGAATGATCGATATAACGAACACTTTTTTTAAGTCAGCTTATGGACTATACAGGGTGAGTCATGAGCAATGCGACAAAATGCTAGGGCGTGTAGGTTGCATTGAGACAAGAAAAAAATCGTATGGGGGGGGGGTCTATTCCCCTCCGTTTAGCCGAAAGGGGCAATTTTCGAAAAAAACTGACTTAAAATGGGAAAAAAATTATTTAAAATCAACGGCTTCATTCAAAATGCTGTGCGATACGTTTTTGAAAAGCTAATAACTTTTTCTTTCATTCTGTGTTTAAATAAATCTATTCTAAGAAATAGTTTTTGAAATATTAATTTTCAAAGTAAAAATTTTGAAAAAAAAAATTGAAAAAAAAATTTCAAATTCATTTTTTTCAAAATTTTACGTAATTAAATGCTAATTTTAATTTCAAAATTCAATGCTGTTATTAATTTTAAGTCAAAATAAGAAAACCGGATGCAAAATTTTGTGTCGTTCTCAAGAAATTAAAAAAAAAACCAAAACCACCTTTTTCTAAGAAAAACATTTATTTCTATTGTAACGAAGCAATTTATTTATGTATTTAGCATTAATCTTAGTTTTTTTACTTTTTTTTTAATTGGAGTTTTATGAGAACGTAATAAAATTAAATAGTATTGGAATAACCCTGGATTAATATTATTTTCATTGATAACTTCTGAAAACTGACCTGTCAATATTTTTGCCTTGGCCTGCCCGCAGCCCATGGGTTCTACCTGTTATGGGGACAATAGGGACAATAAAACCGCATTTTTTTAATGAAAAAAAAAAGAAAATTGCAACGCAAGATAAATAAAAGGTATTGCAGTTTTGCTTAGTAATTATTTCCAATTTGAATATTAACTCATTAACACGTAACGATGTCAAGCTCATACACCCGAGAAGAATTAACGGACATGCATTTCTGCTACGGTTTAGCTAATGGTCGAAGTCGTGAAGCCGAAAGACTGTACGCTGAAAGATATCTCGATAGGAGGTGTCCCCATCATAGCACGTTTCCAAGAATCCACCGACGTCTAAGAGATCATGGAGTGCTGGAGCATCGAAGAAGCGAAAGGCCAGTTTCTGATGAGTCAAGAATCTTAGATGAAAGAATTCTGGATTTAGTCCGAAATAATCCCTCCGTCAGTACAAGAAGGATATCCACTATGCTTGGAGTGTCCCAATCTAGAGCATGTCGAGTACTTCGGGCGGAAAATTTACACCCGTACCACTTTACGCCTGTTCAGGAACTCACCTCAAACGACAAGTTATTGAGAACCGAATTTTGTAGAATATTACTACTTAGAAATGAAACCGAACAAAACTATTTTAGAAGAATATTCTGGACGGATGAAGCACAGTTTGCTAAGGATGGGGTTACTAACTTCCACAATTTACATTATTGGAGTAGCGCCAATCCACACAAAAAAAAACAAAACAAATCACAACACCGCTTTAGTTGTAATGTTTGGCTTGGTATTGTTGGACACACTGTGATCGGGCCCCGGTTTTTGAATTCCATTATTAATGGAGAATCATACCTGCAATTCCTACGAGACCTTTTACCCGATTTATTAGACAGCATTCCATTGGTTATAGCAGATACTTTAATCTACCAACAAGATGGTGCTCCAGCACACTACAGCTTACAGGTGAGAAACTGGCTGGATGATCATTTTAGTGACCGTTGGATCGGAAGAAGGGGCCCCACGGAATGGCCGCCTAGGTCACCAGATTTAACTCCCCTAGATTTCTATGCATGGGGATTTATGAAGAACTATGTTTACGAAGTGGAAATAGTATCATTGGAACAACTGAAGGAACGAATTGAAGTCGCTGGAGTCAAATTGCAGGAAAATTTGTCAAGCATAAACTTATGTGAAGCCATTACAAGGAGATATAATCTATGCCTTCTAAACAATGGAGATCATATCGAGAATTTTTTATAAGTACTTCCAATAAAAAAACATAGTAAAAATAAAAGGAATAAAAAAAACTAAAAAAACTATAATGCTTCTTAAATTGCTTCGTTACAATAAAAATAAATGTTTTTCTTAGAAAAGGGTGGTTTTGGTTTTTTTTTAATTTCTTGAGAACGACATAAAATGTTTGCATCCGGTTTTCTTATTTAGACTTAAAATTAATAACAGCATTGAATTTTGAAATTAAAATTAGCACTTAATTACGTAAAATTTTGAAAAAAATGAATTTGAAATTTTTTTTTCAATTTTTTTTTTCAAAATTTTTACTTTGAAAATTAATATTTCAAAAACTATTTCTTAGAATAGATTTATTTAAACACAGAATGAAAGAAAAAGTTATTAGCTTTTCAAAAACGTATCGCACAGCATTGTGAATGAAGCCGTTGATTTTAAATAATTTTTTTACCATTTTAAGTCAGTTTTTTCGAAAATTGCCCCTCCCGGCTAAACGGAGGGGAATAGACCCCCCCCTCCTATACGATTTTTTTCTTGTCTCAACGCAACCTACACGCCCTAGCATTTTGTCGCATTGCTCATGACTCACCCTGTAGAATAAATTGCTATCTAGACTGGGGATCGAACGCACACATCCAGGGTAGCAGTCAAGAACTACCTCAACTGCACTGGGGCCACCCCGGATTATAGCTAAGAAAGCACTAACAATGAAAGTAAAAAAAATTGCTTCCTCATTAACTATTTTTATTTTTTATTTTAAAATATTTGAAATTAGCTTCTTTAGAAAATTGATCTAAATAAAAGAAAAAAACATAAAATTTGTACTTCAAATAAAGGGGTTTCATCTCAAATATTATATCCACAGTCAACTCTCTCTACGTCACAGGTATCAAAATCAATTTGAGGATCTATTATTCTACTTAGACAAAGTCCACTGTACCTATATGTTTGAAAACCAAGCAAAAATTACAGCTTTTTGCATATTTTTTTAATTCTTATCAAAAACCCTCTTCGTGTTTTAATACCTCGGTTTTTTTTCAGAAACATCTTTTCGTATATAATACCTACCTTTTTACCATGTTTTGTTTGCCACAAGCCACACTATTCAGAGAATTTAGTTGTTAAGCTTGTCCTTTATATCCATTAATAATACCTACCACTGAAATCTCCATTTTAACCAAAAACAAAAAGACTCTTCAAAGTAATTTTTCGTTATAAACCTCTAAAATCTACACCTAGGTACTCGTATACATAACCTATAGGTGGTATAGGTACCTACGAGTATAGTAATATAAAGGATTTCAAGATTATTCCTTTAATTAAGGAAAATAAACGGCTTCCTTGCCACATCCCTTGATAACACTTACACACCAGAGACTATATCACCACGGAAGTCCTAAGCAAATACCCACATTTTATTGTATATGTCGGAATAGGTAGGTATTTCGAAAAACACTTTTTGAGGCTGTTGTCGCTATTGTTCTCGAGGTGTATTTTCAGCTATCTATATATATATAGTGCAAAGCTGTATAGTGAACAAGGTATTGTATGACTCTATGGTATATGTATATTGATATCATTTATACACCAGGTGCTATGTGACACCATTAACTGTCACAAGGTCGCCGAACTCATTATACAAGCTCAACTGATGCCATGTTGAAGATACACTCATATACATACATACGACGACGGCTCTCATACCTCCCCCTCTCCCAAACCCACTGTACCATACCACATCTTGTTTTCGTTTCGTCTTCTTCGTCAGTAATCGCAGCTGTTAATCCTTATTTTCATAATTGAAAAATGCCACCCTGTGTTAAAGCCCATCGCCTGAACAATGGAAACGGATTAATTATTAAAGCAACCCCCCATTTTCATGTAACAAAAAAAAAAATGAGGCTCTCTCTTTCTCTTTTATACAAATCCCTCCAGGCTTATACGCCCTACCAGAATTTTTCAAAAATAAATGTACGAGTATATTATATACTATAAGACTAAAGTACTCTATACAATGTATGAATGAATGTATAAGTGAATTCGAATGGCGAATATATATGTACATAAAGGTAAAAGACAAAAAGGGAATTCCATTAAAAGCTCTTCAAACTAAAAGTTTTATCCTTTGAACCGTAATTAAGGCAATTAACCACGTTTTCGTGGGAAGATACTGCACCAACAAAACTATCTACAAAGACATTCAACTAATTACTTCTCATAAATAATTATGCGTGTTTGTAAACGAGCTAAACATAAATAATACATTACTCTTCTTCTTCTTCTTCTTCTTTTTCTTCTTCTTGTGATTGTGCGAGCCTTGAATTGACAAAATTGTTTCAATAAAGAATAGCTATGTACCTATATATGTTTTTATATAAAACTAAAACATGCTCTTTCTTTTTTTAAGTTTTATATAGCTGCGTATCAGAATAACATAAACCTTCGAATTTATGAACTAATTTAATTATTTGTTATGACTGTTTTAAATAATTACCACAGTTCATGTGAATTTAAGGTATTTATTTATTTTGGTTTGGGGTCAAAGTCAAAATTCAGTTTCGATCAAAATATTTTTTTTTTCAAAATTCTACTTTTCTTAAATCTTTTAAAAAAATTATTCTTTTAAAAATTATTTTTTTTTTTAACAAACACGAAATCACGAAAACGAAAATCACTATATTTTGTTGCATTTTTGTACCAAATTGACAAAAAAAATGGCATTTTATCTGTTCTAGGAATTCAGCATTATTGAAATTATATATCTCGATATTTTGATTTAACTTGACATAACTATGAAAGGGAAGTCACAAAATGTGGGCCTCACAATTCTGTCTGCCTGTTCATTTAGCTACAGCCTCAACGGCTGAAGAGATTTTCTGAAGACTCCACACATATTTTTGATTTTTTTTAAGACCAAAAATAACGGTATCTGAAATTTATTTTGTTTTTACATAATTGGAGAATCAGATTTCTCTCGAAAACAGCTCTGAAGAATTTTTGAAAAAAAACCACTTTTAATGAAAAAAGAAAATCCAAAATGTAGGTAAAACAGATGTTTGCCATAGAGTTGTTTTTTGTTTTTCGTTTTTCTCAAAAAGGTATAAAGGGTATTTATTACTTAAATTTTGAAAAATAAAATAAAGTTTTTTTTTGAAAATTAAATATTTCAAAAACGGCTGGATGCGTAAATTTGGTACAAAACGGATTTTTAATGATATCTTTGAAAATTAGAACAAAAATTAATTTTATTTTGGAAAATAAAAGTCTCTCCCATACAAATAATGTTAAAAAACCCTTTTTTAAATTTCAAATTTGTCGAAAACTGGGAAGACAATTCAATAAATATTTTTAATATTTTAAAAAGTTATATGCCCCATTTAAAAGAAATTAAAATTAACGGTACCTCCCATGCAAATGTTGAAAAAAAAATTGTTTTCAAAAATTTGATGTTGATAAAAAATTTGGAACGGCTTATGAAATTAAGATACCTATGTTAAGAAAAACACGTCTTATATAGTAATAATAAAATCGAAAGAATTGAAAAATTCTATACATTAATTTATTATGTATTTATTTAATAAACCAATTTGATAATCTCCAAAATGTTTTTTGAAGTGTCTTCATATTTTTCAACCAACATTATTTTTGTAAAAGTATGTTCAATTTTTTTTTTTCTAGGCACACTAATATAGGTAAAATAAATTAAGTCTCCAACAGCCTGTGAATAACTGAGAATAATCTCAGCAATAAATCATATAAATTATGATCCTCTGCAGTTATCTTACTTTATGGTATTAATAAATGGCCTCCAAGACCCGCGGGTTGTTATTTTTTTTTTATTTTCATTTTTCTTTTCTTTTTTTTTTGCAAAAAACATAGATAATTCCATACTCCTATCACGTCAATTGGTTAAATCCTTTTTATTTACGTACTTCGAGCAGGCTAGCTAGTTCCTTATTCATTTTTTTTTTTTGCTTGCACCCTTTACTCCCCCTCCCCATCGACACGTATCGCAGTGTACATGGGAATTTGTGATTGATTGGAATCAATTTCCGACAAAGCCAGATGAATTGTGTTAAAATTTCATATTACGACAAGAAATCCCAAGCTAACACACACAATTGGATAACAACAACAACAACAACAACAGAAACATATAAATCATGGATAAAAAAAGGATTCTGCATGCTTTTGTTTATTTTATTAGACATCCTTTTGTATATGGTCGATAGTATGTGTTGATAATTTTTCTATCCTCTCTCGGAATTCCTTTTGTATTATTTTTTTTTTTTGGTCTCGTATTCGAATGCTTTGTCATATAGCTTTTTATATGACCCTGTAGATTTTTTTTCAAAAGGGAAATCTCGATAAAAAAAAAACAGAGCTTGGTATAGGTTTGTTTTCTCCACTCTCAGTCATTTGGCAATAAGGATACAAAATACAAAAAAAAAAACAGAACGTAGGAATACGAGCAATGATTTCGTGACGAAATAAAATTCAAACATGTTGTGAATTATTATTTCGGTTTAGCTGTGTCCTCAATGTGGTATGCTTTGCCGGTTGTACATTTGTACAATGCTTGCTCTCTTTTTATCTTTGGTTATTTTTCTTTTTTTTTGTTTGTTTGTGGAATAGGTCATAAAACAGATCCTTTAAATTGAGTTGGTTTTGAAAAAGAAGAAAAAATACCGTCCAATTGTGAGGCAACCAAAAACCTATTGCATTGATCAAAAGAATGGAAAATGATCAAAATTTTATGGCGAGTCGTCAGTGCATATATATCGCAAGTGGTAGAGCTGCTGGCGAGCTACTCAATGAACCTTGGTGCACTTGTTTATGGATTTTTCGAGCACTTAAATTGTAGAGTACCCTATATTGAATTTTATTTGGGTTTGTATTTCGACTGAAATTGTTTTATTTCATTTTTTAATGACTGAAGTGAAAAAATCAAAAAAAAAAACATTCAAATGGTGTTTTTATCAAGAATATTGACAGTGCCTCTTACTCTAGCTGATCGGATTTGGCATAAGATTGAATTCCTGCAATAACAAGCACACAGGAATGGTTGAGTCACATAGGCCTTGGTGTTTTTACAACCGCGGCAGTAGATTTGTTTCTTATACAAATTTTCTTTTGTGGATGAACAATTGTTTTTAACTTTGTTTTGGTATTTACTTTTTTAAAATCTTCTTTTCGTCACCAATTGTTTTCACTGTAAAATAGGAAAGATTTGCATATATAATGTCATGCTTGCAGTTAGACTGCTTCTGTCAATACTAATTCTGTCAATTTACATTGCCAAGTTTCTTTGTTTCTTGTCTTTCACTTTTTTACTGCTACTTCCATAAGCATTGTTCTAGTGAAGTAGCTAGTTGCATTCCTCGCCTTAAACGATTCCACCGTAATACTTGCACCGCTAGGAATACCCATCAGTTCTTCCTTGAACACAACTTCGGACACACTGTTAAGTACAGAGAATCTTTCTTTAGCCGCACCATACGAATGTGGAATAAAATTAAAAAAAGATAAAAGATTTGTGATATTTGCAAGCGATTTTGAAGAGCCGATGTCACAAAAAATTTTACCCTCTGTAGCCGTTGAAATATTGTAAACAGTATATTAGACGCCAATAGACGGTTTTCTCGTTGTACGATCAAGTGACGCTCGTGACGAGAGGCCAAATACTAAAATCGGTGATTTCGCTCCACGCTCAAACGTTCAACTATCTATTTCAACCATCCACCACATTCCAGTTCCAATTCACCTCCTCAAATTTGGAGCCCTGGGTCGTCGCCTGGAGATGTAGCTATTTTTGAGCTCTGTCTGTTTTTTTTTTACTTTTTGAATCCTCGAAATCATGATCAAAGAGATGTATTAAGTGTTTTATACCAATGACCTGATAACAGATTGAGATTGAGATTTTTTGACTCCAACGTCAAATCTGTGCTATTGTACGCTTGCGAAACCTGGAAGGTCTCGGCTACCATCTCGAGAAAGTTATAGGTTTTTGTAAATCGTTGTCTACGCCACATTCTAAAGATTCGCTGGCCACAAACTATATCCAATGAGGAATTGTGGTGCAGGACAAATTAAGATCTGCTGGACGTCGACATTAAAAAGCGTAAATGACGTCTCACACTGAGGAAACCAAACGATGACATTGCGAATCAGGCCTTGGAAGACCAAGAACAACGTAGAAATCAACGGTACTAGATGAAGCCGATACTGATAGAAAGACGTGGCCGCTGTTGAAATTTCTTGCTGCAGATCGTGAAGGATGGAGAAGATTTGTTGACGCCCTATGCCTCGTCCGGGGTTACAGGACCTGATGATGAAGATGATGATAACACATTGAATGGATTAAAATTGGCATAAATTCAAAACCCAATTTTAAACAAAAATATTTGTACAAAGAAAAAAATTTAAAAACGTTTACTTTAGTATTATCGAAAAAACGTGCATGGACATTTGCATACAAAAAAACTTTCAAATAAAACAGAGCTTGAATTATTTTTTAATTATTTCTATTTTTAGTGGTAATACATAATGTTATTTTAAATTTTATAAAATAAAATAATAAAAAAATCACAACCACAATTTTTTCAACTGTTTCCACAAAAAAAAAAACGTAATCAATACTCCTGAGTCTATACTCTACAGCAAGTGTGTTTTACATATGCTCGCGCTCACTGATGACGATAAAACAAAAATATCAGTAACAGTAACATAAACATAAACATAAATTCCACCGAGCAAAAAAAAAAAATAATAAACAACATAAGAAAACATTTTTCGCCAAACATAAAAATACACATACATACCTACTCGCAGCTACATGCAGGTGTATTCATCAGTCAACTGGTTGGAAAAATCAACATTACTTACAATTACAAATTTTTTAACACCACAACACGTGTGTTAAAGTAGAGCGAGTCCTGACGGGGTTTTTGAAAGGATATTTACACAGCTATCATATCCTTTAAAAAAAAATTTTGAAAAAGCTTGCTGCAAGGGTACATAATATGAATGTGTACTAAAGACAAGCGAGAGGTTGAAATTCCATTTAACTCCATATGACAAATTACACATATTTTGAGTATAAAAGGGGAATACAAAAGAAGAATATTCATATAAAATTCTGTCCGAATACTTTTTGTTTTCTGCCAAAAAAAAAAAACAAAGAAATAGTAAGTGGTTTCAGGTGTTTTCATTACATGAATAAGTACATCTGACATAGATACCTACATAGAAAAAGAATCAAAAATCCTCACAGGTTTTAAAATCAGAAAATGTAAAGTTTAAAACGAACAACAACAAAAAAAAAACACATTAAATTCGTGACACTGATTTTATTTTACATTTTCTATAGATGTTCGCTCCGCTAAATGGTTTTGAGTGAAAAAATGTCGAGATTTAAATCAAACATTAAATAACCATTATCTAGAGAAGATTTGATAAAAGTGTTTTTTTTTTTCAGTCAAATATTTCACATCTTCTTCAGACTGTGATACATCTTCATTATGTGCATTTCAAATTAGGGTCTAAAATATGATGGATTGTTTATAATTTTTTTTTAACGGATTTGAAAGTTCTTTTATTTATGAGAGCTTCGGAACCACACATAAGCTGAAACACTGGCAAATAGAGAAGCATGCAATGATTTGTGCGAAAATGGTCACACTGGTCAAACTTGGAAACATAATTGTAAAATATTAAATTTTCTATCTATTTTAAGCAAACAAAATTTCTGAAAACAAGCGAAAATAAAATTCACGACTGGGTCGCACGTACTTGCTCCTATGTGCGATAACATCTTGGTTTTAAAGTCTGAGTATAAAAAAATATGTATTTGAAAACAATCATATAAGTTATTATTTGAATTGATAAAATAAGCCAAAAAAAAAAAGTTTAATCTTAAAACTGAAGATGCCATCTTATGTATCATAAAAATACAAATTTTTCGAAAAAAAATTTCAAAAATCGTTAGAGCTGTTTTTTTATTGTTATAAAAAAAGTTGGTGGGCACAGTTTTAATATTTGATAACATATACTTAAAACCAAATTTAAAAAAAAAAATTATTAATTTTCAAAATACCTATTGAGTTTTCAAAAAAAAAAATTTATACAAAAAATATGTTTTTTTTTTAAATTTTGATATGCAATATTATTAAGGTTATACATATAGGACCTCCTTTAGAAAAATTCTCATCCAAATCCGTCCAATAGCTTACGAGAAAACCGAAAATCAAAAATTCGGCTCTATGGTAAGTACCGGTAATAAAGGTTTTTTCAAAAATATTTTTTGACTAAATTATTAAGGTTACTTGACAAACCCGATTTAAAAAATTTCATCAAATCGTTAGGGTCGTTTTTGAGATACAAATATTTTGTTTAAACGGTACTAAAAAAATTTCGATTTTCCCTCTAAGCAATCTCTCCAAAACCTTATGTCCAAAGTCTGAAGAAAATCGCTTCAGTAGTTTAGGCTGTAGGTCGAGGTAGAGACAGACAGACAGATAGAATTGCGGGATCCACTTTTTTCGCGTTCTCTGTCATCTTAATGTTTGGTCTGATTAATATCTCGAGTTCGATTTTTTGCACGAATCCAAAGCTTGCCCATAGTCGCAAGTAAAAATCAAGAAATCATACATTTTGAATTTGTTAACTTAACTGATCAGACATAATTTTTTCAATCTGTCAATTGTCAGAATTGTAAGCCTCTTTTTATTTATATTATGTTATTTATTGAAAAAATGACTAGTGTGACCATTCTCTCAGAACCACATGGGAAATTTAGTTGCATTTTTAACTTTAAACGTACTCAGGTCTCAAATCATTAACAATCATAAAAAAAACTTTCACGAAACCTCTATTCAATAGCCTGCAATGGAATTTTGAGACTTCAAACAAAATGAATAAAAAATATTGTTAAAATAAACTTCTTGAAAAATGTATGTTATTTCAATTTCTTTAAAAAAAAAATAACATAAAATATGTCTAAGCACTAATTCAAATAATTTGGTTTGGTTTTGGGGATTAATTTACCAGTTTAAAAAATAATATACTTTTGAGTCTTTATATTAATGTTAAAATTTAATTTTATGTTAAAAAAAATTGCAATTTCTTTAGAATATTTTAATTTTGAAAAAAAAAAGATTTAAAAACCAAACAGTTTTAATATTTTCAAGCAAAATCGCAAAGGTGTTCACAATAATTTGAAAAATTAAAGAAATGCGTTAAAAACTTTTTGAATATAAAAAAAAAACTAAAAATTTATGTTTTTGACTTCTTTTTCCTTTTTTAATTTTTTTTAAGGATCCATTATAAAATAAATTCACCTTAATATTTTATATTAGGTATTTTATGTAAATTAATTTCTTTTCTTAATCAAAATAGAGTATACCTACACGAAAATATTTTCAACTAATAATGAAAATTGTGGTGGTTGTTTAATCGGAATTTGCAAGAACCACACTTTCGAGTTCTTAAATTAATGTAAGCACCTGCTTTCAAAAACTTAAATAAAACGGTTCTGTATGTTTAAACAACTCGTGCTTAGAAAACTTAATTCTTTTAATATATCAATTCAAAAATATGAAAAATTGTGAAAATTTTCTTCAGTACACCAAAATCTTGCACCCCTCTGAGCACTGAATACCTATATATCGAAAAAGGAAAATTCTAGTCCGCCTTAAATATATACATACATATACCTGAAATAAAATTTTTCGTGTCTGAGTTAGTAACATTGATGATGATAAAAAAAACATACTTATTATAAACAAAAATGAATACAAAATTTATTTGACTGTATTGGCCACCAAAAAAGGCAAACCCCCCCCTGATATTTAAATAAAAACCAAGTCAATAATCTAGAAAATTTAAATAAAACATTACATTTGCAATTTAACGGGATATGATCCCGACATAAGTTTATGTCTATTTTCCACTTTTGTTGAGAATAAACATTTATTTATTTATCAACCATTCTCAAAATTTATCACCCCATCACCTTTCCTTTCCAATTATGATAATCAAGAAATAAATAAAAGCTAATTCCCTGCGAATCCATATTTAAGGTTTTTCTTGTTTGTCGTCCCCTCCGTCTCCTTAAAAAACACTTTACATTCCAATTATTGCCTTAGCGTCAGCACTATATATAGGTAGGCGAAAAATCTTAAATAAATTCCAATTCCATTTTAAAAGAGTAATTCACTTGGAACTTGGAACCTTCAAATATCACTACGACCGACGGGCGATGCGACGCCATCGCCACCCGCCGATATAGAACACAACACGATACCACCATCATCATAGAATCGATTCAATACACTACGACTTTGCTGTACGCAAACAAACTCATTCATCTGCAAAACTAATCAAATGTTTACGAGACCCAAATAACGTCAAACTTTTGTACGCAATAAATAACATTTACCAAGCCAAGGAACGCTCGGCTCCTTTTAGCAAATATAGGTTGAGTTGAGAAGAGCGCGGCAGGGTGAATAGATTATTTGAACAAGGACTACGACTATACTTTGCGCACCTTGTCTCGGATCTTAAATATAGTCGTATAGTCAGAGGAATGAATGAGGGTTGGCGTGAAGTTGTGGTGTAGGTTGTGGGGCCGCGAAAGTAATTTTACATCATTAATGAATTCCTTTCAGGTATTCTCTCTTAAAGCCTTTGTTGCGCTAAAGGAATTTTGCTGCTTTAGTTAATATTCTTTCTCTCTTCCTCAATCCTCTCTCTCTGTAACAGTTAACAGAACCAGAACGGCATGGCATTCTATCCTTCTGAACTATGGCACTAAACGAAATTCGAAAGATAAACAAATATCTCTAACCAAAGGATTCTAGAAATAGATGATACAGAAGGAGATTGGCAAAAAGGAAGATATACAATACCAATTCAGGAGGAGCACTAAATGCACCAATCCATCGTCTATTTATTTTCTTTCTGGAAATGAATGTTTTCATTGAACGAGTACTTCAGATCTTAATTTCTTTAAACGAATATATGTATGTATTGTATATAATGTGAGTGTGATGTTGATGTGCAAATGTGTAATGTAATTGAAGGCGTTTGAAAATATATGTAGCTATACCTCAACTTCACATCCTTAAGTGGAGCCCATTTGAAATTTAACGACTAGAGAACATGATAAACATGAAATTGCACAAAGCGGTTTGCTTGGCTTGCACTTGAATAAACATTTATATCAAAATGCATAGAACGATGCAATCCATTGGATGGAGGAGGACTCGATTGAAGCTTCACATTCCCATTCTCAATTTTGGAAAAATACACAAGAGATTATATGATGCATCCCACAAGGAGATGGTTCTATACTGTATATGAGCAGTGGGAGTTTGCTTGGGCCATTATTAATGGGAGAGAAAGCTCTTTGTCTAATGAATTATTATCTTGTTCTTGGGCAAAACTAACAAATTTACTTTTGTTTGCTTTTTTTTTGTGAAATGTGGAAAAAGTTGATGACGATAAATCGAATGACAAACAATTTTTTGAGTGATATTGCATTTATTACAGTAATGTTTATCTTCAAGTAAGTTGAATTTTTGTTGGCATGGCTCATTAGTTTGGTGTCATCATCATCATCTTCGCTGGACTAACGGGGTCTCCATATATCCTGGTCTCCAGCTAATGCCCCATCCAGTTGCGCACCCCAAGGCTTTGGGCGTCCTGGTCTACGCCATTTCTCCAGAGCAAGCATGGTCTACCACGCTGTCGTCTACCATAGAATGTACCACAAAGGACTTTCCGATCCGGTTCCTCTTCACTCGGATTCTACCGAGCTTAATTTTTGTCACCATATCTGCTTCAAGGTACATTGCGTACAATTCATGATTGTACCGTCTCCGGAATTGTCCTTCCTCATATGTAGGGCCAACAATTCTCCTTAAGACTCTTCTCTCAAACGCGGCAAAGAGGTTGGAGTGTTTTGCTAAACACCCAACTCTCGGATCCATACCTGTACACTGTACAGCAGCAGTTCTGAAGAGTTATGGTGAGATTTCTGGATTTGAAGAGCTTTGACAGACTATAGTAGGCTCGGTTGGATTTGAGAAGCCGCCCACGTATTTCTTCTTCTATATTGTTATTGGCTACCTTGATTGTTTGACCAACTATTCCTGTTTGTTTTACCTTCAGTAATGTGCAGCCCGAGATTTTGTGCCGCCTGCTCCATCTGGATGAAGGAATCGTGTATCTATAGCTTGTTCGGTTCTTCCGATGATGTCAATGTCGTCTGCGTAAGCCAGTATCTGGCTGGACCTGTCGACAAACTATGACTCTGGCGTTCCAGAGTCATGGTTTGCTTTCTCCAACACCAGGTTGAAGAGGAGGCAGGCCAAACCCATCCCCTTGTCGGATACCATTAAAGATTTTGTTTGATCGGGAAAGAATCCGGCTATTTGTACGTTGGTCATGGTCAACCAAAATAGTCGTATCAATTTATTTGGGAGGCCGAATTCTCTCAGGTCTTTGTAAAGTTCTACCCTAGCTATGCTATCATTGGCGGCCTTGCAGTCTATAAACAGATGGTATGTTGGAATTTTTAATTCAAGACATTTTTTCATCGCCTGCTGATCAATTGTTGATTTAGCGAAACGATAAACTTGCTCAAAACTACCTCGTTTTTTATTTTTTGTTTCTTTGGTGATCATTGTTAGACACCCTGTATGTTTTAAATAAAACATAACTCTAACATAAAACTACGTCCTTTTGACCTTTTTCTATTTAAACAATAAAATGATCTCAATCGAAATAACTTTATTCACCAAAGACCAAATAATCACACCAAAGACGCCTCCTTTTGGAATTTTTTTTTTTCTCAATTCTAAAAAAAATCCTTTGTGGCCGTAAGCAAAAAGCCAAAAATCCCACAACGCATCAACGGACAAAGCTAAAGCGTTTAAAAATACACTTCAACAAATTGAAATTAGCCTATTTGCTCAATTAAACAACCACAATCCCATGGAAATGTCCATTCTATTTTTCATTCAAAAGGAATCGTTTTTTTATTTTTTATTTTTACACAGTTACAGATTTTTCTCCCCAAAAACCAACCGCCACCCACTGCATCGCGTTCATCAGGCAAAAGTCAAAAAGCACAAAACTAAGAAAAATAATAAAAATTAAAAAAAAAAAACAACCAAAGGATACAATGAAAACTTAAAACTTTTTATAGTTTCAGAAAAGAATAATGAAAGTTTCTCTAGCACACACTCAAATATACACACGACCGAGGACCGAGAACCGACCGACAGACCTTGCTTGTTATTGCTGCTACCGAAAAGAGAGCGGCATGCCTTTGGTGGTGGATCCAGCGGATCCACATTTTCTTTTGCTGCGGTAAGAGTCCCTTTTGAAGTGGAAAAATAATCCTTTCCAATTTTTGTTTCTATTACAAAGTTTTTTTCGCGTTTTGTTGGTAGTTCTGTGTGTGTGTGTATGTGTTTTTGTTTTCTCAAAAAAACACATACAATCCTGAATTGTTGTTTTTCCGCAATTTTTCTTTAAAAAAAAGAAGAAGAAAATCGCTTGCCAAGGGTGGTTTTGTGAATTGAGATTGAGCAAGGGTGCAAAAAAAACTTTTGCTAGGCAAAAATTCAAAAATTGCTCGAGAATGGATTTCCTGCTTCTCTCTCACTATAGGCAACTACGACGACTTTCAATGGTCCGCGGCAGCATAAGAGCATAACAACCAGCGAATTGCATAGTGGATGGTTCTTTCACTTTGTATCTTTTGTTGAGTTTTTTTTTTGTTACTGGTTGTTGTTGTTTAATAAAGCTCACCAAAAAAAGGTCTTAGTTTTGGGAAAAGTGAGGGGCGGTTGTAAGAAAAAAAAAAAATGAAAAGAAACTGAGATACTTGTCCTGTAGTAATTTCATGCATCGTTGGATTTTTATATTTCAGTTTAATTTGTTCTTTGTATATCTTCATTTTTTTTTTATTATTGCTAAAGTTGGGGTTTTACTTTTTATTTTGTAATATCTAATTTTTTTTGTATCAATAGAAAGATATATCTGGATAATGTGAATAGGTACTGTCGATTTTTATGAACACTTCTTGATTTTTATTTTTTAAATGGAAAATTTGAAATTATGTACAATTTGAAGGTTTTGCTAAATGGTTATGTGCTAAGCGTTTTTCGTTTATCGACATATCACTTCTTTGAATTTGTTAGGCTAACATTATTAACCATTTGTTGCTTAATGAACTGAATTATGGAAATTTTGAATGTAGAATTTTTTTAGGAATCAAAATTTTTTATCAGAATCTTGGAAAATATGAACTTAGGGCACTATAGGGAGGGATGGATAGAGCTAGGTACTCCACATTCTTGTTGTGTGGCTAAAGAAAGAATCTCTTTACTTTACAGTGCGTCCGAAGTTGGGCTCAAGGGTAAGCTGATGTGCACTAAGAGGAGGAATGTAAATGAATACTGTTTGTTAATAAAAGAATTGATAAAATAGAGAGACATAAAACACTACGGAGTGTTACAGGGATAATATCGATTCCGTTGTGGCTCATTTTGTGGATTCTATTCAAGAGATTCAAGCACCCGCCCTCATGCGAGAGTTATACTCAAGTCTGGGACAATGATGTAGGCTTTATAAATTTTGGCGAGTTCAGCGATGGTGAAAAATTTCTTGCATCGACGAAAAAACATAAACACCTAGTAGCGTTTTTTAGCGATATCGAATATGTATGATCAACACAAGTGGTCTGTGATGCACATACCGAGAACTTTAAGGTTATTGGTTTCTTTAAACCACCCGGTTAAGCTTTAACGATAGTAGAGACCATTGAGTTTTGCAAGCATTTAATTCTCCCCATTGGACAACACTGTTGAGATCATAATTTAATGAGCTCATCATACTCTGCCGTTCTAGTCCCAACTCCTAAGAAGAGAAATGAAACAAGAAGTTTCAGACAATCGATCGTTGATGAAAATAAGAAATAAAGTTGTAGACAAAACGGAACCGTGGGGCACACCAGAATTTATTTCATAAGAATGAGACCTTAAACCAACCAATGCAACTTGTATTGAGCGGTTCGATTGATAAATTCTAATCCAACGAAGAAGAGATTTATCGATAACAAGTGCATGCATTTTGAAGAAGGAAGCTTGTTGCCAAACTCTGTATCAAATGCTTTTGAAATATCAAATGAAA
The DNA here is from genome assembly GCA_958431115.1 of Syrphus vitripennis. Taxonomy (NCBI): domain Eukaryota; kingdom Metazoa; phylum Arthropoda; class Insecta; order Diptera; family Syrphidae; genus Syrphus; species Syrphus vitripennis. The sequence continues at coordinate 133,470,631 of OY288108.1, read as the reverse complement.
TAATCTTCTTTCCTCCAAAACGATCGAAAGATTTGAGCCAGTGTTCGGTGAGATATGCCATCAGATCACAAGTGGAACGACCTAATGCCAGTCGTTAAGAAACAATCTTTTTCTAAACATTTTTCAAGCTGTTAGTTTTTTACCTTGGAAAGAAAGGTTTTATGTTTTGTGTGAGCGAAAACGCATCACTAGGTTTAAAGAAATGCAGATCTTAAACTGCTGTTTCTTCAATTTTTGAAAACCTTTGAAAATAAAACTTGGTAAAAACTTTTGATTACAAATAAGACTGAAGAATCAAAAGAGTCCATAAAAATATTAGGATGAAGGAAGATAGACCACCATTTTGGAATATTTTTTTTTTCTTGAATCTTGTCAATGACTCATTCCCCAAATAGCTTCAAAAGCTATAATTCCTATATGTTTCAAAATTTAAACAACTTCAATCGGTACCCCTAACCTGTGTGTAGGTATAGCATGATAATTCTCGATAAACGGATATGGCTAAATGGCATGACACACATATACATAGCTTCATTCTCTAAACCACATAGCTATTACCGCCAGCCACCTATATACCTACAAAATGAGTAGGTATATGAGAATCAGGACAAACTCGATAACATAATTTGAAAGCCAAAGAGAAATGAACATATAACAACATAACTATAGTACCAGAAGAACCCGGCAAAAGACAAAATTGAGTCACACACATAACTAACTTGTTTTGAAGATAGACAAAAAAAAAAAATAAATAAACCATATACAGAAAACTGAGAGCTGAGAGATATAACGTATAATGCATATAAAATGAAAACAAGGGCTTAATATAATATAAAGGATGGAGAAAAATGCACGATTTAATATACGTTTGACACTGGGTGTATCTATCACCAAACCCCTCTTCATCCATGCGCCCTAAAACCAGCACCCTTAGTCATATTCACATCGGCACCTTTTTGTGCGACACAAATTCTATACAGCCAGCTAACGGTAGCACCTTCCCTCCTCAAATCGCCTCTCTCTAGATTTTATAGTCATTCGCATGCAAATTGAGCAAAACGACCTTATTATGCAAATTGCAAACTGCAAATGGTGAACAAAATTGATTTTCCTCCCGCAACTCGTCCCCCCCCTCTCATCAAAATCTACATCTTCATCCTGCTGTACGTAGATACATATATATAAACTATATATTGTCTATCTTATCTAATCCAGAGACACTAGCTCGTGTTGCTTTGCTACATATATATAGATGTTCAATTGTGACGGTAGGTGGCGCTACCGGGATAAAGATGAGATTGTTATATCTACGTTTCCATTTAGCTGAATTCTGGTTCAGAACAGCAAAGTGAGCATATATGTCTATCTCATCAAAAAGTGAACGAGTATATTGTATAGTACGCCATATAGAACTTTGGTTTTACACATAAGGACTACTCTATGTTCCTTATAGATATGCTCACTTGGTTCCTTTCATACATGTAATGGAAGTTTTAAGGGAAGTCATTATAAACAATGCACACATCTGCAGCATTATCCATGCATAAAAACGATTTTCCAAGGAAGCCCGGCTCAAATTCCAGCCATCCAGAGCAAACCTAGTCAACCCAGCCAGCCAGGCTGCGTTCTGCCAGAGACTTCCTTTTGCTGCTAAACGAAAGCAAGAGCTAGCTATTCAATGCCGCATTTTCGAAGCAACGACGAGCGACGACGTTCGTTTAGGAAAATACAACATGCCTTACATTAAAGGTACTCTATGTTCTTGTTTCCTTTTTATGGATGCAATATAGATGCAACTTGCTTATCATGATGTTTTTTTTTTTTTTTTCTTTGTTTTTGCTGATTTGCGCCATGTCACACAGGATGCATGTGCAATATTTTGTACATGCATGCATGAGAAATACCCACTTTGTTGTCCTTATTCACCAAAGACACTATAAATGGGAAAATAGTTAGGAACTGAATATAATATGGTAACTGCTTGAAGGGACTACTTATTGCATGTCTATTAAATTCGTGTCAAAAAGGATATTTGTTTTTTTTTTTGTTTTGTTTTTTAATCAAAGCCTCAAAGCCCACAGTAATGGGGTTGTTAGTAGGTATGTTCTACATGTGTGTTCATAAGTTTAAAAGGATTCGGGTGTTATGTTATTGTTTTTTTTTTAATATTTCTAGGAATTTCAGGATTAAGGCGAATCCTTAAAAATTCTTATTATGATGAAAATCTTTTTTTGTTTACAAGGAAACGTGTTTTATTACATAATGGAATTGACTCTGATTTAGAATAGTACCTAGCGGTAAAGGCATTGAAAATGACATCTTAATAATTTTGAAAAATTTAAACAATTCTGTTATTCATATTTTACAGAATTGAAATATAAAAAAAAATATAAAAACTCGAAGTAAAACAAATGCTTAGAAGTTTAGAATGAACTTTTACAATAATTTCAAAACACAATTATTTTTATCACCTTTATCTTAAAGATCTTAAAGTAAGGACTTTAAAACCTCATAAGCGATTAAAAAAAATCGAATTCCAGATTTTGATCAAACTTTAAATTACTCTCATACGAGTTGGAGAGTCAAAAACAGTTGGTCTCGCAATTTTGTTTGTATGTCCGTAGAACTACAACCTAAACTCGAGGGTGGACTTTCTTGAAACTTGGTGTTTAATGTTTTTTTTGGGCGGATATTTTGATTTTTTAAGACCAAAAATATCGGTATCTGAATGCATAACAGATACATTCTTTTTTGGCTTTTTGGAAAATCGGTTGTTTTTGAAAAAAATTCAATGAATTTAAAAAGCTATACCTATGTGTACACTTTTTATAAAAAAAAAACATTAAAAATTTTAGAAGGTACCGTTACCTACCATAAAATCATTTTTTTCGATTGTCTCAAAAACAGTTCATCTGACTATATTCAAAATTTGTTAGCAAAAGCATAAAAATTAAAAAAAATATATGTCGAGATTTAAAAGAAAAAAAAATGGTTTTTTTTTTAAATCAAATATTTCGAAAATAACGATATTGAAATTGAAAATAACGAGTTTGAATTCAAAAGAAAATTGAAATAAAAAAAGTGATATTTTTAAAAATTTTATTTTAAAAATTTACTTTCCACAAACTATTCACTGAATCAATTTGATTTAAAAAATTTAATGATGAATTTTCGGCTTAAACAAAGTAACAACTATGTGTGTGTGTGTGTATACATTGTAAGTGCTGCCGTAGTTGCTAATAAAGATTTTCCATTAATTACTTTAACTTCTTAGAATTTTTTCATAACTCGGTTCAACCTACTTGCCTCAGGCTTTTGACACATCTTTAACAAATTTTTAATTGTCACTGGTAATAATAGTTCCCACAAAAATTTTCTGAAAAACCTCGCTGTCAACGTTAAAAAATTGTTTAAAAGAGTTTAAAAAAAAAATTTATTCAAATCTGATTTATTCAAAAAGTTTGAAAATAAGCACTTGGATTCGTATATTTTAATAAAAACTTCCTAAGAACTGTCTCAGAGATATAACTTTATTTTTTTAAGTACAGATAATAATTTATATGGATTAGAAAATATTCTCTTTTCTTCCCATAGTTATTATAACAGTAAAAAGCTGAAGCCATATTTAGTGCAAATGTAAGTCGTCCCAAAAACAAAAATCTTTGGTAATCAAATGCAGGTGCCGAAATGAAAAATAAAAAAAAAAAAAATCTTGAGTAATATCCTGCACACTCATAAAGATTTGAAATCATTACGTTCCAGTTGTGCATAGTGCAAAAACTGCTGTAAGCAAAAACACCAACTAATGGACATGAAAGCTTTCTCATATTCCACTTCCGCTTCGGTAAAATACTATATAAGCTAGAAGCACCGCACAATATGTAAGGATTAAGGATTTCCTCTATATAACGTCATCGTCCTGGTATTCTAGTCGTGTGCCTGGCCATTGCATACCTTGGCATACAAATATTATCGACCCACCTTACAAAAATTTTCACCTATACATATAGCAGGTGTAAGACTATAATGTTTTAGCTGCAAACTGCTTAAAGTCCTCTGTGCATATATATTTTGTTCACATAGTCGTACATTAGGAGGTGTCTAACGTCTCTATGGTATAAAGACACTCACTGGCTTTTATCGGTTTGATGATGATGGGATCTTCCATATGGAGTGTTGAATATTTGTAAATATAGTGCCTCCGGGCTTCTTCTATCTGTACAAGGAGAAAAATATGGAACAAATTTGAGTCCTGTTCACATATTGTAATAAGCTTTAGTTCGTTTAGACCTATTCTAGGTGTCTGCACAATGGTGGCAACACAACGACAAAGTACCTACCTGGCTACTAAATAATTACTAGCTTATGTTGCATTGCCTTGGCGAAGATGGCTTACAAGATATGGTATATATGTTCCAACGAAGACTCGGACATGGTTATGAGTCAAGCCTATTGAATCATTTTTATTGTGGCCAAGTAGAATATTTTAATCTAAAAACTTCCGATGGTAATGGAGTTGAAATACGTTATTAGAAAAGGAATATTTTTGGAATAGAAGTATGCGACTTGAAAATATATTTGAAATGTAAAATACTCTGGCAATGGATGATAGTTTTTTTTATGAAGGTTTTTATTTATTTACAAGTAACGTGACAAAATTTATTCAAAGAGAAGTTCTAATAAAACAATACAAAAAAGTGTATAAGCAAAAAACTCTTCAGGAAATCAAAATTTCTCTGAAATGCAGCAAATAGTACAACTAAAAATTTGTTCTATTTGCAAGCTTTAAAAAAAAACCTTATTGGAGCAAACGCTGATGTAACACTTTCCTCACATTATCGGAGTATAGCTATGATAATTAAATCTTTGAAATAAACACGTTGATGACTCAGGTTCGATTCCCACCCGAGTCAGTATTTTTTTTTTTATTTTTTTTAATTACCTACTCCCATAACATCTCTTTATTGGAGTCCAGTAATGTTTCTTCCTTTTACAGTATTTTTATGATTGCGAGGTTAGATTGTTGAAAAAAACATTTTCAAAGAGTGTCGGTTCCTAAGTGTTGGTCGTGGCGCGATGGTTTGCGTGCTCGCCTGTCAACCTCATGGTCACAGGTTCGATCCCAGCCCTAGTTCTATATCATGTTTTTATTCCATTATCATTGATCATTGTTGGGCCGCTGGTTTACTCATTACATGTTGTTCAGGCATAACACTAACAACATGTGATTGAGTAAATACAAGTGTGCCCAACAAATATGACAATGAACAAAATAATGCGAATTATAAATAAGGAACATAATGTAGATATAAGAACAGCATTTCTCCGCTTTAGCCCAGCCGCCAACCCTGGAGATAAAATCTGAGACAACCACCACCTTCAGTCTCAGTACCTCGCGCCACAAACACCTTTCCCTTCCCTTCCCATCCTATTGTATCCTTCACGCCCGCGCTGTGTTGAACATATAAAAGGGTACACCAAAAATCCCCTTGAGCGCGCGCAAATTATAAAAAAAAAAATTTGTTTAAAGTAGGTACTCGTATTTTTCAAAAACTGATGCAAATTTTTCAAAAATACTTTATACAAATTTAAGAATCAAAATTTTATTTTCTCAGTATCTTAACAAATTTTTGAAGTATGTTTTTGAAAAACTTAATTTGGTTTTTGAAATTTGAATTCTTAAAGTATTTTATTTTTAAATACTCGAATTATTAAAAAAGGTAATTAGAATAACTATCAAATTAAAAAAAATTAGTTTTTCAAAATTACATTTAAAAAAAAATATAATGGTGAATGATTCCAAATTACACGATACACATGTGACTGAAGTAAGACACCCGAGAGGATGTTCCTGGTTTTTGAACCAATAACGAGAGTATCGGTCGTGTTTCTATTAAAGAAAATCTTTCAAAATTAGGTTCTTAGATAGGGCTGGATACAAGACGAGACTGAGACGAGAGTTTCGAATTTTCGGTAGACTCTCGGCTTGTTCTCGTCGCTAGCAATGGTGTAAGATCATAAAATTGAATATTCCAATGAAAAAATTCGAGACGATACTTAGTGAAACGAAACCATGACTCGTCGTTGTGACGTTACGATAGACAGCATGCTGGGAGCTTTCCCTAAAATTGTTATGTTTTTTTTTTTTCTAGTGATGAAGTTATTTCCCATGTGAATTTATTTTCCGGTTGAGTAATTTTTCTTCTATATACTCAATGTTTTCTCTCTGTTTTCGAGTACGAGCAAATAGTTCTCCAAATTTCAGTCATTAACTTTTCGTTATTTTTTCAATTAGAATTTCAGAATCAAGAGTGCCAGTTATACCTATATTCAATTAAATGCAATATTACCTGATTTACAGAAAAAGTATATTCCTACCTGCCAGCAAAAAAAAAAAATTATAAAATGTATCTCATTTTTCATTCCTAATGGAATTTTGTTGTACGAAACTTCACATCAATTTCACGTGCCTCCCAATCGGCCCCACGGCTACCACCTGTCAACAAAATGCAAAGCAAAATACGACAAAAAAAACGAAACGAAACGAAACGAAGAAAAAATCCAAAGAAGCATTTCGCTATACAAATTCCCATTAACCATTTATGAGCAAGACCAACCAACTCAACCTCAAAATTTACCAAATGTATATAAAGGACATTTCCATCAGGTATAATATTTCAACTCAACCATTCAGATATAGAAGAGAGAGAGCTTTATGTACATGCGCTCATTAATTTTGTATGGTTAGTTTTGCACGGTGTTGAAGATCTATTCAGGTCAAATCAAATAAAAAAAAAAAATCCTTCAAAAATTCAAAAAGCGCTCCAAAATGGTAGACTTATAGCCAACCTGTAGTTGACAAAACACATCGCAAATGTCAATACACTGGAGCCTATACCAGGAATGTCCACCTCATTTTGGTTAGATAGCCAAATAGTAATCAAATCAATTCAATTTCACTCACCTGTGTAAGGCTGGTAAATGTAGATTTTGTGTCTATAGATATAAATGTGTTAGCCCAGGCTTTGCAGAGATATTATGTAGATGGAAGGACTTTTCTGTGTAAAAACACACTCACAAGAGTGATTCCTGGAAAACCTCTTTTTCGAAGCTAAATGGCAAAATGTAAAAACATAGAAAATGCCTTTGTCATTCCCAAAGTACCTACTGTGACTACTGAGTAATTCAAATGAAATCCTAAAGTGCCTCTCGCTTTGCTTACTGTTCGTTAACCAAAGGACGACTTTTAGTTGCTCAACAGAAATCGATTTTTTTTTTTAAATCTTTTTTTTTTTTTTTGATTTTAATTGAAAACCTGACGGTGCAGTTTTTTGCAGGATAAAAACGCGCGCGTGCAGGAAATTTCTACTATTCGATAATAGTTTTAAAAAGGGTTACCTTTTCAAACCTTTAGGAAAATGCACTCCTGCATTATGATAGGGGGCCTGTGGCCGACGACGATAGCCATTACTTCCAACAGCAAGGCAAGGACAATCCATTAACTAAATTAACGGCGCGGAACAAAATCTGCTCGCAATTTAAACTCATTACTCATTCAGGAGCTTGTATTTTTTTCTTCTTTGTTTCTATATGAGTGTGATTCGTCTTGCTTGCTAAAACCACTACTGCACTGTTCTAACATAAAATTTCCATTTATTTGTGTTTTTTTTTATTTTGCTTTGTTCTTTCGTTACAGATTTGGCCAATGGGATTACAATGACCGAGTTGAAAATACCAAATCACATTATGCGTTTTAAGACAGCGGTGCTTGGCTGTCGATATAGTTTGGATGGAGAATCATTGTATTCGGTGAAATGGTACAAGGACGGGCATGAATTCTATCGATACTTGCCTAGGGATTCACCACCAGGACAGGCGTTTCCATTACCCGGTGTGAATATTGATGTAAGTATTGTTTTTTTTTTTTTTTTGTTTCAGAGAATGATTGTCTCGTGAGAGAATGAATAAAATATATTTTATGTGCAAACATTGTTTATTCAAACGTGATGATGATGAAGACAGACATTGTGTTTTGTGACCTTTGTTGAGAGAACAAAAAATATAAAAAAAATAACGAAAAGGTTCTAAAATGTTTATAGGATTTTTTTTTTTTTTGTTTGTTTTAAGATATTATTCGATAATGTCCTGTCGATAGATAAAATAGGTTGATCTAGATGGATAGATGGCATCGAATGTTAGATTTAAAGATTATGTACAACCCTTGCACTGGAATTTAAATTATGTATTTATCAATCTACATTATATTGTTATTTTTTAAATGTGTCTGTAGGTTAGGTACCTAATGTATAGTTAAATACTTGATGTTGATTTTAAAATATATAACCCGAAATATAAATATTCTAGAATTGGCCGGTGAAACTAAGATTTTTTTAGCAGCAGTTTCTTGCCACTCCAGTTATAGGAGAGAGTGGGACTAAAATCAACATTTTTTTATTAAATTTGCAACCAAACTTTTTTCTAGAGATTAAGGTACATTTCAGCTACAGAATCCATCACAAAAAATTTATAACGACTGAACACCGCCATAAGTTTTCTATTTCTAATCCAATTCTACACAGTGTTCCGTTCCTCACGATAGCACCCTTAGCTTTTCATATTCGTTTCCAGATTCACATCCCTGCTCTTCGGACGTGGAACTGAAACGGCTAAATATGATAAGTACATTAAACTCGGACTTAGACAGCATTGTACAATGGGAATTAAGAAATCACGTAGAATCCAATGCTTCGAAAACTCAATGCTGCCTTCTGTCGGTAAACCGAGACGTACCCAACCATCTTTTGTGAAATGATCACATACTTAACTTCTCTTTTGAAGGTGCAAGAAATTCTTTTCCCCTTCTGATCTGGCTATTATCTATAAAAGTTATATACGTCCATAGCTTGAGTATAACTCCCATCTGTGGGCTGGTGCTCCAGCAACTTACTTAAACCTCTTGGACAGTATACAAAGACGAACCTTCAAAATGATCGGAGACAGGAACATAATCGATACTTTTACGTCACTCGAACACTGTCGTAACGTTTCCTGTCTGTCACACTTTTATCGTTACTTTCACGGTAAGTGCTCTAACAAAATAGCCAATTGCATTCCTCCCCTTAAACGATTCAACCGTAATACTCGCTCTTCCAGGAATGCTCATCAGTTGACTCTTGAACCCAATTTCGTTCGTACTGTCAAGTACAGTAACTCGTTCTTTAGCCGTACTACACGAATGTGGAATACCCTTCCACGCTCTGTCTTTCCCTCTCATGGTAATAAACTGAAATTCAAGACTTATGTTGACCGACATCTCTTTTCAAATGTCCTCCTACTTACCTAAAGCTCGTACTGTGTCTCTGGACATATATTATAAACGGTTGCTTACACTTTTTGAATAGGTTCATACATTTTGTTGTTGTCTTATTTGGAAAATCAAATTTTTCTAGTAAACGGCTCCAATGATTTTTTTGAAAAAATATTCAATAAATTTGAAAAAATTCCAAAATTATACCTCCTGCAAAATCATTTATATGATTTTTCGATTCTATCAAAAACGGTTTAGTTTTTCATCAAAATTTTTATGCAGAAGGAACTTTATAAAAAGTATTAAAATGCTAAAATTTTCAGTTTTAGTTTTCAGAGTTCTAAAAAAAATATATTTTTTTAAAATTGAATATTTCATACATACGTTACTTAGAAATTTGGTACAAAGCGGTTTTTTAATACTCTACTAAATAATTCATCCAAAAATAGATTTTATTTTCGAACTCAACGGGACCTCCCATACAAAAATGATATAAAACGGTTTTCAAAAATGTGAAACTTCCGAAAACGGCACCGACAAAATTTGAAATTGAGACAATATTCACTGTACCTCCCATAAAAATCTCAAGAAAAACCCGTCCTCAAAAATCTCACTTTTTCAAAAACGGTTTTCAGGATTTTGATAACATTTTGTGTGAGTATTTGGATTAGTTGAATATACTTTTACTGAACGAACCTCCCATACGAATATTGTACCAATTTAAGTAACTTTTTTTAGGAAAATAACTACTCCTTACTAATCGGGGTGAATTAGACCAGTAGACACCCATCACCCCTAGTGTTGTGACAGAACTTGGCTGGTTGGCTGGGTATAGAGGGCACTTATAATATATTTCTCGGTTAATTTCAAAATTGATTATATACCTAACTACCTGTTTTTTTTAGTTTTGGTTTTTTTTATGTTTTCTTTAATTTTCTAAATTAAAAAAAAAAGTCAAAACCTTCTTCCAGTAAGTTGTGTAAATGTATATACCTATCTGGCATATTTATTTATGTATATATATTTTCCATTACCACTACCACTGTATACCATTATCAAGACCCTTAACAAACATTCCCTTGAGTATCTAAAATAAAGAATTTTTGATTAACCACTTAACAACGTTGCGGTAGAGCCTGACAAACATGTTCCTCTGATGCTCACCCACCATGTCTACACACGAAGCTCCCGCTCCAGTCCTATTACGTTACAAGCAGCATACACCATACATTGTTAAAGTGGAGTAGTGGGCCGTGAGGGGAATGGTATGTAGGAAAAGTCTAAAAAGAATATTTTTCTTTTGAAGTTCCCCACAAATTGTATCACTCTCTGTTTGAAGTGCCTGTGCCGTAGATTGCGTCCTCCAGGAGCCAGCAGCTAGAAGCTTTCGTAGCAACAAAGTAACTCAAGAATACCGCAACAAGATAAGCATTAAGATGGCACGCAAGAAAATTCCGCAGTAAAAAAAAAAACAGAAGAAAAGGGACACAAAACTGCATGATAGAGTAAAGTTAAAAAGGGAAGAAGAAGAAGAAGAATAAGACATATACAAAAAATAAAATAGGTACGTGGTTTTGAATTGTTCGTTCCACAATGTTCTCTTTCAAGCTCAACAACTTTCAAGTCACGTTCCAAAAAGTTGTGAAGTATTTCAAAGTCTCGCCACATTCTCCGATTTGGTAGCGCGCGACATATTTGATTTCCGTCAGAGCGAGATAGACTATATAGATACTTCAGAACAGTAAAAAAAAAAACCTTAGATACCTACCATCAGATAAAGCATAATGTATAAACGACTTCATATAGAAAAGAAAAGCAGCAGAAAAAAGGATGTTACATCAACCAGCACGAAGAGATGAAAAGTAACGCTAAGGCATGCGATGAGTGCATAAAGATCAAGTTCCTAGATTGCCAGCCCCAATTCAGTGCAGCATAGAAAATGGCTTCTCCGGGATTTACATGGCTACGTGATTTTTCCCTCTGCACATGGGATTTCTAGATATTGCTACAATTCTGCTGCAGCTGGATGTTGTTGCTGCAGCATCACACAAAAAACCTTTACGACAGATAAACTTAATTTTAAAGAACACTCATATGGAGGTTGATGGTATCACATAAAAATAAAAATAAAATGGAAATGGAAATGGTAAAAATGACAGTGACAAAACTTCCCCTATATGTACTGGTACTCGTATCTCCATTTTTATGCGCGAATACGTAAATTTCTTTGCCACTCTGTATGTACCAAATGTAGATACAACAATCACTTGAGGCTGATTTCTCGTTGGGAAAAGTTATTTAATCATATTACTTATAGCTAAGTGTTTTGCTTTTGGCAAAATGTTACAATTTATCTAACCGCCTTCACTGTCTGTTTGGCTTAGCTAATTAATAAGGTTAGCAAAAGCAAACCATTGGCATACTTTTGTGCATGAGAATACGAGATTAGGGCAAATAGGAAAAATTAAGTTGCTTTCTACCAAGCAAATATGGGCTTCAATTCCATTATGAGCTTAGCGACCGTTTGGAAATGTAGAACTTTATTTCATAATTTCGGGGAAATATTTTCATAATTTATTTAAGGTTGTGTTCCAAAAATAACTCTGAATTTTTTTTTTTTGTTGTTTTGATGGAATAACTTTTTTTTTCTGTTCTTGAGTTTCTCATTGCAAGGCATTGGGTCTCCAGCACTTCTACTTGCCATATTGTACGATTTAAAGAGAGTTGTGCTGATTCCTTTTCGACCATTCTTCGACAAGTTCTTCCAGGTCAGCCCACTCGGCATAGGGTCTCCAGCAATCCTACGTGCAATATTGTACGATTTCTAGAGAGTTGTGCTGATTCCTTTTCGACCATTCTTCGCCAAGTTCTTCCAGGTCAGCCCACTCGACACATACGGTCTCCAGCACTCCTACGTACCATATTGTACGTTTTCTAGAGAGTTGTGCTGAGTCCTTTTCGACCATTCTTCACCAAGTTCTTCCAGATCAGCCCACTCGGCATAGGGTCTCCAGCACTCCTACGTGCCATATTGTATGATTTCTAGAGAGTTGTGCTGATTCCTTTTCGACCATTCTACGCCAAGTTCTCCCAGGTCGGCCCGCTCGGTTGGTTGCCAGCGTGAAAGCATTCTATTACATCGCTTGACTTGCAATACACTCGTTTCCCTTCTTAAGCGTAGGGCCAATTCATTAAGTCAATGGGTTCCTGACCTGTTCTTGTACGAAGTTCATCATGGGAGAAATCCTTTAATGTCTTACAGATTTATTAGGAAATAGGACTTTCCAAGTGAAACATTCCTAAAGAAGCACAGATTTAACGTTGAGTGGAAAAGTCGTAGCTTGAAATTTAAACTTATTTTGGACAGCATTCCAAATTTCCAGATTTGACTGTTAATATCCAGTTCAGGTCCTCAGTCAGTAGGGACAGTACTTCCAAGAAAAGATTGGAGCATGGCTTTAAGGTTTTGGACTACTCCTTTGTTAGATGCAGGATCCAGGAGTTTTAAAACACAAACATAATATGCCAGTAAGACCTAGGGTCTTATAAATTAGGCATTGTTTGAAGGAATAGAAGGATAGGACAGATTTTTGTTGGCACAGTGGATTGAGAAATTAGGTTTTGATTATCTCATTAAATCCCAGGGGTGGCGTTCAGTTGAGGGAATATAGAATAAATTGCTGCCTAGACTGGGGATCGAACCCACACATCCAGGGTAGCAGTCAAGCACTACCTCCACTGCGCCGGGGCCACCCCCGTCTGCGTCTGCCTTTCTTCCACGATAGCGTTGAAGAGGGTTCTCAAGGCATCTACTTTTTAAAATACAAAGATATTTCAACTTTTTGCACTGGGAAGTACTTTCCAACCTGTTTGGATCAAAAAATGGGCAGCTTTCCAGTCTTTTTTGCGCTAATGTGGTATATAAGTGCTCATTAAGAGGATATAGGGTAGTCAATTATGATAGCTCCATCGGCATTGTCAGCAAGGAATAATTGATTCACTTGTGAATCCGTAAGCTTATCCTGAAGCAGAAAGTCAAGGAGCTTAATAAAGAGAACTCTGGGAACTTTTCATTGAATCCGGCAGGGTCCCCCATATGTTTGTTTTAGCTTGCTCTTACATGCCCATGATCATAGTAGACTTTAGAACAATGAGGCTTGAAATCAACCAATACAATATGCAAATCTCGTGAGGAATTCCTGGTCGTATTATTTTTCGTAGACGGCCATCCAATGCCTGCTTCACTATCTTCATGATGTGTGACATCAGCTTGATTGAAAGTTAGCTGTTACAATTTTGTGTGCACCCTCCCCTTGAAGTAGATTGAAAGAAGTTATTCCCCCCCCCCCCACTGGTTCGGCATTTTGGCGATGAATCATAAACAATCTAGACATAAAGCTTCCATCTTTTTAAAAGAACTTAGAGATTATCTTGTTTTTCCTGTTAGGATTTTCACCTCAGCACTTAGTGCTTCGATTGTGATGTAGGCGACTTCTTCGTTGTTAGGTACAACTATTCGGAAGTATAGCCTTGGAGACTGTTCATCTAACAGTCCTTCACTATACTGTGGCCACCTGTGAAGAATTTTGTCGTCCTCCAGTTGTTGGCCTGGCTTGATTGCAAATATCATTCAATGAACTTTGATTTCATCAAAATGTAGACTGAGAAAATATCGAATTTCGATTATTAAAATCTCGGTTCAATAAATCAATAACTTAAAAAGTCGATGAAAGTTTTTCTATATTTTGATCAATCAATCTTACATACAACCAGTCGACATTTTTCGGTCGAGATTTTTAAAATCCATCTTATAAACTATTACAAAAATATATTTAGAAACTATTCAACTTATTTTCAAATCCGTATACAATTTTTTTATTTTCCAAAAATTAATAAATAATGTTATTCTTTTTTTTCAGCTCCGCAATTCGTCCGACACAATTGTTACCCTTCGCCGAGTAACGCTCGCCTCAACTGGCCTCTATAGATGTGAAGTTTCAGGAGAAGCGCCGGCATTCAACACAGTTTCTGAATCAGAAAAGATGACCGTAGTCAGTAAGTCATATCAAATCATAGATAAGAAAAAAAAAATAACCTTTTGTCATTTGATTGAAATTTCATATTGTCCTCATTTTTATCCCACAGTTTATTCTTTTGTTACTTATAAGTTTGTCAATGTCCTGTCTTACCTGTATTTAGATATACCATACCCTAAGCCCCGGGCCATGTTTTATTGTACACGATGAGTATTTTTTGTATAAAATATTCCCAAGCTTTCTTTGTCCATTGGCATTAATTCCTAAATAGGTTCGTATTCATTTCGTAAATGAAATAATGTCAACTCGGCCCCTGCTGATGTTGTTGCTACTGCTCCTGTTTTACCTGGACCATTCTATTGTTTTTGTCATGTGCGTCCTCAAAATCTGAACTCTGTATTCATAAGATTTAGCACGATTTTCTGTGAAACACAGCACAAGACACTTTTAAGATATAGCTTAGGTATAAGAGAGATGAAACGTGCAATGACATTTGGAGCAGGATAATTACCCCCAGCCTCAAAGCTCGAACTCATATATACAAACATAAAGAAGAGAATTTCGATTTAGGACACTTTGGATGGTAGGAGGACTTGTCGTTCTTAATCATGTTTCTTTATCTTATGAAAAAGACTTGAGACCTGATGAGAACTTTGTTTCGATTTGTTTTACTTTTAGCCAGGTTTATTATGTATGTATATAGTTTTGGGGTGTGTGGGGGGGAGGGGGATTATTGTTGTGGTTTTAGTTAATCAGAAATTGTGTGAAAGGATTATTGCTTTGAGCAACCACGTCGGAAATAATTCTTGTCGACGCGTCAACGGATTAAATACGTTGTAGGTAATTATTTTTATCTTTTGGGGGCGTTTGGTTATAATTAAATTAAAATCAATATAGATTAAAGTCGGTGTTCTATATAATTGGTCAATGGATTATAATTGATTTTGCTTTTTTATGAGGATTTTAATGAATTCCAAGTAAAGTTATTCCAAATTATGTAATTGAATCCATGATATAACCTTTGAAGTATGACTACCTTTTTTTGCGAGGAATCTACCTATGTATATTAAAATACTATATAGCACATTTTAAATGGAAATCACCATCTAGCTATCGACAAGATGTGGGGAGAAATTAGATCCCAGGTGGACAAGAGCAAGGGACTCCTGGATATCCCAAGACATTTGGGATTAAATCGAGCTTCGTGAATCGTTGAAGTCGCAAATAAATGTAAGGCTGATTTGCGTAGCGAGTATCGAATAGCACATAAGACAGTCTATCGTTGTGTGCGATGTGATTTTCTACCGAAGCGAGACTTTGTTTTACGAGGCCGAAAAGCAACTAAATGTTTCGATTTTGACGAGGAGCTCTATAGGCATTGGTATAAGTAAAATATGAATGATAGACCTTATTTTAAAGATTTTTCAAAAAAAAAAATTTGCAAACTTTTTTGATTGAGTATAATGGCGAGTTTAAGAAAAAGCTTAAATATATTTTGGTATTATACAGGTTTTTCTAAAAGTTCAAGGAAAAAAAATAATAATAGCGGAAAAATGTTGCATTTGAAAAAGTTATACAAATTAAAAATCCATTCTTTGGTTTGCTTTTTAAAATAATCAATTTTAGCCAACAGTTTCAGTAAAAAGTTAAACTTGAAACGCAATTTTTTTTTAGAACATTGATTTAAAAAAGCAATTGTTTTTATCAACACATCAAACAAACATAAATAGTTCCTCTTCATGAATGAAGGAGTATTTTTTGAGTGAGGCTCATTGACTTATGAACTGGTGAATACGGGTCTAATACTTTTAATGATAAAAGAAAAAATACCTATTAAAAATAGCTCCATTAATTTTTTAATTAAATTTGTGGGTCTTAAATTTTCTTTAAAATTATGGCTATAAATTTATTCGTTGGTATGCATGCGGTAGTGAAGTGACGCGCACAGAGGTTCGATTTGTTATTTAACATAAACACGAGGAAACACATATATATTTTTTATTTTAAATATTAATAGTAAGAAAATAAGTTATTGAGATTTTACTAAACTTTATGGGTTTTATTGCTAACCTATAGAAAAAAAAATAATTTTATATTTCGAACACATTTCGCTTTGATACGAGTATGTTTAGTTTACTATTTGGTAGCAAGGCAACCAGTTACCCTTAAACTGCCCCGCTCACGCAACTGAATTGCCCTCCTGAGGATATATGTTAAATTGCCAGGCAGTCGAAATTATAAAGATATTTTTGATTAATATTTTAAATTTTTAGAAAAATAACATTTTACCAAAAAAAAAAAATTTCAGAAATTTTTTTCCAGAAAAACAAATTGTGTATTTTTTCCCGGCCCAGGACAGACTTTTGATCTCGTCAAAATTGAATAATTTTAATATCGTCTCGATCTTTTTTTGGTTGCGTCCTGATACGTAACTCAGAATTTCTCCAATACAGTATTTTTTGTTGAGAAAAATTAGAAAAAAAATGTTTTTGATAGCTTCTTATTTGCATTAAAATATTCAATTTTATATTTTAAATACAAAATTCTGAATAATTTTCTTTAAAGAAACATAACCGAGACTCTCAACGTGATACCTTCTACAAAACTTTAATGCTTCATAAGTAGTTTTTGGGTATAATGAAATAAAACCAAAATATGGAATGTAACATTTCTTTTTTTAAAGAAAACTTTAAATTTTATGACATGAACAATTTGAAAAATCAGGCCATAATACCTATGGAGAAATACGAAATTTTCCAACACAGGTTAAAAAAATTGAAGGCAGGTAGATTAAATTAAAATAAAATAATCAAACTCTTTAGTGGGTGATACAACATCACCATCATCATCATCGGCTCGACAACCAGGGTCCGGTCCTTGACTCTTTCAACGAGTCTCTCAACCTATCCCGGTCTCGAGCCGACAAAATCTAGTTGCGCACCCGAAGACTTTCGGGCGACTTGGTCTACGCCATTTCTCAAGGGCAAACACGGTGTACCACGCTGCCGTTTACCATAGAACGTATACCACAAAGGACGCTCATGCGAACTTATAAATGCCCTGCCCACCGGAGTCTATCGAGCTTAAATTTTCAAGACTCAATTTTCTATCAAGTATCAAGTATCAAATATGTATCAAGTCTTTTTCATTTTTTATTAACGAAGGGTCTTTTCAAAGCAGTTGCATTCATGTAGCCAGAAAATAATCTAAATTCCTCCTTAAGGTCGGGATTTAGCAATCGAAGAAAAAAAATCCTGAAAACTTTTTAAATTACCAAAAAACAAAATAAATAAACCCTCTCGAGAACAGTTAACTTGATTTTCTTGCGCTCGTCCACCAAAATCCACAATCCTACATAAATATATAGATTCACGTTATACGTTATAATATTTACATTTATTTCCCACAAGAAGTTTCTTTTGCTTTATGGTTAAAATATCGGACTTTTTTCTTAATTTATAGAATTCTCATAAAGTATGTATATATATAAATATAAGCTGACGAATTTATGGCATGGCAAAGAAAAAGCAAAACATACTTTGGGAGGCGAGGTCGTTGTTATGGGTGGCAACTGGCAACGAAAGTTAATCATAAAATTTCTTTAGCAAATTATCTCTTATTCTCTGGTCGAAAGCATTTATACAAAAATAATAAAAAGCAAAACACCATAGCTTTAAATATTTTACAATATATACTAACAACAACAAGGATACGCTAGAAATTCCCATCACTATACAACGCGCCTTCCGCCGAAGGCAAAATATTAAAATTCTTCGTAAATCAAAAAGATAAAACAAGAAGAAGTAAAACATTCGCATTATTATCCTGCGTTGGTTTTTCCTTGGAAATGTTGGACCCTACAAAGGCTAACTGAATAAATTTTGTTTTATGTTTTTCTTCTTTTATTTTACAAACAGAAAAATTCAAATATTTAAAAACCTTTTGAATTTCTTTCATTTTCATTGAAACAGTGACTCCAAATCACGGCCCAAAAATAACAGGTGGACAACCTCGATATCAGATAGGAGATGTTGTTCGGGTAAATTGCACATCGGCACCATCCAAACCGGTTTGCCATTTAAGTTGGCTAATAAATGGTGAGCCAGCAAATCAGTCACACCTCAAAAAATTTGACAATATTATTGTGGGAAGAGAAGGCCTTGAAGTTGCACGACTTGGCCTTGAATTCAGGGTCAGAGGATTTCATTTTAAAAATGGAGATATGAAATTAAAAGTAAGTTACTTCAAAATGAAAATATATTCAATCCTATAGTAATAATATTTTTTTTTTTTAAAGTGTGTGGCAAAAATTTCCTCACTTTATTGGCAAAGCAATGAAGAAAGTGTCGAAAGTGACAAACAGCAAAGGGCTCCAGCGTTGGAGTCACGTGAAACAGTAGCTGCTAAATCCCAAGTTCATGGTAAGGATAATAAATCATAAGCAACTTGATTTATATTAAAAACATCTATTTTCTACAGGATCATCGGCGGCGACACAAAGTCAAAGTATACATTGGATAAGTACAACAATATTAGCCCTCGCATCAACAAAATCCCTCCTTGCATATTTTAGTCATTTCAGGTAACTATTACCTGTATAAAATATACCTAAATAAAAATAAGAAAATATCAACTCTAACGCACTGAAAAGATGAACTAAAAACCCATATTATTCAAAATGCCAAATGTAAAGTCCTAAATTCTTTTTCCAAAAAAACCAAACAAAAAAAATAAAAAAAAAATTTTAGTATTAATATTTCAAACTACAATGAAAATTATAATAAAATTTTGAAACCTTTTATGTAAAAAGATTTTTCATTTTTATTAAAATTTAAAATAAAAAAAATATAGCTTTAAGATGAAATCTTTATAAAAGTTCATATATTTATATTTTATTTTTTTGTTTAGTATAACAGTGTGCATATATAATAATATCATTGTAAAAAGTAAATAAATTTATTAAAATACAAAAATTAGTTTTAACTAAAAATATTTTATTTTAGAAAAATTTTTTTAAAAAACATAATTATTAAAAACTAAATTAAACTAAAAATAAAAAATTAAATATAGGTTAAGTAATTTTAATGTAGATTCTAAGTGAATGTTTAAAACTAATCATTTACGAGTATAAATAATAATAATAATATTATAATAGTTAACTGCACTTATGTCTTTATAAACAAAAAAAAAAAGAAAACAAAACATTTATGAACCATATCGTTATTGAAATATTATGTTTGAATTTTATGCACAAAATATATTTTTTGTAAGTTTTGATTTATTTAAAAAAAAATAAATTGGCAGAAATTCAATAAGAGAAATAAAAAAGTTGAAAAAAAATAAATTCTACCTGGTAATAAATGAAAATGAAATAAAAAAGAAACAAAAAAAATAAAAAAAGTGTTTTATTTAAAAATCAAAAATTTCTTGAGCTGAGTTTTAAGTGATCTGTCAATCATCTACCGAAATTCCAATTGTTCAGGAAACCACTTTTTTGTCTTTATTTGAGTTTAACTTTTTTCAAGATTTCTTTCAAATAAAATATAATAAATCATAGGAACATAAATTACGTTCTAAAACCCAACGAAAACATTTTTCAAATGCTTTAGTTAAATGCATTAGTTAAAACCGAAAGGCAATTTTACATAATCTCATACATAACTAAGAAAAGAAAGCAGCAGATTGCAACTTTTTCTAAATATTGTGTCATTTGTGATTGAACATTTGACAAAACAATTAAAATAATGTAAAATAATTTTATTATTCCAAAGAATATTTAATCAACTTCGTACTCAATTTCACACTTTGAACATTTTGGCACAGAAAGTACGAAATGATACACAAATTATTCTCATGTCAATCGAAAAGGCATTTCTCAAAACCAATAACAAAGGCATTTTCGAAAAAATTGAGAACTCAACCGGTGATTCAAACTCGATGAACATTTACTCTCACGTACTCTAGGTATTGAAGATAGACTTTCTAGATCGGTACAAACCTTCTATCAAGTAAACAAATACATGTATATGATTTTTTTCATTTCAAGCTGTCAATGAGGTTTTTAGCCATAGTTTTGATACTGTACAAATAAATTATAAACCGTTAAAAGCCAAAATCACAATAATTTTCCTATATGGGTTACTAATGATTGGCCGACTAAAAAATGTTGATTGGTCAATTGGTACATTATATAAAAAAATTCGAGAAAAATGTCTGCTGATTTTTTTGTCTTACGAAAATTGGGACCAAGATTCAAAACGAATGCAGCTTAAATCTATTAGTCGTACAAAACAAAAGGGAGATAGAGATAATAAAAATTGACGAGCTATTTCAAAAAGTAGATACAATTTTTGTCGATATTTTCATAAATTGAATGTATGAAATCGATATTTATTAATTTGGGTAATTGTATTCAATCCTTCATTTATTTTTCAATTTTTGAAATAAAAAATACAAATTGCATTTAAATTATAAAAAAAATTCCTTAAGTGAAGTTTTTTGAAAATATAGACATTCACGAAAAATTTATTAGACCTTCTAATTAAAGACAACATTTGAGAATGATACAACCGATAGCTAGTTCCTAGCACTTTCAATCTTTTTACCGATTTGAGGTATTAGGATAGGATGTCTGATTTTAGACCCTTCCAAATTACAAATTGTTTTTATTATTAAAAAAAAGCTTTTCCACTGTACTACTTTAAAGAATAGTCAAATTAATATAATAAGTGTGAAGATGAGTAGACATTACAAGTTCTTAAATGAACGGTTAAGCTTAACTTGAATGGCCCACAAAGCTAAGACCTACCAGCGTTACCAAGTCTTTAAATTTTAACTTTTTAGGAAAAAATTAATTTTAGGATTTTTGGACAGCTCAGCGTTTTTGTGGTCTTGACTTGATAAATTAAAAAGAATTAAAAAATCAATAAATCTTTACGCCTTTGCTGAAATACAGTCAAGAATGCGAACGTGTTTAAAATTACAAAGAAAATTTGCATTTTTTCAAATATGGCGCATGCTACAGAAGTTCTGTAAATCACGTTACTTCACATTTTAGAATTTAAAATTTTTGATTAAGGCCCCTTTTAATACCAGTTTTTTTCATTTATGTAATTGATATTTTAGAATATTTTTCAATTTGAATATTATATTTAATAATATTGTTTTTCAAAGTTCTTACTACTTGTACTTTTGACAATAGCACTAGGATCATCATTTTTATGAATAAAGCTTTTCTCAAACCAGTTTGAAATTTTGGTCGTTTGCGTCCTTATCTTCTTCAAAATAACTACGTCGCTTTTACGCCAGCTTTAAGAGCTATTGCATCCGTTGAAATGAAAGCTAGACTCTTTAGTTCTCGAGTGTGAAGTAAAAATTCTTCAGAAAATTGTTTTGGTAATGAAAAAAAATGGACGCTTTTAAACTCTGGATTTCAAAATTCTGTTTTCAAAAATTGTGTAAATCATAGAAGGAAAGTTTATTTTTATAATGAACAGAATTTTCAAATACAAAATTTTGAGATATACAAAATTATGAAATAATGTATTTACCGAAATTTAAAATACAGAATTCTGTTTTTTTTCAGAATTTTAGATTACATGAAGTTTTGATAAACAGAATTTTGGCAGAATATAGAATTTTGGAATACATAATTTTTTAATCTGAATTTCGGCACTTGCACGGCACCCCATATAATATTTTACCGTTGGGCCTTCGAAGCGCTTGGGCCGTGTGACCTGCGCCACCGCCTCTGTTCCTGATGAGTGTAGATATTCAAGATATTTTGTGGTATCCATAAATATTTATTTTAAATATTCAAAAAACTACTATACCACCCTTTTTCGAACTTCTTAAAATAGGTAATATTAAAATAAATATGGAAAGTTTTTTTGCGTTTTTTGCTTTGTTTCAATATAAATCTGTTACCATGAAAAATGTTCACACACACAAAATATTAAAAAAAAAATTATATTGAAAGTGAGTATCCCTTTGGCGAGGGATAATGTTGTTCAAAACTTTTTTTTTTCTTCTTGCTGGCCACCTTAACGCATATTTAAAAGAAATTTTCAGCTAAGAAGTTGCATAAAATCAATAAGAACACCAGGGAGGTGAATAATGTAAATATAAATATTTTTTTTTGACTTAAGGGATCCGGCAAAATTATGTAAAACTTTTTTGTTTCAACTTTGTTTTTTTTGGAATTTTTGGTGAATTAAGCAGTTTTGTAAAGAAAAAAAAATTCTTAAAGCAGCTCATTGATGGATGACCGAAAAAGTCCAGTTGAAAATCTTACAATGTAGTTGAGGCTTGCTATAGATTCCACTAAAATTTTATAAATGGTATACAACTTTGAAATGGAATGAAACAAAGATGAATTTTTATAATTGACATAAAATTGACTTTATTCGAAGGATAATCTTTTGACATTACAATTTGAATATGATGGCATAGAACCGCCGCGGCTGACTCGGGCGTAAGGCGGCGAATGTTCTGCCTTTGCAGTTCCACGTTCAAAGCTTAAGGCTCTCAGCAAAGCAGTTCAAGGAATTAGTAGTTACAGCTAGATCATTTATAAAAATAAAGAAAAGAGTAGGACACAAAACAGAGCCTTGAGGGACACCAGCATTTATTTTGTGGATTTGAAACCATCCAAAACGATTTGTATTGAACGTTCAAAGAGATAATTACTAACCCAATAAATGAGAGAACTGTCAATACCAAAAGCACCCATTTTTGATAACAGAGCTGGCTACCTGGATAGAAATATCTAGGGCAATAATATTACTCTCACCAAAACGGTGTAATTATTGGTTCCACTTTTCAGTGCTACTAAATCACCAGTGGATTTTTACTACGAAACCCGTATTGCCGATCATTAAGGAGTTTCCGGTCTTCAAGATATTTCTTTAGCTGACGTTGATCAATGTTTCCATGACCTGGGAAAGAAGGAACGTTTGTGCAATCAGCCGATAATTTGACGGTGAAGATGACACACCTTTTTAGTGATTGGTTGGACGAGCGCAGTTTTCCAACTATTCGGAAAATATTCTGAATAACTTGTCCTGGAATAACTTGTGTAAAGGTTTTGCCAATGTGGAAAAACAATTCTTCAATACGATTGGTGATATTCCATCAGGGCCAGCAAATTTATTGGTGTCGTAAACACAATCACTTAACAGCTGTTAAAATGGACGTCAACTTAAAGTTCTATACCTTTTAAAAAAACACCCTTTATAATGGATTATTAAATAATTTATTTAAACTTTTCTTCATCAGTTACCTATGTATATCCCCGGTCTCCCCTCCCAAAAACCAATGATGTTGATACAAAAGATTCATACTCAAAGCAAACAAAATAAATGTTTTGAAATTTTCAATTCTCGAAGCATAATTTTCCGCAAGGCACCAACATAACTCAAACGCATCAACTAAAATCCTATAATCATTGTATAAGTTTTTAATTTCCAATTCTGTGTGATTAATATCCCTGAATTATGTTTACACATGAAAATTCAAGTCTTGTTTGCTTTATCATATAAACTCATTGAAAAGGACGCCATTGACGTTCCTTTCCTAATGATTCTATTCAGATGTATCGAATGTGTGTCCTTTTTTTCTTTAGGCATGTTGATAGTGAAAATTTTGGTCTTTTTTGCGTGTTTTGTTATAAAGCCTTTAACCAAAACTAACGAACAAGAGTGTCCTCATTCATCGATTGATACTTGATGATTTTCGTTAGGCATCAATTCGAAGCCAAATGCAGGCAGGCAGCCATCATTTGGAATGTGTCGGTCTCACCGCATATCATTTTCCAACTAACCTATTTCGTTGTTGCGACCACTATTCGCGCCAGAATGGTTAGTATAGAAATCATTGCTCCTATCTACACTACATATGTTCCTGTTCCTCTTCATGCCGTGTGTCCTAGTATTGTTGGGATGTGCCTTTGCCTGCCACTACCGCACGGCGCACTGCACTGCTACTACCACACAGAGGAGGCACACTCCGATTGGAAATATGCAAATTCATTTAAAATTAAAATCGATGCCTGCGGGTTTTCTGGGACGACTGCGAAAATAAATAGCGGGACTGTGAACGATGAAAAACGAGGAGCTGGGATTTTGGGATTCTCTCTGCAAATACATTTGCGGAATGGAATGTGTGTGGAAATATCGATGAAAATCGATGTGGATACCGCAAAAGTTCGCCATCACTAGCAACCACATAAAGCGCTGAATGGAGAAGGATATGTTATTATGATGATGAAAAGGAGCTAAACCACCCACATTTTATTCTATATCACCTTCAACAGCACCTGGTATTGACGCGACTTTGACGTGCAGTTTCCGTGGTGGGTGATGGTGATAGTGGTGGTTGGTGACTTGTGGTTTATTTCATTGAGATTGACCCAACTCACATATATGTATGCCTGGTGGAATAATAGCGAACGCAAACAACTCTGACGCCATTTAAGGCTTGATATCATATACTTGTGCGTTGCTATAGGGCTTTATGATATGTCTGGTATTGTATTTGTTGGTAATGGTTGTCTGTGATGACACAGTTCTTGTCAATCAGAATGTTTTGTTAAAATTTAATAAATTCGATATCTAGATCCTCAGATATTCTAGGGTTTACGAGTAC
Organism: Syrphus vitripennis; assembly: GCA_958431115.1. Taxonomy (NCBI): domain Eukaryota; kingdom Metazoa; phylum Arthropoda; class Insecta; order Diptera; family Syrphidae; genus Syrphus; species Syrphus vitripennis. Next base: position 133,445,644 of record OY288108.1, on the reverse strand, counting down.
TTACCTGTACAGACTTACGGTTTTTATACCTACTTTTTTGTTTTTGTTTTCTCAATCTTACTCAAACATTTAATTTAAAACTATTCAATACCTACTCAGTTTAAGAAAATAATTTGTAAAGGCAATACTTTAATGTTTTTTTGAGAGGTATAGAACTTTAAGTTGGCAACACTTCTTTAACTAGAGGCCATTTAACAGCTGCTAAGTGATTGTGTTTAATTTGGTTTGGCATTTCAACATGCATGAACGGACTGACGCCTGAACAAAGGTTAGACCTCGACATCAATAAATCTGCTGGCGCTGATATAATATGACCAATCGTACTGAAGAATTATTATCGGCCGAGTGCACAAACGTTCCTTCTTTCCCACCATGGAAACATTGATCAACCGTCAGCTAAAGAAATATCTTGAAGACAGGAAACTCCTTAATGATCGGCAATACGGGTTTCGTAGTAAAACATCCACTGGTGATTTAGTAGCATATCTCACTGAAAAGTGGAACCAATAATTACACCGTTTTGGTGAGAGTAATATTATTGCCGTGGATATTTCTATCCAGGTACCCAGCTCTGTTGTCAAAAATGGGTGCTTTTGGTGTTGACAGTTCTCTCATTCAATGGATTAGTAATTATCTCTCTGAAAGTTCAGTACAAGTTGTTAAGGATGGTTTCAAATCTGATGTCCACAAAATAAATGCTGGTGTCCGTCAAGGCTCTGTTTTGTCTCCTACTCTTTTCTTAATTTTTATAAATGATCTATCTGTAACTACTTATACTTTGAATTGTTTTGCTGACGATAGCACCCTCAGCTTTGAATGTGGAACTTTAACGGGAGAACATGATCAGCTTACTAAATTCCGATTAAAGTAAAATTGTTGCATGGGAATTCAATGCTCTGAAAACCCAGAGCTCTCTTTTGTCGTTGAAGCGAAATATTCCCCTGTTGCCATATTTATGAATGGTGTTCGCATTGAGAATACTGAAAAGTTTTCAATTTTTGGTACTACCATTTACTGGATGAAGCCAAAAACGCAGCGAAGTGCTTTGTGTTTGCTGTTTCTTATGGCGTCGCACGAACTTTTTTTTCCTTGTGACTTAACTATAATCTACATAAAAGGCATATATGCATCCGAAGTTAGAGTACAATTCCCATATATGGTCCGGTGCATCTAAAACCTCCTTGCACCTTATAGACAGCATCCAAAATAGAGCTTTAAAGCTGATAGGTGATAGTTCAATTTATTTCGTGAAGTGTCTCTTGCCTGTCCTTGTTTTATCGTTACTTTTTTAAACAGTGTTCTAGTGAAATATCTAACTGCATTCCTTCCGTTAAACTATTTCGCCGTAATGCACGTTCTGCTAGGAATGCACATCAGTATAAATTGCAGGCAAACTTCGGGCGCATAGTCAAATACAGAAATTCATTCTTTAGCCGTACAACACGAATGTTTAATTGCTTGCCCGACTTTATTTTTCCTCCCCAATTCAATGTCCAGTCGTTTCAGACAAATGTACATACATCGTTTTCACCTACTTACTCCTCCCTCTATTTCCTAAGCTTTCGCACTGTGTTAATATTTAACATTAAATGCTCGTCAATTTACAAAAAAAAAAAACAAATTCTGCAAATTTATCCCGATCCTGGTTTTCACAAGAGAATTCTGTTTAGCTATGAAGCTCACTTTTAGTTGAATGGCTACCTGAAAACAATCGTACTTGAAGTGTAGATAGCTTATCCTCAAGTGTATGTTGAGATACCGTTAATTGGTGTGCTTTATGGGCTGGTGGAATCATTGGTCCGTGCTACCTTAAAAACGATGCTGGCCAGAAAGATACAGTCAATGGTGACTCAATTGAACAACCATGATATACAGGAGCTATGGTTTCAACAAGATGGCGCTACATGTCACACAACTTGTGCCACAAATGATTTATTGAAGGAAACGTTTCATAACCGCAAAGTTTCATGTTTTTTGACACGGACCCGTGAATTGGCCTCCAGGATCGTGCGGTTTAACGTCGCTAGACTATTTTCTGTGGGAATGTGTGAGGTCGTTAGTTACAAAAAACAAACAAACAAAAAATGCAAATATTTTCCATGGACATGGAAACTTCGAATCCTTCCTAACAAGACAATCCTATTACTTTAAATAAAATCATAATATGCAGCCAATATAATGAATTTAAAAAACAAAAAATATTGATATGACAAAGAAAAACTTCATCCTTTGTCTTTGGCATATTACATTGTATATCTATTCTCAAATTGTATAATATCTTACAAAACAAAACAAAGAAATAAAACAATTAAATCAATTTTCAATTTCCATTTGAAAATAATGAAAAATATCCTTAACGACATTTTCTTCGTTATCTTATATTGGTTCGTTATATCCTTCTCATGGTTATAGATGGGAACATACATATTTTTGTCTTCACACGGACGACTTCATCGTCATCGTCATCGTCGTCGTCGACAACGTCTTCGTCATCGTTGTTGTATACTTTATTGTATGTCACGACTCACAACGACGAGCGACGATCCTGGCATTGCATTGAGTTTATTAGATTGGGGGTGTTCTCTGATGCATTGTAATAAGCTGGCAACCCTTCTTTTCCACATCCATACTCTTTTATAAAATCGATGATGTCGATGTAACAAAGAAAAAATTCTGGGTAAAGTGCTGTTGCATTTGAAACTTACTGCAATTTATTATCCTTGAATTCTATGAGTTCATATCCTTTGAGTGAGAAGTTGAATATGTCATTGTGTATTGAACAATAAACGGATAAGTGATCTTTTTGTATACAATTTAAGAAGTTTACAATTTCTATGGAGGTTTTTGTTTTTTTGTTAACCTTCTTGGTGATGTCATGTCAAACTTGACATAGAACTTAAATTGTTATGCTTGACGGTTAGGGATCTATGCCAGTAGGATTGCAAAGAAGTTCGTGGTTCATGCATATGGAACTAAGCTGTTTTTCTCGTTTTAGGTATACCTGCTCCTTTTATGTAACAAAAAAAAATATTTGAATTCAATTCAGAGGAGTTTTGCGCTGCATTTTTGTTTTTGCATAAGAACTACACTCAGAGAAAAAACCATGTTAAATCAAGTCATTATTTCTCAACACGCGGTGAATAACTTGTTCAACTAGATACAAAATCCTAATGTCATGTTAAATCAATACCAGATATTTCCAAAATCTACTTGACCTGACCATTAATGCGTCAGGCGAACAGCATCTTTTTAAACTAACTACATTACATTGTCAAAGATTTTGTCAGGTTAGTTAAACAATAAATATGTAGTGTTAAAATGGACAGTAAATATTCCTTTAAAAAAAGGGCACCCTGTAAACTTAACAACACTCTGGTTTGAAAGTTTTTACAATTTTTTCTGTCAGCTTTTCTAATCGTTAAGGTCATTTTATATGCTTTTTTGGAAAAAACATAAATATTTCGAAAACTGCACTAACGATTTTGATGAAATTTTTTCAATGGTGGTCAACATATGCTATTATGCATTTTTTATTGGAACCTTCTATAGAACTTTTTTGGTTTTCTCATAAACGGTTTGAATAATCAAGATCAACATTTTTTATGAAAGAGTTCCTTTACAATCTTAATAATGTTGCAAATCAAAATTTTCAAAAAAAAAATACTTTTTCGATTTTGAAAAAAAATCTTGATTTTTTTGAAAACTTTCATAATGCATGCATTTTCATAATCGTCTGACAAGTTGTTTCTTTGTCTTTTCCTAGCTAACCTGGAGTTTATGTTATTCATAGACCATTGCTCAATCCTTAAAATAAAGGTTGACTCTTTGACTAAGTTGTTTTTTTCTATCTGTCAAATAATGGATTCGATTTCAATGGATTGATAGGCAACAGTACTAAAATTGTAGTAGAATTCTGTTTTTTACTCAACAGACCTGCCAAATTCTTTATGAATAGCAGCTGTTTTTAAACAATGTGTTAACTTTAGACTCGAGGCCAGTTAGACTCGGTTTTAGAATTTTACTATGAATAAGTATGCCCCAATAAGTACTTTGAAAATGGATGGATTTTTTTCCAGTGACGTTAACTCCATCTATACACCGACATCTTAAATATAGAAACCATTGTAGGTACACCCACCTATAGATTCATTTTGACATGATGGGAAGAAAAACTGACAAGGACATCCTTTTATTTCAGAGGTATTTGTCCTCATATATAGATAGCTACTCTGTGACTATACCTTTTTCTCGGTCAACAAGAATACACAAGGGTTTTCTTTTTTTTAGGTTTGCAGGAAGTTTCTTTTTACTGAGGTATTTTTATTTTTAGGTTTAGTTATCATAATGTTAAGGTAAAGTATGGATTTTTCAAAACTCAAACAACAGCCAGTTTTTAATGCCCATTTTTTGAAAAATTGTTTATCAAAACATTTGACAAATCAATAAGCGATCTAGTTTGTCAAATTAGTGGAATTTCATTTTTTGGCAATTTTTTTTCGAATTTTTTAACACATAGATTTCGAAAACGTTAAGCGATTCGAGTAGAATAAGTAAAGCTCGTGCTGCCTTCGGTAACCTATCCCAAATTTGGATCTCCAGTCAAATCAAATCTTCTTACGTACTAAGTTGAGATTCTTCGACTCTAAGGTCAAATCAGTGCTATTGTACGCTTGCAAAACGTGCTTCATATCAACAAACTTATGTCTGCCTATAGAGTCAAGGGCTATCTGATCTCGCATGAGTATTATCAAAAGAGGTAAAATTTGGCCAGAAAATCCACAAGATGTTGCGCAGACAGGATTTCACTGTAAACGTATAGTAGGACGGTTTCAATGTTGGAGTGGAACATTTGTAGCTTGGTTTTTAAACTTAAAGAATTATTTCTCCATATTTTGGACAGCATTTCGAAAGCAGCGTTTACGTTCTTGAATGGACCTTAATTCCTCCGTTTTCAGTCGAAAATGCTGCGTGCAGTGCACCACTCCTCTGTCAATCTTCCATTCTGCAGAACGTGATACAATTTTAAGCATCATATTTTGCCTTGATAATTAATTTACTTGTGATACCCAAAGCAAGTCAGATAAATTAATTATTAATTGGTGATCCATGTTCAACACACTGTTCGATGATGATCTGCAAGGCTTTAATTTCTTTACAGTTCTTCTTTAGTTTTCGCACTGCATTCATCATCCGGGGTCCGGTTATGGCCACTCTTTCAAGAAGTCTCTCCACTTATCGCGGTCTTGAGCCGACACCATCCAGTTGCTCACCCAAAGGCTTCGGGCGTCCTAGTCTATGCCATCTCTCCAGCCTTACCATGGTCTACCACGTTGTCATCTACCATAGATTGTACCACAAAAGACTTTCCGAGCCGGTTCCTCTTCGCTCGGTGTCTACCGAACTATGCCTGCTTCAAGGTAAATTGCGTACAATTCATGATTGAACCGTCTACGAAATCGTCCTTCCTCACATATGGGGCCAACAATTCTCCTTAAGACTTTTCTCTTGAACGTGGCTAAGAGGTTGGAGTGTCTTATGCTAAGCACCCAAGTCTCGGATCCATACGTGATTTTTGTAAAGCTCTCTGTTTTCGAAGTTCGATCATTGAGAGGTTGCACTAGCTCATTGGATTTTGTTGGAGCTTGGATTGCCATAAAAATTTCTTCTTTTGACAGAAATAGCCTTCTATTGCTTTTTTTGTTTGTTTGAAAGTTTTGAATAAATATTTAAAAATGGAAGAAAAAATGTTTAAATTTATAACGAAGTCATTATAATTTAATAATAATTTTCAAACTATTGCATATTTTTAGGAATTTTAAATAAGTTACAACTTCCTATTTCTGATAGTTCTATATTGGTGCAATGCAACAATCCCTGTAGGAGGAAGTACGTGCAACCCACTCTTGGGTTTTTTTTTTTGATAGCCTGTAAAGGAAATTCTAACTATCGAGTTGAATACAGGTGTATTCAATTTTATGTAATTCAAAACATTGAACAATGTTTCTCTTTTTTCTGTTATTGGATGAACTATACCTCTACACAATAAGCTAAGAGAAAAAAATGAATATAAATAGAATATAGTTTAAAGGATTTCTCAGAGGACTATTTTTGTATTGATTTTACTTCACAATCATACCAATTCAATAGATGTTTCATATTGATTTGCATCCTTTGGACTTAAAGAAATTTAACATTTAAACCAATATATAATTTTAAACGTCCTGACGGACAGCTGCAGTTGTTGATATTGATGAATTTCTCTCAAATGCAAGTGCATTCCTTCTGCGGAATATGTCAAAAGTTAAACTCGAAACAAAAATATAAACAAACTCAACTAGGACCTATACAATATGTAAAACCCTATGAATTTAAAAAACATCGAAAATGCAAAATCGCTAAGAAAATAATTTTCCTTCCTTCACTTCTGCTACACCCAAGCCAATGTACAAGCATAGCTGTATGGTTGTTTCGTAATTCGAAATTGAATATTGGAAAAAAAAATCCATCTGCAGCAGAAGAAGATGGAAACAGAAGTTAAGTAGTGTTTGTTGTTTTTTGAGTAACAAGGCAACTTACGGAGTGCTTGTGGGTGGAAATGAAAATTTCAAAAAAAAGAAAAATGTCATTTCTTTGGGATTTCTCAAATTGTTGTGATAGAAGGGTTTCTTTTTTTTTATTTTTACCAAAGTTCTTCTGAGAGATTTATTGCGAAAAAATTATGCCACCCGAGAAAGAAAAATGCACGTTTTTGTTGGCATACATTTTGAATAACTTTAAACTCTAAAGATTTTGAAAAATTTAGTACGAAGAAATTACTAGTTTAAGAGCCGAACAAAAATAAAATTTTGGATAAATAAATTGTAGGTTTTTTATGATTTATTTTAGGTTACCAAAACACTAAGAGCAAAAATTTATTTTTTTTTAAATAATTATAATTTATTTAAATAATTATTTGTATTTTTCATTTAATTATATTTTATCACAAAAGAAAAACATGACAAAGCGACTTAAAATTATTTTAATTAACTTCCCTCTCAGAGTGATTCTTGTTTAGAATCTCTCTTTTCTTTTCCTCTGCATCTCCTTCTATACATAAAACCAAAGTTATCAAAGAACATCCGATTTCTATAGAATACGCGTTCGGTGTCTTTGTTTAAGCCAAAAGAAATAAAACATCCACGCGCACAAAGACCTAGAGCAATCAGGAAAATAAAGAAAATATGACTTCACAAAGAAATAAATTGATTTAAAAATAATAAGGAAATTCGTTGTGTTATAGTACTTTGTTTGTATGTGCCTCATTAGTATCTTTCAAGAGAAAATTAAAAACAAAAATAAAATGCATGACTGAATAGCAGTTCGTTCGTATCTAGTGGTTTATACATTTTTATAATATATGTTAGAAAATATAAAATGTTATAAAATTATAGAAAAGTAAAAATTTAATTTATGTAAATAGGAAAGAAGGATTGAGTTAAAAACAATATTTGAAAAAATTTAAATAGCTATTTTTCAAAATTCTGCATAATTTCAAGTGTTTTAGTTGACAGTTAAAAATATTTTAATATGTCAAGTTTTTTTTTAATGTGAAAATAAAAGAAATTCCAACAATTCGGAAATAGGCTCAATCCTACATAACTATATGAAAAAATATTTTGTCCTTTAATCACTTTTGGTTCTCACCGAACAGTGGAACAAATCTTTACATCGTTTTGGAGAAGGTAAGATTATTGCACTTGATATTTCTAAAGCATTTGATAAAGTTTGGCATCATATTCTTTTATCGAAAATGCGTGCTTTTGCTATCGATGAAACCCTTCTTCGTTGGATTAGTAACTTTCCGTCGAATTGCTCTATGCAAGTAGTATTAGACGGATTTAAGTCTGAAACCCACAACATAAATGCTGGTGTGCCACAGGATTCTGTTTTGTCTCCGACCCCCTTTCTCATTTTCATTAATAATCTCCTGTCTGCAACTACTAATCCATTAAATTGTTTCGCTGATGATAACACCCTTAGCTTTTCGTATTCGTTTCTCGGTTCACATCCATGCTCTTCGAAGGTGGGTTGAATTCCACCCCTTAAACGATTCAACCGTAATACTCGCGTTCCAAGAATGCTCATCAGTTTACTCTTGAACCCAACTTCGGTAGTACTGTCAAGTATAGGGATTTGTTCTTTAGCCGTACTACGCGAATGTGGGATACCCTTCCACGCTCTGTCTTTCCTTCTCATTGTGATGATCTGAAATTCAAGATTCAAGACTAATGTTCACCGACATCTCCTTTCCTAACTAAGTTTTTCGACTTTTTATTTTCCTAACTCTGAGGTACCATTTCCTACCAAAATACTTATCCCATTTTTTTTGTTTTGATTTTTCAGTTTTATCAATTTCATATGAAAAAGCATGGAAAAATTTTAAAAAAAATGCTTTTTTGGAATTTCGGGGTAAGAGAGTTCCATATTTTCACAGCTTGATTACCTGTACATTAGGTTTGAAAATTTTGCAATGATATTTTTGAACTTCCGGATTGCCAAAATTTTGTGTTGTAGAACAATTCAGAACCAAAAACCGAGAAAAGGGTTTTTTTGGGAAAGAAGTATCGCTCTTTTTTCCTTAATTTCCAAGAAGCTACTATAACCTATTAGCATAAAATTTTCAGTACTCGCCCGAAAATTTGACCAAACATTGAGTATTGGAAAAGCAATTCTTTCTTTAGAAAGGCAAAATTTTATTAAAAATCACTTCAAAAACGAAAAATGTTGTTTAATATTAAATTTCTCAAAAATCATTTGTTAAAACAACATTTATGTAAATTGAAAATCAAGATGAAGTTGGTGAGTTACAAAAAATCCATTTTAAGTCAATTTTTCAGAAAATTGCCCCTCTCGGCCAAACAGGGAGAGATAGAGCCCCCTCCTCCCATACGATTTTTTTCTTATCTCCACTCAACCCATCCGTCCTAGGCTAGAGGATGGCAACTTTCAATAAAGTTACAACTAAATATTTTACTATATAATTCTCTTAAACCAAATATTCATTGAAGCATAAAAAAACTTTCTATATAAATCATATCACTTTTACTTCAAAACAATTTTTCCAAACCGCATAACAGCAATCACATCATCAATTTCCATTCTACGAAGTACATAGCCAAAATATAAAATATACTGACATCTTAAGTGGTGGCATCATCATCATCATGAAAGCATCCTTTCTCCCAGAAAACAAGAAATTTTATAAAATAATAATATTGGCTTGATCCTTTGTCGAATTTTCCATTCTTGCCTGGGCACACTCAATTGTCTGAACTTTTTGCATAGGTACTTAAACTGGGCCACTATTAATCTTTTTCCTGTTGCAAACAGAAAGTGCAGTGCAGTGCAGTAATTTTTTATTTTATGTATATAACTATCTACCTACCATAATATCTACCTATCTAATTTTTTTTTTCTCTTTGATATACATAAATGTATGTAGGGAATCGTACTTACTTTTAACAGCATATAAAAGATATCTTAATAAAATGCACGACTGCATCGCACAAAATTGCTGCTATGTAAAATTCATTATTTGAAGTGCCCAAAAAGTAGTGAGTCAAAACACAAGTATCTTATGTAGTGAAAAAATACAAACTTTCGGTTTGTTTTCAAAAATCGTTAGAGCGGATTTTTCAAAAAATTAATTTTTTTTAATTTTTTTTTTTATATTAGCGCGGACTTCACGGGATTTTATGTACCCTTTATTTGTCAGAGACACAGTACGAGCTTTAAAAAGTAGGAGGGGATTTGAAAGGAGATGTCGGTGAACATTAGTCTTGAATTTCAGTATATCACAATGAGAAGGACACAGAGCGAGGAAGGGTATTCCACATTCGTGTAGTGCGGCTTAAGAACAAATCCCTGATCTTGACAGTACGACCGAAGTTGGGTTCAGGAGTAAACTGATGAGCATTCTTGGAAGAGCGAGTATTACGATTGAATCGTTTAAGGGGAGGAATGCAACTGGCTATTTCAGTAGAGCACTTACCGTAAAAGTAACGATAAAAGAGTGAGAGACAGGAAACGTTACGCCAGTGTTTGAGTGAAGTAAAGGTATCGATGATGTTCCTGTCTCCGATCATTTTGAAGCCTCGTCTTTGTAATTAAGTTCTTGGAGCACCAGCCCACAGATGGGAGATACACTCAAGCTCCAAAGTAAACCTAAACATCTTGCGGCATTTTTAGCGACGTTAAGTATGTGATCATTCCACAAAAGATGGGTTGTGATACGCATACCTAAAATCGCAAGCTGATTAGTTTCTTCGATGCAAGTGCCACTCATAGATAATGGCAGGGGGGTACGTTTCGCTTTAACGACAGAAGAGCGCATTGAGTTTTCGAAGCATTAAATTCTACGCAATATCTTTATCCCCATTGTACAATGCTGTCTTAGTCCGAGTTTAATGTACTCATCATATTTAGCCGTGTCAGTTCCACGTCCGAAGAGCAGGGATGTGAATCTGGAAACGAATATGAAAAGCTAAGGGTGCTATCGTCAGGACGTCAGCGAAACAATTTAATGGATTCGTAGTTGCAGACAGGAGATTATTAATGAAAATGAGAAAGAGGGTCGGAGACAAAACGGAACCCTGTGGCACACCAGCATTTATATTGTTGTTATCAGACTTGAATCAGTCGAATACTACTTGTATAGAGCCATTCGAAAGAAAGTTACTAATCCAACGAAGAATATATAATTTTATGCATGTTTTTAGTAAGTAATATAAGCACTTTAAGCCAAGATTTCAAAAAATAAAAAATCCATCCGTTTTTATGAAGTATCCAGTAGATTTAAAGGCTTCCAGCTGACTTACAAAAAGACACATCGACACAATCAGAATTTTGGGATCCCTTTTTTCCGAGTTCTTTATCACTTTAATGTAAAATCTTATTAATACCTCGATTTCAATGTTTTTACGAATCCAAAACCAGACCCATAGTACTCATAATCTCAAAGAGGTAAAATGAACCTTAAGGTATAAATTATTTTTTTTTTTTATATTTTTCAGTAAATTTTAGTTTTTATCTCTTGGAACTGATGTGATAGTCTATAACGAAAGTCCAGCAGTTATTTATTTATTTTTTTTTTGGAATCTGGCAGATATTATTTACGAAGTCGTCCTTGAAGTGATTTTAAAACGTTTATATTGGTATCCTTTGAGATAGATATATATTTTATTGTATTCTAGAAGGCAGTGAAAGAAGAAAAATGTTTTATTGCTTGTACTTTTCATTATAAAATATTTTAAGAATTTTTCTGCCTTTCTGTGACTTTAACTTGGCGTTGGACTATTGAAGATATTTTGCCTTAAAAAAGCAAGTTTAATATATTTTTTAGGGTTGGCCGTGGCGCGATGGTATGCGTGGTCGCCTGTCAACCTCACAGGTCACAGGTTCGATCCCTGCCGTAGTTCTATGTCATGTTTTTATTCCATTATCATTGATCATTGTTGGGCCGCTGGTTTACTCGTTTCATGTTGTTCAGGCATAACACTAACAACATGTGATTGAGTAAAAACTAGTGTGCCCAACAAATATGACAATGAACAAAAATAATGCGAATTATAAAGGGTTTTTTATAAAAGACACGTCATTTCTCCGCTTTAGCCCAGCCGCCAACCCTGGAGATAATATCTGAGACAACCACCAACTTCAGTCTCAGTACCTCGCGCCACATACCTTTCCGTACACCTTTCCCTTCCCATCCCTATCCGTCACGCCCGCGCTGTGTTGAAAAACATATAAAGGGTACACCATCCCCTTGAGCACGCGCAAATTATAAAAAAAAAAAAAAAAATTAGGGAAGAAATCCTTTAAAAAACACTCTTCTATGGACTCTTCGAAATCTTAATTAGAATGATAAATTTAACTCTATTTCTTATTAAGCTTTTAAGATGGATTTAATTTAGCAAATAGTTTTAGAAAAAAAATCATTTTTAAATTTAAAAAATTGAAAGAAGTGTAAAATTAACATTTTTCTTAAAACAGAAAAAAAAATATTTCTTCAAACTGATTTTTGTTTTTGAAAAGTTTTACGATACTTAATATTCTTTTTGTTTTCAATATTTAAACCAAATTTTAAAAACTCTGTAGTCCATCAAAAACATTCTCGTTATAAGCTGAAGAAAATCTTCATAGCTGCCTATGGCTATTTAGTTTTCAGACTTTAACTGTAAATTTTAGAGCATTGAATATTGAGAACAAAAACAATACTTAAAAACTTAATATTTAAAAATTAAATTTTTTCCAAAATCTTAATTTTAAAAGACTTTTTTTTCCAAAAAACATAAGAGAAAGGACTTTGGCGAGTTGGGGTCATAGTTCTATAGGTCCCAAAGTTCGGATTTCAAAATTCTGTATTCTTAAATTCTGTTTTTTGAAATTCTGCGAATTCAGAATTCGAAATCAATTTCGAAAGTTCTGTTTATTCTGTATATCTAGATCTTTTATTCTTAAATTCTTAAAAAAAACAAAAAAAATTTATATTTCAAAATGCTGTTTATAACTCTTTCAACTCTCAAGTTCTTAAAGAGCATATTTTTTAACAACTTTTTTCTTCCAAAAACTAAGTTACACACAAGCAGAAGTTTCTAACCTGATGTTGATTCAGCTTTATGAATAAAGACCATACACGTCCTTTGCATAGCACCATTTTCTGAAATAACGCACAACTTTGTTTAGAATATTTTATCGATTGCTTATACACAAACGGATCGAATGTGACTGACTATATTTTCTGGATATATTCTTATACAATCAATACACCCTTTATCTACTGACAAAACCCAAAACTTAAACTAGGAACGAGTGTGTAAGTCCTTTTTGGATTGCATAATATTTTTGCAGACATATTGGACACATACGAGCCATATAGCATATACGAGGTATAGTAAAATTTACATCCTTTGTATGTTGGCGTCGTCGTTGTTGTCGTTACCATCATTAACCAAGTTATATCTATGGAATATACGTATGCTCCTAAGAAAGTATATATGTATCTATAGCTTTCTTACTGAGTATTTTCGGTGAACTTTTATACCCTGCATCAGGGCTTTATATCGTATGCACTGCATGTCCTTGCAAAGTATTCTTGTGGTGTCAATAGGGAAATTGTATGTCATTATTTGCAACACACATTCTGGAAACTGGAAGTTGCAGTGATGTATTATTAAACGTGGCTAAGGCCCATTCACACAAATTCATATTTCATAATTTCACCTTCTTTGAAGGCCCCCATAAGTGCAGAGCCCTATTTAAAATTTATCAAATACAGCATCTTCCAAACACCATTGATGCATCCTTAGTTTGTTTCTCAACTGCACTCGTTTTTTTTTTTTGTTTTATTTTGAAATAGTGGCAGCATCGGTTTGCATAATATCCCCAATTCACGAAGGGTGAAATTCAAGCAATACAGACTTCATAAAATATGATAAATAGCATCGACAGGAATATTAAACTAAAAATCAAAAACATTTGCTTAAAGTATTTGGTTAAGTGATCAAATTTTAACCCGCTTTATATACCAATCGAAAGCTACTTAAGCTTCAACCTAATTTGATGGTGTTTACATTTTTATGTAGTCTTCGGTAAATGGTGAAAAACTAGTATTGACTTGACGAGGTTAATTTTTGGGGTTTGTTTGAAAATTTGTTAGGACTTGCATAACAAGTTTTTGAAGAGAAACAAATTTTAAAAATAAATTGTTATAGAGCATTTTCCAAAAATTTAGTTTTTTATCGTACCTATAGAAACATATAAGGTTGTTGTAAATATGCAGGTAGGTAGGTATAGGTAGAAATGGCGATTTCAAGGCAACCTTGCCTGAGATCCAATTAGCGCTGTAGTGCGCCGTTTTGATACTTGTACCATAACTCGTTTGACCTATGATAGGAAGGGAATGATTTATAGAAGAGCTTCACAGCGGATTATGTTAGAGCCATTTTGTCGCATTAAGAAAAAAAATAAGATCTCTGATCTTCGTCTCAGATAGCTCGTCGAGTTCGTGAAAGAATGCTTTTCCAAAGGATTGCATTCTAATGTTTGCCAGAGCAGGACATTTACAGAGGAAATGGATTACCGCTTCCCTTTCTCGTTGGTCTCTACAACTGCGACAAAACGTGTTGTAAGAAATGCCCAACTTCTCTGCATGAACTCCTATAGGCCAATGTCCGGTACACACCGCAACAAGTCTGGCTATGTCTTGCCTGGGCCTGCATAGAAGATCGTTTGTACGGGTTTTATTATAGGTGGGCCATATCTTCCTAGATATAATGCAGTTGGTTAAATTGCTCCACCTTCGATTTGATTCAGTTTGATAGATATAGAAAAGATTTTCCCCTTCATAGCACCAAGAGGAATGTCAACCATTTCCGCAAGTGAGCTATGAAGGACCGATCCTTGCCTGGCTAGCTAGTGTGCCCGTTCATTTCCCTCGATACCACTATGGCCCGGAACCCAGATCAGGGTGACAACGAGATTAATGCTCAGGCTCGCAAGCTCATCGCGACATTGCTGGACCAATTTAGATGAGTATGTAGCCGAGTTAATGGCTTTGACCGCTGCCTGACTATCTGTGAAGATAGCCGCATTTCGGTTTTGGTTTGGGCTTTGTTTAAGTATCTTACATGCCTCCCTTGTTGCCAGCTGTTCATAAATGAACAGGGATTAAACACATGGTGCGCAGATGCGTGTTATCTCAAGACAATAAAATAAATACAGTCCACTCAAACACATCGGGAAACAATCTGTCTTGGGATAGCGCATATCTACAAGTACCAAAATAGATAATAAAATAGATGGTGATAAATTTTAATGACCCACCACCGACCGTAACAAGGACAAAGCAGTAATGTTGTCCTATAGATTTAAGATAATTTGTAAAACACATGTAAATATTTTTGTATAAATAGGAATGAAAAAATAAAATAAGATCAGATACTTTTCTGAAACCGAAGAGAAGTGTTTCGTACACCAGCAGTTCAGCCTGAAAAACGCTAGCAAAGTCAGGAAGCCTAAAAGATTTAGCTACGTGCTGCAAGAAACTGTATATTTAATAAAGAGGTCGAGCGGCAGAAGATCCAGAATAACATTTAAGGCATCCGTTGGGCATGTACACATGGCCCCTGTGGTGCCAACGCTAGCTGTTCTCTGTAACTTCCTTGGCTTATCAATATTATAAGCTTTGCTAAGGGCAGGCCACCACACAATCGAATGTAAATATGCAATATTGGTAAGATCTTTCATAACGAAAAATTTAAATCAAAAATCCAGAGGTAAGTCGGTACCTATAACAGTGGCATTTTAGAAAAAAAAACACCCCAATCAAAATCTTGTTAATAGTAGTTCTACTAAAGCTACTTCGTTTTAAAACCAATTGAGAAAATATTTGTTATTACTTCGAAATGATCTGAATATTTTTATTTATAAATAATTTTAAAAAATCTGATATAATTGAAAATTTGTGCGATGGTATACGATTAAAATATCAGATTTCTGAGTTTTTTTTAAACCAATTTTATCAATGCTGGTATCACGATTTTTCAAAGTATTTTTACAAATGGAGTAATATTGAGAATATGTGACAGTAAAAATTTTAAAAATATCATTAGCACGATTCTTGTACAACTGTTACAGCGATTGTAATTAATTTGTATTTTAAATTTTCAAAAAGGTTTTCAAACCTCTCAGTCTATGCAAGCCGAAAAAATTCATTGAAATTTCACTTTCGAAATTTTGAACATTTTTTATAATTGGGGAAAAATTGAATTTGGTCACAATTTCCAAATTTTGTGTTCCCTTTAACATAATTTGAGACAAAAATAAAATAGTATGGTACCTAATTCTTGAAATTCAAGTTTGAAAAATGTATTTTATTGAATCATAAAATAAAAAAGTTACAAAATAATTTTTGAAATATTTAAAAACGGTCCCAGCAACCATTTTATGATTTTCGAAAAAAAAGTTGCATTATGATTTTTGATTTGAGCAGCCAAATTATGGGACATCAGAATTTTGAGTGAACATTTTTAAGAAATATAAAAGAGTAAATAAATAAATAAATTTATGATAAAAAAACAGAAAAATTGCATAGACTATACATACATAGTTAATTTTCACAAAAATGAAATTATTATAATTTCACAATCGCTACAAAAATATGTTAATCCCCTTGTGACCCAAATCCTTCTTTGACCACAAGTATTACTCCAGCACTAACTCGATTAGAATTTTTCGCAAAGAAATAATTTAAAAATTGCAAATCTTGTCATATTTCTGTCTCAGCAAAATAAGAAAAAAAGGTTTTCCACATTTTTGTCTAAATTCTATTCACGGTTAAAAGATAAACGAAAACAAAACAAAGTCCACACAAAATTACAAGCTACGTAGTACGTAAACGTTTCTACGGAACTCACTTCTATTTAATTCTTGGTTTTCATCCAACGTCAGCAAATCCTTTTATGCTGTGTTTTTTTTTTTTTTTAATTTTGTACCAGATTTGTTAAGTTATTTTTTTTTTACGGCTTTCTGAAAACATCCATTAGGGGAAAATCTAGACTTTTGTGCAGTGACTATGGAGGGATGACCATAATGACGAAGGGTTTCTCGGGTTATCCTGAGAATTTCGCGCGAACAATTTATGTTTACGGTGGCAGTCAATCGTTGTGATGGTTGATAATGGAAATGAACAAAAAGAGGATGAAGGTCAGCTTTTTGTGTGTTTCAAAGGGTTTTCAAAGGATTATAAGGATATTGGATGCAAATGTCTTTTCACGTTATAAAAAAATATCTTTTTTTTCAATTATAAATTGGATTGTCTATTTGGAAAATGATGAGATATTAGGAAAATTTTAAACTTGTGATTTAAAAGATTTTTTAATGTCAATTTTCGTCTGTTGAAATTTCAAAGGAAGGACCAAAATTTCAAATTTTTACTTGCAACTATAGATACTATGGGCCAAGTTGGGTGATATCTTAAACGGGTATAATATTTTATGGGTTGTATCTCCACACAGTTTTTTGATTTTTTTTAATATTTAAAATAACGGTACCTGCCATACATTTATTTGGCTTTTTTTATGACAAATTAATATCAATAATTGATCACCATCATCAGGTCCTGTTACCCCGGACGGGGCATGTCGCATCAACAAATCTTCTCCATCCTTCACGATCTGCAACAAGAAATTTCAACTGCGGCCACGTCTTTCTCTGAGTATCAGCTTCAGCTAATACCGTTGATTTCCACGTTGCTCTTGGTCTTCCATTCGAAGGCCTGCTTCGCAATGTCATCGTATGGTTTCCTCAGTGTGTGACCAATCCATCGCCACTTACACTTTTTATTTTCGACATCCAGCAGCTCTTAATTTGTCCGGTGCCACAATTCCTGATTGGATATAGTTTGTGGCCAGCGAATCTTTAGAATGTGGCGTAGACAGCGATTTACAAATGATTGTAACTTTCTCGAGATGGTAGCCGAGACCAAGCGTACAATAGCACAGATTTGTAGTTGGGGGCGAAGAATCTCAACTTAGTACGTAAGGAGATTTGACTGGAGATCCAAATTTAAGATAAATGTTACCGAAGGCGAGCTCTACTTTTTCTACTCTTACCAGATCCGTACCTCCATTTCCTGATACGACACTTCCAAGGTAGTTAAATTGTTCGAGCTCTTTGACTGGAGTTGCCTGTAGAATTAGACGCTGATGGGCGGAGCATTATTGTGCATTATTTTTGTTTTTCAATAATTGATACTTTTATCAATTTCCTAATAAATGACATTTTTGCTAAATTTAACATAAAGAAGATTCCGCACCAATAACACCTACACTTATTTTGATGACAAACGAAAACGAACTTTTACAAATGCTGCCCGAATTAGGTTAAATCGATTTTGACGTCATGGTGAATCAAAGGTTGGAGTCAGTTGAGATTGATACCTTAACACAGAACAGCTTTTGTTTTTTTTTCAGACATCAATCAATTTGAAAGCTGGAATTAATAATCAAAAATGCCTCCTCTAATTGCTTGTTATTAAATATCAATATGATCCCCGACATCAATTTGATTTTGTTCTCCATTTTAAACAACAACAAAAAAGAATCTCTTCAGCAAATACAATTTCGTAATCAAATTCAAATTAATATTCATTCAATTCATCTTATCTCACAACTTAACCTTCAATTTACTCAAAAGAACTTTAAAACAATTTTATGGTTCAGTTGTTTTAACGTCTGTATGTTGGGGCTCCTATACAGTATTAGTTTTTTAAAATAATTTATTAACGCCTCAAAAGTTATATTTCTCATTTTTCTTCAATACCCATCAATTCTAAACCTCTCAGGAGCAGCAGGCTCGTAACTTAGTGTTGTCCCTTTGCTAATTTCAACTTAAATTATGTCAAAGCTCAAATGCGTCACGACGACGACGCGACGGTGGCGGTAGCAATGGCGGCACGGCGCGGTTTGGTAATTTCAAATTTCACGAATCGAAAATAAATTAAAGAACGCCCGCCCGCCCTTCACATTGTTAATTAAGAAAGGGAATTCAATTCAGATGCGGAGAGAGCATAGCAATTCATTCACATTAATGTGCGTGTATAAAGAAAACGAATACAAATTAAAACAGCAATGACCAAGGACATCATTTTCTCGAAGTGAAATCCCACAGCTGTTGCAGTGGGAATCCAGAATTCAGTAGCTACTGAATTTATTGCTGCCTGCCCCCCAAAGTACTTAAATGGAGAAAACGTAATTCCATATACCGACTCATTGGAGAGCATCATTATTCTTTTATCCTCAGCTTAACTATCCTTGGGTTCTTTTCTTTCTGAATATCTGATATGAGGACAGGAGGTGACCCAACAGAGAGGGATTGGGATTCCTAATTTCTTGCAAATTGAATAAATGCAAGGATATGTTGCTTCTTGAATCCTTTTGTGTGGTGCCGAAGCACTTCAAGCTACTATACGCCCATATTATTTTTTTTTGACCAAGTCACAATGGCATCATTTAGTGAAAATGGATCGTTATTTTGTTGCTTATTTTTAATGGAGGGAAAGAAGAAATTTATCAATTCCCGAATGAGCAAATTTCCTGATGTAAATTGCTGTAATTACAATGTGATCAAGTTTTATGCTTTTCTGCTTTACTTGCTTGCTTGAGGTTAAATTGAAATAGAGAGTGGAAATCATTGAGTGGGTGTTGTAATTTAAGGACCCAAAATAATTGGTTAATGGCAGCTAACAACCAGTTTGTTTTTTTTTTTTTTTTGGAAAGGGGGAAAGAAAGAATTTTTTCTTTTGTATATTTTGGTTAAAGTGAGCAGGAATAAATTTTTGGAATAACTGTAATTATTGCATTTAGAGAGAGACTTGCGAGTTTAAAATAAATATAGACTTTCAAGGACTGTTGAATGTTGATAGTTATGGAAATGGAAATGGGTGACTAATTGAACACGCTATAATATTAATTTGATATTCATTAAAATTTATGGGTAAAACATAAGGAGGAAACTCAAAACTTCCGTTACGAATAATTTAAAATAAATTGCTAGGATCTACGCAAACTTTATTATAATTATGATGAAGTGTACAGAAATAGAAAATCAAAAGGAATAGAAATCAATAACCTATAGATTAGCAACATAAGGCATGTTTTTTTGGGAAAGCTATCCATCCATAGTAAAGTAAGATTTTATATCATTTTTAGATGTGGGTACCAGTTGGATGCTTTCTCTGTGTTGTGTGATGCTGTGTTCGTAGATTAGAGTCATTATTATGAAATACTACGAATGACGTCATAGTCATCTCAAACTTATTGAGCTCTGCTATAAAGGGTTTTCCAATAAGATGTGTTATTTTGAATAGCCCGCTATTTCCGTAGTTGTCACTGATGTTGAAGCTGTAATTTTTTCACATTTGACAAGTAGAAACTACTCCGTTATTCAACAACGCATTGAAATTATTAAAATTCACTATAAAAATGGTGCAAATTTGACAGAGACGATTAGTAAAACTAACACATTTTTTTATCGTGCGTCGTGAAGCACCTTGACGGACCGCGGTTCAGAAATTAGTATGAGAATATTGCTGCTGTAGCCCAAAGTGTTGAAGAAAACCCAGATCTGTCCATTCCTCGTTGTTCTTTGGAATTGGGCATGCAACAAACGTCATTACACCGTATATTGCATAAGGACTTAAGGCTTATAGCGTTCAGTTAATACAAGAACTCAAGCCGGACGATCATCAACAACGTCGTGTCTTTGCTGATTGGGTCCTTGAAATGCATGAAAATGATCCGGAATCCATCGATTCATAACCTCAAAAATTGGATTCACTAAGCTATCGGGGGCGTACAGCAGCCACTTTGCGATTTGGTGGTGGAACATTTCATGAAAAGGATATTGTGTAAGCGTAGTCATGGCGGCCATTTGGCGGATGTTGTTTTCCATTATTAATGGCTTTTCTTGCCTCTTTATATTAAAATAAAAATCTGGTCTTTTATCTCAAAACAGTTTTGTTTAACATTTCTTTTTGTTTACCTTAAAAGCTATTGAATAAAGTAAAAATTGGGAGAAGAAAAGAACAAATTAGTGCAAGGATCCTTATGATTTATCATATTTCTTAGGGACCTTATAGGAAGCTAAAAATCTTACTTAATTTAGCCGTGGGTTTCTCAGAAAATGGTCACACTGGTCGCTTTTAAATACTTTTGCTGTAATTTGAAAACTTATTTCAAATTTTTAGAATTTTGCTCAAGAGACTTTTTGTAGAAAATTAGATTTTCCACCAGAAAAAAAAAATATTTAAGGAGGAAAAATTTCCAAAAAATAAAAAAGTGGCACGGCCAAAGAACCACTTTTTAATTTACGAAGAAGAAGAACAAAGAAGTTTTGAAAAATATTCTTCTCAATATTTCATTGTTATATTAAAATTGCTACTCAATTGTCTTCAAAGTCTTATTGACAGAAGACATCTTTCGCTTGATCTCAGGGCTGTGGTGTAGTTGCCTGAATTAATTGTGGAGCTTATCTAGAAAAAGTCATTAACTACCTCAAAGTTATAGCTGTCGTTGGGTGAAATGGTTAGTCTCGGTTTGAATCCTGGTGACGGCAAAAAGCTTTTTCAATTAATATGAATAGAATAAATAAGACTATGTACACATCGTTAAGCTTGTAACTCTAGCCTTTGTTATTGTAATATTCAAACCGTCAATATCTAGTAACTAACGTTAATTGGTAATGAATCTTCCCTTGTCTTGTATCATCCGAGGTGAGACGATGATGAGATTACATTTTTCGGACCCTCACTTACCGAAAGTCAACGAGGTATTTCCAATGAAAAAAATCTCATGGCCAATGTTTCCAAAGACTCGTTTCGCTATCGTCTGTCTGTTCGTGTGGGAACGATTTATCTAACCTATGTACCTACATTTTTTTTTTCAAAAACAAGAATGTTTCAATAACTCTCGTTGAATAGAATTGTTTATTGTATAGTTTTGTTTTTGAATCTCTTTTATTCGTTAAGTAAAAACACAAATGCAGTGAACGGTTAAAAAGCTCAAATTTTAGTCGAGTATCCATCATCATCCATTCATACGTTTTCATACAAAACTTAAAAAAAAAATATAAATAACCAAGTAGTAAAAAACACAAACCTAAAGTGCAACGTATGTAGTTTTAGTTTTATGATTAGAAAGTTTTACCTTTAAATACAGGTACGTACACCGTACACGTTTTACAATTTCATTAGAATTCATTCAGCACACGGTCAAACAGTTTCAAACTTTCTCTTCCTTTTCCATATACCTATGTACGTACTTTTATAGCATAAGCAAAAATATTGACGTTTGTTGAATTTTGAATGTAATATTATTATGAAATGCTAATTTAACATTTCGAAAACTTGTGTTTTTTAGTGTGCAATTCAATTGCTAGGTAAACAACTAAACATTCTGGTTGCCTAACCAACAATAAAAAACTTAAATGAAATTTTAATTTTGGCCCTCAGATCACAGAGAGATGCAAATACTCTGTTTCTGGATACGAAATACCTACATATACATACCTTCGAAGAAACAGGTGTGCATTTTATAATATTCCAGCTGAAATATTATAAATATAGAAATGGATTCCGGGAGTAGCATTTTCAAAAACCAAACATCAGGTCATAATGGCGTAAGTTTGTACCAGAGTACTTGGTGTAGTTGGTTGTATGTATGTAGCTAGAAGGATATTGTTTTTCAAAGTTGGTTCTGTTGAAATGAAAATCAAAAATTAATTACATATACGTGCAGGACAAAGAATTTTAGAAATTCCATTTTTTGAGAACTATATACATAGAACATATTAGGTAGTTCTTTCCGTAAGAGAAAATATTAAGGTTAGTGTGTCTTTGCTCTGTTAAATAAATTTTCAATGACAGCGTACGTATAGTTGTTTATCTTTGTAATAAACAAAACAAAAAGAAATTCATGAGATATGTATGTACATATAACAACAATTGCATCACAGAACTGGAAGAAATGGAAAAACATTTTGATAGAATTTCAAAACTTAACAGTAAACTTTTTCTTTCCTTAATGTTCGTTTAGGTTATATTTACCCTTGCCCCTTTAGTGGAGGTACCCAAAGTTAAAACTGTGAATTTAAAATTCATTTAAACTGGAGTATGATTTAATAATTTTTTTTGTATTTTAAATTCTTAATTGCAAGTTGCTTAGAGTCACAAAAAAAAATTGGCACATAATGAAAAATGCAATAACTTTCTCAAAATATTTTGCAACTTTTTAGTTTTCTCTAAAGCTATTAAAAAAAATAATGAATTTTAATTTTTATTTATTTTTCAAGTAAGAATTATTATTTCATCAGATACCTTTACTAACATAACAGACTATACAAACATTATTTTAAGACTAAGACACCTAATAAATTAAAAGAAAAAACACTTTACGGAACTTTTCCTCAAAAGTCGCCGCCATCTTGAATTAAATGCATTTTAAGGATAAAACAGAATATCTCCGTCATGAGAAATTATTATTTTATAACACAAATTATCGAACTTACGATTTCCGCAAAATTTTTGTAAAGAATTTTAGCTTTAAAAAATTTTCGACATAAAATTATAAATCGGAACTATTTTTGTTAATTTCTCGTTAGCTGGTGAAAGTGAAATAAACTTAACGAATCTAAACAAACACTAAGTGGTGCGTTATTTCCTTAATTTTTTTTTTTTTTTTTTTACTCCCTAAAACAATTTATGGCGTAATGATTAGTTCATAGGAGCGTCATACCGAAGGTCTGGGTTCGGTTCCCTGGCTCGTCCATATAAAACAGAAACTTTTTTTTCAGAAGTAGGTGCCTGCCGATTTCACACGCAACTGTCAGTTGGATACCATTTTTATTTATGCTTATTTTTACGGTTTCCTGATTCTTGATGGCGCTTTAGATTAATCTCCATATTTCCTTAAAAAATCATTTAAAAAATTTAAAATCCTGTTCAAAATATGACCAAATTTATCCAATGAAGATCAATTATTTCACCCTATGAATATATTGTCAGTGAAAATAAATTGAAAACGAAGATAAACGTTCAAGGAGTCCTTACAATTTATACTTACATAGCTATAAATACAAAGCTTTCTATAGTTCCATCAATTTGCCTGCATTGACTAGCACAAAATTGAAAATTCTAGCAAAACAGATTTGCCAATGTCTAATAGTTTCATGTCTACGTGCCCTAGATTCCCATCGAATTCTCCCGACTAAAATCCAACCAAAAATATGCGTCGCGTCGAATTTTGGTTGAAAATCAATTTTGGAACTGACCACATGTCACATTAAAACTGTCATACATTTATCAAGTTCCTCGAAGGCGAAACAATACACATCACCCTTGCATTTCTCACTGCACACTCGTTTTCTAACCAAGAACCAATTCCCAGTATGTATGTTCGATCATCACAAAGTTCTATGCCGTAACGGTAACAATGTTAGAGTAGCAGACTAAGTGCACAGCGCACACAAGGGACAAAGAATTTTACCGAAAGTGCACCCAATCCAAAGAGCATGTTTGTGCCCCCCTCTCTGTATGAATTGTTGTTGTATGATTGTGACTTATGGTGTGTCATCGGTCAATCGTTTGGGTCTAGTGCTTCCCATATAAGAACTGGCTGGCCGGCCTATCCTTTGGAATCAAGGGAATATAGCTAGCTGCAGTTACCTTTGCGGTGCATGTGAGTGCAAAATTTATGACAAAGTTACACACCACCATCTGACGCTTAAATGAAAATTTGCAAAAAACTTTCTTTTTTTTTTGTTCTTTTGTGGTGCACACAATTCAGACAGTCATGTATAGCACTCCTGGTCCTTGAACCTGGGAACTGGTCCCTCTCGCTCTATATGGATAATTCGTGCCCACTTCAAAGTGTTTTGTTTGATATAGGGGAGGGTGATTTTTAGCGCCTTCCGTGTCCTAGATTTTTCGATTTACCGCAACAGTTTTTATTTTCTCCCCAACGAACGTCGTCGACGTGAAAGACCGACGACGGACGGCGACGACTATAACGGTCGGTGTAGATGTAGAAACATGTAGATGGCAAAGATACAGGCGGAACAGCAATAGCATAGTCCTTCTAGACTTACCATTATAAAAGTGAAGTAGATACAAAAAATTCCCTTTTTTTTTGTAGTGCGGTTGGGATGGGACGCCTACGAAAGTTGCACCTGTTTCGATGGTTTTGCAGTGACCTCAGTTGTGGTTTGGAGTACTGGCCATGATTTTGGATTGTGGGGTTAGTTCACTTTGCCAGAGTGTGTCTGGTATATAACAGAAGCCGCAGGTGTAACCGCCTTGCAGGGTGGGTGGTCGAATACCACACAACTTACTATACTAGCTATGCATCTAGCTATACTAACTACTGAATGGCAGATTTGTTTTCGTTGGAGACATGAGTAATGCTTATTGCGGTGGTTCCGATAGAGGTAGAGCACATTTCTGCGTTCATTTTGTCGCGATCCATTAAAAAGGAACTAAAGTAAGGAGAATGACACATGATGGTTTTATGGAATAGCAGGGCGGATAGGTGGTAATCAAGGATTTTTCCATGTTTAATGGTTTGTCTCCGTATGGTCGGGCCATTGATGAATCATTCATATGCCATCTAAGTATTTTGTTGATTTTGAAATAATTTTGAATAATGGCGAATGGTTGAAGGGATATTAGGCACGATTTTCGTATATGGTGATAATAACTGGTAATTGAAGAAAAATATCATTAAATGGACATCAAGAAAAACAGCTTATGTTAGTTGTCACTGTCCTCTTTTTTTTTGGTTTTACTGTCAACAAATATTCTTGGAATTTTAACATTTTCAAGAATTAAACATATGAAACAAAAAGAATAGAACATTTGGCTTAAATCACTATAAGTGGTTGCATTTTAAGGCACTTGACTTCCTAAATGGAAATTGGATGTTCCAAGCATAGCCAAAGGCAAACTCAGATTTGTGTTTTCGATGGGGAGGTTTTTGAACTTTTACAAGTTATAGAAGCATAATAGTTCAGGTAGGTAAATTCTTTCTTTGAAATTTAGTTAATAAAAAAATAATAAAGCCATTCCACAACAGAAAAGTAGGAACTAGGAAGGTACTTATTAGAAAATTGATCGAAATCAGTTAAAAAAAACCTTGAGTTCTTTTTTCAAAATTTTGAGCTTGAAAGATCTGATATTTAGGCGCACTATTGATAAAAATAAACAACAGCGTTCCTGCTCTAGTCCATATTTTTCGATTTGTTTATTAGTCTAGTCGTTCTTATTAATAAGTGTAGAATTAGTTACTAACTAGGATCCAGTTCCATCTATTCCAACTTTCATGTTGATTGGTCAAGAGGTTATGGAGTCTTCTTAGGGTTCTAACAAACAAAAATCAATTTTTACGGAACACCAAAAAATGGTCAAACACACATTATTCGTGTGTTTTTGGGGACATGGTCACATTGGTCAGTTTTCAAACTCTAGATATAACTCAAAAAATTAGCGAAGTGAATTTATGAGAATTTTGGTAGGATATTAGGTTTCTTTATAAAATTCATCATCATCATTATCGGCTTGACAACCGGGGTCCGGTCCTGACCTCCTTCAACAAGTCTCTCCACCTATCCCGGTCTCCAGCCGACGCCATGCAGTTGCGCACCCCAAGGCTTTGGGTGTCCTGGTCTACGCCATCTCTCCAGAGCAAGCATGGTCTACCACACTGTCGTCTACCATAGAATGTACCACAAAGGACTTTCCGAGCCGGTTCCTCTTCGCTCGGAGTCTACCAAGCTTAATTTTCGTCACTATGGTCCAAGGTAGATTGCGTACAATTCATGATTGAACTCCGAAATCATTCTTTCTCACATGTGGGGCCAACAATTTTTCTTAAGACTTTTCTTAGATCCATACGTGAGTACTGGCAACATCATGGTCCTGTACAGCAGCAGTTTTGAAGTTATGGTGAGATTTCTGGATTTGAACAGCTTTGACAGACTATAGTAGGCTCTGTTGGATTTGAGAAGCCGCCCGCGTATTTCTTCTTCTATATTGTTATCGGCTGCTACTATAAACTCAAGGTATTTAAAGGATTGCACCACTTCAAATTCGTGCTATTGTGCCATCGGCTCCCGGGACTTTGTTTTGTTTAAGCCGCTATAGCCATCTGAACATCTTCTATGCTTGTTGGCGACATAGGGTATTCTTCTTGAAGTAGTGGGGTCTCCACTTCTGCAGTGTGCTGACCATTTAGCAGTTCATTAAAGTACACTTCCCATCGCCCCTGTATGTGAAGACGTTTTTCTGTTCTTCTGAGCTCCTTATATTCATCCTTGCGCGCCCGCGTTCTATGAGATTGTTGCATTACGTTCAGTTGCTAGCTTGCATTTATCATCAAACCAGTCGTTCCGAACTCTACGACTGCTGCCTATAAGATGTAGTGACAGTACTAATGACAGTATTAAGAATATCGACTTCTCATCTACGCCCAGCATACTCACTCCAGGACTCATTCTCCCTAAATCGATTGATTCTAGGATTATAAAATTAGCTGATTTAAAAATATCATCAATAAATAAGTTGCTCTTTCGGAAAAAGAAGTTATGTTTTAAACCTTAAGTTAGGAGCTTTACCTTGAAAAATCAATCAGAAATTTGTTTATTCAGCAATCATAAATAAAACTTACAGCTGTATCAATTTACCCAGATTGGTGCCATATGTTTCATTCCTTATCACCATTTCAATTGTTATGAATGAAAATTCCGCTACTTTATTTGTAGCTTCGAGTCTAAGCAAATCCTGAATTACCCTCATTCCTTGATTTGCGAAACTTAATCGTTTAAGGTCTTATGGCAGATGTTAGCTATGCAGGTATTATCCGACTGTATGACGACGCACAGCAGCATTCTATATAGATACAATAATGTAGCATTAACGTTAGTATGGTGATTGTAACGTGTGGTCAGTGCAATATACCAAGCAATTAGCCAATTTGCATTTTAATTAATTAAAAATGACAACGGTGTCTTTGGCAGTAGCAATTGGACTTAGCACTCATATAGTATTAGGCTAGTCTTTGGTTGCTTCTAGGGGGAAGCTGAACCAACATCATACCTATACCGACTCCATTCCGCCAACACAACACTAATACTGAGTAATCGTTTTTAGCGTTTGTCCAAATGCCCGCGCCTGGGCGTGATACTGATAGTCTTATATGGTCTTTGTGTATAGGATAATTGGATTTCCAGTTTATTGCCAGGATCCGCGGGTTATTTTCTCTGTTACCGTATACCGCTCGTCATGAGACACCAGCCAGCCGCCTAACTCATTGTTGTATTGTGTTAATGTGAGTCAATTTCGAATGGAAGCACGAATATGAGGATTAATTTTGTTTTATTTATTTTTGTTAGTCAAGTCTTACGTGAGAGTGAGTCATGTAGAGGAGACATAAAGGACAACATACTTATATAAATGTTTACAGATGACATGTGACACGCTATGAATTTTCTTTTTTCTTTTTTGTCTTTGTTTGGCAGGTTTTTGTTCTTTTTTATTATAATTGGATTGCAGTTATAGAATAAAAACAGAAAATTAAATTTGAGTTGTTATTTATTGATATTTTTTTTTTAAATGATTTTAAAGTAAAACAAAATAATAACTATTATATTTCCAAAACGAAGAACTACTTTTAGCAAGTAGTCAGAGCTGGCTACAAAACGAGAACCAGAAGAGGCTTTTGAAGGCTCGGGTTGGTCTCGTCTGGGAACTCAGCGTCTCAACTCGACTTAAAAAAACAATATGAATCTGACAGTTTATGATCATCATCATCATCGGCTAGACAAATGGGGTCCGGTCCTGGCCTATTTCAACAAGTCTCTCCAACTATCCCGGTTTCGAGCCGACGCCATACAGTTGCTTACCCCAAAGCTTCGGTCGTCCTGGGCTACGCCATCTCTCCAGGGCGAGCATGGTCTACCACGCTGCCGTCTACCATAGAATGTACCACAAACGACTTTCCGAGCCGATTTCTCTTCGCTCATCCGAGCTAGGTGCCCTGCCCACCGGAGTCTACCGAGCTTAATTTTAATAATTATGTCTGCTTCAAGGTAAATTGCCTACAGTTCATGATTGTACCGTCTCCGGAATCATACTTCCTCACATATGGGGCCAACCATTCATCTTAAGAATTCTCTCTCGAACGCGGCTAGGAGGTCGGAGTGTCTTTTGCTAAGCACCCAAGTCTCGGATTCATACGTGAGTACTGGCAGGACCATGATCCTTTACAACAGCAGTTTTGAAGTTATGGTATCTGGACAGTTTATGATGCACAAATTTCTTTTTTATTTGTTTCCTGGCTCTCGCAAACACTTCCCCCTCTTCAGCCGTTCTTCGTCAAGAAATTTCTACGACGGCTGACTCGTCTGACTGCCTGCGTAAGAGGGTTCTATTGCTTTACGCGCAATAGACTCATAATCCTTTCAAAGTGTTTGGTCATTGGATATACGGTTAAACCACGGATTAATCATTGGAGAGGAACATTTGCTTATTAGTTATTTCTCTATATCTTGTACAGAATCCCGAACGAAGCTTTTACTTGACCGATTCAACTGATAATATCTAATTCAACAGGTAGGTACAATACTACCTAGATATTGAAAATCTAATATCATCTAAACTAATTGTCCAAAAATATAAACTTAAGCAGATGAAGAAGTTCCAATGTCCTTCAAAGTGGCCGGTGGCGTACAGAAAATCATTGATCAACAACAGAAACAATAGTGGTGATAGTATACAGCCCTGTCTATTTTTTTCTATTTTAATTTTTTTACGATTTCCAGAAAGTGAAATAGAAGAATGGTTTTTCAACTAGAATTATTGGTACCCTTTTAAAACTGTTGATGAAGTGAACCTTCTTCATTCAAAGAAAACAAAATAAAAATCAACTTAAGTTGACTTGAGCTGTACTCCTAATTGATCACTTGAAATCTTAAAGTAACGAAAAAAGTCGAAATCAGAAATCATATAGAACTATTAATTTTACCTTTTTTAATTCTTACGTGTTTGAAGATCAAAATTGATACCTGTATCACATCTTGCTATACTTTTATGGAATGTTTTGCTTCATAAGTAGGTAATATGATTAAGTCACAAAATTCATGGTCCCTTCTCCAATCTACCATTTTATTGTTCACAATCAACATTATAAATCCTTTTTAATCGCCATTCCATTTGTAGCTTTTGTATTAAACAAAATCCACTTCAAAATGTATTACCAAAAGCCAAATTGCATTTAAAACTCCTCCTTTTCCATGTCTGTACCTCTGTACCTTACCTACCTACCTATGGTTAGCTATGCATTGACATTTGAGTATCCTTACGCTGGCTGGCGCTGGCGAAGACCGCTTTATTTCTATTGCCATTCATATTATATATTGTACTTTCATTTCATAGCTCCATATATACATATGTATGTATGTGTAGGTATATAGCCATTTTATTGATGCAATAAACTTTGGTTTGCTCCCACAAAATTTCCGCCTTAATTCCATCTCATGCTTGGGTAGAGAAGTTTGGAAAATCAAGTTGACTACTTTGCAGGTGGCACTCATAAAAACAGAAAATCTCCTCTAAATCACTTGCTCGTCGTATATGTAGTATAGTCAAGTCATCCTGTCGTTGTTGTTGTTATGTAGTCGTCATCGTCATAGTCATCCTCATCGTCGACGTCGTCGTCGTCGACCAGATCACCTGGTGTCCACTTTTGGAATCTGCCAACCATATAATATGAGTATGGAGGAGGGGTGAGGATTTGTGTTGCATAGATTGGTATACAAGTGAGTATAATGTGGGTGGGTGCGGGTGTTGAGTGTCCGGAGCGAATTGACAGAATAAACCTGAAAAATGTGTCAGCATAACAGGTGAAGGCGGAGACGTTGCCATAATAATATCTGACAATAAATTTTGATAACTTCTTGAAGGAAGAAAAATTACATTTCACCCTCGTTTGACATACACATATATTCGTATAAATATTTGTTCGTATACGTACATACATCGGACATATTTTCCTCCCTGAAGTACACAGAGAAAAAAAGAAAACAATAATTTTACTATGAAATCCTTTCAAAGGCAAGACATAGGGAATCGATTCATTTCAAGCAGAAACACTTATTGATTTTGATTTTGAATTATATTTGTCATAAGTACCGTTATTTTTGAAGCAAAAAAAATTTCAATTTCCCCTCTAGGGAATTGACTAAAAAACTTAACTTCAAAATTTGAAGAGTATCACCTTGGTAGCTTAGGCTGTAGGTATAGGTACAGACATACAGAAAGACCGACAGACAGAATTCCGGGACCCACCTTTTTTCGGATTCGATAAACAAAGAAACTCGAAGTAAGATTTAGATAATCTGACAAAATAAAATAAAATAAAATAAAATAAAATAAAATAAAATAAAATAAAATAAAATAAAATAAAATAAAATAAAATAAAATAAAATAAAATAAAATAAAATAAAATAAAATAAAATAAAATAAAATAAAATAAAATGAAATAAAATAAAATAAAATAAAATAAAATAAAATAAAATAAAATAAAATAAAATTTCGTTCAGTGTACACCACCTACACCTATTCAACCTACACCAACCCAAGACACTTCCAAATCCATCTATGATTTCGCTACTCACCTTGAGTCAGATATAAAAAAAAAAACAAAGTGAGGATTAACAAAAGAAGAAATTGGAATCCAAATCTCAATTCCACATTCTATAGGATAAAGATATAAACTCCCTTCCTTTTTTTTTTGTTCCTAGGAATCAGGAAAACAGGTGAATCCAACTACCACAAATGTGTGTTGAAATTATATAAATATGAATGTAGGTAGAATATCAACGTATAAACCTACTATTAAGATACCTTAGATGATATTGTCACAAATAAAAAATGAATTGCATTCATTTTCGCTCCAAATGATTGCAAGGAAGATATTTTTTTTACGACATCACACGAATCGCTAAACTGATGTTAATCCTTAGACCAACTAGGTGCTGGTTTAACACAATAATGAATAATTAGTTCTTTAATATTTTCAAAAACATTTTGTGTGGGAAAAGGGTATGTAACGTCAATCAATAAAAATTTAAAAGCTGTTGAAACATTTGAGAATTCGAATTACAAAAAATGCCAAAATATTATTTTAACAGTTATCTATTGCAATAATATTTTTTAGTAAATTTTTCATTAAAATAAAATAATTTAATCAAAACTTTAATTAGAATCCAAAAATCGCCGATTTAACTGTCTTCTCGATTTTGAGTATTTGAGGTCAGATTTGTGTGACTAAGATAAATAATTCAAGGATAGTGTTCTGTTATGCTGTATTTAATTAAAAAAATTCATATTAAAAATGCTGTGTGAAGCTGAAATTAATTAGACTCTTATCATTGAAAACTCAAAATTTTGGTGAAAAAATTCTAAATATTAAAAAAACAATTCCCATCAAACCTAATTTAAAATAATGCTGAACACTTGTTCACAACCACGTATTTCCATATTTTTATAACCCTAATAGCTTCGTTGGATTTATGAAATTTTGAAACAGAAATGTATTTTAAAACTTAAAAAAAATTAATAGTGGTTGATGTAAGAAATGGTCTATAAAATTTGTATTCCAAATATCTACCTATTAAATTTTGCCAAAGAATAAAAATTGGTCAAAATATGGATATGTACTTTAAAATACCGATTCTGAGAAAGTATCGACTGACATATAAAATTTTCAATCACGTTGGCATTGAGGGCATTTTAGTTTTAAAAGTCAAACATTCACCAACGTATTCGGAAGTCTATATAACAGCGATTACCGTCATAAATCACTTTGTTCATTTGGTGACGAAATGCGTGTACTAGGCCTAATTATAGTCACAAGTAAAATATGAAAAAGCTTGTAATTCATAATTTCAATTGATAGATAAGACAAAAAAGAAGTTTTATTTTAAAACTGAAGATGCCATCTTATGTATCATAAAAATTAAAATTTTTGAAAAAAAATTCAAAAATCGTTGAGCTGTTTCAAAAAATATTTTTTTATATATACAAACTTGGTATGCACACTTTTAGCATTCGATAACATACACTTAAAACCAAAAAAAAAATATTTTTTAGTTTTCAAAATATCGAGTTTTCAAAAAAAAAAAAATTTGATATCTTTTTGAAAATTTTGATATGCAATATTATTTAAATTATATAGGGCCTCCAAAGTTTGAAGAAAATCGCTTCAGTAGTTTGGGCTGTAGGTCGAGGTATACAGATAGACCGACAAACAGACAGACAGTAAAAATGATAATGCCAAAAAGATTTGATCAAAATTTCGATTTTCAAAATATCGAATGTCAAAACCTCGATTTATTCAGCAGAGGA
Organism: Syrphus vitripennis; assembly: GCA_958431115.1. Taxonomy (NCBI): domain Eukaryota; kingdom Metazoa; phylum Arthropoda; class Insecta; order Diptera; family Syrphidae; genus Syrphus; species Syrphus vitripennis. The sequence continues at coordinate 133,412,652 of OY288108.1, read as the reverse complement.
GTTTATAATAAAATATTTACAGGCCCCCTACCAATAAATTAAATTGTGTGGGGGTCAGGTACCCCCCAAATGGAAAATAAAAAAAAATCGAATTATTATTGAAAATAACGATTGAGTTAAACCTTTTTGTATTCTCTTTGGACTTTTTAGTAAAATGTCAGAATTCTTGGGGCCAGAGACCCCCCAAAAATTGGTTCAGTTTATGTTAACTTTAGAAACTATGAGTACAAATATAGTACCTACAATAAAATTGCATAATTCTGTACCTACTTAATTTTTTATTCTACTTATTTGATTGTCTTCTCCCCCAAATTCCTTTTCTCTATTTTCTCTTCGACGTTTTGTTGGTTTTGTACTTTTTTATTCTACACTTACACACAAATCTCTTATAAAGCTTAAGTGGTTGGGAATTATTATGATGCCAGACAAAAATAAAAAAAAAACCGAACAAAAAAAAATCCCATCACCCATGGCCGTTCGTTCAATCCCATTACTACTTTGGTCACGTTTGAATCTAATTTCGACCCTCTCTCGTTTTCATTTTCATTCTCGTTTCAGTCATCATCATCACATCACACATACAGTATGTTAGGTTATGTAGGTATATGAAAACCACAGGGACAAAATGCATGAAATGATTTCATTTACTGAAATCGGGTCGAAATGTCAGTTTAGCAGAGAAGGAGTAGCAGTAGCAGTATAAAATATAAGCATTCGAATAAAGTATACAATATTCAACTTGATTTTGATGGTTAGCCAAAAGATGACCCCAGCCCAGAGGTGCCTTTAGGGGATAATAATAAGAGTTTTCTGTTTTTATTTATTTGGCACATAAAGTATGAAACCAGAACGGATGTTTTAATTGTCAGTTAGGTGAGTTGTCGGTTTCTGTGAACCGAAATTATAATAGGTCAAACAATTGACCTTATGGGAGGATAGGTTTGCGCTAAGAATTCGAAATTATAAATTTATCAAAATAACGTTAAATTAAATATTTATTTTTTCAAGTTTTTTAAAATATATGTAATTTGTTTCCCAAAATTTATTTTTGCTAAATAAAATTCTTTCATTGATAAGTTTTTTCATTACCTTTTTTTTGTGGACATTTTTTTCGACGAAAATTTTGTTCCAAATTAACTCTTTAATTGCTAATTGTATTTTACAAAATTTCTTTTCAACTTCTTTTTGAGCCATTTGTTTATAAATTTTTTGTCGACATTTTTCTATTTTTGAATTGATTTTTAATCAAATTTTTTGTCGGATTTTTATTTTTCACAAAATTTATTTTTAGAGAAATTTTCTCCCAACTTTTTTGTTCAAACTATTATTTTGTCATTTAGCAAAATGCATTTTTTGTTTCTTTTTCCAAATTCCTTAGAACCCATAAAATACTTTTAATAGAAAAGAAAAATTGAAAAATTGAAATCGTAAATTACTTCAGAAACTTAACGCAAATTTTTAGATGCTACAAATCTATTGTCTTCTCTTTTTCTCCTTTAATGCTGTCTCGCGCTGACATTTTATTTTTTTCTGCATGGTAGTGGCGTCTAACATTATGTACGCTACGTATGTGCATTTTTATTATATTTTTTCTTTTCGGATATTAATTTCGCTTGGATTACTTTGAGCTGCGAAATTTTGTTGATTTTTTCGCATTCGCATAAAACCGAGGAAAATTGTATATTTTTATTTTTAGGGATTGGTTTTTTTTCATTGTCAGACGATTGTGTTATGAATATGATTCGTTATTTATTAATGTATACAGGGTGGTTTGCATGAGATGTGACAAACGGCTAGTAGGTAAATTTACGGTCCCCCGTTAAGATTGGAGGGCTAATTTTCTGCGTAGAAACTAATTTGAAGTTTTTGAGTTTGAAAATTAATTTTTCAATAACTATTTGCCTAAATACCGTGGTTGAAGAAGGACATTCCGTAAAAAGCTTTTATTTTAAAAGCTGTAAATATTTATTAAAATTATTTTTTTTTTAGAAAATAAACTAAACGGGGGGACTAAGACCCCCCCATCCATACAATATTTTTCTTGTTTTGATCCAACGAAATGCTTAACCTTAAATGCATCATACTAACCTTCTGTCACACCTCGAGCAAATCACCTTGCATAACTTTTGTTTAATGTTTGGGTTATGAAAAGGTACAAAGGAATAAAGTGCGTATTGTTGTTGATATCCGATGAAAGAGTGGATTCTAATTTAATTCGGCTTTATGATGTGACACACGAGAACTGTCATAATAAATAAATTGAAATACATTTAATGAAATAAAATTGCCTCATCCATAATGAGTGGTTTTTCCAAACTGTCATATTTAAGTGAAAATGTGTGAATGATCAAGCTTGTTAAAATTAATGGAATTTCATCATATTGTGTAATAGGAATTATTTTCTAAATAATGGCTAACTGGAGGTAAGTAACCTTCATCTTATTTGAGAATATTTTTAACCTTGAAACGGTTATTTAAACCAAATTGCTTTGTCTGCGCAAAAATATCTCGTACACATAAAATTAAATTGAAAAGCCACATGGCTTCCATTTTTTTTTTTTGTCTGGATGGCTGTCTAAAACGAAGATTTTAATAATAGAAAATTTAATTCAGTTGAAATCAAAGATAACCACCAAGTTTTAAATGTTCCAGCTGATTTTTATAGGCAGCCTATGGTGAAACCCAAGAAATTTATTTTGAGTGTTACATAAAATTGTTTGAGTTACATAAGTAGGCTTTCCAAAAAATGAAATTTATCTTGATGACATTTTAAATTTTGTAAGGAATATATGTACATACTTACATATTTAATTAAATATTTTTAGATCAATTATTGGTGCAGTTTGAAAATCAAAATATTTTGTATATAATTTCTTCAGCAAGAAGATGTCAAGATTAAGTGTCATCAGATGGGTCCATTCATTCTAAAATGGCCAATGTCCATTTCATATGCAATCTATAGTACTGTCATGAGCACGTTCCACACAGCTGTGTTGTGTGGTCGTTTAAGGGTGCACTTGTATACATATAAACAGAAATCAGCAAATTAGTTAGGTGTGTGATCACTGGGGGGCCGACGCGTGGAACGTGTTCATGAGAGTACTATGCAAATTTATATACAATTTTCATGCCTCACAAAATCGGAGAAATTCTGATTTGGTTCCAGGACAAGATCGAGATGAGAATAACACGAGACTGACATTTTTCAACTTGGATGGCACCGAGACAAAGGTGTCGTTTAGTGGCCGCCATGACAAGGGGTGGATATATGGAACTTAACTGATGGACAATTTAGATAAACTTAATAAATTCGACTCACTCTACGTCAAACTCCCTCTAATTGGAATTTTTTCTTAATCGAACTTTTTCGCGATATTTTCGGATCAGCTTCAATTTAATTTACAAACAAAATTTTACACCACTGCCCATATTGTCTGATCATGTGGAATGTTTAACAAGATACACAAATTTAATGTTATGTTAAATTAACACAAAACGCTTGCAAAATATACAAGACAATCCTAGAACCAACCAAATACGGTGTAAAAATAACACCGACTTATTTACGAGGGCAGTCCCAGAAGTAGGTACATGGCCTAACAAAGAAAACGCCAAAATTTTTGGAAAATTAAGTTTTATTTCTCTACATAGTCTAATATCAACTTTTGGACTTTTTGGACTTTTTGGACCATCTCTGCACTACTCACCTCAATCGGTCGACCAGTGCGGTGTTCATCTTGGCAGCTCGTACGGCCACGTTTAAGTTCAGCTACCCAATATTTTATTGATGCCGACTATGGAGAACACTCACCCAGAGTAGAATCCATTTCCATTTTGATGTTGGTTGGGGTAAACCCTTTCAAAAAAAAATATTTAATGACTTAACGATGACTGATTTTTTCCATTTTTTCAAAACTATCAATATTGTTAATTTCAAATGGCTGCCAAATGCAAGTTAAGTCGCGTAATGTCATGAAATTTAAAACTTAAGCTTTCTAAAGAACATTTTTTCAAATACAGTATTTTTTTTCAAAAAAAAATACTGTATAATAGTCAGGCCAGGTACTTCTGGGACTGCCCTCGTAAATCTACACTGAAATATTGTTAAAATGACAAAGATCTAGTTGGGTTAGATAAAATTAAAAAAAGTTAAATTTTTGAAAATAATAATAATGGTTAAAAATTTGCCGCTATATCAAACTTTACAAAACTTTCCTCTAAATCGGACCGAATTTAACATCCCGTAAAAATTTGAATCAGTGGAAAAAATTGACTAGATAAATAACCGAAAATTTTTTGAATTTTTCCAACAAAAAAAATGTTTTGAATCTAGCATTTTTGAAATATTGAAAATAAAAAAAATTGAAAATAAAAAAATTCAAAATTTTGTTGAATGCAGTTAAATAAAGATTGAAATTATTTTCTATAATAATGTTGAATCAGTTAATATAAGTTTCCTTCCTGATAGTGTGATGGAACCACAACGTTGCGTTTTTGCCAATCCTTTAAAGAAGCATTTGAACCTTAAAAAAAAACGAGGACCAGTTTATTCCCCGGTCCCTATCATATCGTTAACTATGTCGTGTCATTTATTCAACAGTCTTTTAATAATCAAAGAAAAAAATGTTCGACCCCTTTATAAAAATATAATCGAAAGTAAAAATTATCCTGGCTATACAAAAACAATGTCAAGGTAATGAATTGTAAAAATCCTGGCGATTCTACTTTTCAACCCAATATAAGACTAAGAAGACATTAAGCTAATGATATGAAAAATTACAAAAAAAAATTAAACGCAAAATGTTCATGGTCATGCATTGAGGACAGGACCAACTAACCACATCATCGTATATATAACTACCCCTCTTTTGCTGGATTGATTTTTCTTCTCTGTCACAATGACACAAGACTTTATCCAATTTAGATAAATATTTTGTCGATAAAAACCTAAAAACTACACCATAGAATCATTAACCCTACTTCCCATCACCCTATACATTCCCCTGATATGCCCTGTCATCAGGAGACTGTATAGGGTGATGAAAATGAACATGTTCATTTTTCGATAAAAATTCAACCAAAATCTGATAAAATCTAATTTCAAGACTTTCAATATCATCTTCATCAGTCCTACATGTGTTCCTTTCTTCCTAAGAGTGCAAAACAAAAAAGAAAGGACTTCAACGTAAGCTTTTCCTAATAACTCGAAACAATTTAAATGGAATTTTATTGTGTGTAAAAATAATCGCTTTACCTTTTAACATAATATTATCAACTCGTATACGTAAATGTTTTCGAGAGAGAGAGACAGACTATCATTTTTATACTTGAGTAGGTTGGGTACTTGGAGTATACAACTTTGTACAACATTTTTGTTTGCATATTCAAATACAAATCCATGGTACATGGAGAGGTATGTCCATTATCCAGGTGGATGTAGGGTAAATTCGAGGTGGATCATCATGAAAATGGATTAATTAACTTCCGGTTGACTTAATGCAATTTTTTTATGTGACCGAATTGAGATCAACTGTACAACAAATTTGAAAATATGTCTTTAGAAAATGTTTGAATATGGGTTTATGAAAAACCTGCTTCGTGAAGTGTAGAAGATGAAGAAGAAGAAGAAGAAGAAGAAGAAGAAGAAGAAGAAGAAGAAGAAGAAGAAGAAGAAGAAGAAGAAGAAGAAGAAGAAGAAGAAGAAGAAGAAGAAGAAGAAGAAGAAGAAGAAGAAGAAGAAGAAGAAGAAGAAGAAGAAGAAGAAGAAGAAGAAGAAGAAGAAGAAGAAGAAGAAGAAGAAGAAGAAGAAGAAGAAGAAGAAGAAGAAGAAGAAGAAGAAGAAGAAGAAGAAGAAGAAGAAGAAGAAGAAGAAGAAGAAGAAGAAGAAGAAGAAGAAGAAGAAGAAGAAGAAGAAGAAGAAGAAGAAGAAGAAGAAGAAGAAGAAGAAGATGAGGGGGAAGAAAAAGTAGTTAGTTAAATATTGTATAAAAGAAGAAGAAGAAGAAGAAGAAGTAGTATACTAAAATTAAATATTGTATAAAAACAAAAAAGTTTGTTTTACTCTCGGGAACACTCATTTTCATCACTGTATGAAAATACTTTGAAATTATTTTGGATTCCCAGTATGATTCTCAGTGTATGAGAAAACTTTATTTACTTTAAAAAAAAAAAACATTTCTTGGAATGCCCCAAGTACCAATTTCAATGAGGTAAATTTGCGTCGCCGCCGTTCACACTAAATCGTTCTAAGAAATTATTGATTTAACGGTGCCTTTTTTCACTGTTTTATTTTTTATTTTCCCATTTTTGGAATCACAGTTAAATACAAACATTGCACCCACATCAAAATTTTCAACAACTTTTTTGAAGAAAACTTCTGAGATTTATTAAAACATTAGGTATACTTATATAAAAAGTGAAAGGGTTTTTTTTATGGCCTATACTCGTACCATTACCCGTTAAAGAACAATAATTTTATAAATTTCCGAAGAAATAAATGATCTTTAACAAAAATCAGTTTTAATTATTCACATTTCTTCATATATCTTCATATATTAGAAGAAGATATACTTTGTTTCAAGTTATATGCTTAATGACAATATGAAGACTAAGGCAAGACGAAGCTTTTGAAATCTCGCTTCAGTCTCTTCAAAATTGAAGAACTTCAGACTCATCTCGGTTTCTTACGACTTAGTTTTGTCTCGGTCCTGGTAACAACTTTTTTTGGAGGACAAATGAGAAACAACTATTTTATTCTAGAGGCTGAATAAACGATTTTCGTTACTGGAAACATCACCGAGACTCATGGCAAATCTTGTTCCAAAAATTACAGTCTCATCTCGGTCTCGTCTCATTTCACAAGATGAGACCGAGACCAAACTGAAACTGGTTTCTGGTTAAGTTTATCATCAAAGCTATGATTAGATACGTCCAGTTCTATAAATGGTTGTTGTCAATAGGAATGAACTATAGTCATTTTAAATGAAGTTGAATTGATTTTTCAAATATATATATATATTGTACACAGTATACCAATACCTTGCAGTGACCAAAATTTAACTATGAAATAAGTACTAATTTTTCCTGAAATGTCAAAAATATAAGGTCCAAATTGGTGAAGTAGCGTTGTCGAATTTCTTGTATATATATATGTTTTAGAAGGAACAACAAAATTCATATCCATCCTTGAATCCATAATAAGTTTTTGTCATTTCAAAATTTAGTTTGACTGAACCGCTAATCAGGATGTCATGTATAAGAACGTTGTTAAGGCTTTCAAACAAAAAAAAAATTAGAAAAACTCACTAAGATTAAATATATAAAAAATAAATCCTTTAAATAAGAATCCTTAATAAAAAAAACCTGAAAATGTCAGTTTCTTCCGCGAAACTAAAATATCAAATATACACAAATCATCAACAACAAAACAAAAAAAAAATAAACCTCATTTGCCGTGAATAAGTTTTCTTTATTCTCTTTCTTTACCTTGTCCTCTAAATGACTGAATTTCTCTTCACATTTTCTCCTTCGCTGTATGCTCTATCCTCAAATTATGATGGCCTTCTTCAAAGCTGCCGACAGCTAGATTAAGGTCTTACCACCTACATAATGTTTGTTTTTGCTCTCTTCCTTTCAAGAATCCTCGCCCTGCTTTTAAGCTGCTTGGACTTTAAGATGATAAATGTATACAAAGCTCTCAAATAACATAGACAAAAAAAAAAATCCATCCCTGTGCGGTTTCAAAGAAAAGCAAGGACATTTTGTGGGGTTGAATGAGGAACATCGTATCATCGTACGGCTATTTGTTGAAGGAATTCTTCATAATTTTTTTTTTTTTTTTTTTGATCTGCGCATATTGTCCCCATAACTGGCGATGGCTTATGGAAGTTCTTCTTTTCACCAACACAATATGATATTGCAACATTTAAAATATGTACCTAAATGTCCCAATTACTTTTTTACAAAAGAAAATCATGAAAACTTTGACTGAAAGATGTGCAGAAAAAAAATAAAATAAAACCAAGACATTATGCCAACAAAGCCATAGCTATTCCAGAGGCAATTCATTGAGTTTAATCCTCTTCTGGTCCTGTCATAACAACTTATCATATTTTTATTTCTCGTGTAAGAAGAAGGGCCTTTTCTTATGGACGCAAATGACAAAAAAAAAACTTATGCTTGGTAAGGCTTCGGGAGAAAGTATACAAAAGTTGGTAGATTGTATCATGGCTAGGTAAAAGCGTGTAACCTTTTTTCCAAGTTAATTAATACCCATCATGTCAACATATATGGGTTGATGTATTCAACAGGTATTTTTAATGATGACAAGAAATCAGAATTAGGATGTAAAATGAAATTTTGGTTATAAGGGTTCTAAGCTCAAGGTTGATAGTGAAACTATAGTCTTTGGGGGATTTATGTTAGCTTCTTAAGTTAATATTTTCGGCAGGTATATTATTTCATCAGGACAATAATTTTTTTACGTGATACTTATTTTATGAGTATATGTAAGCTTAGTCCTTTTTCGACGAATAAGTGTTTAAAGGGGTTTTTGCATTACAAAATATACGAAGCGTATTTGCAATTCTTAATTTTTTTCCCACCAAGTCCTCGTTAGTGTCAAAAATAATTGTGTTTTGTGATATTTTGTCATTGTCGTCATTATGTGACCGATGTTTCTCAAAAGAAGACATTTAATAATTTATTTTTAAGATAGTCGAGGATAGGGATTTAATTTTTTTTTTCTTCTTTAACCGATGATTGTAGTCTCCTGACTTGGATCACAAATCCCTCTCTTTTCCACTAATTCACTCTAGGGCTATATCAATGCCTGGATCCAGGGATTTTTAAGTGCTGCCCCGAAAGATGTCTGATGTGGGTGGTTTTTGAAAAAATCGACAACGCCCCCGAAAAATCGATTTAAAAACAAATCACGTCTTCAATGACCACCAGAAATATTTTTTTTTAATTTTGAAGTTCTACCCAAAATGGACACCCTTTATTTAAAAAAAAAATTAAAATTAAAAAATAATGTTTTTTATAAGTTAGAGTGATTGGTGTTTTTCACAATGTATTTCGAAATCGAAATAAGTATTTTCTGACCAAGATGTTTTTCACAAAATTTTGAAATAAAAAATGGAATATACAAATAGAAAAAAATATTATATTTTTTTTTCAGAATTCATAAAATAATTTATAGTGTAGATGTGGTCAAAAAACTTCGAAGGTTGGTTAAAAAAAAACCTATCGAACGCATTAACAAAATTTGGAAAAATCAATTTTTGGAAGGAGGTGTTCTTTTGCCCGGAAAATTTTCAAAATCGGAAAAATGGAAAAATTGAAGATTTTTTCTTACCAATTCATCCATCATACGCTTACGTGAGGTTTCATGTCTTCATTACTAGATCGTTATTCTTATACTGTGGTATTGAAATAGGCATGTGTGAATCAGAAAATGGGCAGCAAAGATATTCAGTCCCTTCACCCATACATCAAGGGCTCGTTGCAAGGATTAAAGATCCTCACATTATGATGCCTCACTTGTGGGTCTGCCTGTTATCCCCAAGCAGAACTTCGAGAACTGTAATAAAGACAATAGGGCCCAGAGGCTTCCGTGGTGCACACCTACTCTAATTGGGAACTCTGTGGTGATTCCTGAGGTATACAATATTTGTTTTTATTTCCCGTACACGTTTCTGATCATCCACACGTCGTCGTTGACTTCTGGAACTCCTTGTTGTCTAAATTCAACCCCTATCAGATCTGATGACTGTCGAATACTTTTCAAAATCAACCAATGCCAATCTATTGAGGAATCCCTCTATTCTTCCATTATGTTTCTTTTACTCTGCATTGCATCTGTGGTTGATTTACCTTATTGACACAAAAAAAACTTGAGAATGCATTATTTGAAGATTCTATCTTGTGCTGGTTCACATCGTATCAAGATAGCAATCTGTAAAATTAGACAAAATCTTTAGTGACTGCCTCTTTATCAACACTGGAGTGCCGCAAGAATCAGTGCTGGGTCCTATTTTATTTTTGATATTCATAAATTCTATCTTCGACCTAAATGTATGTGGTGAGCTTCGTTTGTAGTTTTGCAGATGATTTTGCATTGCTTTACGACCTGTTTGCACTCGGAATATGTTGGAAACTACATATGTAGTTCAATTCAAATTGCAATATGGCCTAGCATGTTAGGCAGTCGCAAAAACTCTTGGATCAGACAAATGCAACGATACCTGTGTAAGGTTTTCCTCGGGCATGAAATAATCCAAAACCGGGTGGCCTATCGACGTTTTCTGAGGTAAACCCGGTGAAGCCTACAAGTGGAGTCTTAGAGTCCTAGTCGAGAAACCACAACTCTCCCTCTCATGAAAATCGTCGGTAAATCCAGTCGAATCTCATAGTACATGATTTCGAAAATAGTGACTCTATAAAGTAAAAGCAGAGAATATGCGTAGGTAAAAGCTAACACAAAAAAAAAACAAATACCCTAATATTTTATAAGCTTGAAAATAATCTCCCAAAAGGTCGCTTATCTTAAAACACGGGTGCCACTTATTATAGGATACACTTTATTTTTTCAAAAAAAAAACCATGTAAGTTTATTGGGATAACATCCCGACATTCGTGTAAACCTAAAACCAATCCCAATCCAAACTAACCAACAAAGCCAACGGTCCATGATGCAGAGTATAAAGTATAGAATAGAAGTGGTAAAGATCTTCTTATAGCATGCACAATTTTCCAGGTAAAGCTCACATTTTATAGCTATAGTCCCTCAAGAGATAATCAATGGATAAAATTTAGCATGTATCACACGTGCTCCGAAGACTATACACGTTCCAAAGTTCTACAATTCTACATATTCTGATGTATAGAGAATGTATAAAGGAAGGGACAAAAAAAAAGGATGCAAGGGAAGCATTTCTACATCAAGAGGTGCTTTTTCGATTGGTATAGCTTTTCTAAGTCTATATTGGGCAATCCACTTTTTCGTTTCATTTATCTCTTGACACGTATACACAAATACATGTGAATGCAAGGGGCTATCTAAATCCACCCACCATCATCAGTAGTATATACCCTTTCTTTTGAAACCACCTTCATGTAGGGTAGCTATAGTAACAACAACAGATTTTTACTCTTTCTCTTGGGGCTTAGTGGAGCAGGAACGATATGTGACCAAGAAGTCGTAGACAATTTACGAATCTATTGACTCTGGAGAACAAGTGTTGAGGGCAGGGATGGAGTTATTCAAATAGGCGCCAAGAACAAGGTGGGTACAAATATATTTGGCCACTACCCCTGCCTTGGATGTAATGTAATCCGGAGGTCTAATTTTGGTTCACTTTTTCGAACATTTATGATGTTTGGCCAATATTGTCCTCCAAGTGGTTAGAAAATTGGTTTAACGTGGACAGCTGCCTATTCTGGACTGATTCGCCGGAGAGCTTTCCCACAATAACGAAGTCAAATCAAGTGTCGACCACCACCACCACCCTGAGGAATACCACCCCGTTGACTACCCCAGCAGCAATTTATTGAACATGTTGGGGCTTGCCAAAACCTCTTGCTGAGGAGCGGGTTCTCTCTTACACCCATGACACTGAAAACCATATGTTGCCACGAATTTGACCAACCACAGCGACCGCGAAACACTAGTTAGCGGCGTTAAATCGCATGATCTAAAAAAATGGCCGCCACTTAAAAATGTGTTGCCAACTTTAAGTTCTATACCTCCCTTTTTTATTAGACCCTTTTATGAAATGGCCCTCAAAATATAGTCAATCCAGCCCTGATTGCAAAAAAAAAAAAAATATCACCCGCACCCAAAGGCAGACATGAAGCAGGAATAATGGAAACCATTTCCAAAGACATGACGCCAATATAGACGGACACGGACGACACACAGTGAGAGCATCCAAAGGAAACAACTACGAACAAACACAATCGAGAAAGAGATATTCAAAGTTTTATCCTGAATTACAATTTGATTGCTCGGCCAGGAGAACAAGAAACAGGTCGTACAAGGTTGGTCGTTTTCCCCATTGTTTGTTGTTGGTCTTCAGCATCCTTAACACAAAGGATATGTCTCTACAATACTTGCGCACGTCACTTTAGTTCACTGCAAATGCACGTAGTTTTCGCTGTCGTCCTTACATAGCATAGATGTATGTGTGTATGTATGTATATTTGTATGGTGGGCAAACTTCCGGTTTTTATCTTTCTCTAAATAAATTGGAGTCCATATTCTTTTTTTGGCTCGACCTGTTTTCCACTTGATTTTCATGAGTGTGTATGTGAAGTGAAGGACTTGAGTGGATGGGGTGGCAATGATAAATTCTTATTTATTTTTTTTTCCCTTCTATATGCAAAAAGGAAACGAGGTTATTTTTTTTTGTCTGTTATAAAATTAAGTGAAATGCATAAAGGACTTCAGAAAAAATAGATATTTAAGGAACAAGCGAAGAGAATGCAGTTTTTTTGTTCTGTTGAAACTAAATCGCTGATAAAAAGTTTTCACGATATTCACCCCTAAGGGATGGAGGGCATTTATACCTACATATAAGTTTGGCAATTCATTGTATACTTGAGACAGCGACGACGACGAAGGATACTTATGCCTCTACCTACCTACTATACCTAAATGCTCGAGATGCTTAATTTAAAAAAAAAGAACAGAAAGGAAAACTTACAAAAAGTTCTACCCATTATGGAGGCACAGGCAATTTTCTTTCGGTTTTTTAAGTAGAGTCGTTCTTTTTTGGTGTAGGTTTAATACCTTTAGGGGCATTAATCCGATGGAGGTAGCGAAGTGGCAAATTAAGTATAATTTTTGGGCAAGTTTTTTTTTTTTTTTTTGTTCCTTTTAGTCTCTTTTCACTTTTCAGCGTTTGGCTTTGTCGCCAAATGACAAGGACAAACGTTCGTTTTATGCACTTCCAAGTGGATAAAGGGATTATTTTCTCTATTTCAATCCAATTTAACTGTATAGGTATAGAGGATCTCTGGCAAAGGTAAGAAACTTTTTTGAAATCACTTAAATATTTAATGGCGGAAATGGCATTAATATGTGATAAGAAAATAGTTTTCCAATTGCCATTATTTAAAAAACATGCCACTGACAGTTTAATATTTGTTTAGGCTTACCTGCTGTTAAATAATAATACGTCTCAATTATATACGAGATTATTTTACATGGCCAAATTTTGTTTACTTCAAAAAAAAAATGTGAGTTGAAAATATACCAAAGCATTCTTTTCTACTCCGTGTTAGTATACTAGGTACGTTAAAAATTTTAAAAACAAATGATTTTAGGTTTTCCAAAAACATTTTTTGAAATTAATCACCTCCTGTTTTCGAAGTTGAATTCCATCTTTAAGGTGCTGAATCGACGCTGGGCTGTTGGCGTAGACCTTATCTCTCACGTGGCATTTAGGGAAATAGTCGCAAGGTGCTAAGTCACAAGATCTCGGTGACCAATTGTGATCACCTCTTCGATAGATAACGTAGCCAAAGAGGTGGAGGTGGAAATGGGCCTCATCAGTCAAGATGATTTTTTGATGAAATTCCGGATCAATTTCACTAATTTCAAGGACCCAATCAGCAAAGACACGACGTTGTTGATGATCGGCTGGCTAGAGTTTTTATATTAGCTGAACTTTATAAGCCTTAAGACCTAAATCTTTATGCAAAAGTCGGTGTAATGACGTTTGTGAGAAGCCCAATTCCAAAGAACGACGAGGAATGGACAATTCTGGGTTTTCTTCAACACTTTGGGGCTACGTCAGCAATATTCTCAGTTTTTCTTGAGCGACGTGCACGGATTTTATTCTTCATCGCTTGCTTGTCACGACAGCCCAAATTTTTCCACAAATTTCTGAACCACGGTCCGTCAAGGTGCTTCACAACGACCACCGGAATAGTAGAAAATAACATCTTTTATTGGATAACCCTTTACAAAATTTATTTACCCTGTTAATCAACATGGCCGAAGTGAAAAAGAAAGCTCTTCAAAATGCGATTGCTAAACAATAAAACCCAATCTGGTATGAATCTGATCACGTGATTTGAGTTGCGCAATGCGCCTATGCATATGGCTATGAGATCGAGTTTGGCCAAGGTCCAAGTCCCCACTGGCAAGGAGTTTAATATTTAAAATTGAGCATTTGATGACCACTGAAAGAAGTCTGATGATCGGTCTGGCAGTCATGGAATACCTATAACTCCTGCCCATAAAATCATGGTGTTAGCTCACCCGAATGTTGTTGTTTCGTTCAAAACCTTCAAAAGCTAAAATTATTGGGCTAAATATCAATACAATACAAAAAAACGGCATCCTTTAAACTTCTTCATCTGTTCATTTAGATACTCTTGGAAAACTAGTTAAGATGGTAGAAGAGAACAGGGCAGGAATTGAGTGATTCTATCATACGAGTACTTAAGTGTCAGAGAATTATCATACGCTTCGCAAGGAATGCAATGAAACCCAGACAGAGGGACCACCGGGCCGACCTAGAAGTTGTACTTGAGGAAGAAGTGTCAAAGAGGAATCAGCTTAACCTTGGGAAGAGTTGAAGAGAGGTTAAATACATTCCAGAAACCATACATCATGGTTCATAGAAGTATTGGATGCCTTAAACTGACGATGCCATAAATTAATCAGCTTTTCCCTAAGTTCTGTTTGTAGTAAAACTGCTGACTGCTTTGCGAATTTCATCGCTGTGTTCCGCCATGTTTGCGGTGAGGAATTAAATAAATAGTATGGGACATAGTTTTAAGGTACACACCTACTTTTTCACACTAGGCCTGTTTCTACTAAATTCCGCGTAGAAAAAAGAAAAAAGCATAGAACAGGTAAATATTTTTCCCAAAAGTATGGAAATAGACTCCTGTTTATTCTATAAACCAAAAAAAAATATTTAACGAAGTATCACCAACAGAAAGAAAATTCTTCGAGGAATATTTGCTCCTGTGTGGGAGTGAGTCCAGAAAGTCAAAACACTCGAATACTTTGGCTCGGTCACATCGAGCGAATGGACAACAATGCTCCAGCCAATAGATTTTCTAAATATCAGCCCCAGGTTCAAGACGACAAAGAAGACCGAACCTTCGAACACGATTTTAACTGGGCCTCTAGGCCATCCAGTACGGTTCCTGGAGATGCATTTCAGCTCTCTCCAACTGTCTCCCAATTGTGCTGATTCCTGCTCGACCGTTCTTCGCCAAGTGCTGGCTTGGTCGTATGCCTGTCTGAGTGAAGCGTATGGCCAATCCACTGCCACCTACTACCGAAGTCTTTGTATGATAGAGTTGTGAGTTTTCAGGTACTATACCCGTAAAGAATCACGGATTCAACCTTATACAGTTCATCCCCCATATTTTGGACAGCATGCCAAACGAAGTCATTACTTTCCCGATTCGGCTGTTAATGTCTTGTTCAGGTCCGCCATCAGTAGAGACAGTACTTCCAAGATATTGAAAATTTTCAACCATCTCAACTAGTTCCGAGGCTGATCATTTTTGTTTCTGTCGAATTGATCTTTAGCCCGACGGTTTAAGCTTCTCTTCCCACCCTTGTTGCCATTGATGGAGATCCATGATCCTGTGAGAGAGCAAGCATAGTCAAGGTGTTTTAGGTATGATTGCAATGTCCTACAAAACGGACGGCGCGGCGTGAAGAAAATCATTGGTCAACAACAGAAACAATATTGGTGATGGTATATAGACCTGTCTAACCCCACTTTGGATTTCAAATTCCTCTGTCAACCTTCCACTATATGAAAAACGTGACTTTTGAAGAACCTAAGAAATGCCTAAAACACAACTTTCAACCATAACTCTGTGCGCAATATCAGAAGGGACCTAAAATTTTATTTTGGACAAGGCTGGTAATCAAACCCAAATCTCCGGCATTACAATCCTACGCAACAACCATTATTAAACAGGCTGCTATACAGGGTGAGTCATGAGCAGTGCGCCAAAATGCTAGGGCGTATAGATTGAGTTGAGACAAGAAAAAAATCGTTTGGGAGGGAGGGTCTATTCCCCCCCCTTAGCCAGGAGGGGCAATTTTCGAAAAAATTTACTAAAATATGGAAAAAAAATTATTTAAAATCAACGGCTTCACCCTTAATGCTATGCAATACCTTTTTGAAAAGCCAAAACTTCTTCGCTCATTTTGTTCTTAAATAGATTTATTCTAAGCAACAGCTTTTGAAAAATTAATTTTCAAAGTCAAAATTTTGTATATAAAAAAGCATACATACATATGTGGATATACATAAGTAAATAAATTTAAATATTTGCATTTTAATTTTGCATTTAACTTACCCGCATTTTAATGTTCCTACAAACCTTTTGTTTCAACCATAGACATTTCCATTTCCTCTTAAAAAAAATGAATAAAATCTCTCCAAAACAATATTCTTTAATTAAACATTTTATTTCATTCCTTATTTATAAGTGTATGGCATATAATTTTCAGTTTTTTGTTTTTAATCATTATTTGAAATTACTTTTTGTTCAAATTTTTATTATTTTCTTTTAAAGATTTATTTAGCTTTTTTAAAGTTAACATTCTTAAATATCTAAATATTATAATTAATTACTTAGTATTAAATTCTTATGAAGTACATTTTAAATTTATAAATACTATTTACAATGGAATTTTAAAATAAAAATAATTTTTTTTGTTGTTTGTTTTTTTTTACATAATTTAACATTTTTTTTCATATATAAAATAAGTTTATAAAAAAAATATAACTACTTTTTTTTCAAATTAATTTTTATATAAATGCATTGTTAATTACATATTAAATCACTTTATACACCGGATTATATTTTTGTTTTTTTTTTTATGTATGTGCAACCCAAAATTATAAAATAATAATAATTAAAATAATAATTATGTACAAAATGTTAAAGAGTTTAAATTTTCTATTTTAAATGGAAGCCATAAACAACCCGAGCATAGATAAAAAAATTTTAGTGTAATTTTATAGAAATTTGTGTGAGACCAGAAAATATTATTTAAAATTTAATAAAAAAAAAATAATTATTATTAAACTAATATGGTGAATGGTTATTTGAATTATTATTTTTACAGACTTATTTTGACAATGATATCAATTTTTCGCATTTAAGCAGAAAAAGTGATTCGATATTCGTTAAAAACAGATTTATATTTATCTCCCTTTATTACAAAGAAATATCCTTTGGCATTTTTAATACCATAAATATGTAAATACATAAACCCATATCCAGATAGGAGGATTACAACAACAACAACAAAAAAAATAATAATAAATACACAAGCTACATGAAGGAGGGGAAGGAGGTTAGAAGCATTAAATACAAAAATAGAAAGAAAAAATATTTGTAAAGGAAAACAATCATGATGGTTGAAAGTAAAAAGGATGTTTTATAGAATATTCTCTTTGTGCTCTCGATTTTTTTCCCCCGTTTATTTTGAATTTCGCTGTAGATAGAATTCATGGAATTTTTTGTGATCTTTGTTAAAAGATGAAATTTGAGGTTTCATGCAGACATCTACAATCTACATGAATTAAATAAACAAATGTCAGGAATAATGGAAAATTATTAAAAAACCTTAATAATCATCTGCAATGAATCTAAAAGTTTGCCAATTCTAATATTTTTTTTTCAAAAATGTTCATGTTTAATAAAAGGAAAAAAAAATATTCTTTAAGAGGTAAAAAAAATTTGTTAAAAATACTTAATAAAAATTTTAAAAATAGTCTTACAAAAATTAGTGTCTTTGGCGTAAAAAAAAAAAATATTAAAATTTTGTATGAAAAATTTAATGTATTTGATCAAAAAAAAAAAAGAAAGGGAATTTTTAAAGAACTATTTCAGCAAAACAATGTAAGAAAAAAACTGATTTCATTATGTCTGCCATTAATAACCGAGGGCAAACAATTAAAAAAGACATTTATTTGTTTGTTAAGTAACCGCATGTTATTTAATCAGTCCAGGCAAAATTCTGAATTTGCTATAATATATTGTTTATTTTCATGTCTCACACCGAAGAAAAAGATGGCGTGGGTATAAAAATTGCGCTCCAACCTTAGGGTCTAATGCGCCACCTGCCGAAAACATGCACTTGAAAATTATACAAATAAAAAAAAGGTAAATGCAGCAAAAAATATTTGCATTAAAAGATATGTATTATGTAATTCAAAGATATGTATGCACCAAAATTTCAAAATAAATTTAACATACAAGTAAATTTTGCATTAAAAAAAAATTGTAAAAAATCCAAAACGATATTCAAAATCATGCACTAAAAAAATACAATTTAAAATACAATTTTCTCGCATTAAAAAAAAATTCAAATTTAAAATATTGTACCTTTCTGTTGCAACAAGGAATAACAGCATAAGTCGACTTATGTCGAAATTGAGTTTTTGATAACATCGTATGCTCAACTTGCTATTCTATGTATCTCTTATGGTTTCTGAATTATAGCCTAGAAAAAAAAAAACAACATAAGTCGTTTTCTATGCTCAGTTTGCACAAGCAAAAACAACACAAGTAGACATTTATGCTCTTTTTACAAAACTAAAGCAATTCCTTTTGAAAAAATAAGTCGACTTGTGTGGTCACTTGTGTAGCTATTCCGACTAAAAATATTTAAATTTTTTGCGAAATGCGCAAAGTGGAAAAACGACATAAGTCGACTTAAGATCAGAACATTTACAAAACTGCATAAGACTACATAAAAAAAAAAAACACAAAAATTCAAACTGCTTTCCTGAAAAACTACAAAAAGTGACTTATGTTGTTTTTCCTTGTTGCCACAGCTTTCATTTGATGCCATATTCGTGTTCTTACCTCTTTTAGATATAGGTATAAGCATTTATTTATAAAATACTAACATTATTTTTGTAGTCGCCAAATTCAATCTCAAAAAAGTTAACAAATAATTATTATCTCTTGATGCAAAAAAAATCCAATTTAAATTTTTCTTCTAAGCAATTGAATGCAATTAAATTCAATTTTTAATTGGCATTTTCCTTTATGTCATAAATATAACAATTTTAATTTGTTATTTATTTTGAAAAAGAAAATTTATTTATTACAAAATATTTTCAATTTTTAATACAATTTTTTTTTTGTAAATCTTTTTAACAATTTTTTCTATTTCAAATAAAATGTTCACAACTCTTCATGAATGATATGAAGAACAGATATGCCTTACATACACTCAGCCACGAAAGTAAGTATACACTTGACTAAAAGGAAAACAAAGGATTGGAAAAAAATGCAGTATCTAAACGCTTTTTTCCCTGTTTACCAAAAACATTCTTGAAACTTTGAAGTTTTCTTTTCCAAAAGAGAAGGTTTTTTTGATTTCGGTCTTAGCCTATTTCTAGTGCTTACTTACTTTCGAGACTGAATGCAGATATGTAGACCGTGTTCTGCACATCGCCAATGTTGCCGAACGTCCCGCCGATTTAGCTTATTTTCTATCAATCTACACCGAGTTTTGTTTTGATCTAATGCTCATTTTTGAGTTTTAAAATTTGTATTTTTTTTTATCCTTTGTTGAATATTTTTTCGTTAGCTTTGAGCCAATTAAACTCCATTGTACACTGAGTTGATTAAAATTCATAACTGCTGGCTGTATTGCTCACATAACTATTTTGAATAAATTTCTATTTCCTTCAGTCAAAAGGAAGTCTATATACCCCCCGGTTCAGACGGAAGCAATAACTTTTGGTTTTTGATTGAAAATGTGTTTGTCACATGCATTACACTTTATCATTTATACTTTCCCAAAATTAAGAAAGCTTTTGTGAAAAAAATAAGATTTAAAAAAAATTGGGTTCTTGTTTATCTTATATTTAACTTATAAAACACGAAAACTGTAACCGCTTACAAGATATTTCAGCATTCAAAAAAAAATTCAAATACTCCTCCGGACATTTTAAACTTCAGTTACAAAAAACGAACTTTTTAAATTCTTCCTTTTAAATTACTGCCCAAGGCTGACGAATAAGGTTAAGGAAGAGAAATTAAAAAAAGAAATTGTTTTAGAATGAATGAAAGTTAAAAAAAAAAATCTGCATGGCGTATCGTACAAAACGGTTCTGCCAGAATATTGTGCTCTGTTGACTTGTAAGACTAAAAGAAAAAAAACATCATTAAAAATATACTCGCAATACAAGACAGGAAAATATCTTGTTCTGATGATGGCATCAAGAAAATTATATTTTGAGATGTGTTTTCTTCACTGTAAATTCTTCCTCTGTAAATTTTTACACGCAAGCAATAACATTTGATAATGTTTGCGTACAAAAACTAATAGGTGTTGCCTACATTTTGGATTTTCACATAAAAATTAATTTAGCTGGCTATGCACTTTTGAAGAAAACACGCTTGTTAATATATTCTATTTATTTTTTTTTTAAATATTTGTTTAAATTCTTCCTTTTCAAAATGTATTCTATCTACTGTTTTGATTTTATTATAAGAGATCTATATTTAGTTTTTTTTATTTTTCAGATAGTTTTTTTTTAATTTACTTAAATCAAAAACTATATCGAGTATTTTCACTTTTTACATTTATACAACAGGAAAATATTTATATGTATTTTAGAGAGCTAAGAGGATTTTATTTATAATTAATTTTATAAGCTTGAGTTTTTTTTTGTACATAAAGTGTATTTAATTTTCCTAGAGTTTTGAAGACAAATTTTGATGACTTGATATGAAAGTTTTTTTTCTAAACATTTTTCGTGTTTTTTTTTGCTTTTTAAATCAAAAAGTTTTATTTTCCAGAGATAATTTAAAAAAATAAAAGAATTTTGCAGTAAAAAAATTATAAATTTAATGTGCATAGCTACAACATAAAATAATGACAATGTACAAGATCCTAGCCATAATACTAACATTTTACACTAAATCTATAATATAAGCTTAAATTTTTTTCACAATTTGTTGTTAATATATTTTTATAAATATGTAGGTACACATATTTTTTCTTTTTAATTTACAAATGCATTTTTGGTATCGTTTTTAAATTCAGTGCAATAAAATTGCCTTTGAATTTTAATTTTTTATATCGTTGGCCAGATGAATATATATTTTTATCTTACAGATTGAAAAATTAAAAAAAAAATAATAAATTTAAAAATTACACTTATATAATATTTATAATGTATTTTATATCTAAGGAGTGATCAAGGAATAAAATTATAATTTTGAGTGTGTGAATTTTTTTTTTTAATTTTTCTTTCTGTGCACCTAAATAAATACATCTACATTTAATAGCTAATACATAATTTTTTTAAGATGAAATTTAATGAAGCTATCTTTTAGATAACGTTGTTGTGAAGGATATATGAATTCGTTGATATGGTGTTAAGCTAAGCGCACATGATAATAACGTGAGTGTAATAACTAGACTTGGTAAGCATTTGAGGTCCGCACTGGCTGCATTTGGTTGAATGAAAAACGATAAAAGTTTTGTAACAAATAATTCCCGGAATGACATACCTTGGACAGGATCGGCTCTTGCATTGCTTGCATAAACATGGTCACGTGATTCGAGTACGGGTGCTTTTTGGGGTCGATCACCTTGGATGGATTCTTCGTTGCTGCGCCAATAGATTGTTGACAAACGGGCTACACACTGTAATTTTAAATAAAATTGATTATATTCTCTGAATATACTAAATGGAGATTATTAGAGTTTTATTTATTTTACTTTATTTTATTTTATTTTATTTTATTTTATTTTATTTTATTTTATTTTATTTTATTTTATTTTATTTTATTTTATTTTATTTTATTTTATTTTATTTTATTTTATTTTATTTTATTTTATTTTATTTTATTTTATTTTATTTTATTTTATTTTATTTTATTTTATTTTATTTTATTTTATTTTATTTTATTTTATTTTATTTTATTTTATTTTATTTTATTTTATTTTATTTAATATAATTTTCATTTACCTTTAACTTCATATCGCTATTTCGAAAGTGATGTTGTTCAACTCGAAATTGCAACCCCAATATTGAAGTTTCCAGTGCATCACGGCCGGAAATAATTTTTTCATAGCCTCTAACCATTGATGGTTCAGCTTGTTCGCCATTGACAAACCATGTCAATTGAACTGATGGCCTCGAACGTCCTGATGTACAATTTATTCGCACCCAATCGCCAACTTGATATCGCGGTCGACCACCAGTCATAACCGGTCCTTTGTCAGGTAGATCTGTATAGTTAAAGAATTTAATAAAAATGTAAATATTAATAAAATAATGAATTATCTTCTAATTTGGTTTTAAATGTTTATGTTTTATGGGAACTCATAAACTATAAAATTAGTTTTAGTTGGATGTTCTATGACTGTGCATGTGTAACAAAAATATCAACTTAAAGCCGCCAACAGCTTTCAACTATGCCTTTCTGCCAAAATACTCTTTTCGACCATCTAAATTTTATAGAAATGGTTCCGTTGAAAATAAAAACTTAGATATAAGTAATCAAGATATCAAATCACGTTGTTCAATTAAAAAAATGTCAATGAATTTTTTCAAATGTCAAATGATTTAATTAGTTGCAACAGCTTCAGAAATTTCAAGTTCCTAAGTTTCAAAACTAAAATTACACTTTGCCCAAAATGATTCCGGTTCAATGATAAAATGAAATTATAATTTTGTTTCATCATCCGATTTTTCAAACTCTTTTATTTCACTTCATTTTGTGGATTCTCGTGGCACAAATAATTTGCTATGATAACTAATATTCTATTTGAAAAGTTTTTGACAAATGTTTCCACGTTTAAAAGGAACTGAGACTATTTATCTCATTTACCATAGAAATGGAAAAGCCCCCCTTAATTTGTAATTACCCAATTTTTGTCCTTGATGATTAATAGGGTTTTAATTTTAAAATAGCTTAATTGATTCTTAGTTCTTGATATTCAAAATTTCCACTTAATTGAGCTTGTTGTGTTAAATTTCAAATTAAATGCCAAATATTCTGAGAAGTTATTAAAAATTTTTTTCAGTAAAAAGAAGCCCTCTTTAAACCTGATACGAAAATAAAACGTTCCTCTCAAAAAAATTCAAATTCCAGCCACTACTTAAAATATCCATTGACAAACATTTTCCAATGAATGGTAACAGCCCCATTGCCAATAAATTATTTTCCGGTCAACAATTTTTTTGAATAAAGAATACTTCTCATACAGAACGCCCTTAGTTGAAAAAAAAAAATTAAGTCAAATGGCTTCTGTTTCACTCAAATGTTCATACCGTGTATGATTTTTCTATTGTGGGTGCTCCCTCTTAAATACCTAAGGTTCGTCCCCCTCCCAATAAATGATTTCCTACATTTTTCAGTATTCATCAGAGGACTACTCTCTTTGAAAATAACATTTTGTTTTTTCATGTGAATTAGAGAAGGGTTGAGGATAAAAAAAAAAATTCCATGATCGTATTTTGCGATTCTAAACAAACATCCGTGTATAGTTGTAGATGTATGTATGTAGGTACATAGAGTTGGCTTGAGAGTTAGCCGACAAGGGAAAAAATTGCAAGCATGCAACTTACATACTACATTCATCCTCTCTTAGCCAGTTTTCCGGCTTAATCCTTAACTACACAACCAACAACAACAGCTGATTGTGTGGGCTTTTGTTTTTTTACCACGAACCATAAAACCGTTTGCTCCCCTTTGGCTTGGCTTTTGAGTTCAGCAGCATTTGATGCTTGTTTGAATACCAGCGCTTTGTTTTGCATTTTAGTTTTAGTTTTAGTTTTTTTTTCTTTTACTTTTTTACTGTGTGGCTATTTTTTCTGCATGCAACAATCATAGGTTTTAAAAGGCTAAAATAATTTCTTTTGATTGAGCTTAAATTAAGAACTGACATACAGTTATTTTAAATTTGCAAATGCATTGAATTGCTTTAAGAAACTTAGGTATTTTCTTTTATATTGGTAACAAACTTCAGGACTGAAAAGAAAAATACTTATTCCAGTTAAAATAAATTATCTTAAATGGCGTCGAAGTCATTTGATTAAAGGAGTTATATAGATATTTTGATGTCATGATTTCCACTATTTCACCAAATACCAAATAACAATTGATTATAGGCGTAAGCACTCCAATAAAGATTTAATATTACATTAACAATCCAATAATGATATTTTATTAATATGGTTCTACTTCTTAAATTTTAACTATCAAGGGTAGCCATGTCATCTGGATATTGTGGCCTTAAGGGGATTTTTTTTTGTGGTGTTTCCTTAAGGATGCATATTTGAAAAATAATATTTTGGGGTATATTAATAGTCAAACTTTAGAACCGAGTCCAACTGGCCTAGAGTCTAAAGTTTAAACACAGGTTAGAAACAACTGATATTCATAAAGAATTTGGCCGCTCTGTTTAGTAAAACAAAGAATTCTACTACAATTTTAGTACTATTGCCTGTCAATCTATTGAAATCCAATCCATTTTTTGACAGATAGTAAAAAACAACTTAGTCAAAGATTCAACCGTTTTTAAGGATTGAGCTCTAGTTTATCTTTTGGACCCGGGTCTAAATTGTCTAAGAATAACATAAACTTCAGGTAAGCTTAGAAGTCACAAAGAAACAACTTGTCAGAAGATTGAATATGCCCCATTATCTTTTATTCTGGATTATTTTTATTTATGTTAACTTTTAGTGCAATTTTTAGTAAACAACTATCAATTTTTTTTTATTTTTGGCTCTATTTACGGACAAAATTTAAACTTTAATTATTATTTTCAGCACTTTCAGCCTATGGAATTTTAAAAATCTCACTGAAGCCTTCTTAAGGACGAACATCAAATCACTTGTATTTGATGTTCTTCGTCAGCAAAAACCTCCCTGATCCCGGTCGAAATTCCCCTCTTTAAAAATTTTCCTTCAAAATCCTGCTTATTTCTCTAAATTTTAATAATAATTATATTCAATAGGGAAAGTAAAAAATCGATTTTTTTCTTGAAGTAAGTTCAAAATTCTGTTTTAATTTATTGAATGGATGTTTTTTCACAGGTATACAATTTCGAAATGCAGAATTTTTAAAAATTGACATAAAATTGACTATATTCGAAAGATAATTAATTGGAGGTCTAACTTTCGATCACTTTTTCAAACCCGTATATCGGCAATAACGTGACAAATGTTGTCCTCCAACTAGTCGATCATTTATCGGCCTAGACTAGCGACTTCACATATCCACACATAAAATATTCTCGAGGAGGCCAATTCACGGGTCCGAAACATAAAACTATGAAACCAAACGTTTCCTTCCATAAATCAATTGTGGCACGAGCTGTGTGACTTAAAATGCTTCATGTTGCGACCACAACTCCTGCACATCAGAGTTTTTCAATTGAGGAACAAAAAAGCCAGTAATCATGGATCTATAGCGGTCACCATTGACTGTAATGTTCTAGCCAGCATCGTGATTCCAGTAGCCCATAACGCACACTAAACACTGTGAAAATCGGTATCAACAGTAATCATGTTTTGGGTTCATTCACGTTGTTTTTTTTTTCATGCTAAAATGTCAAACCAAACTAAAAACAAAATGACTTGACAACTGTTAAAATGGCCGCCAGTTAAAAAAGTGTTGCCAACTTAAAGCTCTATACCTCTGAAAAAAGCACCCTTTATATGCGTCTCATCAAGAGTGTATCGATTACTCTACAAAAATTAAACAACGTACTAAAAAAAAAAGAAAAAAAAAGTCATTATCCAGAATGTCGGTTATTTTCATAAACAATTTTTTTTCCTTTCTTATATACTTCTGAATAAAGTACAAAAAGTACAAAGAAACTCAGAGAAGAGAGGACATTGTGTATAAAAATATCCGCAACATATCCTACCTTATCTTATGACAAGGAACTGACAGAATTCTATTAAGTGTTAATGATTAATGACAGAAACCGGAACTCAATACCTCAATAGAATTATTATATACATACATACCTATATTATTTACTCCCACAAAGCTATTCATAAATACATACTATATACATAATAGAAAAAAAAGGAATTTAATTTTTTTTTTTACACTTACATACAACCACTAGATCTCCGTGTTCAGTGACAGTTTGAAAGGAAGGCGCTTCTCCTGAGACTTCGCAGCGGAAACGACCTGTCGTTGACAAGTCGACGTTCTTTAACGTCACAATAGCGTCTGTAGAGTTGGGTAACTGTTCGGAGAAAATGTTTGATATAAAAAAATAAAAGCACTTGCGTCATAAGTCAGTTAAGTACACCACACCAAAGTGGGTAGATTGTAAAAGAATAGCAAAAATACCCCACATCAAATTTGAAGTTTGAAGTATGCAATTCCAATATGTATTATGTTTTAATTTTATGTAAATTATTCATGATGATTGAGTGGATGCAATCAATAAAATTAGGCGTTTAGAAATATATTTAATATAATTCACAATCAATCATCAATTTCAAAAAAAAAAAAAAAAAACATGTAGATGTCACATCACATACATATGTGGGCTGTACAGGTTACGTTTGCTAAGGAATAATTGCAGACAAAAAAGAAAATGGAAAATCCATTAAGCCTCACCCACCGACTAAACAAGCTGTGGTAGTAAAATGGATTTTCCATTTCCCCCAAACCATATCACATCTCACCACAGTCGTAGTCGCAGTCGTAGTCGACGACGGACGGACGTGACGCGACGGTCGTTGCCGTCAGGATGAAAAATACTTACATCAACCATCACACCTGGCAGCAGGAATGTCTGCGATGGTGGCATATCTCTTGGCACATATCGATAGAATTCATTGCCGTCCTTGTACCATTTCACCGAATACAACACATCACCGTCCAAATCGTAGAGGCACTCAAGTTGCGGATCAGATCCTTTTACCACGTAGTTTGGTATCCGTACTTCGACCAGTCGCAAGCTGTATGTGTAATCTGCAAAAGATAGAAAGAACGGAAGTTTGAAAAATAAACTCAGTTGGAAAATGGTTTTGTTTTTTTTTTTTGTGTTTTGTTTTTAATTTCAAATGTGCATGTATGTCTTATATGTGTCCATTTCTAGAAAAATTAAAAGGTAGACAGCACAGAAGTAATCGGATTGCAATGTAAAGGTCATTCTACCGGATGTGTTCAATGGTTGTAAAAGGAACCCGGGGCTATACGTGTACATTATGTAAGCTACAGGTGAACTTCCACAACGAGTTTTAGTGGAAAATTCCTGTAAGACTGTGTTTATTCTATTTTTAAGTTGTAAGGTCGGTATTCACCGAGCGCTCGTAAGCTTTTGAGATCTTTAAGAATAGCAATTCTGAACTAATGAGAGAAGTTTTTTGAGCTATTAGTCTTTAGAAATGTCAGCAGAGTAAATAACATTATGAAGACCCGATAGATAGGTGGCGCTGCAACCGGATTATTATTGAATTTTGTGTTGTAAATTTTATTCAGCAACATTATTGGAATTCACATGAGGAAAAATGGTACACTCTGTCGTATACGTACTATTTTTGTTGTTGATTTTTTGAGTTTTTTTTCCATTTTCATTTTTGCACATTACGTTGGTTAATGTTAAAAATATGACTTTCTAAAAAATGTATGGAGATATTTTGGATCGATAACAAGAGGTAGTTGTGCATTTTTAAACGGGAACGCGACAAAAACTCAATAAAACTGAACCACTCAACCAATTTTGATGAAATATTCACACATGAAAAAGGAAAGTATAACATTATCAGACATTAGCACAATTTCCAAAACTTAAAAAAAAAAAGTTTACAAGACTTCAAATTGATAAATCTAATGTGTTATTCAATCGTAATTTAATTTATTAAAATTCAAAACGAAGTTTTTGATAAAGCTGTAGAAGACCGCAAAAAAGACAAATCCCTAAATTGTAGAATCTGAAGTTACATATTTTGAAAAGAATTTTTTAAAACTTAAAAAATCATTTTTTTTTTTGTAATTTGCGCGCGCTCAAGGAGATTTTCGGTGTACCCTTTATATGTTCACAACAGCGTGGGCGTGAAGGATAGGTTAGGATGGGAAGGGAAAGGTGTATGGAAAGGTGTGTGGCGCGAGGTACTGAGACTGAAGGTGGTGGTTGTCTCCGATTTTATCTCCAGGGTTGGCGGCTAGGGCTAAAGCGGAGCAATTGCCGTGTCTTATATCAATGACCCTTTATAATTCGCATTATTTTGTTCATTGTCATATTTGCTAAGGACACAAGTATTTACTCAGTCGCATGTTGTTAGTGTTATGCCTGAACAACATGTAATGAGTAAACCAGCGGCCCAACAATGATCAATGATAATGGAATAAAAACATGATATAGAACTACGGCAGGGATCGAACCTGCGACCATGAGGTTGACAGGTGACCACACAAACCATCGCACCACGACCAACCCTTAACTTGAATTTTTCCAGATGTGATGAATTTTACTATTTTTGAATTGTTATTTTTATTTTTATTTTTATAAAAAATAAAGTTCAAATAAATGTAAATAATGAAAACCACTGTCGCAATACATGTATTTTATTTATTTATTTTTACTTTATTTTAAAAGTTAAACAACAAGAAAAAATAATAAAATTTTTAAATCACGTAAAAGGTTTTCCAACATAAATTCCACAAAAATTCTCACTTTGACATTGTTTTTCTTCAAAATTCTAGTTTTCAATCCAAAATTCCATCTTAACCCAGTACGACTGAACTTTCCGTTTTAAAAGCAGCAAATAAACGATTTTTTTCAATAATTGGTGTGAGAAATTATAAAATCGAATTCTGCATCTTTTTCGCTAATTCAGAATCTTGAAATAAAGAATTACAGAATTAGAATTTCTAGTCCAGAATTCCGATTCTTTCCTTAATCGTGTCATTATGCGGGACGGCATCAAGACCCAGTATTTTGGACCTCTCTAGTTAACTAATACGCTTTAGACCAATTTTAATTTTTTTTGACTGTTTTTATAACGTCATTATTGGTATACCTATACTTTATGCAAAATTTAAATCGTTTATTGACCTCTTTGATGGTCATTGGCTTTAACGTGACTTTCCCATACCAACCATCCATCAATATTGAGCATATATTTACATTTCCTGTCCCATTACTATATATTAATGTATAAATGTACATTGTACAAATACATATATTCTGATTAAGCTAGAAATTCAAGGATACCTTATTACACGTCCTCAAAAGGATTGATAGTTCAATAATACAATTACCACGACAACGACCAACAAGGACGTTCCATAGAATCCCAAGCCTGTTAGTTTCATTCGACTTGAAATTGTTTGTTTGCACACAGTTATTCCACTTCTCAGTGTTCTCAGAGGAAAAAGGGTTTGTTGGATTGAGTTAGGGTGACAAAATGGCAATCCACTCTCCAACTCACTTCTATAGTATATATGTGAAAACGAATCAATAGAATGGGTGGCAATCAATGAAAATGTCGGGCAAATAAATGTGAGCACCAGCAATAAATTTCCAATTGTTTGCACAAAGTGTTATTTCGAGCTCTCTAAGATGGCGATTGAGAGATTCCGTTGAGTGGCTTACCACTACTATATAAGTATAGTTTAGAACCCTTCAAGGAGTTGACACATGTAAACAAATGTATAGGCCCTGCCTCTAACAACCGCATAGTTATATTTATAGCGGAGGAAATGAAGCTTTATTGGTGCTACTCTTGAGGTTTGAGAGCTTCTTTTATCGGTGGTGGTTTTGTATATGAGAGTACCATCGAACGGAAGAGATTAATCTCTTAGACAGATTTAGTGGTTAGTTGAGGGCGCAAATAAACGCATTAATAACATTTTGTTAAGCCATATAATATGAAGTTAAGAGCTAATGTTAGTTTTTGTTTTGT
Organism: Syrphus vitripennis; assembly: GCA_958431115.1. NCBI lineage: Eukaryota > Metazoa > Arthropoda > Insecta > Diptera > Syrphidae > Syrphus > Syrphus vitripennis. The sequence continues at coordinate 133,382,746 of OY288108.1, read as the reverse complement.
TTTACAGGGTGACGGTATAGGAAATGGGTAGGCTATTTTTTTGTCTTTTAGAAATCTCATTGTCAACTCTATCGGAACTGCCCATACTTTTTGCTGTCAGACAGACAGAAGTTTCTAATATAATAAAAGCACTTCTGTCGTTCGAAGAAGAAAAGTTACATTACCAAAGAAATTTTCTACGAGGTCAATTCTTACGAGCATAATTTCTAGGCATTATGCTCCTTATATTTCCCACGAAAAAATAAAAAATACCGAAGAAATACTGAGTTAATATCTAGCATGACAGGATAGAGAGGCTGTGCCTACAATAATAAGAATGGTTCGATGAAGTGTGCCACCGAAGCTTATACAAAACGCTTAGCAGATTTAGCAATGCTGAAGACTAAAAGCAGAGAGTGAGTAGCTTGGAAGCTCTTCGGAAAAAAGAAGAAGGGAGGAAAGTCACCAACTTTTTCAGAAGAAAGGAACGATTACCAAAAGAAAGGTTATCAAATATCTTAGAGGGTTGCCATTTTCTGTGATCAAAAACAGCACGAACAACTTAGCTGTTAGCGGAGGAAAGACAAGTGTATACACTCTTGGATCAATCAAATACAACGAAACCTGCATTAATTTTGCTTCAAAAATGGAACAATCTAAGACCAGGAGGACTGTCAATGTATTCTGAGGGCCACCTTATGGTGAAATAAAATCAGAGTTCAGATTTTATTCAAGATCATACAAAAAATCATCATCATTGGCTCGAAAACCTGGTTCCGGTCCGGGCATCTTTCAACAAGTCTCTCCATCTATCCCGGTCTCGAGCCAACGCCATCCAGTTGCGCACCCCAAGGCTTCTGGCGTCTTGGTCTACGCTATCTCTCTAGCTCAAGCATAGTCAACACGCTGTCGTCTACCATGGAATGTACTACAAAGGGCTTTCCGAGCCGGTTCCTTTTCGCTCATGGGAGCTAGTTGCCTGCCCACCACTGTCTACTGAGCTCAATTTTTGTCGCTATGTCTGCTGCAAGGTAGATTGCGTACAATTCATGATTGTACCGTCGCCGGAATCATCCTTCCTCACTTTTCTCTCGAACGTGGCTAAGAGGTCGGTAGTAGGCTCTGTTGGATTTGAGGAACCACCCGCGTATTTCTTCTTCTATTAATTCTGGCAGAACCTATAATCAATAGGTGAAGTTTTTTTGGTGCACTTGAGGCATTTTGCTTTGAAGAATATACCTAAATAAAAAAACATCAGAAAGTTCACGCTTAAGGACTGAAGGACTGACTACCCAGCACTTTTTCGTCAATTTGAAAGTGACTGAAGGGACATCTAATAGAAAAACTTTGTCATTTCATGTTAAGTTTGATATTTCTTCTGAATCTACAATGACGGTCTTCAAGAATACCCGGGAGCTGCTTTATTAGTGTGCTTGGAAAAAGTGTAAGCATGTAGCAACACGTGGTGCAAAAACGTGCTGAAAAACGTCTCCGAACTGTTGACGCGCCACTTCGAATTGGGCAAACTGTTACGAAAGGCTTTATTATTACTTAAGCATATCAGTCCAAAACAGAAACAGACCCAAGCTATAAACATTTTGACAGTAGTTTGAATAAAATTGAAACAAAAAACTATTATTCTTTATCAACCTAACTCTTATACTAATTCAAACATTTTTCTTATTAACGACCAACCTGCTTCAACTGTCTACTTCTTCATAATTCTTAAAACTCCTTTTTTCCTAATCCTGCACTATATAAAAAACCAATTGTTACACCCTGTTCACAGTACATGCATCATTTGTAAGGATGCCGGAAGGTGACAAGGAAGGCGTAAAGTGTATCGGGGTCAGATATAGGTGGGTACTAGGTAGGTAGCAAGGTGAGTACAAATTACATCGTCCTGAATACATATACTCTCGTATAAGGCACCTTCTTCTCCAAACAATTGCAAATGGTTAATTTATTGCAACATACTGGCTTCGAGTCTCAACTACACATATATAGGTGCAAAAAAAAAGGTATATGTAGGAGCTTAACCCAGAGCAAAGGACTGGGCTTATAATATCAAATCGTGCCAGTTGCCACAAATTATGGAGTACGTTGTATAATACCCTCATAAAAACGCCACCGAAGAACGACGACGACGACGATGAACAAGTTAGTTAGTGACGATGACTCTGGAATGCTATAAAAAAAAAGAAGTGTTCAACAGTGCGCAATTAATGCGGGGCGCGATTAAAAACGCTAACAACATTGCAGGGTCTACACAACATAAATGTTATAAAAAGCTTCTAACAAATCTGTTGGTTTCGTGGCTGACTTTCAAAAAGCCGCGTCGTAAGTAGGAATATAATACAATTTTATGCCGTCAAAGCTTAAAAGGCACAAAAAAAAACAAGAAAACAGTTACTACCCAAGAAGCTGATTAGCCAAAAACGAAGAAGAAAAAAGAGTATGTTGTAAGGGATGGAAATATGGGTTTTTAATTACTTCCCGTTAGGCGGTAACGCAGTACTTATTGTTATGGCTTTTCATTAAGTTAATTATTGTTATTCGAATTCGAGGGTAAATTATGTCGATTAGAGTAGATTTAAGAAATTATTAGGTATGTTTGAAAAAACCCATGGATTTCTATTAAGTCCAAAATCGATTGCTTAGTGGGTAATAAATGTCAAACTAAAACCAATAATTAGATGAATGTTTACCGATTTATTTTTTCCTTTGGACAAAGGATTTATTTTATTTTTATTTCTGCAGAATAAATAAAAGAAAATCAAGAGATTTGTTGAAATGATTTGACATCATGAGGTTTTTTATTGAATTATAGCAGCTAAATAATACAAAGGCAAAGTAGGATATTATAGGTGTTGAAACAAAATTGAAAGAGAAAATAGAAAAAAAATATTTATATTTATAATTTGTTTTATTAGCTATTATTTTGAGCATTCTGACTGAAATGGAATTCTTGATATTACCAATTTAGAAAACTGCATTTGTTTCAGACACCAAAAACTATTTAATGAAACATTGCAGAATCTTTGTTAACAACCCTGCTAAAGCTCAGTATAACCGGGGTTTTATGTTTCATATAGCAGTTACCTCCCTGGTGGCTAGCGGCTCTCGGCTAAGCAAGCTTATATGCCGGAAGTTCTCACCAAATGAAGCTGTAATTTTTCACATTTGACAAGTAGAAATGACGCCATTAATAAAAATGGATCGACAGACGCTTCAACAACGCATTGAAATTATTAAAATTCACTATACCTAAATATGGTGAAAATTTGGCAGACACGGTTCGTAAAACTAAAACATTTTTTGATGGTGCGTTTTGAAGCACCTTGTCGGACCGTGATTCAGAAATTGGTGGAAAAATTTGAGCTTTCGGGGTAAGCGATGTGGAGAATAAAACCCGTGCACGTCGTCGCTCAGCTCAAGAACAACTGAGAATATTGCTGCTGTAGCCCGAAGTGTTAGGTCTTAAGGCTTATAAAGTTCAGTTAACACAAGAATTCAAGCCGGCTGATAATCAACAACGTCGTGTATTTACTGATTGGGTTCTTGAAATGCATGAAAATGATATGGATTCCGAGGATTCAAGACCTCAAAGATGGAATTCATGAAGCTATTGAGGGCATACAGCAGCCACTTTCCGATTTAGTGATGTAAAATTTCATGAAAAGTATATTGCTGTGTAAGCGTAACAGTGTCGGCCATTTGGTGGATGTTGTTTTTCACTATAAATGGCATACTTTCCTCTTTATATTGAAATAAAAATCTGATATTTTATGGCATTTTTTCTTTGAAAAATATGGTTGTGCTGCGGTATGTCCTGTTGAAGCTACTATCTTTTCAGCAATATTTGAAAAACTTATGAAAACAATGTAGAAAATCTTATTGCCCAAATAAAATGACTATCGGCAAAAAATTAAAAGTTAATTTCTTAGTAAATTATTCATTACTTTGACATGAAAACCATTGAAGGTTTTGAAAGTTTTATTATTTTTTTTTTCCAAGTGTCATTTTTTTTTCCTCAGCATTGATTCTAGGAACTTCTTATTCCCAGCCGAATACTCCACCTCTGAACCACCGCTTTGAGTATGTTCAGTGTCAATGCCAAACCCTTTGTTATTATTAAAAGTACTTTGCCTGGCATTCTTCGCAAGTTCCAAGGAATTCTCACACATAAATGATAGTTTTCAAACTTAAATTTTATAAATAAATTATGGTAAATACGGAATGAATACAAACCTATTCTTGAACTTCGGATATGTTTTGAGTAACACATGTATTACATTTATACACTATTAGGGATATATATAAATAAATACAGCATCCTTGTTTTCCTTATCCAGCAAAATCTGAATCAATTAGGCATCGTGTTGGTATGCATCCATGAAATACCTACCTAAAGTCTCATACACAGGTACCTAAATCATGAACATACTTAAATTAATGCTTTATTTTGTTTACAATATCCTTTATCAGATTAATGTATGACCCTCTTTATCATTGACATACATAGGTACATCAACCTACTTCATTTTTATTTTTCAAAAAAAAAAATGGAAAATCCATCTACTCTTCTAGGTCCCTACGGTAAATAATTTCTCTTAGCACTTAACTCACCATTAAGCAATTGTTTGACAAATCATTTTTAATGTGAATATTATCCTTCAATCACTGTGCTATCAATCACCAACATCAGTCAATATTCAATTTCCACTCACATCTCACTCTCCCTCTCTCTATCTCTCTCTCACACACACAGTCTGATGTCTCTTGGGTGTCACATTTACGTATTATATTACTTTCGCATCTAAAACAATTTCCGTGCCATTCAATTCTCTTAGGGATTTTCACGCACACCATTCTGACACACCGACCATATTGTGTACTGTACCGCTCACCACCGCACCGCCCGCCGCACTGCTTCTCCAACCACCATCGTCAAATATCCTGTAGCCTATGGAATATCCTATCTTATCACACCATCAGACATTATGTCTATTAAAATGTCGATGACAGAGATATACACCATCAAGGACGACATAGAGCATCAGCAGAGGGAAACCAAAGGAGGCACTAGGTACCTATGAAATGAAGTAAGTCCTTTGGGAGGGACAAGTGGTGTGTATGTATTGTTTACCCTTAGCAAAGTTGTAAACACATCTTCTTCAAAGTAGTTGTTGATAACGGTAATCTCAGTTTGGGATGACAAAGCCAACGATGTGAAATTAATTCAGTCAATAGCCTTGGCGCAGGACCAACTAGAAAAAAAAAAAGGAAAAAATCCGAGAGTGGGAAAGTCCTGGTTAATCGTGTGGCACTATGTTACACGTAAACCTTAAGTCCTTCAAGCCCCCAGAAGGAAGACCATGAAAGTCCGCAAACACAGTAAATATAGAAGTGATAAATAGAACAACAACAAAAAAAAATAGAAGTTTCTGAATGTTACTGCAGCCCGCCTTGCGCTCTTGATGATGTCCTTGTGTATCTTTTGAATTTCGTATAACATCATGTTTCGTGTGTAGTCTGATGAGGAAGAATTTTCAACTTTTCGTCGTTCTCGTCCCTCGCTCAAGGAGTCATTAGTGGCACAAATAAACCTCAACCAAAATACAACATAAAAAACAAATTTTGCAAGAAAAAAAAAAGATGAAAGGGACCAAAAATAGGATAAACACGATAGAGGCATCAACACTGACAGTACCAGCCAGTACTCTGTAGAGTGTGCTTGCTGTACTGGTACCTACGTACGGTACGTACCATTTGGAACTTTTCAAGAGCACATACAAAGAGACAGAAGGAGATGATGTCAAGTACACAATAAACCCCAGTCCCAGTTGTAGAAGAACAAACTTTCTGCCTATTGTTGTGCGGTTGAGCTTTTGTGTTTGAATATATATTTGCCTTTAAGGTTCGAAGTATTCTTCCTTTTTAGTTGTTATTCCTTTTGGGTGACAACATCAAGGAAAATCGCCTACGAGCTATATATAGATACAAGTCAAGTCTGCTTTTCCCTCAAAATTTGGGTGAAAAAATGAGCAAGAAAAACCTCCCTCAAAAAGCTTTGTTTGGTAGAAAATCTTGAAATTTTTTAGTCTTCTGTTTTCCCTTTTCTCTTTGTATCTATATACTATACCTACACAAAAAAAAGAAATCACGTCTATGATGTATCTGGAAGGATATATAATAAGAAGCAGTTGGTACAGAGGACAACTATATTGTATACACGAGGGGAAGAGTAAAAGAAACGAAAGATAAATTAAACAATTTCCATGAATAACGAGACAATCCACTTTGTGCAAATTGTGTAATCCGTTCACTTGCGATGGCACTGCCACTTCAATGTTACTCTGGTTTGAAGCTTTAATCTGCGACACAATCAACTAATCCTTAAATACTATCATACGGATACTTTTGTTATATAAAAGGATACAAATGATTTTTGTTTTTATTGTTTGGTACTGTCTTAAATGTTTATATTGGGGATTGTAAGATATTTTGGACTCAATGGTTAGCCTCGAATAATACAAAAAGGTTAATGTCAAGGATAACTTGCCTGAAAAGAGAGCATATATGATTTCACATGTAGGAGATTTTAAGAAAGTCGTTAGTTATTGGTGTATCAGTGCGGACCGGCCTAGGAGTACTTGGCGAAGGACTGTCGAAGAGGAATCAGCACAATTTGGGAAGAATTGGGGAGAACGGAAATGCATCAACAGGGCTCGTAGAAAATGGCGCGTAGGCCTTGTGCCTCATAAGGGGAAACCCACGGACATAATATGAATTTCCAACTTCCAGAATATTTTTCCTACAAATTTGGTATCAAATCATAGAATCCTGAAAAATGGTGTTTTTGAGGTATAGAACTTTAAGTTGGCAGCACTTTTTTAACTGGCGGCATTTTTAACAGCTGTTGTGATTTGTATTAAGTTTGGTTTGGCATGTCAACTTGAATTGTGCAAATTTATCCCTATCCCAATTTTCACAAGAGAATTTTTTTTTCAGCGATGGAACTCACTTTTGGTAGAATGGCTACGTCAATAAACAAAACTGCCGTATTTGTAGTGAAAATAATCATCAAGTGTTTGTTGAGACACCATTACATCCACAAAACCTGGCTATGGGCTGGTGAAATCACTATGCTGACCAGAAAGTTACAGTCAATGGTGACCGCTATAGAGCCATGGTAACTGACTTTTTCGTTCCTCAAATAAACAACCATGAAGTGCAGGAGCCCATATTACAATAATTGATTTATTGGACGAAACGTTTGGTAACCGCATAGTTTCACGTTTCGAAACCGGGAATCGGACTCCAAGATCATGTGATTTAACGCCGCTAGACTATTTTCTGTGACTATATTTTAAGTCGCTAGGATGACAACATTTGCCGCGTTACTACCAACATACGGCCACAAATGTTGGAAACATTGATTGAAAATCGGAACTCCACATGCCAAAAATCAATAAAGTCAAAATTTTAAGAAATTACTTTGTTTTATTTCATTTAAAATTTCTATACCTGTAAAAAAGAACAGTTTTCAAAAAGAATAGAAAAACATATTCTAAATAAACTTTGCTTCAAAATATTAAATCAAATTCGGGAGATGATTCTTCCCAAGTCGATACAAACGCCCATGTTAAGAACTAATTATCTGAACCCTTGTATTATAATCAAAACAATTAAATATAACACATGTACCTGTACCCACGTTAACCACTTCAGAAGTCCTGTTACTAAAATCTGTTGAGTGAAAGTTTTGTCCTTTGGTCAACCATTGTGAACCTTATTTCATTACTAAAACACAATACTTTCAGGGATAGGACAACGAGTCAAATGTTTTGACAAAAATTTAGAATATACCCATTTGTGACCGTGTTGTGTCATAACAATGTTTTGTGTTTCTATTTGATGGCACCCCCAAAACAACGACTGCGTTTAACATAATTTTCTTGTTCCACGGGGCAAGTATTGGCTTCGTAAAAACTAAAAATTATCTTTGTGGCATTTTCGTAAAAATCAAAGGTTGCATTTTTAAACAACGCCTTATTTGCACGAATAATGAAATTTGAACATGAAATTTTTGTTGAAAACATTCAAATCAGGTTTCTGCCCACTCAGAGCCTAGTTTTGGACTATTTTTATTCGCAATTGAAGTACTATTGTGAATAGGCCACTGATGTGCATGAGGCGCATGCTTGTGATAAAACTTGAGTTAAAGAAGCTCAAGTAAGTATTATGTAAATTATTTTCCGATTCAATTTAATTGCATAAGAACTTTAACTTTTTCATTCCTCAATGTTTTTTAGTTTTATAAATATAAATATAACCTCAACAACAAGTATTCCCGACTTATTCTCAAATTTAATGCTGTATTTAACACTATGTATTAACTTATAAATACCACCATCAGTTAAATAAAAAAAAAAAAAAAATATTCTAGCAGAAGGACAAAGTTTTCCTTCACTGCCATTATGAAGGAGAGCAACTGTCACTATATTATTGTTATCGTAAACATTCAGATGCTGAAACAAGGAAAAAAAAATGTTTAACTAAAGGATCAAATTTGTGTCGGTTTTGTGGTGTGAATAAATTTTAATAAAGTAGACGATTATATGAATAGAGAATAGACTCTATTGCTATTGCATACTTTTAGTGAATTCTCGTATTTTATAAGTTTGAATAAATGAAATAAATAGAAGAAATTACATGTTTAATTAATTCAATATGATTTGAAGGGAAATATTTTTTGTTTGTTTGTATTTTGTATAGGTGACAGCAGCATCCCGCTGCTAGATTGCTTTTTGATTAAAAAAATTTCTAAGATAGTTTTGGGATTTCTTATTATGGTTGTTTATGCAATGTCGTAAATTTATACCAATCGTGTAAAATGCACAGTTATCATTGAGTTTTTAATCTCTGAGATATTTAATGTGGCATATTTTTGAACAAGCCTAGTTTCTTTTAGTTTGAGAATTTATTAACCAAATGGTAAATTTAACCAAATGGTAAACTTATCTCCTTTCTTACAATTATTGCATTAATACTCTTATTATATTTATGGTGAGATAGTTAAATAATTTTGCATCATAAAGTAATAGGTACTTAAGGGAAAGGCTAGAGCGTGGACCGTTCCAGTATCCCTCGTTTAGTGCTCTGTATTGGAAGCCATTTTGAATATATTAAAGGTAGTTTGCTTTCTGTTTAATGAATAATTAATTATCTACAACGTACTTTTCTCAACTTACTGATCAAAATAATAGAGTGGGTACACGAAGCCGTTTTTAGCATTTCGGTTATTAATTTGGGTGTGGTCAAAAAAAATAATAAAAAATTGCGGCATCAAGAAAGTATAAATTTTCGAAAAAAAAATTCAAATATCAATCGAAAAAAAATTTTCAACTCGTTTATAACAAATTCAAAAAAATGGTTCTATGAAAGATCTGGTGTAAATAAATAAATAAATTTGGTGGCGCGACAATCCATGAAGAACCAGAACTCACTTAGATTACAACTATCATCCCATTCCTGTGTCCGTAATGGGAGGAAATATGATAGGACCTACATATATTATACCGACTGGGAACGGCTAGGGTCAATGTCTCGCAAGAAGCAGCAGCTCGTGAAAAAAACATTTCTTTTTTTAGATGGACGAGGCTGGAAATCGAACCCAGACCTCCGGATATTACTACAGGCCTCGTTATGATGGTTTAAAAAAAAAAACAAAAAATGTTGTTTAATTTACAATAGCATACTGAAAACTTTTATTAAAATGGTAAGATCCGTTAAAAATCCAAGATCCAAAAAAAATCAATTTCCCTTTAATAGGTCGGAATCACCGTTCTAGGTTGAGGTACAGGCAGACAAGCCCCACAACTCCGCCACTTTTTTGTTTGATTTTTTTTTACCGATTTCAAAACTTAGTCTTTTTATACTTCGGTCGTGCTCTCATTAAAAAAAGCCTCATGTACGTCTTGGTTAGGTTAAGTTAGATTAGATTGACGTAGCTGTCAGTATAAACTGACATATTTAGGCCTGGATTGGCCCATTGTGATACCTTACTCGTTAAACCATTTGAAGCTTGTTATGAAGCGTGGGGGATTGTTTATGCTTTGTTAACTAGATTGCTGGGATCTTTAAAAAAGTATTCTCCCAAGCGGAGCGTACGTCTTTGGGATAGAGCAGGGTATATACAGAGAAGATGAGTAGTAGTTGGATAATGCTAGATAATTCGGAAGTCACCAGGTATCCGAATATTCCGTTAGCGACTGAGCTATTTTTGAATTGGGCCCCTCAGCCTGGCCGATCATCAGCACGGCTCGTCTAACACCTTAGATCTTGCCCAATTTGGGATTCGGGTGGGGAAGGAAAGGTGATGCAGGGAGCGACCAACAGTTTTAAAAACACAGCACTGTCGAGGGAAGGAAAGTAGTTGATCGTTAGACAGCTATTAACCTGATCGACGAGGACGGGGAGAAAACAGCAATTAACAGTACCTCACAACCCGGTAAGGGAAATGACAAGGGTTTGGTTTCGAGGGTGTTAACCGTCAAGGGAGGGAATGGGATCAAAGAAAAGGTATTGGGAAGAGGAGTATCCTTTGGTTTCAGGACTCATCTAGAGATATATTCTCGAGAATCATTACTCAGCTTCAATAACTCGATAACTTTGACGCTCAGGTATAGTAGCTTGTACTGACTCAACTTTTTGTTCATCTTCTTTTTTTAAGTGGGAAAAATCATAAACGCCATTTTAAATCTAGAAGCTGTTTGTTATTCACATTGAAACAAAAAAAGTTTCACTTCTTTTGTTATTGTAATTTTTTAGATAAGTTAGTTATTAAAAACCATTGAACCCAAATTCGTATTTCCTTGACACAACCAAAACCTTGACTTGCCCTTAAACTACAACCAACTGAGAGGGAGAGGTCGGAAAAACAACAATAGCCATCTTGACTCTCCCAATGAAAATTCAATAAACTATTGATCCAAAAAAATTACTCCACACATTTCAGCCATTGTCCAACTTTAATTTAATTTAAACTCTCTTAAGAAAGGAAACCATATACAAAACCCCATTTACTTCATAAACCAACCTATGTTATGAACCTTCAATTTTCTGTTCAACTTTTTCTCATAAAAAATAACAGAAAAATATAGAATAGGGAAACGAAGGCTGGGAAGAAGTCGCCTCTCTCTCTCTGATATGGGTTTTTCTGGATTGTCCTCCCTAAATCCACACCTCTAAATAGAACCTCAATATTATATGGATGGTATTTTCCCAGGTCGACTTCAACATATTCCATGAACATTAAAGTTCAAACCAAACAAAAAATCGAGAGAAAAAAAATAGAACACGACTTCTTTGACTGAATTGTCTTATTTCTATCGTTCGTTCATTTTGTTTTCTTTCATTTCACAGTTCTTTTTTTTTTGTACACCCTCTTCACAGTATTGTAGGTATAATGATGATGAATGGTGCCGTGTGGGAGTTCAAGTCAAGAAGACTAACTGAAACCCACACTGCACCCATTCCTCCTTTCGGTTTCCTACCTCCATAACTTTAATTCAAAAACTTGTATAGGTTTTAATTGATGTCCTCCAGGATACCATATAAAGCACTACTGGGATGATGACAGTCAGTGGCGGCATTGCCAGCCGTCTGGCTTCAATTTATAAGAAAAAAAAAAAAGAAGCACTCAACTAATGTGCTAATTGATGGGAGTGTGAGTGCATTGTTCCGGTATTCTGATCCCATTTTGTCACCCGGTATATTGCCGCCGCCGCTGTCACCTCCGCCTTCATCAAAATTCAGGACAACACGACAAAACACTATTCTATTATACCCAAACCCAAAATTATGAAATATGAACCTTGTTGAGTGAATAATAACATACAATGTAATAACAACCCCATATTGTTGTGAACAAGCAACAATGTAAGTAAAATGTGAATTGGAATGTGAGCATTAAGGACACGAAAGTCCTTTTGATTCGTAATAATTTTTTTTTATTTTTTTTTGAAAAGCTTACTATTTAAGAGCAATTACTTTTAACCAACACGCCCAGTTTTAACATGTTATTTTAAAATTATAAAAACAATAGACACTCAAAAAGTTTAATTGAATTTGAAAATCTAAATCTCTTTTTTGTTGTATAACTCAATAAAAATAACTCAACATTAGACCTAGAATTCATTTAGCAGGAATTTTCATTTCAATTTTCTTATTTTGGTTCTAATTTTCTTTGGTTTTTTTTTTTTGCCTTTTTTTGTTAGTTGTTAGGTAGGTAACAACCCAACCAAATGCCATTTGGGAATTCCTTATAAATTCCTGGGTCTAGTGTTCATTTTTTTTTTCTTCAAATACTCGTCTCATGGAGAGGGGGGATGGGGGTGAGATTGTGGCGGATTCATTTGGAACACGAACAGAGGCATTTAATTGGCTTCTTGTTAAGGGAGACAGAAGTAAATTAATTTGTAACAAGATAGGTGTGGCTGTGTATAATGTAAGTTGAAGTAGCTGGGCTTGGGCTCAGCAAGATACACACAATACCACCTACTACTTCATCCTTCATCAAAGTGGAATGGTAATTTCTTCGTTTTTATTCTTTCTTTTTTTTTTGTGTTGTCATCATGATCAATGACAGTGTTAATATTCACAATTGAATGTGCGAAATTATAGTTTCCCTTCTTTTATAACCATTGTAAGATGGGTATCCATGTAATTTTTTAACTTTTTAGTTGAAATTTAGGGATTGGTATTGGATTGGGGAAAATTTTGGTATTGATAGATTTTTATTTTTTTTTTTTTTTTTGTAGAGAAATTAATTTTCCATTTTACATAATTCTAATTCAGAGAAGTGGTACCAGCTTTCCTGACAGTTAAATTTTCAAAAACTGCTGGGTAAAATTTATTTTGAAGAGCTAATTAAGTAATTGAGTTCTGGTTTTAAGGAGTGTTATTTTGCATAGCCAGCTATTTCGATAGTTTTCACTTTTGAAGCTGTAATTTTTTTCAAATTTGACAGGTAGAAACTGAGCCATTAATACGAAGGGAACGATTCACGTTTCAACAACGCATTGGAATTATTAAAGTTCACTATAAAAATGGTCAAAATTCGGCAAAGACGGTTCGTTTCGTAAAACTAAAACATTTTTTGGTCGTCGTGAAGCACCTTGTCGAACCGCGATTCAGAAATTGGTGGGAAATTTTTTTGGTTTGAAAATTTAAACACTGCTCAAGAACAACTGAGAATATTGCTGCTGTAGCCCAAAGTGTTGAAGAAAACCCAGGTTTGTCCATTCCTCTTTGTTCTTTGGAATTCCACACAAACGTCACTACACCGTAGTTTGCAGAAAGACTCAGGTCTTACGGCTTATAAAGTTCAACTAACACAAGAACTCAAGCCGGCCGATGATTAAATAAGGTCGTGTCTTTGTTGATTGGGTCCTTGAAATGCATGAAAATGATCCGGAATTTCATTGAAAAATCATCTTTATTGATGAGGTCCATTTCCATCTACACCTCGGTGGCTACGTTATCTCTCGAAGTGGTTATCACAATTGGTCACCGAGATCTTGTGACTTAGCACCTTGCGACTTCTTCCCTTAGGGCCACGTGAAAAATACGGTCCACGCCAACAGCCCAGCGTAGATTCAAGACCTCAAAGATGAGTAGCTTTGGTGGCCATTTACCAGATGTTGCTTTAAGTTATGAATGGCATACTTTCCTCTTTATACTGAAATACACATCCTATTTTTTATCTCAAAAAATGGCATTTTTCTCTCTTTTTGAAAAACCCTGTATGATATTATATAGTTGTTGCTGTTGTTTTTAAATAAATTGGGGCATGTTTCATAGTCTAAAATTAACGCACAGGTTAGAAACAGCTGCTATTCATAAAGAAATTCACAGCTCTGTTTAGTAAAAAAATCGGAATTCTACTACAATTTTAACATGCCTGTCAATTCATTGAAATCCAATCCATTTTTTGACAGATAGAAAAAAACAACTTAGTCAAAGATTCAACCGTTTTTAAGGATTGAGTTCCAGTTTATCTTTTGGACCCGGGTCTAAATTGTCTATGAATAACATAAACTCCAGGTTAGCTTAGAAGAGACAAAGAAACAACTTGTCACACGACTATGAATATGCCCCATTGTTTTCTGTTTCAAGAATTTTTGTTTTTAGAACTTCCACTCAAACGAGGGGAATAGACCCCTTGGTTCAACATTATCACTCCTTAAACGTAATTTTTATTAACTAATTCAATTTTGCCTCTCAAAAAAAAAACATTGAAAAATTTTCCACAAATCTTTCGGCGGGACCAAGAAATTACCGTAAAATAAAAATAAAAACTTTTTCCTTAAGAGCAAATGCGTGCAACTCACTCATACACATTATCCCACTTCCACACTATTGGGGGTGTCATGAGACACGTACGGAAAAAAAACACTCCCCTTGCTCCACAGTGAAAAATTTATGACACGTAATAAAATATCCGATGGAAAGAAATACATATTTATGTACATATGTATGTATCCCTCCTATATACCAATCTATATAAATTGTGCAATATGTGTTTGCTGGTGGTGCTGGAGTTGCTACTGCTGCTGCTCAAGAGAGGATAAGTCACCGTTGCATTGGTAAATTCTATATATCTAGTTACATGGTATATTCCGTAAAGTACGAGTATAAGATTCGTTTCAGATAAGCGAAGCCAAGATAAATCTTCATCATGTCCAAAGCATCAGAGTCTCATCCTGGTCGGTAGTTGAAGATTATTTGAGAACTTGTATATATTGAAGATTCGGTCTGAGAGTGGGGTGATATGTTTTTTTTTTGTCTCTCTGGAATACTATATAGAAGCAAGGTATATCTTCGGTCACCATACCACGGCTTTGTACCCATCACCATCACTGATATAGGAAGGAGGTAAGTTGTACGACGTACATTTCAATTGATAAATTGAAAAATTATGTTCAAGCCATTCCGACTTGAAGTTAGAAAGAGGGTTTGTTTTTCTTCGTTATCTCTGTGTTGCATGTGATGGGTAAATTCCATTATCTCCAAACCATTGGAATTATAGCCATCTCTCTGGGTTTTTATAGCTCAGCCATACTTGGATTTAAATAACAGGAAGAGTTGGTTCTAGATTAATAAGACGAGATGTTGATTGATGCAATTTGGTAAGGGGGAAAGTCGAATGTATTGGAATTCATGTTGGTATCGTTCATATTGTTGACAGATTGCTTAGGAGTTGATATTGCTACGAGAAGGAAATTACAATTCATAATTAAATAATTTTGAAATGCAGATTTTGGGTTGGGTTTTCTGACTTTGGACAAATTCAGTGATATTGAGTATTGACGTGTTTGATGTTGGTACCCCAATATTAATTTATTGAAGATTTCGGTTTTATTTTATTTAAATGGACAAAGATTATTGTTGCTGCCTGCTAGCTGTTGAAAAACATGCTTTATTTTGAATATTATTTACTGAGACTGAAAACTCACTACGGCACTTTTTTACTTATAATTGAAAATTCATAGAGCAGAAATACTATAGGGAACTGCATCCCTTGATAGAAATATACTATTATACCAGTCAATTTAAAATAATGGACGTTTTGCTAATTGATACGATAACTTGACAGTGTTGAATCAATTATGGTCATTAAGTAGATTACTATAATACATTGTTTTGAATTGGATAATTTTGGATTATTACTCGCCGTCTCGGTATTGTCTCGTGACGAGTCTTAATTATAAGAGCCTAGTTTCGCACCGATTCGAAACTAAATTTAGTGTATAAATTTAGTTTCGTCGTAAAGCAACACTTAACGCAAATTTAATATTTGAGTCGTCTTGAAATTTTAAGAGTTAAGTTTGGAGACAAATTGAAATTATTAGATTTAAGTTTCGGACCGAGCTGAAACTCAATTCAATTTTTTTCTGAATATTCACTTAAATTTTTAATATAATTCTTATTTTTATGTTCAAGCAATTCTGTAGAAAAAATTGGCAAATTGTCATTTTCGTTTTGTTTTTTTTAACTTCCCATAGGGAGTTATTGTAATCGGTCCGATTTGTCAAATTGAAATTTTTGACATTTCTCGACGTTTCAAGGTCCCTAGAGCCTATATCAATCATTTTTAGAGAGATGTCTGTGTGTGCGTGTGTACGTACGTTCGTACGTTCGTACGTTCTGGTACCATTTTTCGTCGTCGATATCTCAAGAACGAGTAGAGATATCGACTTGAAATAAATTTTGTTTTAGAGATATAAACTTCGAAAGAAGCTGAAAGGGCGTTTATTAATATTCAATCAGTCGTTTTTTTACTATAGCAGTTTAAAAAAAAAGTAAAAATTTTGGTTGGGCTCAAATATCTCACGAACAAATAATGCTATTGACTTGAAATAAATTTTATTCGACACATTATGACGTCATACAAATTTGATATGAATTTGGAAAAAAATCAATATACCCTTATTTTTTAAAATCAAAAAAACTAAAAAAAAAAATTTTATGACTCGAATATTCTTAGATGGAAAAACGATATTAACTTTAAAATAATTTTATTTTACGAAAAATGTTGTTTTTGACTACTGGTGAAAATTTCAAATAAATTCAATGGACAGTTTTTTTACAAAAAATTAAAAACTACAAAAAATTCTACCAAAAATTGGTATAAATTGTCTTTCGACTCAAATTTCTCAAAAACAGGTAACGATATTGACTTCTTGTTTGTTTTATTTTCTACATAACATAATTTTTAGCAACTGATAAAATTTTGACAAGTATTGAATGGACAGTTTTTTTACAAAAAATTAAAAACTGTTAAAAATTCTGAAGAAAAGTAGTTACAATTGTATTTCAGCTCGAATATCCTGAGAACGAACAACGATTGTGCCTTCTAAAATATTTTATTTTATACATAGTACAATTTTTTATGAAAGGTTAAATTTTGACAAATATCTAATTGACAGTTTTTGACAAAAAATATAAAAAAAATAAACTAAAAAGTGGTAAAATTGGTTTTTCGGCTCGAATATCTTGAGAACGAACAATGATATTGACTTTGCCATTAGGTATTTAATCTCTATAATATATGTGCGTTCCGTAAATCTCTTTAAATAATTAATTGCTTTTCAATCTTAAAATAATGATTGTTTGAGTTTAACAGCTAAAGTTTGTTTCGCAGAAAATTTGGTTATTTGAAAAAACCTAAATATAAAGTTTTCAAGATCACAAATGGGAAGTTATCAGTGTGGGTCGCACCCAGCCTCTTTTTTTTCTAATAATAAGACAATGTTTTTGAAGACTTTAATCATTTAACATGAACATAAGATTAGACGGATCAATTTGAAACGATACCAAACATTTTTTTGTTTTATTTTTCTGTAAAAATTTACTAAAACGTAAATTTTGGTCAATGTTTGCGAATTAGAAAAGGATTCATTAAAAGAATTTTTTTACAATTTGCGGTGAATATTTGAGTTTGAGTTTTAAAAACTACCCTTAAAGGAGTGTGCCATCAGTATTTTCTTATTTCACGAAAAACGGTGTGAAGTTCAAAAGTGTTAAACAATAAAAAAAATTTAAAGCTGAATAAAGAATTGATTTGAATACATTTCACTAACAAATGTTTGATTTTTTAAATGCAGTTCTTCATTTATTCAATTTTTTGTTGGGAATATTGGGCCAGTTAAAAAAAAAACTTTAAGAAAAAATTAAAAACAATCATTCCTCTAGTTCTGCAAACAAAATTGCCAATATTTTTTCTTATAGGTTTGTTTTTCGAATGAATACACGTGTATTTCAAAACCTTTGTAGTTGTGAAATCTTTAGCAAAAGCTATTATTTTCAATATTTGGTATGTATAGTTCACAATCAACAATTTTATTCCAGTCGAAATCTAGAGCAGTTTTCAATTTTTTCTAACCAATTTTTTTCATTGGCAGCGTTTTTGAGATAAAATGGTTGCATTCTGACAGTGTCACAATAGCCGTGATTAATTATAAGAAATAAAAAATAAGAAAGTGAATCCTTTTAAAAATAATAAACTTCTCTAAAAATTTAATGGACAATAGTTTTAAAAAAATTTGTTTTATGTTTTTAATTTTTTAATAAAGATTTTTCTATTTAGGATTTATTTTGTAAAAAAAAAATTATTATTAATTTTTATTTTTTTATTTGACGTTCATAAATGTGTCCTTTTCAGAAAAAAGTTTAATTTTTATTTTGAAATTAAAAATATGTTAAGTTAGATACACACAGATAGAATCTACCAATTCTGATGTTATTATTTTTCAACGTGACTATTCGCGTTAAATGTTTAAAAAGATAAATTATGAAACAGACTAGCATAATATCTTTTTAAATTAACTGCATTGAATGGTGGTAAATTTTTGAAGAGTACACAAAATTGCCAAACATTTTTCGCTGAGTGTACATCCACTAAAATAATTTTTTTTAAAACAGCTTTAGAAAGTTTTAATTTATTTTTTTAAAATTTCGCATTTTCTGAATTATAATCCCCAAACCTACGGGTAGCATTTGGTGACGACGACGAAACAACAATATCAACAATCTGTTGTTTTTTAGTATTTCAAAAATTGAATTGATTTTTATTCATTTTATTTATATTTCAGTATGAACTATTTTCCACATCACCAACGCAGGAGTAATTTTACTGGAAAGATTTCCTTTATGTTGAGTTGGAAAATCTAAACTCCAAAAATAAGATAAACCATTTCCATAAGTAAAAAAAAGAATTCATTTAGCTTTGTCCCATCATCCCCACAAAGTACCCCGAATAAATTATAAAATTAAACCAACACCTAACCTAAATGTGAAAAGGCGCCATCTTTACAATTCATTAAGAACCTTCATACATCAAATACACAAACCACCTACTTCATAATAATTCTTTTTTTGCAGAACTAGGCATTTTTAAGGTATTCAAATAAAAAAAAAAATAATGGAATAAGACCTTAACGAGTGCATTTAAAATCCTTTCCCACTTAATTTTCCCCCCAAAACAAGGACTCGCTCTTGTTACGTAGAAGAATTCGAATCCCAGAAACAGAAACACAGAAAAAGAAACCCTGCACATTTTTATATTCAACATACAAAATGATGGATGAGGTCATTCCAGCAAACAGTCATGCTGCCATAGTATAGCAGCTCTGGCTGGTGCGGAGCCGAGGAATAGTGGGCGTTTTTCTGCTAAAGCTAAATCAGACGAATGCTTAATCATTACATGTTCAGTCATGGAATAATCTTCCTGGAATGTTTTTTTCTTTCTTTCTTTTTGTATATAACCTTTCGTGTGGAGTTTCAATTCTCTGGTAAATAACATTGCAAGGGCATCACATTAAGGAAGCCACTTTAAAAATTAGCGCGCGGAAAAACATGCATTAACGTAATTACACTTCAAGAGCAACACACACACAACATACATATACTCAGACTCACTCTCAAACTTGGATAGCAATACCTAGTCGTGAATATACGTTTCGCTATGCGCTGCGTGCTCTGTGCATAAATGACGAGGCACACAGAACATAACGGCGCGTATAGGTTTTTTTTTTATTTAATCCTTTTTTGAAGTTTTAACTTTTTATCTGTTGTTATGAAGTGGAACCATTTTTTTTTTTTTTTTTGTGTGTTTCAACATTTCATGCTCGATGAGATAGATTATGGGCATATGATTTGCAATGGAAGTTTTTAAAGGTAGTTATAAATGTCTACGCATTAAAACTTTGAGCTGACGAAAGAGCAAAGCTTTTCGAGTGCGACAAGGTTAAGGGGTTTTGTTTAAATGATTAAATTCTGAAAAGTTAAATCAAATCAAATCGAAAGCTGTTTGAAAAGTTTAATCTTTATCCAAAACTCGCACTTCTGCAAATTATGAATCAAATAAAGAAAAAATCAGAAAATCAAACAGTTATTGGATTTAAATGCATTATATGTAAAATAAATAAATAAATTCCAAGAAATTTTCGGTTTTAATGAACAATAAGATTTTGAGAAAAAAATTAATAAACTTGCTGAAATAATTTCGCTTTTACGTTCTTAGTAAAAAGTTCAAACGACTATGAGTTTGTAAAAAAAAATACGTATACGCCCAATATCTTTTTCTGGTACCAAACTCCGTCATTTGTGACAGTGTGATATCTACGAGGGTAATGTTAAAATGTTAAAATTCATGTTCCAAACTGAATAATTATGGTGATAGACCAGGTCATGAGCTTTCAGAATATAGTAGGCACTTGTTCATACCGACTCATAATGGTTTTCTAGTATCGGCTGTTTTTTTTTTTTTAAGTTTGGACAAAACCTCTACCTTAAACCGTGTTCATAACTGGATTTTGATTTTTGATTTTTTTACATTTCAACATTGGTTAATAGTATACCAACTTTGTGGATCAACATTTTTTTTAACTTGCGATAAATGTGCATAGGACAAGAGTGTTGAATTCGTGAAAAAATGCGCAAACTTAAAATTTTGAAATTACTTGAAAAAAAATTGGTCGGTCGATTAAGCTACAGCCTAAACCTGTGGAAGGATTTTCTTGATACATGATGTAAGAGTACTTGACTTCTTTGAAAAAATTGGAAATGACTCCGAAAAATCTTTTGCCAAAAATTTGAATTGAAATTAGCTCATTTTAATGAAAAAAAAAATCCAAAAAAGAATAATTTTTTGACCAAATTTTTTATGCAAAAGCATATTAATCTTTGATCTATTTAAAAAAAAAATTGAGTTTTGAAAAAAACACACTATTTTTAGAAAATTAAATATTTCCAAAACCGTTTAAAGATAAATTTTTGAATTTTTTACAAAACATTTTTCAAATACTGTCTTAAATAATTTCAAGAATCAAATTTATTTTCGAAAATAACGGCACCCCGCGGAAAAATGTAAAGAAAAACGTTTTCAAAAATTTCAAATTTCTCTCGAAAGTGGAGCCGAAAATTTTGTATTAATATTTTGAATGTAATATTAGCAGTATAATCCGTTAGAAATTAATAAAACAATTAAAATAATAGAAAATTAAGTTATCATTAACAATCTCAAAATTTCAAACGACATCCTGAAAAAAGATGAATTCTCTTTTACAAAAATGCTGTGTTTCCACAGTCTTTTCAAAGTTAGAAGTAAACTGAAAGTTACATATAAGCATCGAAAATGGTTTTAAAATTATTTTATTTTTGTACTTTCCGCTTGATGTCAAGCAATCACTTTGTAGCAATAGCGTTCTCTAGGGACTTAAAGCTTCAACTATCTAAGAAGTAAAGTTGAGCATGCTATAGGTGTGTAACTCAAAAATAAACATTTTTAAAGATTCAGAAAAATCGGTCAAGTTGTTTCGGGGGATTTCGATAGCGATAACATTGTGACACATGATGGAAATGGATCAGCCTGTTACAAAATATCGATTATTTAAATCATTTAAATGCGTTTTTTACGCTCCCATATCCCAATATAAGACAAAACATCAGATGTGTTATACATATGTACATATGTCACTGGAGATAGTATCATGCTGTGCTATATTATGTATCAGCAAACCTGACAACTGAATGGCATATCGATTTTCAAGGATGTTAGAAATTATGATGAGTGTTATATTTATCTACATGTGAAGTGGATGTTTTATTTTTATCGTCTTCGTCCTTTGTGTTTAAAGGCGCCAACGTATCTTCATTGATAAGGGATCTGACATACGAAATCTGTCTGATTGGTATGTAGGAATTTTTTTTTATCTTATTTTATTCTCTTCTTCAGATCTCTTGCTGAAGTGTTGATGTATTTATAGTGACTATAGTATTGCCCGATGGGCGTTGAGAAACTGCTGGACCAAATACAACTGTTCGTATCAAAATATACAAAGGCAATTAAGGGTTTGTTTATTACAAAAACATGTGGCATGTTTTCAAATTAAATATGGTTCACAATTCACACAACTGTTGTTCGCCACTTAATTTTAAAATGGTTTGGAGAAAATTCTACAATTTTTTTCAGATTTTTAATTTCAACACTTTTGATGAATTTGATTATAAACTATGATCAATCTCAGCAATGTCTTTACCAAAGAAGTCTGGTATTTTAGCTGTAAGCATTTTAGAGTGTGAACTTTGTAGTTCCTTTATAAACCCAATCCCGTTTACTTGCTTTCTAATGCACAACTCAATGTTGACATTTTTATAAAAAAATATAACAATACTTAAATATTTGAGTCTTGGTGCTCTTACAAAGGTGATATTTAAATAATACCTGGGAACATCCCAAAAAGAAGTTGAACTTTTTTTTTCAAATTTCTCAAATTATTTTAACCTAACAAAGAACAATTTTATAGCAAAAATAATGGCTTATTTAACTTGGCATACGTTGTTTTGAGATCTTTCCAAGTCCTCTTGCGAATTAAAGTTTTCAAAATGTGTAATTAGGACTGGCCACGAGACCGAGACGAACTGCAATGTTTAAACCAAAATCTACCGTGAGTCTCGTTGGTGTTTTTGAAAACGAAAATCATTCGAAAATAGGTTTTTAAAAGATTGCACTCGATATTTCCAAGGTTTTTTAAATGCGTGCATCTGACTTCGATGATTATCTCATTTCCTTTGGTTTAGAAATTAACTGCCAAACCGTTTAATACGAGTTGTATTGGTTGGTTTAAAATCTGATATTTATAAAATAAAGATTGACATGCCCCAGGGCTCCGTTTTGTCTCCCAGTCTTTTTCTTATTTTCATCCATTATTACTTGTCTGAAACTTCAACATAATTCTAATTTTGCTGACAATAGTAAAAGGGCTGCTGATTCCACCCCGGTAGTCATCTACCCAGTACCCGGTTACCAGGGTTGCTTGTACCCGGGTAGTTAATTACACGGGTATTAGGGTATAATGTGTATTACCCGGATAACCGGATGCCCGAGTATCATCCGCCCTAATATATTTTGTTTAATAAAGTTTGTTCATTGTCTTTAACATTTTGACTGTATTTTCCAATGGGGATTCAAGAGAAACCTATCCCCATGCCGATTTCCATGAGCTGCAATTGCATTGAAGAAACCAATAACATGCGGTTATGTATGTGCGTCACAGACCACTCTTTGTGTACTGAATACTGTTCACATATTCGACATCACCAAAAATGCTGCAAAATGTTTAGGTTTTCTCCGACTATGCAGGAAATTTTTTTCTTATCTGATTTGGCTGCAATCTGTAAAGCCCTTATTCGTCCAAAAAAATTTTCAGCAGGTGCTTATTTGAGTCTTTTGGAAGAAACTCAAAATAGGGCATTAAAAATGATAATGGTGAGAAAAATATAACCTGCCTCGCCATAACTCCCATAAAATAATTCAACGGTAATACTCGCACTGCTAGGAATGCACATCAATTTGCTTTTAACCGAACTCAGACTCATTTAGTATCAAAATTCAAATAACGATCGAACGATAACCATTTAAATTCAACACAGAAAAAATTATTTTCTGGATTTTTTTCTTCCCAAATTCTTTTCATTTTAAACTTTAATAGCCTTTATTAAAAAGGATAAAAAAAAGAATCCTTAAATAAATTTTCATTTAAGATACACCTACGATGCCACATGGCAAAGTTGAAGATGTCTGCAAAATAATATTTTTTATCTAATTATTTTTCTTTTTTGGGTTCCACATAAAGAACGTGATGGAAGTATGAAGGTAAAGATACCTACCTAAAATTTTGTCTTTTCTTTAAACGAAGTCCTTTGACGATAGAAGGTAGATAGGTTATGATATAATATGCTACATATCAACATTGGTGAAGATACGAGTATCTATTGAATGAGTATTTTGTCTTTCACAAAATTGATTCACGGGGATCGAACTTTAAAAAACCTAAGCCTCTTAAGCTCCCCGACTCAGTCTCCAAAATTAAATTATTTTGATTATTTTAATTTTCGTGACTTTTATTATAAAATAAATTTAAAAAAACCCTAAGTGGGTAGATATCACCTATCAAAATTCGTATTAATTTTCTTTTCGCCCATTATTTTCAAATTTATAAGAAACAAGTGATGTTTTATTTCCTAGAAAACTCATACAGAATTAAATGAACAAACCACATGCAATTTACTTTTCAAACCAAAAAAAAAGAAGAAGAAGAAGAAAAAACACACATAACCAAAAAGACCACTCAAAGGTAGCGCGAGAACCTTTCAGAACGAAAAAACCACAAACTCGAAATGAGCAAAGGAAAATAAAATAGCATAGGACGATAGGATGATACACAAAAAAAAAAAAAAAAAAAAAAAAACATTTTTTGGCTCGTGCTGATGATGTGCGGTGCAGGTGCTACGCTTGTGGTGCAGGTATACCTATAGTGATTGTAGGTAGTTGATGTTGATATAGTAGGAGCTCTCTCTATCATGGAAGGCAGATGGACTAAAGGACTTTTTTTTATTTGAAACCATTCGACGACGCGACGGCGACGTAGCTAAAGTGTGATTCGAACAAAGACCACTCAAATTAACGAATAATAAAACATCTGTTTTTGAGTTTTTTTTAATTTATTGTTCCATAGTAGGTAGGTTTTATAATAATCCTTCGTCCTTAAGTTTTTTTTTAAATTGTTCTGTAGGACGAGTATTGGATTCGTAAAAATTGGAGGATTTCATAAAAAGGATTCCAAAATTTTAGTACGTGTGGTATAGCCCGTAGCATAATGCTTAGTGCCTAGGACTGTCATGTCTGGGTTCGATTCCCAGCCTCATCCACCTAAAAACAATTATAGTTCTCCTCCATTCCTTCCATTACGCATGTACATAAAGGCGTGTTCGGTTTCAGTTCGGTTCAGTTTCAGCATGAAACTAGGTACCAAATTTAAAAAAAAGAGAAGTTTTGATTGTAAAGTAAAAAGTAAGGTTGCTTAGAATTTTTCGCCAAAGTGTTTCGAAATATCACTAATTTTAACCGATTGGCGTCGATATATTGTCATCATAAGTAAGAAGGGCGTGTCTATTGCTATTTTTATAGTTTTGAGAAAAACGCAATTTAAAATGTTACCTAGCAAAAAAAAATCTTTGTAAAAAATTAATATCATAACATTTTGGGCGTATACGTTTCAGAACTAAGAAAATTAAAGTGCGTCATTTAATAAGTCTGACCACTTAAAGGCTTTACTTGAAGTCTGTTTTCGAGGTTTTGAGGCAATTTTTTTTTCTAAGAAAAATCCATTCCACTCTAATGCTTCAAACTCAAGTTTTGACTTTTGGCTGTAGTTATTTTTTTTTCTTGGGACGGCAGTTATTGATTCAGGTATCCATCTATGGTAGGGAACGTGGAAAAAAGGGGGCCCGCAACTCTCTACGTATCCTGGCCTGGACATCTGTCTGCCTATCTCGACATCCCTGCCCTAGAGAATAAATGATTTATTGTTTTTAGTTATAAAATAAAGTTGACCTGTCACGTATGTAACTGGCGCGCTGTGCGGCGAATGCATAATTGGGTTTATCTAATTATCTCAAAAACGACTGCAACCATTTTGATGAAATTTTTCAATGAAAATATTTTTTTAAAAATCGTTATTTACAATACGTACCTTAGAATCCATTTTCTAAACAAAGTGTTCGTGGAAGTGGTCTGGATTTTTGAAAAACAAATCAAATTTTTGTGGTACAAGCTTTTAAGCTCTTTTTAACAAATCAAATAAAGAATTCTAGCTTTTTCATATTTTTAAGTTTGTGTGATCCAGTCATTTCATGTATGTATTGTATATATATGAATCGGAAAGACAGTGGAGTTTTATCCAAGTAAAAGTTTTTTTTTAAGCAATCTAGGGAAAACAGAATTCCTGAATTGTCCCATCCTCAATTGGTAAGACTTTCTGTATTACCTCAACTATTTAAAAATCCCTCTTTTTAATGTCACCTTTAGTATTTTATCACCAATCTGATAAAAACTAATATATTAATGCTTGAAGTCCTGCCAGTGTTGTGTTAGACCAGAAAAGAAACGTTCCCACTACTTCAGATTTTCAGGGGAAAATAAAGCAGGAGCTAAAAATTTGTTCCTATTATTAGTAAAACCATCCATTTTATCTTACAGGAACGATTTTTTAAGTCCTTAGTAACGAAGGCTGACTTTTAATATTTTTTTTTCTACTTAATCTACCTCTTAAAAAAAACAATTCATCCATTTCCTTATTAGCATATACCATGTGTTTCTGTAGATATATCATATATGGAATATGGAACTAATTGCACGTAATCAACCTTTCAAATAGAGACTCGCACTCTTTATAGGAACCTCTACCTACATATGGCAGTGTTATTTTATAGGTACCTTGTTATTCCCTTTGCAACCTTTGAAGTTTAACAATATCATTTAACGTGTACAGTGTATATATGTAGCTCTAAATTTATTCTGTATACATAAATAACACCCACTTTTCACCCCTAATCCCCTATAATAACAACACGCCGCGCATTCTACTTCTACATGATAGTCACGATATTTTATGGCAACGGCAAATATTTACTCTTAAACAACCCGAGGACACTCTAAAGCAAACAGGAAATGTTTCCTTAAACAAAACATTGTCACGTAGAGTCTTCCACCATCATAGCAGCTCACTGCTGGTGCTGATGCTTTTGCTTTCTATACTACCCACTATTATGCTGCTCCGCTCCTGCTCCTGCTGCTGCTGCTGCTGGTGGCTGCTTGCTTGCACAGCTTCATTCCGAGTGGTTTCCTCTCTGACAGAGGCAGCTTTTACCATCAACATCTTCGTGCTTATGAATTTCTAAATAACTCCACACTAAATGAACCCTTTTTGCTTTAGCGACAACAAGCAAACCATGCCACCACCTTCATAGCTACCACCTTCCTAAGGAATAGACAATCAAACGAATACACAACAATGAAATGGGGGTGCACCTCGCCTCCTATGTTCGTTGCAAAAAAAAAACAACGAACAGAAAGGAAACAATACAAAAGTACACCCACGCATCTTCTGGAACCTTTTCAGTCCTTAAATTGGCACCAATTGAATATTATTGACACCAACCATAACGCCGCCGTGCGTCGTACCGCACGCATTCCGTGTAGATTGTAGAATAATATTGGTTGCTTGTTGGTTGGTTGGTTGGTATTGGTATTCGCTTGGCAAACACGCAGCTATGCAAATACTTCTAGGCTAACCCACAGGGAGGCGACTACTCGTCGCTTTCGAAATGAAGAGATTGTCTTTGAATATTTATGTTTCGAATATACATAAATGTACCTTATAGGAGCGATGTCGCTGAGTTTTTTTTTTGTTTTGTTTAATGAAGCCTTTGACAGATTTCTAGTGGCAACGCACATTCTTTGTCTTTGAAACAATTACGCATTGTTTTTTTTTCTCAAATTAAAACACGAGCCGGTGTGGCGGTTTATGAAAAATGTAGACAGTACCTAGAAAACCTTAGCTACCAACTCAAACAGTTTATTAATTTTTTTTAATTGAGCTTAGGTTAGATACATGATATATGACTATGAAGAATACGTATTTCTAAAAATAGGGTTCCCACTTTGCTAGAATAACACTTAATTTATTAGGAATCAAGAGATGACAAAATGAGGGTCCATCGACTACGCTTTGTGTCAATCAGAGAGCAGAGTTCTGACAACACTGATCTCTTTTTAACTCTTCTTCAGTATTAGGTAGTAGTAGTTTTTCTTCTTATGATCTGGCCACAATTTATAAGGCATATATACGTCATAAGTTCGAGTATAATTCCCACATCGTCGCTTTAATGCAGAACTAGTCTAAGTCCAAAATTTCGATATTTTTTTTATCGTGAGAAAAAAAGTCACTGCCATTATGCGCGTGTCTGTTTGAAGACCGTGTTCCTACGACGCGCTTTTGTTCTTTCAGTATTTTAATCGTACAAAATTACAGTTATGTCCTAGGTGTTATATTTTTATTTTGCGGTTTTAAAACCGCTTCACAGAAAAATTATAAAATTGTGACAAGGACTAGTTCTGCATTAAAGCGACGACATATGTATGGTACGGTGCATCTTAAACCTTCTTGCACCTTCTGGATAGAATACAAAATAGAGCTTTAAAGCTGATAGGTGATAGTTCCATTTTCGTGAACATTTTTTTCGTTAGAACATCGTCGAAATGTCGCTTGCCTGTCCTTATTTTATCGTTACTATTTTAAACAGTGTTCTAGTGAAATATCTAACTGCATTCCTCCACTCAAACAATTTCACCGTAATACACGTTCTGCTAGGAATACACATCAGTATACCCTTGAAACAAACTTCGGGCTCACAGTCAAATTATAGAGATTCATTCTTTAGTCGTACAACACGAATGTGGAATTCCTTGCCCGACTTTATTTTTCCTGCCCAATTCAATGTCCAGACGTTTAAGGCAAATGTACATCTTTTTCTCCTTCTCAATCCTCACTCTTTTTCCTAAACGCTCGCACTATGTTAATAGTTAACATTAAAAGGGTAGTCATAACCCCTTAAGTCAATTATAAAACAAAAAAAAAAAAAGGTAGAAGAAAGAGTCAAAACTTTTTTTTAGATTTTGAAACGCGATCTTGATAAAAAAAAGCAGGATTTCGTGTTGTTGTAATGACGCATTTTATTATTTGTTGATTAAAACAACGAAACAGATTTTGATTTGTGAAAAATTTTCTGCAAAGTATAATTTTAATTTTCTAGTTCAAAAACGGTGCATACGAATTTGAATTTGAAAAAAAAATTTTGAAAAACTAAGAATAACTTTTGAAAAATATTCCAGTTTATATTTCTAGAGAGTTCTGAGAATTCAGAGAATTTCCCCTTTTTTTGCCATCAAATAGCTGAGCAAAAAATTGTGTTTTTAGAAATCTCAGTGTCGTATATTAACTAACAGGCCTACAAAGAATTGCCGAACAGGTCCATAAGTCATTTTGACAAATTGAAATATTATAATGTCAATTGCATTCTATTCTTTTTTTTATTTCTTTCCTTCTTCTTGGGCTCTTAAAGCATGTCATACCAAAGCAAATTATCAAACTAAACTTAAATTATAATTAGATGTAAGCTTATCAAAAATTATTTAATAAAATATTGAATTAAGATTGAATAAGTATCGCATTATAATTATATTGGAACCGCTCAGCCTTTGGACAAACCACTCAGTATTCTAAAAAAATATAAACTGTCCATTTTATTATTTAAGTGCATAGTTCCAAAAATTAAAAAGAAAAATATTTAAAAAAAAAAGTGAAATGGAGTTTTGGAGTTGCTTTTGAAACATGAATTTCAAGTGTTTTCAATTTGACTAATTTTGGACCAGTAAATAAAAATTTTAAAATATTTGTTATGTGTACAATAAAATTACCAAAAATTATAATTAAATATATTTTGTTGGATTTTATTTTTTTTTCAACCAAAAAAGCTCGTTGTGAATTTTGTTATTAAAACTTTTGAAAAAAATCCTTTGAGCAAAGAAAATTGCGACGTTAAAACAAAACTTTGTTTACCTTGTTTAAGAACAAAAAAAACTGCTAAGGAAATATTTCTTTAGTAAACCAATCTCATCCCTCTTTCCTTTGCCTTGAAACCATAATTCTAACATACCTATCTGATTGGTTGTTAGGTATATTGAAACCTCAAAAGATATATCAAATATCGAAACCTTTAATTAAATTAAATCAAATTTCCCCAACTAATTCAAAAGTGGGTCAGAATACACCTACCTAAAGCAAAAAAAAAAAAAAAAATTAAACCGAACCAGAGGCTAGTTAAAATTTCAAAAACCCAACACAGGAATCAAGTATCCGGCTTCTTTATATCTTCTGAATATCCTCTCACTGATGGGTTTTTCCTATACTTTTCGTTAACTAAAATTGCTTCCCTACTATTACCGATTACAAATATCATAATAACTTCCTTTTGCGGAATAGGAAACACGATAAATTCACCACTGAATAAAATATATATCCAACAAAATAGAAAAAAAAAAAAAAGTTCTTTGTACAAAGGAGATGTCAGGTTGACTTTGGGATGACCATGATACAATACGGAGTATAGATGGATTTTTTAATCTAATTACAACGAGGGTGTTTGTGTTGTGAGTGAGTGAAATTCAATAGGTATACAGCTATAGGAATTAAATAAAGTCCTGAGGTATAGGTGGGTATTATCTTCTATAGCAAGCAAGTGTCATGGGAACGCCACACTTCTGTGGCATGTAGTACGTGCTCTCTTGTGTTTGGTCGTTTCAACAAAATTCAATTAACTTAAAATGTCATAAACATTCGCTGTATAAATCATTTTTTTTTTCTTTTTTTGTTGTTGTTGTTTGGAAAAAAAAGTCACTGCGATTTGCGGTATGGCAGTGAAATGGTTGAATGACGATGAAGTGAACTTTTTCTATACACAAACCCACCCACCAACCAATATACCTGACATTCCAGAAATCCAATATAAATTTTGTTTTGCTTGCTCATCACCCTCCCTTAAAAAATAAAACATCAGTAAATATGATCCAGAGAATATGACAGAGGTTATACCACGCTACCAAATTTTTTGTGTGTAGGGAAAAGGTGAATTTTTGACCACGGAAGGAATGGCGGATCGAAATACCAATTTTCAAATAACTTTATTATAAATTAAGTTGTGGTATTGAAGATGAAATGTTTTCTCAGAAACAAGATTTCTTATAACTGAGTTCTTCATTTATTTTTTTTTTCTATTTTCATTTTTTTTTTCAACAAAAAAAAATCGATCTATCTATATGACAAATTTGTTGAAGTTTAAAAAACTATTCACTCTGGTAATATTATTATAGCCATCATATGATTCCGTATCCTTCGATATCATTACTGTCAAAATCATGACATAACACTACCACATGTGCATTGAAAATCAGGACTCCCTTTTGCTTTCAAGAAAAAAAAAAAAAAAACTTTGTCCTTTTATCCACATGAAATATCCTTACGAAGATATTTTTTAAGATGAATATATATGTATTTATATATTTTTTTTTACCCTTTGAAATCGATTTCCTGTCACATCGATTATATTTTATTTACCTTAGCCCATTCAAGCAGCAATACCTCCTATATCTTTATAATATGTACGTATCTGGGGGAAGGTGTACAAAAAAAATGGAGAGGCGGGGGGGTTTGAATTCTTTGAGATGAACTTATGTTTGGTATCCTTCATGCATGCCAGAGTCAGAGTAGAAAATTCTTTGAATTCAAAAGATGATAAAATGGGATAGATGATTCGTCTTTTTGGATCTAACGTCACCTTTCAACACTTTATCCATATCGAAAGGGGTTGCAATGTTTTTTTTTTTTTTTTTGAGGTACCTACATATATATAATTTATAATAGTATAGCTAGATAGGAAAATTGATGAAAAATAAAATGCACGAGCGGGTAAGAAGAATTTGATCAGCCAACAGTTTTTGAAATAATAATCATAATTTGCTTTTCAGCAGTCTTGAATATTGAGTTTTCAATGTCGAATTTTTACATAATGTGAATATGGTTTTAAAATCATGGGAAACTTAATGAGGTGTGTAGGGAAATTAAACGCAAGATTATTTGGGAAAAATGTATTCTAGACGAAAATTTGTAGGTAGGTATCGACAGACATTTTTTTGCCAATTTTTTTTTGTTTTTATTTTTTCATTTCGATAAATGTATTTTTTTGTGTAAAAATAATTTTCAGTTCTAAAATTTATTGAAACCCGTAAAATACTTTAAAAAACTGAAGTTAACGGTAGACATTTTTTTCTAACAATGTTTTTATAAGGTACCTGGCTTTACTACCTCAACATAAAACTTTTATAGGAACCCGTTTTAAAGATTTTTACAAATTTTTCGGCGGTCTACAATAATTGTATCAAAATCAAAAGTTTAAAAAAAATTAAATGCACGACTAGGCCGTGCACGCATGTGTCGTATGTACTAGCTCCCTTGTGCGATCGCATTGTTCGAAGTGAAAAACAATAATTTGGCATTTTCATGAAAACGGTTTTTAACATTTTGTATAGAGGAGGTAACGTTATTTTCGAAAATAAAATTTATTTTTGTTCAACTTATTTATAAATAATTTCATAGATACATTATGTATCAAGTAGTTTTTGAAATACTTCATTTTCAAAAAAATTATTAAATTTTTTATCAAAACTAAAAAAATATATTTCTTATAAATCCTTATGCATGAACATTTGAACTGCTTTTGAGAACATCAAAAATAAAAACAAATGATTCCAAATTTTGGAATTTGTTTTTCATAAAAAGTGATTTAAATTTACCAAGTTCCAAGAAAATCCACGGATCCGTTTAAGCTGTAGCTCAACGAAAAACAAAACGAATTTATAGAAATACCTTTTTCGACTTCCTTCTCATTAAAATGTCATAAGTTTGATCAAAATCTCAAGTTCTAATTTTTTTCGCGAATCCAAAACATGCCCAATATAGTACTTATAGTCGGAAGTACTATAAATGAAAAAACATTAAAATATAAGAAAAACAATAAGGTCTTATTAAAAAATGTTTGCTATATTCAGGGTGTATCTATTGTTCCGAAAATTGAAAAAAAAAGTCCTATACGAAGACCACCTGGGCGACCAATTATTATTCCAATTAAAACATAACAAAGACTTTTTGGTTTGAAATTTAATTTTTTTTAATTTGTAGTCTTAACTTTTTAGCATAAGTTATTCACAAAAAACTCGAAAAGCGTTTTTTCAAACACGTTTCATGAATTTAGCTTACGGCCTTACGCTTTGAGCATGTTTTACCTGGGAGTCACCTCTACGATAATAAAAAATGGAAGGGCACTACTTTTGCATTTAATTTTCGTTCGATGATTGAATTAATATTTAAGAAGGTTTAAATAGACAACTTGTCATTATTTTTTGTTGTACCCCATAAATATTAGGTTAAAAAACAAACTGTT
Organism: Syrphus vitripennis; assembly: GCA_958431115.1. Taxonomy (NCBI): domain Eukaryota; kingdom Metazoa; phylum Arthropoda; class Insecta; order Diptera; family Syrphidae; genus Syrphus; species Syrphus vitripennis. The sequence goes on along the minus strand of OY288108.1, from coordinate 133,349,800 downwards.
TGTTCAATTCATATATTTTACACCATGTTTTCGAACTCAAATGAAACATTGGGACGTATGCATAAAAAGAAGTAAATGCTTTTACTTGGAAATGTCTGCAGTAGTTAATGCAAATTTCCCACTAAATAGCACAGCAATTTACAAGAAAAATCATTTACTTTTGTTTATGCATATGACTTATTGCTAATAAGCGAAATAGTATACATACATACTCGTACATGGCCACAACAGAAGTTGTTGAATTTCATCTTACCTGCAAATAAAAAGAAAATAAATTTAATTTCATATTAAATGCATTTGAAAATATTTAAAAAAAATGAACTCAATCATTGTATTTTTTAATCAAAATCTCTCAATTCTAAAATTACTTCCACTTCAACAACAAGACAGAGATCAAGGGCCTAATCGTTTTTAAATTCCCATTTATGTGTTTCTTAAATTAGAACATAATTTACTTAAACTTATATTGACATAAAAATAGGATCACGTTTTTATGATTGCCTTACATATTTTTTTTTGTTTTTTTATTTTTTTCAAGAAACAAAAAAAAAACTTGTAAAACATTGTAAACAAGAAGATTATCTTTTAAGTGTCTCATCTTCAAAAAAAAAAAAAAAACGTGAGAAGGTATGCTTCAATGATTTATAGTTCATCATAACAAACTATAAATAAAATAGATTTTTTTTTTTGAAGGCGGATATTTATCAAAATAAAAAAAAAATACACTAAATGATTTGTTGATCTTAAGGCAAGATCATGACATTATTCTTTCAGTCGAATGTCACGAAACATTGTTTCGTTTATAATTTAATTAAAATTTATGGCATAGATTTAGAATGATGAATCAATATAGAGGGAGAATGAATGTAGTTCAGGGAGTTTTTGGGGCACAGATTTATGTTTGTTAATATTTTATGTGCATTTATTAAAATTGGGTTAATCTGGTCAATTTTCGATTTTTTTCTAAAATCCTTTTTTATGCATTTTTTGTTGCTAGTAAAGGGTGTTCTTTTTAGAGGCAAAGAACTTTGTGCTCCAAGTGGTCGATCATTTCGGGCTTATCGCCGTAGACTAGCGACTTCATGCATTCCCACAGAAAATAGTCTGGTGGCGTTAAATCGCACCATCTTATAAGCCAATGCACGGGTCCGGTTCCGAGACGTGAAACTATGCAATTACCAAACGTTTCCGAGCTGAGAGACATGTCATTCCGTCTTGTTGAAATCACATCTCCTGTACATCATGTTTGTTCAACTGAGGAACCACAAAATTAGTGATCATGGCTCTATAGCGGTCACTATTGACTGAAACGTTCTAGCCAGCATCGATTTTAAAGAAGTAAGTACGGACCAATGATGAAAAAGGGATTAACGGCAATCTGGTTTTGGGTCCATTTAACATTCAAAAGTGGTTCAGGGTTTAGTCTATTCATGTTGAAATGTCAAACTGAACACAAATCAACTGGTAAAATGGCCGCCAGTTAAAAAAGTGTTGCCAACTTTGAGTTATATACATACCTACCTCTAAGAAAATACCCTTTATTGTGTATGACAGTTTTCTAGCATCCTTTCATTTCAATATTTGGATTGCTAAAATATCTTCATACATTTATTTTTATGACGTTTTTTCATTGCTTCAAAAACAACCTGCATTTCTTTGAAAGAATTTTTTCAATTTGTTTGCTCATTTTGCTCATAGAGAGAAGTAGGTCTCAAAAAAGTATCTTATGTTTTAGAAAGGTATATTGTGGTGCATTATGCTGCATTCTGCTTTTTGCATAATATCTCAATTTCAATATTAAAATGAAAAATTGTTGGAAATCCTTCAAATGCAAATCCTTAAAAACGAATAACCTCACCAATTATTATTCCTCGTTTTATTTATTTTTTGCACAAAGACATACAATATCTATAAATAAATAAGAAATCCTTGCATTAAAAAAAAAAAAAAGAACAACCTTGCATAGCACCGCATGACAGCAGCGACAACGACGACGTTTTAACATTTTCTCTCTAGACACAACAGAATGAGCTGGAATTATAAAAGATTTATATTTTAAATGGTTTTATGGCAGGATAATAAGTTGTGGTATTTTCATTCTTCACACAACATTATATTATCCTTCGTGAATATTTGTTTAGCTATGTATGTATGTATGTAGCTATCTTTTTGGTTTTTATCGCTCATATAATTACGTTCAGAGTGCAAATCTGAGAATGAAATACGGCAGAAAATTTTAACAGAAATGATATGAATAAAAATTCAAAAAAATAAGAAAACATCAAGATTTTATATATTTATGTGAAAGATACTCAAAAATTCATGAACTTAAAGGATTTCTTTGCATAGATTTGTATTTATTATATTTTTATGTATAAATCACGTTCCTTACAGCGCAACGCTTCAGCGACTTTAACAACAACAACAACGCACGACCGACGACGTACGATGTACGACTACCACGACGACGATGAGACAGTGGAAAAGTGATAAAAAATTGTTCCTAAATATAAACTGATAGGTTATCCAAAAGGATATATCTCATATCTCATATGGTATGGGAGTTCATAGGTTGGGATTTGAATTATATGTGTATAGCCTCCTGCTGTCTTCGTAAAACATTCTAGAATTATAATCATTTAATATGAAAATATTCTTTTTTATGTTTCATATTATTATGAGCAAAAGCATTGCTTGCTTGGCAAATAAATTCTTTTTTTTTTTTGTGGTTCCAGAATCCTAATATTCATATCTACCTACACACGTTTTTGTACATGCTTATGAAATACGGTATACGTAGCTTTCTATTCTTAAAGTATAATACTTTGTGCTTCATTTAATTCATTTTTGATAATCGGTGGAAGCTTTTAATATTTTTTTTTTTTTTTTTTGTAAATTCTGCTAATAATAGGGATACACGGCAGGATGGTATAGGTACCATACCAACGAATTTATGGGGTTAGTGCCAGACTTAATGGGATTTTATTTTTCATAATTTTAATGGGATATTAATTTCAAAATGGTGAAATGGGTACCAAGGAGAAGTACGCAGTCATATTGTTAAGATGAAAATCTTGAATGATTTTTAAATTTAAAAATATTTAATCCAACTTAAATTTTTTTAAGCAAACACATTAACACTTAAATTATCAAAAATTTAAATTTTAAAAAAATGCACTGCAAGATTTGGTGTTTCATATTCACGAGACGAATATTTCTTCTTTAATTTTATTTCTAAACAAACAAACTAAAAGAGCACTTACGAAAAATTAATAGAACAACAAAATATGGAACTATTTTTGTTTGAAGCCGTTTGGAATTGGAACTTAATTATGAAGAACAAAAGATCACCATGAATACAATACTCGATGCCAAAAGCAGTTCGATCTTCTTCTGTGAACCATATTACCACCTTGGGGATCATCATCGAACAATCTTCGAATATCGATCATGACTTCACCTACTGTTCATCGACTTCGAAAAGGGGTTCAACATTGCAGATAGGGTATTTAAGTATCTGATATCCGTCTGCTTAGCTCAGAAGGGGCATCCCAGACAAATTGATTGCTATATTATGAAGGCTACATATTATGACGGATCATAAATACATATATGCCACATTCTGGACAAAGGAAGATTGTAAGATGAGTTTGAAATCCAATTTGACAAGTACATTGTACATACATATATGGTGTTAGACAAGGCTGTATACTATCACCTATACTGTTCCTCTTGGTGATTAGTGAGTTATTGCACATAGCCTTTTCAATATCTTGGGAGTTCTAACTGATGGCGGCACCGAATAAGATATTAACAGTCGAATTAGGAACATTCGTAAATAGATGTCTGCAAAAAATGATGAGGATTTTCTGGCCCAATCGTGTCTCCAATGATGAACACAGGACAGGAATTCATTGACTCTATCATACAAAGACGTAAGTTGCAATGGATTGGCCATAAGCCTCTCTCTATTTAGGCTAACACATTCCAGTGTCAATTAAAATAAAGTCTTCGTATTATTTTTGACTTAAACCGTTAACTATGGACTAATATTACCGAAAAATTTAAAAACTCAAGAAAGTAAGCATTCTGCAAATTTGCGGTTTTCGTAACAAATTAGCATTTAATTAGGTACTAATTTAGATATCGAAATCAATCGATTTCGTCAAAAAAATGTCCACCAAAATAAGAGAAGTCAAAAAAGTTATCAACCCGATTACAAAATATTGAGTTTTCAAAAATCAAAAAATTGAAAATTGGCTGCTTGAGAGAAATCAAAAACTAACAGAAAAAATTTCATCAAAAACAAGTACCGTTATAAATATATTAGACCTTAGAAAAAATTTTCAATTCTATCCCTAGGGAATCACCTAAAAACGCAACACGTTTTGATAATAGAGCAGTAAAGTTCGAACCACCCTATGAACTTAAAAGACCATGTTTTCGAATTCGTTTACCTTTTAATTGATAAACCTGCCAAGTTTTCAAACATATTGATGATGATGACGAAGCGATAATGGTTTGACCAAAAATATTTTTGTAAATAGACCAAGCCCCTTTACAAATTTTGTTTTGCTAACACCATGATTTTGTATCTATACATGAAACTAAAACATCTTTGCCAGCAAATCAAATAAAAAAAATCGAAAAAATATCATTCAACAAAAAACATGCATTTTTGAATGGAGTTCTACTTCTTTCAAAATGTATTATGCAAACGCTTCTTCATTTGATACCGTTTATTGAAGTACAACTTTTCAATCCGTGTGAGAACTTTATTTTGGCTTAGCACAAATAATAATAACATTGTCAAGTTGAAATGCTCATTTTTATGGGACAATACCTGAATTAAAATTGCACCAACCTCTGGCCACTTGTTGCACTCTCAAATATCAGATGACCCATTTTTTAAGTCACGTTTTGCTAAGTAACGAAATTCCTTCATTTGTTCAACAGAAAGGTGATCTCATAAATTCTTCTTCTTCAACAACAAAAGACCGTCGAAAAATTTGGCGATTTTATCACGAGAAACAACTGCATACTGAAACTTGCGGTTGCTTAAAATGGAAATTGAATACGACTTCATGCATGATCCGCATTTAATGATCCTCAACAATGTGTCTGGTGCGTTGTTGTCGTCTTGTTGTTGTTAGTGAGACTACATAAATAACATTAACCCGGTTTGTTGCTATATGGATGATATGGAGTATCAAGGTTTCATCATCATTTTTTTTTTTTTGCTTTCCAAACAAATTGAAGTTAAAACGAAAAACAACTCAAATATTCTCGTTCACTTTAAACGTCCTTTTTTTTTGTATAAACACGAATTTCAAAATGACGTAAGGCTCTGTGTGTTGTTGGAACAACATTCCAAACATATAAAACAATCAAAAAATATGGTTCCATGCGTTGAAACATAAAAACAAAGAACATAAAAAAGGGAAACATTGTTATTCAGGAGAACAGAAAAATAGGGTGTTTCGTTTGAATAGGTTTTTTTTTTTTTTTGTTTTTGACATACGATTTGGTATGTGGGCTAAAAATTATTTTTAGTTTTCTCGTCATGAATGTCGAATTCCGCTATCAAAGTTTATGGCATTCTTTTTCGAGAGGGCAATATTTTATCTAATTGCATGAGAGGCACACATGACGGACGGTAGGTTGTTTTTTTTTGTGGTTTTGTATTTAGCTATGCTTGAGACTTGATGTGCTTGTGGTGAATTTAAGCTGATTTGAAAAGGATAGTTTTTTTTTTTTTTGGGGGGGGTTATTTTATTTTTTGATTGGCTCGATTATGAATAGATAGGTTTAGTTTATTATTGATATGGCTATTTTGTTTAGGGATTTTTTTTTGCAACCTAAAGGGAAAGTGAAGCACACAACAGGATCTAATATAAGAGTTGATTAAAATCGATGTGTTTTTCAAAATGGTCTTGTGAATGACATTTTTGGCATGGCTTTTTTTTCATGGGATCAAATATTTAAATTTCAAGCTAAACATTTTTCAATTCATATTTTCACTTCCAATATAACATTCTGATGAAAGGGTAAAAAAAAGAAAAGTAGGTCTTGCAATACTCCTGCTTTGTTACTAAAATATATAAAATAGTTTCAGCAACGCAAATTATTTTTATAAGATTTTTTATTTGAAGATCAACGGTATAGCTGTAACTCTGAAACAGCTTAGAATGAAGGTCTAAACATTGATACTATGCGCTCAAGTTCTTTTAGACGTGTTTTTTAAGCAAAACGTAACTTTTGAGGCTCTATCGAAGGAAATCAAAAATAAAAAAATGCTCAAGAAAAAACCGAATAAACTAATTTTGGAACTATCGTCCGAAACAAAACTAGAAATATGACGCAAATTCAAATTTTCCCAAAATTATATAAGATGAAAATATGAACCAAATAGTACCAACAATGTAAATTGTTTTTGTAAAATTTCTCATTCTCAAAACTGTCAAGATATTGATTGGGTTTTTAACAATATTTTTCAAAATTAGTTAAGATAATCGTTCAAATATCGTTAAAAATCCGTGATAATTTTTAAAAAATTTACCACTAGTTTAAACATTTAATCAAATTTTTCAAAATTTCCTATTTCTTTTTTTTTTAATCTAATATCTTCTACAGATATCTGACAAATTTATAAAAAAAAAAAAAAACTGAAAAATCAATTTCAATTCTTTGAAAATTTGAGAATACAATAAAACTAACATGCAAGAAACAAGATGCAATTTTTTCCAATATCAGATTAAAATTTTCTTTCAAATTTGCGATTTTACAAACAAAGAAAAACTACCTCAAAAAACTAAAGAACGATTAATTTAAAAAAAAAAATTAAAAACATTCAAAAAATTAAATCGTCGAGACAAGTTATTAAAAAGTTGCAAAATCACAAATTTGAAAATTGCATCGATAAATTTTGTAAAAGTCGAAAATGGCGGTGTAATTTTTTCTGTTGCAAATCTTAACGTATGGACAGAATTTTCTTTTTAAAAAAGCAAATGCAAGCAATTTTTTTTTGAAAACCAATCATGGTGGAGCTTGCAATTTTTTTTTTTTTTTTTTTGAAAATCGAAAGCCATCTTCTTTTACAGTATTTTTATTTGTCACTCTCAAACATCTTAAAGATCTCTTGAGTAAGTTCATGCAACCCAGTCCGTCATATTTTCTTCAAGATCCTTATTTGTGCTAAATTTGAATTGCTATTAATCGTATCTATAGACCGGCACAAATCAAACACAACTTTTTATGAACTTTTAATATCTCTTGAACATCATCTTATAGCCCGTCCAAAAGGCCAAAATAAGATATAATCAAACAAATTCACGAATAACATTCCCCGGTTGTGCCGTAATCAAGTCAACTTTCAAGTCAGAAGTCAGAACCAACATAATCCATCAAAATTTTGTACACAAAATAGTGAATGCATTATGGTGCTTATTATTTCATATCAGTTGCAGGCATAAGACAGCTTTTTTCCGTGAATTTTGCTTTAGTTTCTTAATTCGTTAATCGGCTTTAATGCCCTTAAGGAATCCAGATAATCTACCTTCGAGATATTATTATGAAAGGAATTCCTTTTTTTTCAATGAATTCTCCAAAGATTTCGTTTTTGAATTCTGTTAAGGTTTCCGCATGTTGGCAAAAAAAAAATAAAAAAAACGTCAAAATAATCTGCGATTATGTCAATCATTTTATTTATATTGCAACTCAAGATTTATGTTAACTGATATGATATTTAAATGTACGTGTTTTGTTTTTTTATATTTTTAAAGCGATGGAAATATTTTTGAATTTTTTTTTTGTAAGCGCGTAAAATATAAGTGCATTGCTATGTTAATGTACATAATGTAAAAAAGGTTGCGTTGTAGGGCAAGAATTCGTTTATAGAAAAATTGAAGTCTTACATGTGATGACTTTCGCCATAATTTTTTTTAATTTGATATCCTTAGTGTCCAATATTATTTGAATAAAATGTGCCTCAGAGATTTACATAAACACGTAATTTTAGAAATTGGATATTTTTTTTAAAGTCACATTCTACGAATTTCAGCAGGTCATTTATGAGCTTTCATTAAAAAAAACAAGCATCATATCTAAAGGTCAGTTATTGGTTACATAAATGGAATATATTATCAAAAATTGATTAATTTTATTTTCAACAAATTTTTGTCATTCAATTTCATTCATTCAACAAAAAAGTACGACGTTACTAAATCCTCATAAAAAGTCAACTAGATTTGTTTTTTTACAATTAGCGCGCACCAAAGGGGATTTTATGTACCCTTTATTTGTGAGAGACACAGTGCGAAGTAAATAGGAGGGGATTTGAAGGGAGATGTCGGTGAACATTAGTCTTGAATTTCAGTACATCACAATGAGAGGGAAATACCGAGCGTGGAATGGTATTCAACATTCGCGTAGTACGGCTAAAGAACGAATCCATATACTTGACAGTACGACTGAAATTGGGTTCAAGAGTAAACTGATGAGCAGGGGAGGAATGCAACTGGCTATTTCATTAGAGCACTTACCGTAGAAGTAACGACAGGAAACGTTATGACGGTGTTCGAGTGACGTAAAGGTATCGATGATGTATCGTCTTTGTATACTGTCCAAGAGGTTTAAGTAAGTTACTGGAGCACCAGTCTACAGATGAGATCTGGAGCAGCATTGAGTTTTCGAAGCATTAAATTCTTCGCGATTTCTTAATCCCCATTGTACAATGCTGTCTAAGTCAGAATTTAATGTAGTTATCATATTAAGCCGTTTCAGATCCACGTCCAAAGAGCAGGGATGTGAATCGGGAAACGAATATGAAAAGCTAAGGGTGCTATAGTCAGCGAAACAATTTAATGGATCAGTAGTTGCAGACAGGGAAACATTAATAAAAATGAGAAAGAGGGTTGGGGACAAAACGGAACCCTGTGGCACACCAGCATTTATGTTGTGGGTTTCAGACTTGAATCCGTCTAATACTACTTGTATAGAGCGATTGGAAAGAAATTTACTAATCCAACGAAGAAAGGTTTCATCGATACCAAAAGCACATTTTCGATAAAAGAGCAGGATGCCAAATTTTATCGAATGCTTTCGAAATATCAAGTGCAATAATCTTACTTCCTCAAAAACGATGTAAAGATTTATTTCACTATTCGGTGAGATTAACCATCGAGTCACCAGTGAACCTTTTGTTGCGAAAGCCGTATTGCCGGTCAATAAGAAGCTTATTCGATCTTCGAGATATTTCTTAAGGTGATAATTTATCAGCGTTTCCATAACATTGAAAAGAAGGGACGTAAGTGCAATTGGTCGGAAATTAAAAGGTGAAGAAGATTCGCCTTTTTTTGGGATAGGCTGAACAAATGTTGTTTTCCAACTACTCAGAACAAGCCCAGAAGAATAGGATAGATGGAAAAGCTTACGCAGGGGTTTTTGCCAGCGTGGAAGAACACCTCTTCAGAACAATGGCGGGGATACCATCCGGACCAGCGGATTTATGTAGGTTGAGATCTTTTAGGACTCTCGCCACAGCTGCACAGGTGCATCATTAACCACCCTAGCATTTCGAAATCATTAAAACAATTTTTTTGGGGATAGTGTTGTTTTGGTCCCCAATTTTAAAAAATCGATTTTCTCCAAAACTGTTGATGGTGAAAAAAAAATGGATGTTCAAATATTAAAAAATTGCACACTTCTCAGGGCAAAGTTTACACAGGTCATTAAACTGCGTAAACAAAAAAATTTTGTAATTCACACAAATGTTTGCCTTCGGAGGAGTGAAAATGATTTTTATATATACAGTACTTCAGCAATATTAAAAATTGAAAATAAATACCTAACTGAATTTAAAATGATTAATTGTATTATTTTTTGAATTATTATGTAAGTATGAGAAATTTTTCAAGACAAATGGTTAAAATAAAAATAAAACACCAAGTGAACTACTTTAAGAGTGCAGATAAAATGCATTGCATATCCAAATAAGCATATATGCATTCCAAGACGTTCCAAAGATTTCATTCATCCAAACGGGCAGCGTGTATACGCGCTGGTATTCACAGCCATAAATCCTTAAGAGATGTATTCTGCATGACTAGTAGAGTAATCGCGGAAGAGATCGGCCATAAATTAATTTTTTTTTGTTATCTGTCAGAGAACATCCCCAGACAAGACGTTAAAAAAAAAATAAAAATTATTCAAGACAACAACAAAAAATAAAAAAACTAAAAATAAATAAAAGCAAAACAAAAATCAACATTAAAGGGTGACACACTACTCTTCATGGGCATTATTATACAAATGTGATTTATGGATTAACACTTTAGACGAAAGCATCTGGAATGAAGAGGGTTTAATTGAGATCTGTCCGCCTATTATGGAAAAATCAAAGATATGTCATATTTATTTCTAGAAAGAAGATAAATGAATTTATTATTGTTATTTATGATGATAAGATGATTTAATGTCATAGCTATAGTCCTTCTGGGGGCTGGGAATATTGGAAGCTTTCACTTAAATGATTTAGATAAGTCCCTTAAGCGTTATGAACGAAAATTGTTTATAATACAATCATTTACTTTAAACCTGATTGGCTGCTGTATTTGGAGGAGAGATTTTTTAATGGTCGTTTTATATTTTTGTTTTCTTCAAACTGTATAAGTAGGTCAGACATGGTGCTATTTTTTTTTTTTTTTTGGAAAATTAAAATGAACATTTAATGTGGAGTGCGATATCAATCATTTTTATGTGATATAAAAATTTATATAAATGACTCTTGGGATTAAAATGAAAATTTGTTACACATATTTTTTTATTGCTTTTTATTGTATTTAATTCTGAAAGAAGCTCTCAAATTAAATTTATCTAAAATATGAGGTAATTAATTAAAAGTGTTAACGATAAAGTTTTTACAAGAATGTGTATCTTGAAGCATTTCGTAATGCAGTGTGTTGTCTTTTGTCCCTCTTAAATTTATGGTAAGCTAAATTCGAACTGTATTACACAGCTAAGACATTTACTTTAGACGAAAAGACAAATTTTAATTTATTTAAATTTAGCAACGACAAAAAATTACAAAAAAAAACTTCAGAATTTTGAAAGAACTGAATTCCGTTAGAGCAGAGCTTTGAAAACTACTGTGGATTTGCTTCAGAGTTTTTAACCTTGAGTGCATTTAGTTTTTCTTAAAAAAAGGTAGAATTTAAATATTTTACTTTTATTTCAGAAAATCAAAAAAAAAAATCGTAAAATGCCCCTGCCCCTGTACGAATCACCCCGCATAATCACTGCGAAGAATTACAGTAGGTGTGCATCAGGGAAGTGTCTTGAGTCCTAATCTCTTTACTACAGTTTTTGATTTTCTGCTTGAGGACAAAGCTATTCCAGACATCTATTTGAATGGAACAGTGCTTCTTGGATCTATGATCAATAACCTAAGGATCATGTGATGACACCATCAAACATCGCGTAAGCGTGGGGTAGATGAGGTGACGGGAAAACGCGGCCATTTGCACTAATCGGAAAATGTCCCCTAAGCTGCAAGGAAAGCTCTACTTCGCAAATATTCGTCCAACGCTTACATACCGTTCACAGTGTTGGACAACGTACAAGAAGTATGAGAGTAAATTGACCGCAGCTAAAATGAAGATGCTTCGCATGGCAACAGATGTGACAAAGCTTGTTCCAATAAGAAGCAAGAAAATCCGAAGAAGCCTCCACGTCAAGAATAATATCTCGCAAAAAATGCAGCTGATACTGCTACGTAAAATGAAGAAGCTCTGAGAACACAGCACCCGACATTCCAGCACTATCGTGGGAGAAAAGGCAGTTGCAAAAACTCCTGTGTGAAACAAATGCAAAAAAACCTGCATTTAGTTGGCCTCAGAGATAGAACAATTTAAAACGTTTTCTGATGTCAACCCAGCGAACCCTTCTAGTGGAGCCTTAGGGTGAAGCAGGAGAGTGGGAGAGTTGTGGTCCCACTCGAGATCATGATAATAGCCGGTAAATGAAGAAGAAGGTGAAATTTCGCTTCCTCCAACGGCAAGTAATACATCTTTTTCAATGTAACAAAAATTTAATGATACTTCTTTTCTACTAGATTTCTTGCAAAAAAGTGCAAAAATGCGTAAAGCAGACTTTAGCACTCTATTTAATAAATAAAATACATTAAAAGCACACCCAGACATAACGGATTTTGTTCAGTTCTCAAAATATTTACATATAATTTCACATTGATACGAATATTCTTCTAATTAAATATTCTTGAATATAATGCAAAAAAAAACAAATCAATTGAAAAACTTAAATCCTAAGAAGATTTCGTTAACATCTGTTTGTGTCGGATGACGTAATTTATCTGGCAAACCCATAAATACAAATCCAGACAATAAAGAATTTCAATTTGCGACAATTCTTATATGATCCCATTTTAAAATGGGTCTCCAGATGTTCACGACAGTCTGCTATAAGGAAAAAAATATAAAATTTAGGTTTTACCCCAATTGGCGTATGAAATCCGTTGACAGTTTAATTCAAAAAAAAAAAAAAAATCAGGAGCTAGGAGAAGTAATTGTGAGCAATTTTTGACTTGTTACGTTGGTGTAAATTTTAAACTAAATTGGTGTTAAGAGTGTTGCCCTAAAAATTTCATTGAAATCGTAAAGTCGTTCCCGAGTAACCAAGATATAAGAAAAGGATTGATTTTACGTAAACTATTTTCTTCAAGTTTTTTTTTTTTTACTTTTATGAATCCAAAAACTAATTCAAATTATTGTGGCCATTTCAGAGATAAAAAATGTCTCACTCTGAAAAAGCTTAAAACAAGTAGCACTAAATTTAAAACACTCTCAATAAATAATAATCGGCCTAATAAAATCAAATAAAGTGAAATCAATTTAATAATATTGACTCATATGATCTATAGAGCAATTTATGATCAAAGATTAAACATACAACGTTCAATAATTTGTTTATGGCCTATGCATAAGTACCTACAAAATTATTCTTTTGTACAAATTGTACAAATGAATGCAATTTAGGTTCATAAAATGTTCTTTTTTTTTGTTTTGTTAACCCTTGCAACGTAAACAAATATGTGCGTGGTGTTAGCAAATAAATCAAAATAAATTGAGGCCCTCTGAATGGCTTCTCATTAGCGTTCTGTTTTTTTTTTTTTTTTTTTTTTTTGTTATAATATGTGGAGGGTAGGTTATCCAATTATTATTATTTTAGACCGACCGACACGACTCCAGCTCACGACTTTCTTCCTTCCACTGTTAAATACAAAAATAATATACTTCATAATTTTGTGGCGCATCATCATCAGTAAATGATGTAAGTGGTTGGTGATGATTATTATTAATTTGAAAAAATCCAAATATCAATTTTTTGTTTTGCTTATATTTTTATAGCGCGCAGGAAGTTCACGCTAAGTGTTTTCGCCCTACCCGTTAGTTGAATAGTCGTATATTTATCAGCTAGCAAGTGGAAGACTAACATTTTCGCGACTCAATGGATTTTGAGGAGTTTTGTAAAATGATTTATGACCTGGAGAGTAATAAATCTTTTTTGAATATTCCCGCAAGACACAACACTTTGGCGTATAATTACTCTTGCGGAATACAGTCTAAAAATATGAGGAGTTGGATAGTATACAAATCGCCACCGTCTGATGCACCCGCCATACTCTGTCCTTGAAAACTTTATAAGAAGTTAAAAAAAAAAGGTTACCACGATATTTTAATTTCTTTGAGAGTGATGATTTTTTCAGTGGGGTTGTAAGTGGAATAAATGTGAAGACAGCATTGAGAAATGTTAAGCTTGCATAAAAAACCGTCAAAAATATTTTAGGATTAAAATTATGACGGTGATAAGAGTACAGAATGAATTTCAAAACAAAGCATTTTTACCATAATATTGCTGAAAAATTCTAAATCTTGCCGAAAAATTACAGCAAAAAAAATTGTCATTTTCGAGAAAAGTTTTTTTTTATTGCAATTTTTTAAAAATATTTTTTAACACTTCTTTGATGGTTTTCCAATAAGAGGTGTTATTTTGATATTCAGAGAAAAATTCCATTTTTTGACATAAAAGATCGGATGTTTATTTTAATATAAAGAGAAAAGGATGCCATTAATAATGGAAAACAACATCCGCCAAATGGCTGCCACGGCTATGCTTACACAGCAATATCCTTTTCATGAAATGTTCCATCACTAAATCGCAAAGTGGCTGCTATATACCTTTGATGAAATTCCGGATCATTTTCATGCTTTTCAAGGACCCAATAAGTAAAGACAAGAAGTTATTGATGATCGGCCGGCTTGAGTTCTTGTGTTAAATGAAATTTATAAGCCTCAAGAAATAAGTCTTTATGCAAAATAGAGTGTAATGACGTTTGTGGAACCTGGAGTTTCTTTAACACTTTGGGCTACAGCAGCAACATTCTCGGTTGTTGAGTTGTGTGACGTGCACGGGTTTTATTTTTCACCGCCTACTTGTCCCAACAGCTCACCATTTTTATGGTGAATTTTAATAATTTTCATGCGTTGTTGAAGGCTTCAAAAGTGACAACTACCGAAATAGCGGGCTCTTCAAAATAGCACCTCTTATTGGAAAAACCTTTACAATGGACTCTGAAGTAATCATAATAAATTAAAATACTAAGACGCACATCACTGAATCATTATTAGAATGACTGAATTGCGGTTCAAACAAATTTCTACCGATTGTCCCCTGATAAAAATTTGTTTTCGAAAATATTAAATATTTTTTTCATACAAATTTTTTGTCTCCTTGTTTTGAAAACATTCATTTTTTATGTCTTGAATTTCGACAAATTTTTCTTTTTTCAACAAATTAATACCGTAGCTGCGAAAACACAAAAAAATTTCACGAAGTAAAAATTTTAATTTTTTTTACTAATGAAATTTATCAGTCAGATAAATTAATTTGACAAAATTTGTTTGTCTTCCAAATTTATTTTGTTTTTCCATACTGACTAAATGCTCAATGTCTTAAGAAAAAAATTAAAGGAACAAATTGTTTCATTTTTATTATTATCGAAAGAGAAGTAAAATTACAATTTTTGAATTAAATATTAATCGAAGAATTGATTTTTCAAAAAAAAATAATTTTGAAAAAAAATTGATTGATTTGTGTTAGTGAAAATTAAAATTTTAATTTATAAGAATATTAAACTAATATCCACAGTAAATCTGTGGAAAAATTGATGATGATCACACATTGTCAATGTTACATTGATGAAATGAAAGAATCCTTTTGGGGTCTTTTTAAATACATACATGATTCTATTCGATTCAGGTCATCTTCATCGATAGAGAATCGAAGAGACAGAGTGGTATCATCATTATTCATTAAGAGTAAAACAAAATATTCCCAGAAATGTACTTCCTACACAAAAACTTACCTGTCTCTTTTTTCTTCAATACAAATTTTTAATATTTGCAAATTCTGCGAATTTCGCCTTCACATTTTTTGTCAATTTTTGAAAAAAAAAAAAAAACAAACGTGTAAATACCTACTAATCCTTTTTGTTTTTTGTTCACATACGAAAAACTTGCTAAACAGTACAAGGGAAGAAAATACCCGAACTCATAACATAACCTTACTCATCTCAAAAGTACTATAGATTTATTGTGTCAAAAAAGCTTTACCCATTTTTACTGGGTTTTATTTATCTGAGTAAGCAGAAAAAAAAAAAACATTACAATATCTTTTTACTGTCACCTATCTCTGTGATCAGATTAGGTATATATGTAGGTACATTTTTATACAATTCGACTTACCACGGAAATAAAAGAATTAAGTTTCAGCTTTTTTGAAACGTTATACCCTCATATAATCACAGTGAAATCAGAGTCAAATCTGCCATAAGAATATTTTTTTTTTTTTTGGTAAAGAAAAAAAAAATACCTACCCAATATATAGGCCTACCGAATATATGTATCTACTGGGATGTTCCGTTTTTCATTTGACTCTGCCTCGAAGGATATTTTGTTGTGTCTTGTGTTTGTATTAGGTATATTCAAAAATTGTTGTGTTCACTTTCCGACTGAATTAATCCTGATTTGAGCATAAAATGGCATAGAAGAATGACAGCCCGCTGGAGTTCGAAGAAACTTTTTTTTTTTTTTTTTTGTTCGTCATTTACAAACTAAATTATGCAAAATGTAAATTCGTATATATTTTTCCCAACAAAAAAAAGGACTATTTTTCCAAATACCAACTCCAACATCCACAAAAGCGAATTCGCATATAACATGGATTTCGCACTGTGCTATTTTACTTTAAATAAGTATATGTACGGTAAAAGGAAAGAAAAAAAAAACACTTAAAACGGCAACCAGATTTGAAACAAATGTACCAGATAAATATTTGTTTGTTTGTTCCATTATGTTTAGGGTTTAGTAGGTATAATAAAGGGTTACCCATTACTTCATAGAAACAAAAAGAGGAAGGGTTAATTTTCCGTTTTGTTTGGATTTTCCTTTTTTTTTGCCATGGAAGATACTGAATAAATTAGCTCACCCAAAGCTAAAAATAAAATATTATGTGGATCGAAAAATGTTTATTTTTTTTTTGTTCTCTCAGGAAATTAGCCTCAAACTTATATCCAGGGTGTCCTTGTTACCACACTGAATGGTTAAGGAGAGAGAGAGTGAGTAAAAAAGTATTTTCTTTCTTTTTTTTGTTGTTGAAAACAAAAATTACACACACTACATAATTTAGCAGATCCTGTGGGTAGTTTCTGGATGACAACAAAGAAGCAAGGACATTATTTAAAATAGAAGTCTCAAGTAACAGTCCTGTTAGAGCCAAAAATCTTTCAAGAGGATGGAACACAAAATTCTTTTATTGGACTGTCACGCGTTACACTTTGGAGTTGCTGATGATGTTTTAAGTTTACCACCCTCACCCTCCATTCACCGCCATTCAACATAAAAAAAAGAAGCCGCAGTGTTGCATAAAATGAAAAATGCAAAATTCTGCAAAATATATAATTTCCCCAAGGACCAGCAAAAATAGTGGCAAGAGCAGTGATTTTTTTTTTTTACATCGCAGGACATTTTGGAATCTCATGGGTATGATAGCTATAAAAATATAGGTAGTGCTGTGGACCGCAAATAAATTTTATCCCAAATTGGTGTTGAAATTGGATACCGGTTCGGTCAGTGGATATAAATTTTAGAAGTGGAAGGAAAAGCGAATTTGGTTTGCAATCATGATTGTGGTATTTTATAATTTCCGTGTGCTGCTCTTCAACTAACGATATACAGAGATTACCTACACCTTTACATACCTTACTACCATTGAACCTATATACATACATTTATATACGTTGTTGTATTAAATCATGGTAATATAACAGATTGACCTAGTTGAAGGTTTCTATAAATGAAATTTTGGCTGCAGACATGCTGTCTGGGTAAAATTAAATAAAGTGTTGTTGAAAAATGTTTTATATTACTTTGGCTATACTTTCACCACTTTTAATTCATAAAACAAATCACTTTATTGATTTTTAAAATGAAACTAATTTATATTGGTTTGAAAATTGGATTTTTAAGCATCAGTGGATATTTTAATGATGAGTATGTTGAGCATTAGTTAAATCTGTTTGATTTTCTAAAATTAAACTAATTTGGTTTTAAATTTTTTAATTTTTGTAGATGTAATTAAATTTATTTTTTAAAGAATTCCAGTATTTGGTAATTCGGTTTTCAAGTAGGTAATTGATACGATTTTTTTTATAAAATATGAATTTCGAAAGAATTCAGGGCCTAGCCTTCTTTTGTCAGCCATTGTTATAAGTGCACCATCACCTGTCAGAGGTACCACAATCAATTTGGGCCAGTAAAATAGTTCTATTTAATGAAGTAAAGATTGGAAAAAATTTCAATAAAAAAAACCATTAAATTTCCAAAAAAGTGGCAACACTGAAAAGTACTTCGCAATAAAGGTCTAAGGTCATTGGCTTTATCACATTTGGTTCAAATTTTAAAAAAACAACATTTTTACTAAAGGGTGAGTTTTGGATTCGTAAAAATACTTGAACTCGAGATTTTGACCAGACCTTATAGAGGACCCGAAAAAAGTGGGTTGGAAATTCTGTCTGTCGGCCTGCCTGTACCTGGACTTACAGCCAAACTATTAAAGCGATTTTCTTCAAACTTGGAACTTTAGGTTTTTTGATAATTCTCTAAAGGCGAAATTGATTTTTCAAAAATATTTCAAAAATTTATTGCCATATAAACGTTACGTCAAAACCTATTTTTGTTTTGAAAAAAAAAAACAATTTTTTTTTTTAATTTTTGAAATAAACGATTTTTGAAAAAAAAAATCAAAATTTGGAGTTCGAACTTCTTTTTTGAATTATTGAAGCAATTATAAAGTTTAATGGCTGATTATAATTTCATTCTTCGTTCGTGCAATCCAGTTCCATTTTTTGGATACAGTGAAGTTTTTTTCTTTGAACCCTCGTAAAATGGAACGCACCCAACTTAACATCTAGATACTTTAAGAATATGTCACTGACTGTTTCAACATTTTTTTATTTTAAATAGTTTCTCTTTGTTAAAAAACCACGACTTTAAAAACCGACCGTATAAACTGTCCTCAACGCACTTTTCGTTGAATTTTATTCGAATAATTCTCATGCCTAGAATATTCAATATCTATTAATGTTGTCTCAAATTAATCGCATGTATTTCCCTAAATCCCCAAAACAAAATTTTTTATTTAAGAAAAATCGAACTGGAGAAATAACAAGAAGTCCTGTACCTATAGATATGTATTTCGTATTCAAAAAAGTAAAATTCTCATCCACTCAATTTTGACAAGGACATACTTCAGCCTTAACAAAGTAGCATATCAAATGGGATGCCTCTTGATCCCCAGCAGCTTACTGCAATTTTCAGTTCTTCTCTCCTTCAACACTCTCAACTTGTTTCTTGTAAGGACTTGCATTCGAGTAGCTTTTAATCCTTGTCATTTCCTGTTTTTTTTTTTTTACACTGATATATGTATGTATACGTCGTCACATCATCACTTTGCCAAACTTTATAAATTTATATGTATACCAAGTATTTCTCGCGATTGACAAAAGCATCGAACTTGAGAAGAGGACTGACTCAAGGATGGATGGTTGTTCTAAAGCTTCTGAAGAGGCCACCATTTAGTGAAGTGTTCAAGTGTCTTTTACATCAGCTATCTAACACTCTTTGCCCAAAAATTTCCCTTCAACGAATGGAAAAACTACAGTTTTGTAATATTTACAAAAAAAAAAAGAAGAGAAGAGAAGGAAAAAAAAAGTACACTTCAAAAGGTCTGACAATCCGTTGCTCTTTGTGTGCATCTTTTTGTGTGCAGTGTTTACACAGTGATCCTTTGTGATCAATTCCATTAAATGGATTAAACTACTACTACTCTGCATGCACTCTTCAACATTCAGCTCTTGAAATTCACCTACTCTACTACCTACCTACTCACTCAATATGTATATCCTTGGAAGCTTTCGTTGGCACATGGTCGATGGATTTTGTTTGTTGTCCTCTGGATATGGAGAAGAAGAAGCTTTTAGATGCAACATCAAGATGATGGATTTACTTTGACACATTATTTTATACGTTATTAGCTAAGAGCCCCTTGTTCTTATAGCTTTTGTGTTACAAAAAAATTTATGTATGTGGGATAAAGTGAATTTCAACGGTGATGCATAGATAACACGAGCTTACATCCTTTTGACAAGAAAACTAAAGAAGACCGAGATATTAGGTGACAAGCAAAGATAATTTATTTATTATTCAGGACAAAGAGCTAATTTTAATTACTCAGAATAAATTTTCATTTATTATGGATTTAATTAACACGATGGTTTTATTGAACCCAGTCTCCTTTATCGTACATGACCTTAGTAAAAAAAAATGATTGAACTCGCTTTGTTTGGCATTTTATATTTTATAAAAAAAAAATTTAATTTAAAACAAAATCAATGTGGCGTTGTACGAAAATTAAAAATATAAATATATTTTTTAAATTTATGTTTTTTTTTTCAAGCAATAATTTTTCAACCGCATTATTGATGCTTAAAGCGGAATAAATTGCCCGACTACAAAGTATTTTGATACAAAAAAAAAATATTTTTTTACAACATTTTTTTTGTTGGGATTATTATATTTTAACATTAAAACCACCAATTTAGCATTATTTTTAAAGCTTTTATTTTTTATTTTTTTTATAATTACATTTTTATATACATAATTAAGTTTTTTTTTGGGGTCAATATACGTATGACATTGTTCGGGAATGACTGTGGTTAGATATGTATGTTTGTTTTTATTTAATTTACATTGCAATTGAACTAAACTGTAATTTTTAAATAATTTTTTTAATTTGAATTTTTGATTATGTTTTGTTATATGTAAATTAAAAAATATTAACTGTCCTTAGAAACTCATAATTTATAGTACAGATTGATGAATTTCGTGACAGAAAAATAAAATTTTAACAATGTAATATTTTTACAAAAAAAAATAATAAATACTTACTGACGGGGCTAGAGGCTACCGAGAGCCCCGAAAGAAAATAAATTGGACCTACATATGAAAAGAAAATCTCTGTTCCAAGCAAAACTTTGTGTCAAGTTAAAGGTAATTTTTTTTTTTAAGATTTTTAGTTTTTCTTAATACAGTCGAAATTTCGAAATGTAGTAGGCATCATGAGGTATCTAAAATATAGGTATACACATTTTCAGATTCCTTGTCCATTGTCTAATTGGACACGCGCTTAAATCTTAGGCAAATTGGTTTCAATTCAATAACTCACAATATTGCCATTTCAGAATATGAATTCGAATTCGGTAAATATGGGCGCAAATCCGAAAAAAGTGCAGAATTGTTTATGGTTTTCATGGTCTACCAAGCATCCCAAACAACATATCGGACATTTAAAACTGTTTAATATTTTATCACTTTTTGTTGTTAAATCAACTTCCAAAATAAATACACTTGATTAAAAATTGAAGGATGATTTTTTGTATGTTATTTAAAAAAAAATTATGTCTGCCAAGGTAAATGGTCGAAAATTAAGTAATGCCAAGATAATCAAACAGAATCCACATGGAAAATAAAAACTATTAAGAACAATAAGATTTACATATTGAGCTATTTTACCATGAACTCTTATTAAAAGAAAAAAAATAAATATTTCTACCGAGAAATCGGATTGGTTTAATGGAAAAAAAGTTTTTAAAATTTAATAAGAGTTTCGTATTATTTTTATAAGACTACCACTTAAAAAGTACACCAATCATACGAAAAACTTGTTGCTTTAAAAAGTTTAGATATAAAAATTTAATTCTTACAAATACTTCAAAACTTCAAGTACCAAACAGAGAAATGTGTATTTTTTCTTGGGCTGCCAATGGGACTGAGTCCGGACTAGTTTTTGGACTTACTTGAGATATGGTCGTGTTTGATTAAAAAGTAAAGCATTCATGTTCATGTTCATGAATCGTCCAAATTATCCCACTTCTCGATCAGAGCAGATCTCAGCCCACTAATTGCCTCGGGAAGGGCAGGCCGCTGTGTTATCATTTTTCCCAGCAGGTCTTCAACGTGTTCGATGGAAATCATGTACGGGCTCATGGCAGGCCAAGCTGTCCTGGATCAACAAAGAATTTTTCACCAATGAATGATATGAATGGAACCACATTTTGCTGGTGTATCAGAATGTTGCTGATATAATAAATGGAGTTTACCGATCCACGATGCACAGCTCAATTTTTCCGTGCATAGAAATTCCTGCCAACACCGTGAAGGAACCTCCCAAGAAATGTTCCCGCTGGATAACTGTTGCCGAAGAGTATCTCTCACCTGATCTTCTCCACACTCTGCTACGTCCTTCTGGTGAGCGTAGACCTGGTCTCATCTGTGAAGAGATCTCTAGCCCAGTGGGCGTCGGTCCAGCCTTGGTGAAGGCGGGAAAATTCCATCCGACGCCGCACCGCTTGTGCTGTACCGTGAGTTCACGAGCATTTCTTCTTGTTCTCAGGCCACTCTCCGCTAAACGCCGCCGTCGTCGCCACCTCACAGTTTGAGCATTCACAGCTGCGCCTTTTACTGATTGAAGTCTGTGAAACAACATTAACGGGATTTCGGAAGCGCTCTATTTCGTGTTGTACCAACAAATAATTTTAATGTGGTTTTCCTTATTATGATGCACGTAACACATGGAAATGGAAAATGTGTTGATTTACCAAAACAATAAATGTATTTATTCAGAGACAAATAATAAGACCAAATACGGGTTTTTATATAAAAATTAATACAATCTCTGCAATCGATTCAATACGCATTATTCTTAAATTGAATACATAGTGACTTTACTTAAACAGTAGCAATTTAATTTAGTTTGTGTAAAATGCATTTCCCAATTTGCATTTACAATTTCAATCAAAATCAATCTTTGCCATTTCTATAGGTTTCTATGTACCTACACGTTAAATAAATCTTTTATCTTTAAATATTCAATCACAAACATAGCTCACTATATATGTAGCTGGGATTAAATCAAGAAATTTTAAGAAATAAATTGAAAGAAAATCGAAATAATTTATCCAACGATTTTCATTTCAATTTAAACAATCAATTGCAAAGGAAGTTTTGTTGAACAACCAATATCGTATATTATACACAGATTCAAGATTAAGATAGATAAGGGTATAATCTCAGCTCTGTGTTCCCTATACCTGAAAATAACGAAGAAAAAAAAAAAAGATGCAAAAGATATTTTGATAAATGACGATGTCAATTGAATGAGAAGGGCAACACAAATCCATAGATACCCCACTTTTTTTTTATTTTACACAATTGATTACTCTTTCTTGTTTCCCGTTAGGTACGACATTGTTTTCATTGGGGACCTTAACTACCTATCTACCATATTGTACCTTACTATAAAATGTATCTTTTCTTCTTCTCTTTTTTTTTCATCGTATTTTAGATACTCGAACTGAAGCATTATTGAATAATGCACGATTCAATACGGATGGCATAAGAAAATATAATGTAGCTTTAAGACTTTCGAAAAGAGATTTTTATCGAAATTTAAAGATTTATAGCTGCTACTGTATTTGCCAGAGGCGGTCGGCGGTGGAGGTGTTGGTTGTGGTGATGTCAGCAAGGATTGCTATCGAAAATTACCCTCACGCGTTTCGAAAGAAACTTTTTTATTCGACAACAAATTTGGGTCACATCTTTTGAGATGGTTTGCTATAATAGAAATTTGGAAGAAAACTTTTGTGATGGAAAAAGAAACAAATTATTTGTTATAATTTAAAAAAAAAAACGTTAGAAAACGCAGACAGATTGGATGTGGGATAAAAGGCTCGTACATACGTAATTTCTAACAACTTGTCAACCAATCTTGTATGTTTGTTCAAAGACGAAGGGGAACGAAACAAAATTTAAAAGTCAGTTAATTTCAGTTTTGTAAACAACAAAATCGAAAAGTTGCCGATTTTTAAAATGAAGACTTTAAATTTTTGAAAAATGAGTTTTGAACCCAGAACTATGAAAAATTAACAGTTTTTTTCATCCATTAACGATGAGGGGCCTTAAAAAGGAAGTTTTCTATTTCTCTAATATTTAAACTTCTTGTTATTTTAGAGAGTTTGTAATACAGGGGTTTCCAATAAGAGTGTTATTTTGATATTCAAAGAAAAACGCAATTTTTTGACATAAAAGATCGGATTCATAATGGAAAACAACATCCGCCAAATGGCCGCCACTACTACGTTTGCACAGCAATATCCTTTTCATGAAATGTTCCATCACCAAACCGAAAAGTGGCTGATGTATGCCTTCAATAGCTTCATGAATAATTCCATCTTTGAGGTTTTGAATCGACTACTGGATCATTTTCATGCATTTCAAGGACCCAATCACCAAAAACACGACGTTGTTGATGATCTGCCGGCTTTAGCTCTTGTGTCAACTGAACTTTATAAGGCTTAAGATCAAAGTCTTTGGGCTACAGCAGCAATACTCTCAGTTGTTCTTGAGCTGCGTGCACGGGTTTTATTCTTCACATCACTTCACATCACTTATCCCGACAGCCCAAATTTTTCGAGAAATTTCTGAATCGTGGTCCGACAAGGTGCTTCACGACGACCAAAAAATGTTTTATTTTTACTAAATGAACCGTTTCTGCCAAATTTTCACCATTTTTATAGTGAATTTTAATAATTTCAATGCGTTGTTGAAGCGTGTATCGTTCCATATTTATTAATGGCGTAGTTTTTACTTGTCAAATGTGAAAAAATTACAGCTTCAAAAGCGACAACTAGCGAAATAGCGGGCTCTTTTATTGGAAAACCCTTTAGTTTTTAACTAATTTACTGAAATGAAAATTCCAACCAATTACCTGCATTAATTAATATTGTACTTTGACGCATAATCTATAAAATAAAAAAAAATTAAACATGAAAAGTTTTTAATAAAATATAATTTAAAAAGAAAGTTATTTTCCAGGAACCGGTGAGTGGTTTTTGTAAAAGCTTTTGTTTGAAAATTAATGATTTTGGTTCAATAAAATTAAATCGAATTTAATTAGTATAAATTCATACAAAGTTTATTAATTCAATTAAACAATTTTAAATATATGAACATACTCGTACATATGTAAGTAAGTTAATTATAAGAAATAAGTAGCTAAAGTTAAGTAGAGGTAGAAGACTGAACACGTTGTCAGCTGGTTAAGAAGTAAGAAGTGAGATAACCTTTTAGTGTGTCGCCCTCGCCGCAAATTCACTTGACATATAGACGAGTGACATAAAGACGAAACTGTCAAGTTGATGACTACTTCGTAGAACTGTCAAACTCAACAGTCTGAAAAAAAATCTGGCTCTGCGAAATTAGGCCCCAGGAAATAAGGCCCCAAAAGAAAAAATGAAATAAGGCCCTAAATTGGGGTGTTTTTTCATAATGAAACTATGCCCAAATGAAATAAAGCCCCACTGAAATGAAAAAATGTCCCAACTTGTTTTGACTTTTTTTTAGAAAAATGAAATAAAGCCCCAATTTATTTTTTTATGAAAATGAAATAACAAAACCAAATACTTGGATTGTACCTGTTGAAAAAATCGATAAGTAGCAAAATTGAGTGATCTTTTCTCCGCATTTCGTGTAAAGATTGTGTTGAAAACCATCAGGGAGCAACAGAATAGCTGAAAAAAATCGCGCGATTTCTTGCAGCTACTTACTGATTTTTTTCATCTGATGGGAGTTCGAGGAGTAACAGAATAGCTGGAAAAAATCGCTCCTTGATGGTTTTCATCATCATTTTCTGTAGAAGACAATGTTATTTTAACATTTTCAAGCAAACTATGAAATAAGGCATCAAATTGTTTTCTTAAAATAAACTAAGCCCCAAAAATAATTTGGGATTTTATTCCATTGGGGCCTTATTTCATAATGAAATTTTACCCCACAAAAAAAAATAAAAAAAAGGCCCCAAAAAATGAATTAAGACCCCAAAATTTGAGAAATTTTGTTGTTCTTGTTTTGTGTACTTTTTTTGGGACCTTATTTCATTTTTTTGTGGGGCCTTATTTCCTGGGGCCTAATTTCGCGGAGCCAAAAATTCTTCACTAATCCGAAATGGGAGAATAGTATTTCCAAAAGAATTTTCAAATGCTAAGATAAAAAACAATTCTTGATAAAAATTAAAAACCTAAGGAGCCAAAATTTTCTACATTAGACTAAAACCATAAGTAATAGTGCCTAAATTAAAAATATAAAAGAAGTGATGGATAAAGTCCAAGAATTCTTCCAATTTTATTTCTTTACAATAAAGTTAAGTTTTTTTCGATTTATTCGATAATTTCAATTGGTTGTTAGTAATTAATACAATTCGACAGAATTCTCAACTTGAAAACATAGGACATGGCATAGATTTTTACCACAAGCTATATTTAATTTATAACAAGGTATAACTAATAAGAAATCTAACTGGATTTTTCAATTGGCCACCAACTTGTTTTCTTTCTCTTTTACGAGCTCATTATATAAATTCAATACTTCAGCTGTTAATATTAAAATAATACCTCCTGACGCTTGTGAAAAAAAATATAAAAATAATTAGACAAAAATCTAGAGCTATTGAAACGCTAATTTTATATAATAAAGTCCCGACAGAATCGAAGTTGTTGTACCAACTCCATTCCATCCAAAGGAGAATGGCGAACTACTCAACTTCATAATTGACTATGATACTCTTCTATAATTTCTGACATGGAATTTGCGATGTAGCGAAATGATTTTTTTTTTTGTTGTTTCTGTGCGAGGAACTATGAGTTTGAACTGTATAATTAAAGTAATTGTACGCTATCCAATATCAATTTTTTTTTTTTTTTTATAAGCAATGTTAACTTTAATGCCTACCGACCGGCAGCGCCAGCCAGCGGCGGCACTTTTTATGGATCAATTTTAATTTTCATTGCTCACAGATGGAGGGAGTCCACTGACTGGAACTCATGGATGATGATGGTGACCATATGCTTAAGTAGGAATTTTAAACTGGCCGGCTTTCATGAATATACGAATCAATAAAGTAATTTTGTTGGAAATTGTTTATACGAGTATAGGTAGGTATAGTTTGTGTATAGCGACACGGTAGCGTTGTTTTCATAGTTTTATTAGCATAATTTCATTTTTATGACCTATACTGTTTGACATCAAAATATGATTTAAAACTTTTTAATGAACCTTATAAGGAATTAAATGCCCACATCTCCGTAGTACGTTCCTGTTCTGTTAAATGTAGGTATAAGCTATAAAGTGTGGAATAATTGGATTATTAACATAATGCATTTAGTAAGACAGCAACAGCTTAAAAGGGTGCATTTTTCTTATTGATAAGGTAATGAAGGAACAGAGTTATTTTATATTCTTTATAGATGTAGGGGAAACGGGTATACAAGAAAAACGAGCAGATATTATAATGTGCAGGTACATATTTTCTGAATTCACTTGGAGTCAAAAAAGACTGCATTGCATTGGGCCCGTAATTATAATAAAATTAAATGTTTAACAAATCCGAAGCCAATGTTCTCTGGGGTCAATCTGACGAACATCAAAAGTAAAGTCTTAAGAGCAGTCAAATCTAAGTATGTATGTCTGTACGGACTGGAAACAATTTTTACTTGCGACTTAAGAGACTATAGAACGCAAGTTTTGGAGAGATTTCCATCAAACTTGACATTACTATGATAGGGAAGTCGAAAGTCTTTGAGCTACAGTCTAAACATTTAACCAAAAATATTTTTTTTTTGCGTTTTTCTCGAATATGGTCCAACGATATTTTTTTTTTAAATTTAATAAATTTTAATAGATGTTGGCTCACATTCCAAAATGTGGGAAGTACCGTTAATTTTTTTTTATTTTTACAAGTTCCATTCAATTTTAATCGAAATTTTGATGAAAAAGCATAAAAATTTATTTAAATTCTGTTTTTGAAATAAAAAAAATATTTTTCGAAAATTAAATATTTCAAAAATCAGATTTATTTGAAATTTAGCGAAAAATTCTATTCTAAGAAATAGTTTTTGAAATATTAATTTTCAAAGTCAAAATTTTGAAAAAAAAAATTGAAAAAAAAATTTCAAATTCATTTTTTTCAAAATTTTACGTAGTTAAGTGCTAATTTTAATTTCAAAATTCAATGCTGTTATTATTTTAAGTCTAAATAAGAAAACCGGATGCAAAAATTTTATGTCGTTCTCAAGAAATTAAAAAAAAAACAAAACCACCTTTTTCTAAGAAAAACATTTATTTTTATTGTAACGAAGCAATTTATTTATTTATTTAGCATTAATCTTAGTTTTTTTTTACTTTTTTTTAAATTGGAGTTTTATGAGAACGTAATAAAATTAAATAGTATTGGAATAACCCTGGATTAATATTATTTTCATTGATAACTTCTGAAAACTGACCTGTCAATATTTTTGCCTTGGCCTGCCCGCAGCCCATGGGTTCTACCTGTTATGGGGACAATAGGGACAATAAAACCGCATTTTTTTTAATGAAAAAAAAAAGAAAATTGCATCGCAAGATAAATAAAAGGCATTGCAGTTTTGCTTAGTAATTATTTCCAATTTGAATAATAACTCATTAACACGTAACGATGTCAAGCTCATACACCCGAGAAGAATTAACGGACATGCATTTCTGCTACGGTTTAGCTAATGGTCGAAGTCGTGAAGCCGAAAGACTGTACGCTGAAAGATATCCCGATAGGAGGTGTCCCCATCATAGCACGTTTCCAAGAATCCACCGACGTCTAAGAGATCATGGAGTGCTGGAGCATCGAAGAAGCGAAAGGCCAGTTTCTGATGAGTCAAGAATCTTAGATGAAAGAATTCTGAATTTAGTCCGAAATAATCCCTCCGTCAGTACAAGAAGGATATCCACTATGCTTGGAGTGTCCCAATCTAGAGCATGTCGAGTATTTCGGGCGGAAAATTTACACCCGTACCACTTTACGCCTGTTCAGGAACTCACCTCAAACGACAAGTTATTGAGAACCGAATTTTGTAGAACATTACTACTTAGAAATGAGACCGAACAAAACTATTTTAGAAGAATATTCTGGACGGATGAAGCACAGTTTACTAGGGATGGGGTTACTAACTTCCACAATTTACATTATTGGAGTAGCGCCAATCCACACAAAAAAAAACAAAACAAATCACAACACCACATTAGTTGTAATGTTTGGCTTGGTATTGTTGGACACACTGTGATCGGGCCCCGGTTTTTGAATTCCATTATTAATGGAGAATCATACCTATTCAGGGAAGGAAAATTTCTCCTTATAGTTCTCCTTTACTGAAATCCAGTCGTTCTTTGTTAAAATATAGTCGACTCTCTCTTTGTAGAATTTCCAAAAAAAAAATTTGTAAAGGATATGCATATAAATATGAAATATAGCGGAAACGTTTAAGAAAGTTTTATTTTTAAACAGCTAAATTTTAAATAATGCATGGTAAATACTGATTTTAATGCAATTTTAAGCAATAAATAAGACATCATGATCTCACTGCAAATATTCTAATATCATAAAAAAAAAACAGAGTTTGCATTTTTCTTAAATTTATATCTGCGCCTCAAATTCCTGCATTTGATTTATGTAGGTACACTGACTACTTGAATATTACGAGCTTAAAATTTTTATAGACTTAATGCAGGAGAACAAAACCGGACAGAAAAAAAAAACCATTTAAATCTGTTGTGCACTACTTTTCTTATCTCTTTACCCAACAGTCCATGCACTCGGACACCTTCTTGAGTTATGGCAAAAGTATTAACTTTTACAACCTACATCACCTTGCACCATCCGGCAGACACTATGCACACAATATTATTATACCCAACCAATATCTAATGTCCCATCTAACCTATATGTTACATCTCCATACCCACACCTATTTATCACCCAAAGAAGGATAATAGCTATTGTTGGGGTAGGTTATTTCCCTCCTGACATCCTCGTAAAAAAATAAACGTTAACATAAAACACCATATACGAGTAGGTATAGTTAAAAAAAAAGCCTCTTAAAATGTCAAACTCAAACTTAAACCAAACTCAACAACGACCACAAAAAAAAACTACATCCAGCTTTTGACATGTTTAATTCCACTTCGACAATTTGTGAATAAAAATTTATTATTCTCCTGTGGGCTGCCTAGCTGCATCATCAGGAAATAGTTTGCGGGGGTATTTTTTTGTTTTTTTTTTCAGCACTTACCATTTTAGTATTTAACTTCTAAATATCCTGCACTTTCAGCGCAATGCTTCATGATTTATAGGCAATACAATTTATTTTTACTGCTAATTTTATGAACCCACTTTTGTCGGGTCGGGTGTATGGTTTGACTGCGATAGCATCTCTCTCACCACTTATAGGCAATCTGCTGATGGTGGTGGCATCCCATCGAGCTCTTTTACGGCTCTTTCAAAAGCGATCGGTATATGTATTGGGTGCTGCTCACCGTTTGTGTGACCTGCAGAAAAGGCTTCGAAATGCAAAGTGAAAAGCTGGGTGTCGTTACGCTTAGGTTTAACGATATGTACTTCGGCGAGGATGGCCAGAGCAGCTAAAGATGTGCATTTCACTAAAAAAAAAAATTATTTTTATGACTCAATCGTTGTACCGTTGGTTTAGTTTTTTTTGTTTTTTTTTTTTCTCATTCAAAGCTATAGCAGGAAAACTTTAAAGCTCGAAAATTGTTATTGAGCAAGTTTATTTGTGTTTGGATTGTTGGGTTGGTGGTCGTCTTCGATATCCTGTGATATTTTTTATTTTCCATTTAATTTCTGTTGGTCGAGTTTTGGATTTGTAAAAAAAAATTGAACTAGAAGCGTTTAGATTGGCAGACGGAAATTTGAAGTGAGAGATTTTCTTCCCCTTTTTTGTAAATCTATTTTTCGAAGTACAGTTTCCTGAAATACAAAATCTTCTAAATCGAAAATCCTATTAAACCGTGTAAATGCAAAATCTCGGAAACTCAACACCGACAAGTTATTGACTTGACCCGAAACTAAAAATTTATTTTTTTTTAAATATCTAACTAAGGTTTTGGCTTTGTCTTTGACCTCAAATTTTTGACGCAAAATTTGTTCATTTGGCATAATTTTTTAGATTTTCAATTTCGTGATTTTAATTTTAAAAGCTTGCGGGAACTTTCTATTTGTCCAATTTCACATTAATAATTATAATAACTCCCCGTGTTGGCCGTTGAAGTTTTGAAATCAGAAAATTTCAATTTCAATTTGGTTCAAACTTAGTTCGTACTCAAAACGATAAAGGTTGACAAATAATGAAGAGAGGCAAATAAATGAAGCTACTTTACGAGATAGCTCAGGAATGCCCATAAGCTCAGCTATAAAATACAGGGATTCTTTCTTTAGCCGCACTGCACGAATGTGGAATGCTTCAATGCAATTTTCCCATTGTGATGTCCAGACATTTAAAACCGATTCAAATCGGTTTCTCCTTTCAAAAATACTAAGAGATGTCTTAAAGTAAATTTACAAAATAAAATGTGTTTTAGAAAAGTTTCGACAGAAATTTCAATTGAGGATTTTTCAAAAAAAATTTTTAATTTAAAATAATTTAAATATTTAATTACAGAGGCAATTACATACAACCCTGAAGTTTAATTTAATTTATTATTTTCATTTATCTTTGACGTATTTATTTTCAAAAGCATGAAGATAAATTCTACTTTTCAGATTTTGATAAAAAAAACTTTACTTCAACGTTAAGTGAAAATAATTCTTTACTTAATTTGATTTTTAAGTTAGTGTAACTTTTCGAAAGTACTAACTTGCTTATGGTTTCATGAAACTTTTGAATGAAAACAGTAATCAATAAGTCTAAGGAGTGCTGTCGAAGTTGATAAAGCATTATAAATTGCATAAAAGAGTTTAACAGAGGATTCTATTTATTTTTAACATAACAACATAATCATTATAAAATGTTTTTTTATTTAAAAAAAATTAAGAAAATGTTAGAATGAAAAACAAAACTTTTAAAAATGAAATGATGAAATTTAAAATCAGGAATGAATATGCAAACAAATGAACAAACAAAAATGCAAACTCATGTTGGAAATTGTACCTGGAACTCGAAAAATAACAGGCCTTGAACGGTAAAATATAATTCACACTATACGAATGCTGTGTTTTTATTTGAAACACGTCAAATTAATTTTCAGAAATAAATAATTGAAAATAGTAAAAAAAAAGTGCGTATACGCCAAAGTGTCCTTTTTTTTGAGTTTTGTTGATGCTTTCAAAAATAACAATAGAAGAGCCACCTATTAAAAAAGTGGGTAGGTTAAACAAATAAATAAATCATAAAAAAATAAAATACACGACTGGACCACATGAACATGCTCCCATGTTAAAATAATTTCGAATAAATCAAAAAAGGAAATTATGTCATCAGAGAAAAAAAGGAAAAAGCATTAGATTCATTATTTGAATTGCTAAAATAAGCCATGTATCATCAAAATACGATTTTTTGAAAAAAAAACTAAAATAATTAGATCCGTCTTTTCAATAAATCAAATTTTTAAAGATATTCTTGTAAAAAAAAATATAGGTACACTTAAAAAAGTTTCAAAAATAACTGCCCTTTTTCAAAAATAAAATTTTTCAAAAACAAATTTTGTAAATTCTGATACTTGACTTCTTTTATAAAAAATTTGATCAACATCTGCAAAGAATCGAAAACCAAAAATTTTTGAAAAATTTTTGAAATCCAGTTTCCTTAAACTACCAAAGTTTGATTTAAATCGCTTCAATAATTTAGTCAGCCAGATGGAATATCCGGATCCAATTGTTTAGCTTTCTCTATCATTGTAATGATCTGGTTAATATCCCTACAGTAACTACGATATATTCGCAAGTTAAAAAAAAAACTTATGAAGACGATACCCCGCGATTAAGAGATGGAAATGTAAAATAAATACTAATGATGACCTGCCGACCTGGACGACCTTGGTCAAGATTCAAGTCCCCGCTTGGAAACGAGTTTTGATAGTTTCATAATTGTTCGCCAATTTTTTGTTTTTTTTTCTGGAAAATTACTATTATTCGTAATTATTGATGGAGTTCTCTTCAATATTTGATGCAGTAAAAGACAATTTCGATTTTAAAGTAAAAAGGTGTTTTTTTTGGTATCTGAAGAAGACAGATTCCGGTGTGGTCAATTTTTGTTGCATACAATATTAATTTCTAGTTGGTAACCATTATCGCACCACAACAACCCTGTCAAAGCCTTAAAATAAAAATCAGAGTCAGAGTGAAAAGCAAATATCCTATCTTTCCTATACTGGCTTACACAAATTGGACAGGTGTAGGTGAAAAAGAAAACTGTCTTACCAACTTCCCAGAAGGCATCGCAAAATGACTTCTTAATTTTTCCCAATTTTTTCCCTTGACACCAAGTTCATGTATTTTTCGTGATCTCAAGTTTTCAAAAAAAAAACAAACACTAATCTTTTGAGTTCAGTGACATTTCAAATTTCAACTTTATTTCCTATCATTAATTATCCTGCGAAAGGAAGAAAATCAATTTGACTTTTTGATTTTTTCCTTTTCTTATATTTTTTTTTTTTGTTAACAAAAACAAATGAAAAT
Source organism: Syrphus vitripennis (assembly GCA_958431115.1). Lineage (NCBI taxonomy): Eukaryota > Metazoa > Arthropoda > Insecta > Diptera > Syrphidae > Syrphus > Syrphus vitripennis. Next base: position 133,316,560 of record OY288108.1, on the reverse strand, counting down.
TCACGCAATCCTCATCACTCCAACAACCTGTTTAAGTAAGTATCTTGGTAATGGTTGATTGATGGTATTTGAGCGTGTTGTTTTTGCCACCAAGATTTAGGTAGGTTTTGGTAGGTATTAGAGCGCGCAAAAACAATTGATCAAACAAAACTATACAAAATAATATATTTTTATCTTTTTCTTCCAAAAACTTCACCTACGTGTTATTATTGTACGCACCAAGTCAATTATGCAAATAAGCAAATAACTAAGGTACTAACTAACTCCATTTTCTTTTTTTTCTATTTCTATGCATATTAGGTATGCGCCATCATCTTTTTATGTGAATAGTTTTTTTTTTGTTCAAATTAATCCTTATTGAAAGGAAAATGCTTAATATGGCTACTTTATTTCCTTTGGCTGTTCACTCATTCGTTTTTCATTAACCCCAAGGGACTCATTATTCCCATATCAAAACATAAATACTCATATCACGCATAACATAATACCAGGCAATCCGAAGCGCCATATAATAACGCCATCGCCATCGCCATCGCATCATGCCCTTCTCCTGGCTCCTGCTTCCGCAATATTATTCTTCTCCCCATCCCCCTGACTTCTGACTCCCCATTTAGCTACCGTTTCCATTTACATAATCCAGCAAAGTCCATTGGGATAAACTATAGTATAGTATTCATAGGAGTATCACGTTAGCATAAAGGAGCTAAATGCTCTGATGCTTTTGCTTTGCTCTGGCTGTTTATGGATTTAGGTTTTCTCTGCGTTCTGCCGGGGTGCTTGTTGGTTCGCTGATGGCAAAACGTGCATTAGATGCGGCAAAGGAAAGCAAAACACACAAAAAAAAATTAACATCTAAACCTAAAAAATAAGCATCGCATCACTGAAAGGAAAACGGAGGAAAATTTTCTAAAAGCACTTGCAACATTTTTTTATTAGTTCGCTGACTGCTGCAATTGTCCGAGGTTAATTTTTCTACTTAAGATACACTTTTTTGCTTTAGATACTTTTTCCTTAACGCCGCCGTTGAGTTGTTGACGTGTGGGATGTTAAAGAATATTGTGGTGCTGTGCGCCACCATAACAACAACGACTACAAAGGTCTTGATGTTTTTTTTTTTGTATCTTGCTTTTGTTTGGAATAATCAGCCGCTGCGGTATGATGTTCCATAAAAAAAAAAAAAGTTCATCCAGTAAGAGGAGTCGCACATTCCTGAAATGGCTCCTATCTTTAGTGACTAAACATTTTGCAGCTGTTGCTAATTGAATATTGTGAAACATTAAACGGGATCAATTTGTCAGAATACCAACAACAACAAAAATAACACTTACCTTGAACAAAAACCATAAATAACAGCAACGTATCCATCCAATAGGCCATGATTGAGATTTGATGATTTTTTTATTTTTTGGTTAGTTTAGCCTCAAGCCTCTTGCAAAAATTGATGTTGAAATTATAATATTTTTTTTTTCTTTTTGAATTGGGAATTTTTTTTATAGCACTATGCAACACCGGAGGTCAGGTTTTTTTTGATGATTTTTCGCCATGTTTAATAATAATTCTAATAAATTTGAACCTGGAAATAAAAAAAAAATTATTAAGAGAATAATAAATAAATTTTCATACAAATTAGAAAATGAATAAGTTTATTGTTAATAAAATGTATTAGGCCTTAGGTGGGATATTGTTTATTTTGTTTTTTGTCGATAAATATATAAAATAAAAATGGACGTGTTGATTTGATCGTACTCACAATCAATGCGCTGGTTTTGATAAGTGTGGAAAATATTTTGTTTTGTTTTTTTTTTTATTTATTTTTTTTTATTTTCAATCTAATAGTTTGATAGTAAAATTTTAATATGTATTTAAAAAAAAAAGAAATATATGTACGTCATTTTATAACAGCTGAGTTTTTTTTTGTGCGAGCTGATAGTAGGTGTGAACGAATGGATATTGGGGTCGTTTCGTAAATAATAAATGTCAAAGTTGCACAACTTTTTTGATACTTGGTAGGCACCTATACTCTACAGTAGGCCCAAAAGTCAACCATCAAGCAACTTAAAGCTGCAAAAATAATTGGCCCCATTCTCGCTTTTACATTGCAAAAGTTTTTTTTTTTTAAGGTTTAAAACTTTAAGTTGGCAACACTTTTTTAACTGGCTGCCATTTTAACAGCTGTAAGTGATTTGTGTTTAGTTTTTCGACATGACAAACATGAATAGACGACGGCTGAACAACGCTCCCAAATTGTTGAATTTCATTCCGATCCTGATTTTCATTAGATAACAAACTTTGTTTAGCGATGAAGCTCACTTTTATTTAAATGGCTACGTCAATAAACAAAACTCCCGCAATAGGAGTGAAGATAGTTCTCAAGTGTATGTTGAGACACCGTTACATCCCTAAAAACTGACTGTTTGGTATGTTTTATGCACTAGAGGAATCATTGGTTCGTACTTCTTTTAAAAACGGTGCTGGACAGATCGTCACAGTCAATGGTGACCGCTTAAGATCCATGTTCTTCAATTGAATAACCATAATGTGGAGGAGCTGTCCCACAATTGATTTATTGAGGAAAACGTTTGGTAACTATAATCATCATCATAATCATCATTATTCAACAAGTCTCTCCACCCGGTCTCCTGGTCTGGAGCTGACAGTTGTGCACCCCAAGGCTTCGGGCGTCCTGGTCTACGCCATCTCTTCAACGTAAGCATGGTATACCACGCTGTCATCTACCATAGAATGTACCACAAAAGACTTTCCGAGCCGGTTCCTCTTCGATCATACCCACCGGAATCTACAGAGCTTAATTTTGTCACCATGTCTGCTTCAAGATAGATTGCGTACAACTCAGGATTGTACCGTCTCCGGAATTGTTTTTCCTCCCATATGGGGCCAATAATTCGGGTTAGAGTGACTTTTGCTAAGCACCCAAGTCTCGGATCCATACGTGAGTACTCGCAGGACCATGTACCTGTACAGCAGCAGTTTTGAAGATATTTTCAAGACTATAGTAGGCTCTGTTGGATTTGAGGAGCCACCCGCGTATTTCTTCTTCTATATTGTTATCGGCTGCTACAATTGACCCAAGGTATATAAAGAATTGCACCGCTTCAAATTCGTAATCCGCTACCTTGATTGTTTGACCAGCTGTTCGTGTTCCTGTTTGTTTTACCTTCACTAATGTGCAGCTCCAGATCGTGTCCAGCTTGTTCGGTTCTTCCAATTATGTCGATTTCGTCTGCGTAAGCCAGTATCTGACTGGACCTGTTGATGATGGTCCCTCTTGTTGCCGTGCCAGAGTCACAGATTGCTTTCTCCAACGCCAGGTTGAAGAGGAGGCAGGCCAAACCATCCCCTTGTCGGAGTCTATTAAAGATGTTGATTGGTCTGGATAGCAATCCGAAAATTTTTACTTGCCTAGTTACGTTGGTCCTTGTCAACCTACATAGTCGTGTCAATTTTTATTTTGGATGCTGAATTCTCTCATGGCTTTGTAAAGTTCTACCCTGGTTATGCAATCATAGGCGAAAGTTTGGTAACCGGTATCGTTTTAATCCCTTTCAAAGTTCTATACATCTGACAAAAAAAAAAACCATTTGTCACCTTATTCATATCAAGAGAATTGAAGCAATTCATGGTCTATTCCTCTGTTTTATTCTAAGGCGACTTTTACGGGTTGCCAACTTAAACTTGCACCCGTTCCCTGCTCGGTTGCAACTCATTAGCCTGCAATTGATTCTTTTGTCTTCCTTAAGACCATGAGTTCTAGCATCAACTCACATTCTCCTAGATCAATCCCCCTTTTTTTTCAGACTTCCCACAGTAATTTATAAATAATTTGCTTCTTTTTTTAAGTTTTACGTTTTTTTTTTTATTTTTTATACATTCTTGAACACACCCACCCATCTTGGGTACTGAAATTACTCCTAAACAAAACTTCTATTTGTGGCAATCATTTGTGGATGCCATTCGAAAGTTTTGGGATTCTTAATTTTTTAAAAGGTTCATTTTCGGTCTCAGAAAAAAAAACCGAAAATTTGTAAATAATCTTTTTTTTTTATTTTCTACACAAAGAAGTTAAAGATTAAATCTTTAAGATAAAACTCAACAACCCGAATTCACTCTTCAATACATTTTCTTAAATGTTTGAATTAGTCAGCATTTTCTTTGGGTCGGTCAAATCGATTTTCAACTCATATCCGCAAATGGCAAAAAGAATTGACCTTTTTTTCAATTCATTTCCTGGTTTGTAGCACCGTGTCCTTTCATATAGAGTCCTTTGAGTACCAACCATAATATACACACCACCTGACCCCATTAATCAAGAACTGACAACAAAAGATACGCACCATTAATCCGAGTAGTACCTGACCACCACCTCCACTCGATATCTATATACCTATCTCACTAAACCATTATCGAAGTTTAAAATTTATTATCTTCTAAGGACATCATCAATATGGTTATGGTGCATAAAAATATTATTATCTATCTCAATATTTTTTTTTTCCTTTCTTTCAATTGCACCCGTTTAAGTGTTTTAATTTTTTTTTTTAATTTTTGCTTATAGTGGCATGAGCCAGAGCCACATGCTGTTTATTTAATTTGTCCATTAACACCTGCTCGTTTTGTGTTTGGCTGAAGCCAAAACAAAAGGGAGGAGGAAAAGAATTAATCACTTAATCCATAGCAATAAATTCAGGTGCAGATGTTCTCGGGTCTCTATCGTCGTTATTATTATATTTTACCTTTTTCACGTCTTCTTGTGTATTAACATGAAGTTGATTATTCATTGAAAGAATCTGTCTCCGATGGCAGATTAAATCATCAAAATGGATTTGAAAAGACGAGACGAGACGAGGCGTATTAAAAAGTCCGATTTATGGCGATGGCAATGGCGATTTCCTTTTTGAATTGTTATGCTTGTGATTATTGAAATATACAAAAAAGGAAATTAGAAACAAAACATCTTAATTAGGTTAAATTGGCGCCGTAATAGGGAGACATTTTTTTTTTTGTTTTTTTTGTATAGCCAATCGAGATGTCAATCATCATTTATAATTTTTACAATTTCAAATGTTTTGTTGGAAAGACGTTTGGCTTGTTGCTATGGGACGGTAACTGTAATGGGAAAAGGGGAAGTGTTTTATTTTTACAAGTAGATACAATGATTTTGACCTATAGTGAACTTACTACACACAAAACTATGCTTTGGCTTACTAATTGAGAGCTTTAATTTGTGTTTATATTTTTTCTTTATCACAGGGCTATGCAACTATAAGATGGCAATAAGCTTGAATATGTAAGTTGAGTGAAAATATTTCTCAGAAACGACTCAACTGATCTTACGTTTTTAATAAAAATGTTGGTACAAAAGTGTCTTATTATTTTAAATAATATTTGATAAGTTCCAACATTATAAAATTTTTTTTTTCGAATTTTAAAAAAAGATCGTTTTTGAAAATTCAATATTTCCAAAACAGATTAATAGTTAGTATTGAAATTTGCTACCATTCGGTTCAGAGATCTTTAAATGTCGCTAAATTCTTTCGGCTTCCTGACTAGCGTTTTTCAAGCTGAATTGCTAGCAATAACGGTAGCATGTAAGTTACTTAAACAGAACCCAAGTCAAAACCGAAATACGACTATCCTAACAGACAGTCAGGCGGCTGTCAAAGCCATTAACTCGGCCACATCATCGTCTAAATTGGTCCTGCAATGTCACGATGATCTTTTGAGTTTGAACATTAACCTTGATGTCACTCTGATCTGGGTTCTGGTGGCCATAGTAGAATCTAGGGAAATGAACGGGCTGATGAGCTAGCCGGGCAGGATTGGCCCTCTATAGCTTACTTGCGGAAATGGTTGACATTCTTCTTGGTGCTATGAAGGGAAAAATCTTTTCTAACTGTCACACAGAATCAAATCGAAGGTGGAGCAATTTAACCAACGGCATTATATCTAGGAAGATATGGCTCACCTTAAAAGAACCTGTTCAAACGATCTTCTATGCAGGCCCATGCAAGACATAGCCATTGCCGCCGTTGCGGTATGTACCGGATACTGGCCTACAGGAGAACATGCAGCAAAGTTGGGCATTCCTCACAACACGTTTTGCCGTAGTTGTGGTGACCAACGGGAAAGGGAAACAGTAATCCATTTCCTCTGCAAATTTCCTGTTTTGGAAACATTGGAATGAAATCTTTTGGAAGGGCATTCTTTAACGACCTCGACGAGCTTCCTGAAATGAATATCAGAGATCTGATTTTTTTTTTCTCAATGCGACCAAATGGTTCTAGCAAACTCCGCGTTTGTAGCTTCTCTATAAATCTTTCCCCTCCAATCATAAGTCACATGAGTTATTGTATCAAAACAGCGCATTACAGCGCCAATTGGGTCGCAAGCTAAGTTGCCTTGTGATTACCTACCTGCCTACCTAAGATATAGTTTAAGAAAATCTTAAATTTCTTGAATTTTGACAAAAAATGTTAATATGCACTAGTACTAGTGTTAGTACGACCTATAACTGTAATTCGACACCAAATAATTTCAAACTAAGACTTTAGTGATTTTTTTACAGTATTAAACAATTAACAAACTCCGTTAGTATGGTCATAATACGTTTATACCATGTTGTCTAAAATTTTGCGTTAAAAACTCAAAAAAAAAATTAATAGAAAAATTATCAAGCTACGAATTTCATGAGCTAAATAAAGTTCAAAAGAAGATTTGTTCTGAAAAACGTTATTTTATAAAAACATTTATGATTTGGGTGATTTGCATAAAATGTGACAAATTTCAGAGAGTGTAGGTTCAAAAGTCAAACTGAACACGGGTTCGATCTTCTCAACTAAAGATAAAAGTGTGACTCAAAAAAATCCAAGTCTACAGCAGGCTTTAGTTCCAATTTAAATGTTAATGCTGCCACCTTCCTAAACATATTATTATATATCTTTTAATGGAAAATATGTAGTATTTTCTGATTTTTCTAAAAATACGGGGCATCGTGCGTCGTGCGTGCTCGGAAAATTACTGACTGCCCAAAACATGGCCTGAGCCAATAGTGCAACAATCAATTATCCATGGAGCTTGTTTTACCTCCTGGTGGTGGTCCCCGGCCAACTTAGTGAGAAATGCTTAGCTTTCTAGGATAGGTAACTGAGATTAGCAACCTTCGTAACTGAAACAAATCCCGCAACCGAAAATAACAATATGTCTCGGATAAGAAATGACAACACTTTGTTGACTTTTTGATAAAAAAAAATTTGTTTTTCAAAAATGAAAAAAAAATTGAAATTCATTTTAAGATTTAATGCAGGATAATTGTCAAACGACAGATTTTTGCAAATTAAATTTTGAACTTTTTTACTTACACGATTTTAATTAAAATTATTGACCTTTAATTTTGCTACTATTTTTGGAGCCCAACTGAGTTTTCGTATATGTGTTAATTAAAATCTCTAGTTCAATCTTTTCACGAACATAATGCAAAAAACGTTTCCGAATGGACTAACGTAAGTTAAAGTACAAGCAATTATAGGAGCGTCAGCTATCTTAGAACTAGTGGCACGAATTGACCCAGAAACGGTTGTTAACAAATTAATTTAAACTGAACAGGAAAAATGTGCTCTTTATCTATCCCCAGATCTAAAAGTTGCAGTAAAGTACCTAATGTTTTTTTACAAAAAATTGTATTTATAGATCAAAATAACTAAATATTCAAATGATAGGTCAATGATTTGCAATAAAAGTTGTTTGGGTACTTCCTTACATTTATAAACGGCTTGACCCGTTCGAAAATGAAAAAAGATTAGCTGTAGGAACAACGAGAACTTGTTATTTTGAAACTCGAACTGCGTATTACCCATTTTCAACATCTACAGGTTCCAGTTGACTTCAAATTTTACATAATGTCTATTTTTTGGGTAGTTATAGTAAATGTTACAAAAAGAATGGAAAAGATTTGGGCTTTCCAAAAAATTCATGTTGCGTTTTGAAAAAAAAAAACTTTTTTTTTCTAAAATGTTCAGTTCGAAACTATCAAGGTTATCACTTGATTTAAGAAAAATCAAACAAAAAATAAATAAAGTTAGAAAAACTAATCGGTAAAAAACATTGGCAACACTTATGTAAAATGTTGTATTAAATCATCGATTATTTTTTCAAAATTTTACGTAAAGTGCAATTTTTTGAATGGTCTTAGGACTTATTTAAAGATACATATAAGAAAATATTAAAATTAACTTCAATATATATTGAAGAAACTGAACTGACCACAATCTACTAATAGTTAAAACAAACATTTTAATTCAATTTTTCTTGCTTCAACAGCGAAATCGCGAATTTGAAGACTAATTTTTTTTTAATTTTTCCTAAGCTGAAACGAATAGAATACGCAAAATGAATAGAAATTTAACTTTCTTGATTTTTGGTAAGAAATCGTTATTTTCAGTAATCTGCGGCCAGTTTACAAAATAAAAGATTAAAGGCCGATTGCAGGAGTCACGATAAATAAAATGAACTAAAGCGGCTGAAAGATCGCACTTGCAGCTTAGTTTTTGCTAATGACTTATTTATTTTAACAAAATCTATTGGTCAATAATCTAGACAAATTAATTTTACCTTCCCAGTAACTTCAACTTTACCCTTTTACCATATATGTATCTTACGTTGGGCGCCATTTAAGTTTGATTTACTAACTGAATCTTTTAGTGTTTACAGCTTGTAAAACATTTTTTTATCATTCAACAAAATGCATTCACCTTAAAAATGATTTTTCGTAAACATAAATAAACCAATAGATATATTTTCACTCACCATTTAAAAAATTGTGTAGGTATCCATAAATAAAAACGTTCTTTGAATTTTTCTTCCTTTCTTGATGTTTTTTTTTTTTCTATATATATACACACAAATTATCTTCGTTTTATCTTTCGAAGAATATGCTTTTGAAAGGAAAATTTTTATTTCAGGTTGGTAGGTATATATGGTTTCTTCTTTTGCTGCACCACAAAAGATTCACAAGAAAAAAACAAAAACACAAAAATAAAAGGGGAGCAAACTAAAACAAAAAAAAATTATAATTCTTCACACTGAATCAAATGGAATTTGCTTTCTCAACATTAAATCAATCAGCGCCTTTGGTTAATTTGAAATTCCCAATTAGTCCTCACTTTTTCCAACTCCAATCGACGAATGGGTTGAAATAATTCTTTCGGCATGAATTTACCGCCCCCTCTGGTTCTGTGATGTACAAGCAACAACACAAACAACTATCAAACAACAATAACAACAATATATCAACGACAATAACTCTTTATTCCGTGAGCGTGCGACCGAAGTGTAACTGTAAGTGTTGTATAGCACACGAAGCACTTCCTTGAAATAACACCATCGATCGATCGATTGGCAATGGCACCTTACACTTTTATTTTTGCCGGTGTTCGCGTTTTTGAAGGATTAGAAAAGATTATTGTTTCTGCTGTGTGCGAGGTGGAAAATTACTTTTCATTCAATTTGTTCCACTGCGAATGCGAGTCTAGCACCAAAGGTAAATGAATCCCAGAGAAGAACGGGAGCAACTCGTGACATTGATTGATACTTTATTTTTGTGATTTCCTTAATGCACTTTTGTATAAACACACAAAGAATGCAATCGACAGATGATGATTCTTTCACGAACAATAACTTTCAGATAATTTTTGTACTCATGCGAGAAAAAGCAAACAAAAGAAAAACAACCGACAGCGAAAAATTCCTACTGTTTTGCTGATGGAGCAATAATATTCCGTCGGTATAGCGACACGACGTAAAAGTGCCTTATGTATGAACTCCGACGCGCCACTTAAAAGACTGAGCGGCAATTTCTTCTGCCGCCATGATAGTTGAATTCATGCAACATACATAACGGCAACAGCAACCAGAATCAGAACCAACGGAACTAATACACAATGGGGCGAAATATAACGGAGCGAAAAGTGCCCTATAGCCTCTGCCTGTAGTTCCCTGTGTTTGTCGTGTGCCATTTGGTGGATTTCTTCTGTTGGACTTGCACAAGGCAGCATTCGTTGAATTCTTTGCTTCTTCGATGAAGCACCCCCGCAGTGTATCCGAAATTTGAGTTGTGATAAAGTAAACAGACGAAGTGGATGAACGTATTGAAATGCGATACAAAAGTGAGAGTAGTTCCGTCTGGGATAGTGACAACAGTGGTTTAACAGACTGTTATCCTCAACAGTGAAGGCGAATTTGTTTTAGCAGAAATGTTAACTTTTAACAGGAGTGTATTAATTTTTTCTGTTAGAAGTCCTGTGTTTGTTGGTTAAGGTACCTACCTGTGCAAAGTAGGAAACTTATTTTTATTCACGACATATATAATACGCAGGGATATAAGTTAGTAGGTGGGTACCTATATCTTTATGAAATATTTAAGCTTGGTAAATTATTTATTTATTTTTTCATGGAAAGCAGAGAAGTCAACAAACTGCTGGCGCTTTCGTGGTTAGCGTACCTAATAAGTGAAGGTGTAGGCAGGGTTCTTGGACGTGTAAGAAATCTATAAATACACACTCTAGGTGAGTGTAGGTATATTTTCCTGGCATGACTGTTAGAACTCCATTTTGTTTTTGTTGGAGAATAAAAAGTAAGGATCACAAACAAACTCTTTCAGATTTGTTTTTTTTTTTTTGCTTTCGGCGTCTCAATGGAACCAAATTTACGCAGTCACAGAAGGACTGTAGTTAAGTTAAGTTAGCTATATTATTATAAAGTACTAGGGATGAAACCTGTAGTAACATGTGATTATATAAATTGAAATTAATGGTTATGGAACACTCAGTACTTAATATTCAGCCGCTTTGAAAAATATTTCTTATAACAAGAATTCTTAACAAATACTTAACCTATGACGATTTCTAAGTATAAAATTAAAATTACGCTTCTTTAACCAATTAGTATTATTTAGTAAGTTTAAGCTATTTATAGATAAATTAGAAAAATATAAAATGTACATAGGGCTGGCGAAATTAATTTTAGACACTCGACAAACATCGAGAGACTCGTTGGTGTTTTCAGTAATACTCATTCAAAATTGTGTTTTTAAAACAAAATTGAAAACTACCAACATTATATTTAGAAAAAATTCTGTATAGAATGTAATCAATAGTAAAGAGGACGTTAAAGCATGGTATTGACAAACCTTGCAGGTTAACCTTCAGTATACACTTATACCTACTTAGTCATGTCTAAGATCGATTTTAAGAAGAGTTGCCATCGGGCCAGTGCAATAGTGTATAGTTGCAATAACCGAGCTTATTGCACTTACTGGGTTGTAGTTCATGTGTTTGTGTATTATTTCTACAAGGAATTTTGTTAAGACAAACAATACAAAATTACAAAATAGATTAATAAAAATAGAAAGTTGCAGAAATCGAGCTAGCATTTTTAAAAAAGTTGTACTTATAGAGTAAAGACTTGCTACAAATTAAGTGTTGCAAAAATAGAGGAGTTGCACGAATCGAGGGTTGCGTAAATCGAGTTCATACTGTAATAAGATTGTACAGGACGTTTTTTTATAAAAAAAATTGTATTTGTCATCGGTTGAACAGTTTATGTGAACACCGAAAATCCGATTTTATGGCAGGTACCATTTACGTATAACGGGTTTCTCAAAAATTATATTTTGACCTAGTAATTTTAATTACTTGGAACCGTCCATGAGATAAATTTGTTCTGGGTTATTTTTGGAGCTAAAATAAAAATTTTATTTTGTCTATTTAAGTAATTACTAACCTTAAGTTCAGAGTTTGAATTAAATCACTTTGGTAGTTTAGGTTGCTGGTCGACAAGCAGGTAGTACAAGCAGAAATCCCGGTCCCATTTTTGTCGCGTTCTCTATAATAGTAATGGTATGGTCTGATTATAATCTCGAGTTCGATTTTTATTTTTAGAATCCAAAATATCCAAATAATCGGAAGTTAAATTTATAACTTGATTTTTTATATTCTTTTTCTCGTTAAAGTATTTTTTGTAAATAGTTGCTGGTATACATTTAGACTGAATGTTTCAATCTGATGAGGATTATTTGGCAAATTTTTAAAAATTACAAAAAGGAAATAAACCATTTATATGTAAATATGTATATATAAATACCGTTATTTTCGAGATAAACAAATAATATCTGCTTCTAAAATAAAAATCGCTTCAATACCCGACACAAACATCATTTTCCCAAGCAAAATTATATATTCAAATTTTCAAATTCCAATACTGCCATCTATGATGTTTCCATCGAACTAAGTCCACATTACTTACTCAAACTCGAAATAAAGCGAATTCAATATAAAGTTGATTTATTTTAAATAAAAAAACTCAACTTTACTAACATGCAAATGCATCTGTTAACTAACAGTATGTTATTAACAAAACATTTCCCCTACAATAAAAACTGAAGCGAATTCATCTGGGATTCAAAAAACAGGTTGTTTTCTAATGGCTCTCCCACTAGTAGAACTCGCTCTCGCTCTCATTATTTGAATTCGCCGAGCGCAACAAATTTCATTAATATTTTGTTTTTGCAGTTGAATTGCTATATAGCAAAACACTTTGAATGCAATCAACTGGCAATCAGTATAAATAAGAAATGAATTTTGTTTGTCATGCTCGGTGGCAGAGAGTTAGTTGCAATACGAAAATGTTGATTTTTTTTTTTCTTTATCATTTCCAAGTTGCAAAATTTGTTGTTAACTCTCTGTGTGTGAATACCTGTATCTAGTTCTGATTTTCCGATGCACTCATTTGCATAAAATACACATCTTCAATTTTAGAATTTAAAAATAGTATTTCAAGTGGACGAGAGACGACCGACGACGACGAGAATAGAATTTGTATCTATTGAAATGAACTTATGTATTGACACAGGCTATGTTGCATCATTCTCGTAGCTCTTATGCAGATGCACCTCCCGCTCCCAGTCTTACAACAGGTTAATAATTGCCCTAGTTATGACCAGAAAAGTGGTTGTTTTGTGTTTTTGTTTGTTGTGGTTTTGATTTATTTGCTTAGGATCATTTATTAATTTTCATTAAAGGATTTGATTTGAGGGCTTGTGGTAAACATCAGGATATTGGGGATATTTCTTGGGAAATAATAATAATTACAAATTCCTTTGAAAATTAAACTAAACATTATAATTAAAGCAATAGGAGAATTTTCTATAGGTATACCTACGTATAATAAATCATTTTTGGTTTTCATTTATATGTAACTCTGTACAAAGCACTTCTACCTATATAATTAACTGTTCACCGGAAATGGAGGAATCTTCATTATACCAACACAAATTATGTTTTATGAAATAACCATGAAGTAGGTATCAATTATTCAACATTGTGACTTTTGTCACACTGAACCTCGTATACCTAACCATTTATAATTTTGTCAAAACCGTATAACATCAAAAATGAAGGTTTTCTCTTTCGCAGCATGACCAACTCTAATTTTCTACAAAAAAATAAAAACGAGGTGATTAGTTCTTTTATACACTAATTACAATAAAAAAAAAATGAATGGAATATACCTACCTATACTTGAATGAGGAAATAATTAGTTATGGACAGTCATGGACTTAAACCTTTGTGACAGTCGCAATTTTAGTTAGAGCACTCTATTGTATAGCTTACGTGTACATATATGTATATATTTGAATAAATTATCTTTTATGACCGTACATTAACGTAATTAATTGATTGTAACATTATAAGTTGTGTGATGATATTTAGATTAGTGCTCTTTTTGGTTAAAATTGATGTGTATTAGTGTAGGTATATATTTACAAAGGAAATTATTGGTCAATTTTGAAAATTACCAAATTGAAAATTCTAATAATATTTTAATTCATAATTTCGCTTGAATTTTTACTTGATTTTGCATATTTCATATGAGCGTGGGAGAATTTTATATTTAACTATGATTTAAACTGTGTGGTTTTATTGAAATGAAATATTTATAGACCCTGATGTTTGCAGAGAGTCCAGCTTTTTCCGATGTAAGCAACCTAATAGGTACATAATAATAGTAAATATTTAAAAAATAGGTACTTACGGCTATAGTTTTCAAAAAATCGATAGTTTGATTTTTTTAATTATAGATTATTTAATTAGCCAATTTCGATTTGACTATAGCTCCATTTAATAAGAACCACTGAAAGGTGTATCATAAACTAAATAATCATTTGATTTCGATTTAATATTTATAAAAGCTCTGCTTTCTGCTAAATTTTTGAACTAACCTTGAACCTTTACCTGTACCAACTTCAAGCATTTTTCCGAAATAATAACGAAACTTTTTGAAAAAATTGTCACTCAACAGCTTTATTTTTTAATTCAGAATTCAATTTCTTCTGTGCAACATGATTTCATAAAGGGTTAGTCGACTAATTTTGATTTTTAGATTTTTTGAAATGGCTGATCGAATGATCTGTTGACGTTAAGGGTCTTGTTGATGATCCTAAGTTCTCTAAGAACTTCGAGGCATATTCCTGCTAAAGGTCGTATATACGAGTCAGATCCTATCAAGACGTTCTGCAACATTTTAATCGGCAAATATCAGTGTGGCTACCGGTCCGGCAAACTGACGACAGACCAGATCTTCACACTGAAGAAATTCCTGGAAAAAACCAACGAATTTCAAGTCAAGACCCACCATTTTTTTATGGGCTTTAAGGCCGCATACGATAATATTTATCGCCAGGAGTTCTATTTGGTGATGGCTGAACTCGGGTTAACGGAAAACTGATCCAGTTGTGTGGCGTGACACTATAAAAACACGGTGCAATGTGCGATTAGGAAATAGCTCTTCTGAAATTTTTCAACCACTTTTTGCCACCACAATGCACAGGGTTTCGGCAAGGAGAAGGGCTATCATGTGATTTCTTCAACCTCGTTCTGAAGCAGAGAGTGCGTAGATTAGGTGTCAACACTGAATGCACTAACTTCAACCGATCCGTCCGATCACTGAAGTATGCGAACGGCATCGATTTTATCGGCCACTCCAAACGAGCCGTTATAGGGACTTTAACGGCGATTGGAGAACAGGCGAAACTTGTAGGTCTTGAAGTAAACGAGGAAGTAACTGCTATCAACAAACAAAAAACTATCTTCCCACCGGCTGGGACAAAACGTCACCATTGATAAAAGAAACTTGGAGGTAGTTAAGTAGTTCATCTACCTTGGAGTGAACATTAACTCCGCGAATGACACCTTAGTGGAAATCTTGCGAAGAATTAACCTAGGAAACCTCTGATACTTCGTTTTGGCAAAACAAATAAGACGAAGTGCATCCTCTAGAAAACCCTTATAGATACTGCCATTCCTGCTATACCGCCGGCGCTGAGTGCTGGATAATACTCGGCTCTTTCAAAAGAAAAATTCTTCGACAGATATTTGGTTCTTTGTGCGAGGAGGCGAATAGAGGAAAATATATAACTGCGAACTCTATAAGCTGTACAAGGTTGTGGATGTAGTCTAGAAAGTCAAAACACGTAGACTACATTGGATCGGTCACATCGAGCAAATGGAAAACAATGCTCCAGCCAAGATAGTCTTTCACTCCCAGCCACCAGGTTCGAAACGACAAGGAAGGCCGAACCTCTGCTCCGGTTTAACGACCATCTCATCGCGAGCCCCAGAGCGCTTGGATGACTGGAACTAACGGGCTCAAAATCGTAGAGGATGGAAAGCCTCAGGCAGAGATCCTTAATGGGTCGGGAGCCTGATAAGTAAGTAAGTAGTAGATGGAATGATCAGCTGATGGCTCGGTAGAAGATTCAATTTCCACTATGTTGTTCCGACAAATAATTTTTTGACAGAATTTTTTTAACTTTTTTATTAATATTTTTACAATTTTTGTTTGACAATTTCTGACACAATTTTTTTGGCATTTTCTTTTAAACATTTTTTCTTTTACAATTTTTATTTATTCGGTTCAAGAAACTTTCGAATTGTTCCCTCCTAAATTTTTTGTTGACAGAATTTTTTTGACGAATTTTTTTTTACAAAAATGTATCTTTAGATATTGGCGAAAAATTTTAAATATCTTTATTTAGAACCATGAACCATATATGCAAATATATTTTCAGCACATCTACTTAAGTTTTCCTTTCCATCGATAACATTTACTTGTGAGAAAAATATTTACCAAAATGTATTTTATATTAATATGTACATACGAGTACATATGTACGAAGAATGAATAATTCAACAAATCAAATTGACAACTTGAACAGTTGAAATAATTGATATATCAATCATAAAACTCGTATGTAGGTAGGTAATCATTTTTTTGATGAGCTCTAAA
Organism: Syrphus vitripennis; assembly: GCA_958431115.1. Lineage (NCBI taxonomy): Eukaryota > Metazoa > Arthropoda > Insecta > Diptera > Syrphidae > Syrphus > Syrphus vitripennis. The sequence continues at coordinate 133,300,204 of OY288108.1, read as the reverse complement.
ATTTTATTTTTGTTCATTTAATCTGCTCGTATCAAATACATATTTCCTAAGAACTCGTCGTGAAGTTGGTGCCAGTCCTTTTTTTTTTGTTGAAGAATAATTAAAAACAACTTAACCTAAATAAATTACATGATTTTGCAGCAGCCATTTTCGAAATGAGACAATACCGTGGTTAATTTTCTGCATCATCATTCTACTCAAAACCCATCCCACAAGCATCCGCAAACTAGCACCCTAAAGATAAAGTTTAATGACCCTTAATAAGACACAAGGAATGTACAGTGTGAGTATATTTTAGAGCTACCCAACAAAAAAAAAAAGAAGAAAACAAAAAACTTCCCAAAGAAATGTTCACATAAAACATTGTTTCATTTTAAACGAACTTATTCGCCAACACTAACATCAAATCCGTCATTATTTCGTGTACTCACGAAAAGTCATGTCGTAATCATTTTGGCTGTCCGGATTTCGAAGTTCTAGTCCTGAGTAATTTAGTTTTATTTGTCCGCCACCCGCATCCTCTCCAAATTCTGTTTGTCCACCGTCAGTAGCCGTTCTTCGTCGTTGCCATCGTCGTCGTCATATATATGGGCCAAATCGGGATTGTATAAAGCTCATCTCGGTTTACGACAACGACGACACTAAGTCTTTTGTGTTTGCGAAGAAGGGTGGATGGACGGCATAATTGAGTTTTCTGGGTGCATGCACCCTGAAGAGCGCATTCACATTACTCCATCCATAGTCCACTCATGTAAGGAGACATAACTTGGACAGGGTGTTAGTGTTTTAGTTATACTAAAGTTATAGTGACCTTGTAGCATCAATCAAGAGATAGATTTTAAGCACTACTCCCTTATTTTTATGTTATGCACATTTAGAATTTCAAATACTCAAAACTAGCCTCTATATCTATCTTCGGGCAACAGAAGTGTAAATATTTCAGTATTTTGGTACTTAAGTTTAAGAACAAGTACAATTACAATTACCGTGTAGTACTTTACTTTTTAAGTAAAATACTATTCCGTGATACTTATACTTAAAACTGTTCAAGTACCAGTACGGTACTGATAGTTATAGTTCTTGAGGTCACTTTTGGATTGTACTTAAGAACTTTTTTATAATTCCTTAAGTACTTAGTCATCCTTTTAATTCCTCAAGTACTTAAGCTGTTACAAAATCGAAAAAATTAAAATCTTTTAAATTTTGGAAGGAAATTAGTTTAAAAAAATCGGACTTCTTTGAAGTGGAAAATTGTACATATACTTTTATTAAAAACCGTCCTACAACCAAAAAAAAATATAAAACTTTGATTTATAGTTAGAAACACTCTGTAAAAAAAAAAATACACACGACCGGAAGGAGTTCTTTTGTTTTTCAATGGTCGAATACCAGGATGTAACTGATGCGTGATAAAATTAATAACAAAGAGTAGGAAATTCAGTTCATGTTGCAGTAAAATAATGGAATTTAACTTAAATAAGGACGCTTTTCGCGACTGTACAATGACAAAGACACAAACATTATAGATGTTGTTGAAAATTGAATTAAAAAAAGTAAATGAATGACATGAAAGAGAATATCCATGTTTGAAAATGTTTAATTGTTGCCGGAATTCCGCAAATTTTCAAATGAGCTGTTGAGAACTTTAATATTTGTATTGCAAAAACTAGAGCTTCGGTGGTGTAAGAAAAGGTTTACAGAAAAACTGTGTTTTCAAAAAAATACGTATACAAATTCTTACTGTCTATAAAAATTATGTTTTTTTTGTAAATTAGTTCAAAAACAAAACTGCTGGAGCTGACGGCCTTACTGCTGAATTGTTTAAAGCGGTAGGCGATGACCTGGTTAGGAGTATGCACCAGCTCATCCGCAAAATATAGTCGGAAGAAAGCATGAAAGGAACCTCAGCATTGTTTCCCCGGTCCTCAAGAAAGGATACCCTCTGAACTGCGCCATATACAGAGGTATCAGTCTTCTGACAATCGCGTATAAGATCCTCTCTGCCGTATTGTGTGAGCGTTTGAACCCATTCAACAACCTGATAGGTCCTTATCAGTGCGGTTTTGGACCACGAGAGTCCACAATAGACCAAATCTTCACACTACGGCAGATCTTGGAAAAACCCAGGAACCTTAAAATGATACCTACCATCTTTTTATCGATAATAAGGCCGCGTTTGACAGCATCCATAGAGAGGAATTATATAGAGCCGTGTATAGTTTTGGCGGTCAGCCATCAGCCGAATAGGGGGAATAACATGTAGCATACGAAAACATGCACGTGCCGTAACTATTCGGGACTGGTGGAAGTGTGATCATAGCCTCTTCGCGGCGGCCGCTAGAAACAAACCCCAAAAAGGTTTGGCTAATATGATCAGGCTATTTCCACAGGTTGGCAACAGGTTAATTCCCTGTTCCGTAAAACTAAAAGAATTACGAGACCGTCAACAAGCCTCGGAAACGGACTGATCTCACGACGACAACCCTTGCAACGAAAACGGAACAACGATTTACGAATTTTCTTATGGAACGTACGATCGCTCTATAGAGCTCGAGCTGCTCAGCAGCTAGCCGATACCCTGTCAAAATATAAAGCTGACATAACAGCACTGCAAGAAATAAGATGGACAGGGAATGGTGTTTTGCAAAAGAAAGAATATGACTTATATTACAGCTGTCATACAAAACACCATGTGCTCGGGGTAGGCTTCCTGGTCAGCGAAAAAATGAAGTCTACCGTCATCGGCTTTAACGCTATAAGCGAAAGGCTATGCACCCTTCGCGTGCGAGGCAAATTCAAGAACATCAGCCTCATTAACGTTCACGGACCTACGGAGGAGTCCTCAGACGAAGATAAAGAGACTTACTATGAACAAGTCGAGAGGGCCCTCCATGCCTGTCCAAGGTATGATGTTAAAATCATCCTTGGGGATTTGAACGCTAAAATAGGTCGGGAGCCGGTATTCAGGCATTACGCAGGCACCCATAGTTTGCATGAGAACACTAATGACAATGGACTTCGAGTCCTAGAATTGGCAGCATCGAAAAACATGGTCGTTGCGAGTACCAGGTACCCGCGTAAAGATATCTACAAAGCCACCTGGGTACCACCTGATGGAGCCACTCGTAACCAAATTGACCACGTGTTGATAGACCGTCGCCACTACTCGAACTTGATGACGGTACGAACGTACCGAGGTGCCAATATCGACTCGGATCACTATCTTGTTGGTATGGTTTTCCGAGGGCGGATTGCCTTGCGAAGACGTATTGCATCCGCCGATCAGGTTCGAATCAACACGGCTGCACTACGCAATGAAAACACCAGTAACACCTTTGGACTTGCGTTAGGACTCGCCCTAGAACCACTCGATCCAGGGAGAGTAAGTCCTGGAGCCAGTATGCTGGGCGTAGATGAGAAGTGGACACGCCTTAAAAACACTGTCATTAGTACTGCCAATTCCATCTTAGGCAGCAGTCGTAGAAGTCGGAACGACTGGTTTGATGATGAATGCAAGCTAGCGACTGAACGTAAGAATGTTGCGTACCGAGCAATGCAACAATCTCATAGAACGCGGGCACGCGAAGATGAATATAAAGAGCTCAGAAGAATAGAAAAACGGCTTCACAGACAGAAAAAATCAGCCTGGGAGAAGAACATCATCTGTGATTTAGAAAGAAGCCGAGAGCGAGGTCCGCACCAGGCGCGGAAGTTCTACCAATCCGTCCGAAACATGACGCAGTACACACCACGCTGCACTTACTGCAAGGACGGAGAGGGAAATCTGATCACCGATCCCCAAAGCATACTGGAGCGATGGGAAGTGTACTTTAATGAATTGCTAAATGGTCAGCTCACTGCAGAAGTAGAGGCTCCACTACTTCAAGAAGATTACCCTATGTTACCGCCACCAAGCATAGAAGAGGTTGAGAAGGCTATAGCCCGGCTTAAGAAAAACAAAGCCCCGGGAGCCGATGGCATACCAGCCGAACTATTCCACCACGGCGGGCCAGCCTTACGCCAAGCAATTCATGATATTATAGTGCACGTATGGGAGCAGGAAGAAATGCCAGAAGACTGGCGAAAAGGTATAATTTGCCCCATACATAAGAAGGGAGATGTCACAACGTGCAGCAATTATAGAGGTATCACGTTGTTGAGTACCGCCTATAAGATACTCTCCTCTATCCTACAAGAACGGATAGCCCCATACGCTAAAACCATAATCGGCCAATATCAGTGTGGTTTCATTCCAGGCAAATCAACAACTGATCAGATCTTTACCCTTAGGCAGGCGATGGAAAAATGTCTAGAATTTAACATCCCAACATACCATCTGTTTATAGACTTTAAGGCCGCCTATGATAGCATAGCCAGGGTAGAACTTTACAAAGCCATGAGAGAATTCGGCATCCCAAATAAGTTGACACGACTTTCTTTCCAGACCAATCAATATCTTTAATGGACTCCGACAAGGGGATGGTTTGGCCTGCCTCCTCTTCAACCTGGCGTTGGAGAAAGCAATCCGTGACTCTGGCACGGCAACAAGAGGGACCATCGTCAACAGGTCCAGCCAGATACTGGCTTACGCAGACGACATTGACATCATCGGAAGAACCGAACAAGCTGTACACGATTCCTTCATCCAAATCGAGCAGGCGGCACAAAATCTGGGGCTGCACATTAGTGAAGGTAAAACAAAGTACATGGTGGCGTCGAATGCGAGAAGAACAGTTGGTCAAACAATCAAGGTAGCGGAGCACGAATTTGAAGTGGTGCAATCCTTTAAATACCTTGGGTCAATAGTAGCAGCCGATAATAATATAGAAGAAGAAATACGCGGGCGGCTGCTCAATTCCAACAAAGCCTACTATAGTCTGTCAAAGCTCTTCAAATCCAGAAATCTCACCATAACTTCAAAACTGCTGCTGTACAGGACCATGGTCCTGCCAGTACTCACGTATGGATCCGAGACTTGGGTGCTTAGCAAAAGACACTCCGACCTCTTAGCCGCGTTCGAGAGAAAAGTCTTAAGGAGAATTGTTGGCCCCATATGTGAGGAAGGGCGATTCCGGAGACGGTACAATCATGAATTGTACGCAATCTACCTTGAAGCAGACATAGTGACAAAAATTAAGCTCGGTAGACTCCGGTGGGCAGGGCACCTAGCTCGCATGAGTGAAGAGGAACCTGCTCGGAAAGTCCTTTGTGGTACATTCTATGGTAGACGGCAGCGTGGTAGACCATGCTTGCGCTGGAGAGATGGCGTAGACCAGGACGCCCGAAGCCTTGGGGTGCGCAACTGGATGGCGTCGGCTCAAGACCGGGATAGGTGGAGAGACTTGTTGAAGGAGGCCAGGACCGGACCCCGGTTGTCGAGCCGATGATGATGATGATGATAGTTTTGGCATCCCTACCCAACTTGTCCGATTGTGTAGGATGACGATGGAGAACGCACGCTGCTCCATCAGGGTCGGAAAAGATCTCACCGAAACATTCGATGTCAAAAAAGGTTTTAGACAAGGCGATGCACTGTCATGCGACTTCTTCAACATCTCTCTGGAAGAAATAGTGCAAAACTCCCACGTCAACACAAGAGGCACAATCTTTCAAAGATCGGTCCAATTACTCGGAAGCGAAGAAGATGGGTTTAGTGGTCAATGAGGGCAAGACCAAGTATATGCTGTCATCGAAAAAGGAAACCCAACACCGACGTCGTGGACAGAACGTCACTATAGACAGCTATAACTTTGAGGTAGTTAAGGACTTTGTCTACCTAGGCGCAGCCGCCGCTATGAATTGATACAACGACACCAGCGCGGAAATCAAACGAAGAATAACTCTTGTCCGTTGCTGCTTCTTTGGACTAAGAATGCAATTGAGTAGCAAAGTCCTCACTCGAGCAACTAAGTCGTCCCTTTGTAAGACCCTTATCATCCCGGTTCTATATATGGCGCAGAGGCATGGGCCTTTTCAAAGGTAGATGAGAACGCTTTGGGATGCTTCGAGAGAAAAATTCTTCTTTATGGTCCCGTTTGCATAGATGGAGAGTGGAGAAGAAGATTTAACCCTGAACTGTACGGGCTGTACAGCGACACTGACCTGGTAAAACGATCCAAGGTCCAGCGGCTTAGGTGGCTGGGTCATGTAGAGCGAATGGACCCCAACGCTCCGGCCTGGAAAGTCTACCAAACCTATCCCGTGGGACGGCGCGGTGCGGCGGAGTAGAGGAAGACCGCAACTTAGGTAGGAGAGGCCCTCAACCAACTTGGCGTGCGAAACTGAGGCAGCTAGCTAGGGACCAAGTGGCTGGAGAAGCATGTTAGTTCAGGCCCTGGTCCGACCCGGACTGTAGCGCAACCTTAAGTAAGTACTTCAAAATTAACATGAAAAATCCCTTATTCACAGTGGAATGCGGATACATATTTGCTTAAGTACAGTTGAAATGTACAAAAATAAAATTTGAAATCAAAAAAAAATAAATTGGAATTTTGAATTAAGGCCGAACTAAAGATCAGAAATCAGGATTTCTGGCCTGTTGTGCTAATTGTCATCTTGAATTAAAATATTAATTGCGTCAAAATTATTTCACAATATAATTTGAACATTTATTTAAGAATCTTCAAAATCATAAAACAAATGGAAATTTTGATTTTGAAAGAAAAAAAAAGAAAATTTGGTAAAATTAATTTTTTGATTTTTTAAATTGTTTGATAAAAAAAATAATTTTGTAAAATGATTTTTTAAATATTTTGATTATGTTTTCTTAAGGTTTAATTTAAGAAACTTCAAATAAAAAAGTGTAAAGTTATTTTTAAGGTTGATATTTGGGAAGAAAATAATTTTTACAAAATTTCTGTTTTTGGTATTTTACTAAATTTTGACAAAATTATTTATGTGTTTAGCTCAATTTTTGTTTTTGAAAATTTTAATAATCAAATGAAATTATTTTTTCATAAAAGTATTCAAATGAAGTTCATGTATTCGACATGGAGCGTTTCGAAAAATTAAATCAACACAATAATTATATACAAAGAATAGCCAATACGTTGAAATTTTAATTTCAAAGTCAACTGTAACTGTAAAATAATGTAATTGAAGAATAGATGCATAAAAATAAACAATTCAATACCTAACAACTTTAAGTCTATTTTAAGTACTGTACTTTGTTGCTTTTTCATATTTTAATTAATTCCTTTTTTTACAACTCTGGCGAACTGATGACTCAACACACAACTCATAGTCATAAGTCCCAAAAGAATTAAATTTCTTGAAAATTAAGGACTCCACAAACCAACGGCACACATCCATTAACCATATTTCGTATATAGTACTTGTACAAACGATACATCTACCTTGTTAAACCTTGTAAAGTTTAACACGTGTGTAAATATAAACTAAGTTTCATGAGTAAATGCTTTCTCTTGTCTTTTACCCAAAATCCTTAAACCTCACAAAAATACACGTAATGAATGATATACCCAGACCCTCCTTTGTAAAGATACGATGTAATCTGTGTGGAATGTTCTACGACCTTCAACTGAATTTTCTCTGATAATATAAATATTTACAGGGTGAAGCATAGGTTAATGCCTGTGTGGTGCACAAAAGTTTCAATATTTTTCAATATGATTTGACTGCTATAAAATATTTTTCTCAATTCATTTTTGAGTCTCAGAATGTTCGGTTAACTCACCTTAAACAACAGAATTTGGCTGATTAGCTTAACCCATGATTAACGATTCCAACTATAGATTTTTTAAAAGGCAGTTTCTGAATTTTTAAATCCCAGTGAAAATAGTATTTCAAGCCCTAGCCTTTTGGGAACGTTTGGTTTTTAGTTACCTAGTTACTATTTCGTAAATTTTAAATTAAAACTTATTATATGTTGCACCCCCTGTGTAAATATTTTGTTGTCTTCTCTTAATTGGTGGTTGGTTTTGGTTTTGGTTTTTACAGAATGGTTGGAGTTTCGTGGTTCTTAAAATATTTGTTGCTATAGCAGATGTGACAAGGTGTCAAGGTGAGTCAATCAAACTGTGTCTGATATAGATTTGATAAGAACCATTGAAAGGTGGAAAAAGACATCACGCATGTTCACATAAATAAAAAAAAAATAAAAAACACATTTCGTTTGTTTCTTGACTTTTAACATTTTTGCTTTGGTATTAGGTTCATTAAAACGACTACACAAACAAAGGTGAATACGTTTTAGGAGGGTTAAAAAATTGAAAGATAGGTAAATAGTTTTATCTTAAAACATTAATGCATTCTTCTTTATTTAAAGTAGCAAAATTAATTTTTAAAAATAATCTATACGCATATGACCGACAAACTGATAACTTTCCATTACACGAGCCCAACGTTTTTTTTTTTCAAATTATAAGTTTGACAATTGGTTTCATTATTATTCCCAAGTGTCAATTTTAGTTTGTTTTCGAAAAGATTTTATAGTAAAAATCCGACCATTTATTCAAAATTCAATTTTTTTAGAAAAATTCCGATTTTTCAAATAAGTCTAAAAAATTGCTTTCAGCACATTAAAGAATTATAATATTGGTTGTGTAAGAAAGTATTTTACGGATTCCAGGGTATTTTCAAAGAGAAATGTTTTTAATTACTTAAAAAAAAATCATGGTGCAGGATGCTGAAATAAAAATAAAAAAAAAATGAATAATTTTTCCTCAAAATTAATTTTGTCAAAAAAAATAAAAATTCAAAATCAAAAAAAAATTCTAAAAATAGTCAACAGGGAAAAATTTAGTGAAATCGAGAGGTCAAAAATAAATCATGGAAAAAAATGCTTGAAAAATATGAAGAATAAAAATGGTTAAAAAATTGCAAAAAAAAAACTAAAATTGTCAAAAAAATTGTTTAAAAAAAAAAAACCGAAAAGAAATTGTCAAAGAATTTGTCCGAAAACCCAAAATTGAGCCGCCTACCAAGTCATTGAATCAGTCCATCATACAATTGTAAATTGTAATATAGCACCTCAAAGAATGTGGTGAAGAAATTCGAGTATTTTATCCTCTACAATATTTTATACATAAGATATTCCTCTGTTCCGCATCCTCCCGTATATTCTTTTTAAGCAATATAGAACTATGTACTATTTAATTGTAACTTGACCCATTTAAATCTGATTCCGAGTACTCCTATACTGTGGCTAAGGTCCAAATAGGATTTAAAACAAGATTGCATTCTCTATTTATTGATTTTCTTCTTCGATAATTTATTTATTTTTACCTAGATACAGTATTTCTTCAAGTGAAACTATAAGCTTAGAAATAAGACCTGATTCCTCTACGACATATTATATTTTTGTCTCTCTTGATTTTATTCTTAATGTATATTATATGGTGACCAAAGAAGATTTGTCCAGTACCTTCCAACAACATTAAAGTCCAGGTCCTCAATCAATATAAAGTAATTTTAAATCCTATTTCTGTAAATTGATATTATTAGAAATGTTAAGGTACATACACATTTCTCGAAATTGTAATCATTTCATTATAAATGTACTTTCGCTCAATCTGTAAATCTATCTAGCAGTGTTCAATAAATTTTAATTCCCTTATACATCTGGAAATTCAATTTTATTGAACTCTGTTGATAATAGAGTCATTTCTTGTTAAGGGTAATTTGAGATTAAGATAGCAGCCCAGCCAGCATCCCGATTGCCGAACACGAAGACACAAAACGGTGATGATGACGATGACGAAGATGAAGAGTGAACTATAATACTCGCCCAATTCGATTATCGTCATTCCAAATTTTAAAAAAGGGTGATTTCTGTGATGATGATTATGCCCTTTCATGGTGTACACTGTACACACAACGCCAAAGAAAAGGTCCATTAATTATTTCGATAAATTCAAGTGGCACGTCATTTGTTAAAAAAAAAAATATGTAGATATTGTACGCCTTTAGGGGAGCTATCTGTAAGGGGTTATACGAAGAGATGATGATTTTGATGCACAAAAAATTGATAAAGTACTACAGCGCGAGAGATAAACATTTAAACGAACTCTGGCAAACAAAACACAAGGAAATGACAACAAATTGACCCAATAACTCATCCCAGGCAGATGGCTTCCTGTATCTGCCCCATATGGACATCGGACATGCGGATGTCATGTTCAGCATGTTGCCACCTTAATCTCTCCCTCTCTCACTCTCTTTGTGCATAAAGGGAAAACCACGATTCAGATGGGTATCTTCTTTGTCCGACCACATCTATCTGTAGTAGATTTACTATATATTCCACATCCACGTAATATTGGCTTTGTCATTCAATGGTGGACGAAGGGATGCCGGTGCAGGTTAAAGACTGGTCGTGCTTCGTGCTACCGGCAATGCAACCTGGTTATTTGATCTCTTCTTCGCCATGTTCGCCATGATAATGCCACACGAGCCCCATAGTACTCCTATATCGTATAATATAAAATTTACGTATATGGTTCTATATTCGACTTGGTGCGGTGGTTCCTTAAGGGCAGACGGATTCACGTTACCTGATGTAAACCTACTTATTGCAGTCATTGTATGTTCCTGCCTTACGTTGAATAATCACCAGACAGTTCGCGAACTGTATATGCTTGGAAGAAAAAAAAATAAAGGGCGCACCTTGACACTTGCATGCCAAAGCCACAAGCCACAGCCCATCTTTGGGAGGCTTTTGAGTTTTGAATGTGCATTTGATGCATGCAAATATAGAAAAAGGTGTAAACAGAGACAGCTCTAAGTGAAATTCTATAGATGAATAGAACGAGATAATAATGCGATGTGAAATGGCGCAGTGTATACATAATAGGAGTAGAATCAGACTCAAGGATTAGTTTTAGAAAAGTCTTCTTAAAGCAGACTTCATAAATATTGTGGAACTATGGCTGGCTAGAAAATGTAAGAGTCTGGGTCTTGTATTCTCGTATTCTCATTACCGAGAGACTGGGTAGTGTTGCCCTACATTAAAATTGAAATTTTGACCGAAACAGTTTTGGCAGAAAGATGGGACATGAAGTTAGACCGAAAAACTGAAATGTGTCAATGTCAACAAAGATGTAACTTACCAAGGACTCGCCTGTACTCGTTCGTGATAGCCAGCCCTATGTTGAGTTAGACTAACTACATATTGGTACTATTAATATTTGCAAATAACTGAGACATTTGTTTTCAAGATAGAATGAACGTTTTTATAAAATGTGCTTTCGAAAACGGAGCAGTCTATTGATTTTTTTCTGAATCTGGGTCTAGGAGCCTGACTAGGAATTTTTAGAAGTCTCGAATAAAAAAAGTGACATATAGACATTGGCATTCGGTCACGCACTCAAATTTACCTAGAAACACTGGGCCCTGCAAGACTTCGAAACTTCGGTTTCGTCAAAATTCAAAAATAATAGTCTCTTTGGGCTGAACACGCAAGACCCTAGTCAGTTAACAGACCCCCTCGCACTGGCCACGTCCCCACCATGGGGAACCAACATTGTTTAGTTGTCGGGTGAAATAGTAAAGTGAATTATCAGGTTAGAGTCAACATTTTTTAAATTTCGGTTTTCAAAATTCTAATTCACAATATTCTGTTAAAAATAAAAATTTGGAAATAAAAAGAGAAAAGTTTCGAAAATGTTTAGTAATTTTGTCTCGCTTGAAAAACAGAATGTTGAAAACGGAATTCAAACATTTTCAAAATAATCCAGCTTTTTAAAATACCTACTGATGACTAATAATATGTTGATAGTGCTTACAATGAAACGGAAACTGTTCACCTCGTCTTGGCCTCGCAGGCAGCCAAGACGAGACCGAGACTAGAATTTATTTTATGACACTAGTGTAAATAAATAAAATCATTCGAAAATTGTGTTTTTGAATCATTAAATTATATATTTCTATGTAAATACTAGACAGCCTCTAGAATCGAATTATGATGAAAAGATGCTTCGTCGGTGATGAAAGGAAATCGAGATGAGTTTCGAAAACCAAGTAAACTTTTAAAACTTCACCATAATTTTTAAAAAAGGTTCAAAACTGGTATTTCCTTCCTTTATTTGTGATTTACTTGTAATTTTTGCTCAGAACATTTATTATAAATTTTATATAATTGACTGGCCTAAATGATATCCTTCGAACAATGCAATACATTTTATTGCATTGAGGGAATTTTTCAATGCCGGGCTTTTCCTTTTGAAATTCTAAAACTTGCTCGATTAAAAAAAATGAATATTTTCTAAACATAATAAACACCCATTAATGTTTATGGATAGTATCTTTTGCGTTAAATGTCATTCATATACCACCGATCAAAATAAAGAACAATATATTTTTTTTCACACAATACTTGACAACGTTTTTTTTTATGAGTAACGATATCACAACAAGAATTGAATATTTTGTTGTTTTATCATAAAAAAAAATCATATACCTAGATTTACTATAAAAACAGGCCAAATTTTTACATCGCAATGAAATTGAACATTTTTTTCATTCCTCTGGTTATATTGCATAATAAAACTTAGGGAACAATAATTTCCATTCATGGCTCTGTTAAATGCCACAGATTTTTACGGCCTTTTTTCCTGTTTTCATACACGTTCCACAAAACAAAAAAAAATAAAAAGAAATAACTCAAACCTCAAAAAATGTCATTTTTCTTATAAAGCTAATAAAGAAAAAAAAAAGAAAATGCTTGCTTTGCTCTTCTATACTATACTACCAGTATACTATAACCACTATGGCATTGTTACATTTTGATTCTAAACTTTATCGACACTTTTGCGTGTCAAATGAGGAAAAGAAGAGGCATAAAAATAAAACTTTTCGAAATTGCTAAAATATGCAAAAACTTTGATTTTATTATTTTCAAAACACAAAACATAGGAGCTGAATATGTAAATGAATTTATTTTTGAAAATTTCTCAATAAATCGTAAATTTTTAAACTACATTTGTGTAGATCCTGTCCAACAAACACAACCGTTATGCATTTTCCAACAACTACAAAAAAAAAAAACACACTGCATTGTACATTTAACATCCACACTATAGAATATCCAGTTTGAAAAGTTTTCTGCAAAAATATTTCAAAAATTCCTTATAGTTTTATAAACCAAAAGCAAAAATATTATATAATGGCTGAAAAGTCATTGTATTTTTACCATACAACAATGCCACAAAGCAACGCCTCCTTTTTTTTATCAACACCACAACTTTATTAACTTTCATAATATAATTTTAATTTATGACATTTTAAGAGTAAACTTTATAACACCACAAGAATGAACCGATGGGTGTGTTTTTGTTTTGGATTTCTGCTCTGTATGGGATATTTACAACAGGCATTCTATAATAACAACCAACTCTCGGGATATTGGGAGGTGCATTGTTTTTTAGAATCCCTTTTTCTTGTTGTGTTTTTTTTTTATTATGTTTTTTTATTTTGGGGTGCGGGGTTTGTGTGCTTTAATTTAACTGGACTTTTTGTTTTGATTTATATTGTTTATGTTTTTTTTTTTTTGGTTTTAGTATGGAAGGGAATAAATCAGGGCGAGAGATAGGTTGGTATAATGGTGCTTCTGCTTTTGGAGTATTTAGCAGATGTTTTGTATTTAAAAAAAAATGTATGGAAGTATTAAAAGTCATGAGAGGAATATTTGGGGTTTTGGTGTTGCTCTCAATTTTGGAAGTAGATTAAAATTTTTTTTAATTTACATTTTTAAATTATGTTTTGTCTTTTCAATTTTGTTTGCTCGATTTGGAATACAATTTTACTTTCGACAAAACTATAAATACATAGATTTATGTCAATGCAAATTATCTTGGTATATCCGTAATTCTAGTAACGACATTTGTGCCGGTCTATTTTGAAGAGCTGTATATTTGTGAAATATATATAAAAAAATATATTTTAAAAAATTCATACTGTTTCATAAGATGCGCACTTTTTTGTCGAACAGTACTGACTCAAAAGTACTGTTCACTGAATCAAGGAATTAGTGTAATAAAATAACTTAATTGTTCTTGAACTAAAAATTTATTATTAAATGTAAAATTTATAAATTATTTTTACTCACAATTAAAAAAAAAATTTAGCAATTTTTGAACAACTTCTATTGACATTTTTTTTTTGAAATAGTTTTTGAGTTTTTTTAAACATTTTGTTCTGAAATTTTTTCTATTTTCAACAACTTCTTTCTGACAAAATTTAATTTTTTGACCAATTTTGACGCAATTTTTTAAGAACATTTTTCCCCAGTTTTTGACACATGCATTTTTTAAATTTTTATTTCGACTTTAGCACCCTGTATTTAAAAATAAAATACATTTCTCAAAATTCCCTTTGAACCCGCGGAATAGTTTTAAAAAAAACGACTGGTTCGAACTATGTAAAGTGCTTCAGAATAAGCAAAAATGTACAAAACAAAAATTTCATAAGAAAAAAAGTTTATTATTTGAATTTCTAAAAGAGACAAAAAAGAAATTTAAGATCAAAACTGAAGATGACATTTGATGCGCTGTAAAAATAAGAGTTTTTGAAGGTTTTTGAAAAAAATTAAAAATTGTATATAATTTTTTTTTTAGTAATTTTGGAAAACAGAACATTAACACGCTAATCTTAAGTATTTAATAATATGCACTTTTTAATACAAAATTACAAAATATGTCCAATCGTTTTTAAAATGTTAAAGTTTCACAAAAAATTTTAGAATTTTTTTTTTCAAAAACCCAAAAAAAATATTTTCTAGCTAATTTTCAAATTCAGTATTATAAGAAATTAAAAAGAACTTCACAAATCGTTTATAAAAAAAATTAAAAACCAAAAATCTTGTTTTATGCCAGGTACAGACAAACAAGTTGTTCAACGAGAATTTTTGGCTTCTAAAAAATAGTTTTAAAGCAAATTTATTATATTTCACCAATCTTTCGGTTTACAAAGATATCTCTTGCTCTTTAATGTACCTACTTCAATTTAATCTTGAATTCGATTAATCCACCTCGAATATTTATACAATTTAATCGATTCGTTGCCTAATGACCTGAAGAATGATATCTTGTTTCGCCTCCATTAGTTTTATTGTATTGATGGTATACGTAAGTATATAAGTACCTATAATGAATCGAAGTTGCATGTCCACCAATTGTAGTTAATTAATTGAGCCATGAGTAATGTGGCTTAAGTCGAAATAATTAAATTTCGTTTTTCAGACAATCTTTTTCTCCCCGAAGAAGGATAACAATATAACAATACACCAATCGCACCACAAAGCGTAGAAAATTCCTCTGCCAATTCCACAAAATAATTTAAACTCAAGCACTCCTTCAATAAAAGGAAGCAGTATCATTCCAGCTCCCCCCCCCCCTTGGCATTTTCATCCATACATATAATGTAGCTCCTTTAGCCCCTTAGCAATGAGTGAATGAAATGCATTCTTTATCGACTCATTAAATTGAATTTGTGTGTAAAAAAAAAAAGGGCAATATATACTCTTTTGCGCTCTCTATGTTGTGAATCGACATAACATCACGCGATGGTTAATGGCAATGCCTTGTTAAACGCTCATCACATTCAAACCCGGAGATATATAAGAATTTAAGGCAAATTGATGGCATTGTGTCAATATTAAGTCTGGAGGGGGTTTTGAGTTGAGTGTGATGTGCTTAACGATAAGAAATACAAAAATACAAAAAAAAGGTTAAATTAAAACTTATTTTATTTTAATTGTTTTAAATTGTTTCCCCAACACGGTTCAAAAATTAAAAAATAGCTTTTAATCCATTTGTATGGAGAGGAGTTTAATGGTAATTTGAATAAATTGCCGAACATTTTATTCGAATAAGGAAATATAAAGATGGGCAAGTTTTTTTTTAATAACAAATCAAAATTTTTATTTAACAATAACTTTTATTCAAGTGCGGCCAGGCCACTTACCTGAATAAGTAGTACTCAAGTTTGCATTATCAGCTAGAATTTCGGATGACCGCAGGTAACAACACAAATTTTGTAATTTTTTAAGTATATACATATGCATGTAGATATATACATATTTAAGGTGTCTGCGATGTGTCTCCCGGACCGACCTGTAAAGTACTTAAGTATTCTAGGACTGCAGTACTTTCAAGTACCCTGCAGTACCCTGATACTGTTACTTGAAAACAGGCAAGTAACAGCTCTTTTTACTAGTACCAGGTACTTTAAGTACCAAATTACTTTTGCTGTACCTGTGCAGTACTTTGCAGTACTTGCAGTACTATGTTGAGTATAAATCTTCGGTATTGAGTTCATTTCAATATTGATTCGGAACACAGTGAATGTACTCAATACATAACCAGCCGCTTTTACATATTCATTCGTAGTCGTTATTATGTATACTAATTGGTTGCAGGGCACCTAAGGTGACCAGGTCATATTTTATCGTTAACTCACTTTTTGGGGGCATTGCCATGCTCACGTTGCTACGCTTAGGGTATGTTTAGTCGCCAGAAGTAAGTATTTTGTGGGTTCCAAAAATTTTTCAAATGAAACGTATTTTAATATTTAGGAAAAATCCATGGTGTTTAAAGCCGAAATTGAAATTTAAAGTGCCAAAAAAATTATCAAAACCAAAATTTTGTGAAAAAAATATATCAATAAAATTTTAAGAAAAAAAATCGTTCTCTCCAAAAAAAAAAAAAAATCAGTGTGAACCTCGAGAATAAAAATTGTTTTGTCAAAAAAAATATTAAAAATAAGTACGTCAATTTTTTTTTGTCGGAATGACCAAGTGTAGATGGAACCGCCTACTGAGTCATTTAGCTCATCTGGCCATCAGACCGTCAGTTCATCATCCATATTAAAGCTGTTAGCTGGTTTCATAATGGTTAAATAAATATAGAAAATGTGTGCATTGATAAATATCTTCTTGGTTGAATTAGAAATACCTAATCTTTGGTTTCAAGTTTGATGTCCACAAAATAAATGCTGGTATGCCACAGGGCTCCGTTATGTCTCCAATTCTCTTCCATTTATTGATTTGCTGACAACAGTACCTTCAGTTGTTCATATTCGTTTCAGAACCATATCTCTGTTCTTTGGAAATGGAGTTTCTGATCTAGCTGTTATTTACAAGGCGCCTTAAGCTATAGTACAGCTCTAACATTTGCATGGAATCTTCTTTTTCTAAATAGAAAACTGAAGAAAGCTTTAAAAATGATAGGTGATAGAACCGCAAAACGTTAACATTTACTTCAATACAACACCGTAGAAATGTAACATGCTATCCCTATTTTACAGCTACTCTTATAATCTGTATTCCAATGAAATAGCTAGTTGCTCTCCTAACCCTTAAACAATTTATCGGCCATATTTACGCTTCTAGAAATACCCATTAATTTATTTTTGAGCCCAACTTCAAGTGTACTGTCAAGAACAGAGATTCTTTCTTCAGCCGCACAACACGTACATATGTGAAAAGCTTAACCTGAATATTTTTTTCTTCCTAATTGTGATAATCAGAAAATCAAAACCAAAGATTTACAATAAAACGATAATCCTTATTAATAAATTATTTATTTATTTTCCTCGCACTCAAGTACATATTTCAAAATTAAGGGCAGATACTCCAATTAAATTTATATGTGAATATAAACAGAATATTTAATATAGTCGCACATATGTTATATACATTAACAAATATCAAATGACAACCCGTAACTCTTGAATTCCTGTTTAAATTAAAAATGTATATGCTCCGTTATGACTCTAACGATCCCTTAAATTTTGAAACAAACAAACAAAACATAACAAACCATAAATTCATAAATGCATTCACTAACGTTCCATATTAGGAATGTATTCTTTTTTTACAGCAAATGAAATTAAGTGAAAGTAAATAACCGTAACATAACCATTTGGTACTCCTTGTGCAATATTGATATAGGACCGCATCCGACCAAAACAAATAAAAACCAGACACCGAATAGAAAGGGCGATTGATTTGAGTCAATATTAAAGAAGAATAAGTATGTAAAGGTAGGGACCTAACCTTAGATAGATAGAAGTTTTGAAGAAAACAAAGAAATAAAATGTGGTAGGTATACCACCACCAGATATCCATAGAATCAATTGCTAGACGAATAGGAGCTACTATTATAGGAACAGATTCCTGAGTAGGTGAGGTATATAAAGGGTGTTTTTTTAAAGGTATAGAACTTTGATATGGCCATGGCTGGCTGGAACGTAATTTAATCTGGAAGTAATAATTTCGATCATTTTTCTAACATTTGTGGCCGTATATCGGCAATAACCAAGTGGTCGATCGTTTCGGGATTATCGGCGTAGGCTAGTAACTTCGCATATCCCCAAATAAAATATTCTAGCGGCATTAAATCTCTCTCTCTTTTTTTTTTAAATTAAGCGCGCACTCAAGGGAATATGACTAGCCTTAAAATGTTTTAACACAGTACGAGCGTTTAGGGAAATGGGATAGGAGTTAAAAGGAGATACCGATGCACATTGGTTTTGAATGTCTGAGCATCGAAATGGGTAAGGAAAATCGAGCCGGGTAAAGCATTCCACATTCGAGTGGTGCGGCTAAAAAAATATTCTCTGTACCTAACAGTGTGTCTGAAGTTGGGCTCAAGGGTGAACTGATGGGCATTCCTTGCGGTGCGAGTATTACGGTGGAATTGCTTAAGGAGAGAAATGCAACTGGCTATTTCGCTAGAACAATGCTTATGGAAGTAGCGGTAAAAAAGTGAAAGACAAGAAACATTACGACGATGTTCCAAGGAAGGCATTGTTTAGAAGTACGGACCTATGATTCCACCTGCCAATAAAGCACATCAAATAGTCAGTTTTTCTGAATGTGACGGTATCTCAACATACACTTAACGACTATCTTCACTCCAATAAGGGAAAAGAGAGCTTCACTGCTATAAACAAAATTCTCTTATAAAAATCGGAATCAACGGCAATCACTGGAATCTACGCCTTGCTAGATGATAGAGTATCTTTAATTCTTGAAATGGCTAAACGCAAATCACTATACAGCTGTTAAAATGGCCGCCAGTTAAAAAATTGTTGCCAGCTTAAAGTTCTACACCTCTAAAAAAAATACAACCTTTACAAACAAATATTTGTTCCAAAGATTTCAGCTAAATTTGAAATTTCCAAAAACCGAAAATTGTGTGTCCTTCTGTTGAAATCCTTATAAACTTGACTTTTTTCTGATTGGGGTTATCAAACCAATCATTGCTTCGGGATATTATAAATAAATAGGTTTTATTTTTTCAAATCTTTTAAAAAAAAAACTGTCAATTCTTTTACTATCTCAGATACTATTAATTTGTTTTTCGTTTAAATATGTAATCTCCTTAAAAGTTAAACATGTTGACCTTCGATTTTGATTTCAGTTCTTTTTTTCCATTAATTTTCAAGACTTTCAACAAAACCAAACAACAACAACAAAAAAAAATCTATATCAACGCGTGGTAGATATTCAAAGCCTGTGTGCCAACATAAATCAATCTCACGTCGACCATATATTCCTTAAACAAAAAAAAAAAAAACAAAAAAAAAATCCACAGAGAGATAAAATAAAATGATTCTTCGATTTTTCTTTTATTGGAATGTAGGTATATAGCTCCAGGAAGCTATCCATACAAGGTATTATAACACCCACCACCATCACGTAAGAAAAGTTAAGAAAAAAAAAAAAAAGCTCAAAGGTATCTATGACGGGATGTGCTTCCCCCCTAACCATAATGTTTTACACAAAGAAACATATTTCGTGTTGGCATTCAGCTGAATGCTGAAATCTATAGAACTATAGAAAATATTGTTGTTTTTCTTCTTGGACTTTACATAATAGGGTGTTTCAATCCCTCGGAAGAAACAATAAGAGTATTATATTTGCCAGGGAGGAGGTGTTGTGTGAATAGTATCGATGATGATGTGGGTCTTATAGGATATGTGAATGTCAGGGATTACCTTTATTTCTGTGATAAGAGGAATTTTCCAAAGAATCTCACATCTTAACGAGAGATACTTGGGGGCCTCTTGAAATACCACCTGATCGTATAGGTGTAGGTGGTATATTTCAAGGCAACATCGCAACGTATTGAATTTCCAATCAAATCGAAGAGATTTATAATTTTTCATTCAATAATGATGGGATATAAAGATAAAAAGAAAAAAATCTTCCATCACATAACATTAAAGTTAGATAGATATTATCTATCTAAAGCTTTCTTCCTTCGACAAGGAGATAGAGTGTGGACAAGAGACAGTGGTTTCACTGAATCTATACTTATTATACTTTGATTGGAAAAATAAACCAACATAGAGAACATCCCAATAGCAAAATGTCCATTTCCTTCTTAAATAAACGAACAAACATCACACACAAAGGACAATGAACGAAAAAGCACCAACGACTGAACTTAACTTCTCACAGTCATCGTATCGTAGTATAGAAAGACAATAAATAGCCAAAGACTACAAATCATCCCGATGGCAACAACAACAACAACAAAAACTTGTTGACTCAAATTTCCGCTTAGTCTTTTCATCTTTTTTTTTTTTGTTTGTTTGTTTGTTATTTGGAGAAGAACACAAAATTCGGATGGGAAAAAAATTGGAGAAGTTGAAAAAAAGGACATTCTTAAGTCCAAGCAATTCATTTCATTTAACCATCTAATCCCTTTCCACACGCACGTATTCAACTCGTTTCCGCAAACGAATTGAGGAGAAATGTGTTTCCTCTGTTTGTTTAACACAACACAAAAAAAAAATAAATTCGGTGTCTTCTTAAAAGCGTTAGAAAATAAATAAAAATCCGTTTTGATTTAAACGTTTAGATATTGATTTGGTTTTATTTTGTTGTTGAAAAGGGTTTAGTCTTGAATATTGATTGGATAGATTAGGTTTTCTGATATGAAACAAATGACAGTTGTTGTTTTTTTTTTAGTTTCAAAAAAATGTCCTTCAAATGCTCCTCTCTAAACAAAAAAAAAAAAGAAGACCTCATGGCAACTTAAAAACTCATTCATGAATGAAAAATATTGTTGAGAAAAGTTTTTCACACAGAATATAATTTTTTGTTGAAAAAAGAAAAACTCTCTATGAAACAAAAACACATCAAACTTTAATGGAGAGTAAAATTAGAATATCATAGCGTACAATTATTGTTTTAAAAGGAACTTATATATTTCACAGAGCAGTCGTTCGTTTTTATCTACTCTACTACTCTAAAAGAGGAAAAACATAACTTTTGAAATAAAATTTAAAAACTGTTTTTTTTTAGCAAAAAAGAATTTCATTCCTCACGTGGACCTACCAAATATGAAAGATAATAAAACATTTCAAACTAAATATATATTTTTTGCTTTTGAATTGAATCTATTCTTATTCAAAATGAATAAATTAAAAAAATTGTTTTGAACAATAAAGATGATATTATTTTAAATATTAGAAAAAAGAAGTTTTAATATTCGTTTTAATGTTATGGTGAGAATGTAGCACAGAAGAGCAAAAAAAAATCAAGAAAACGATCCGCAGCAAATGTGTTCCCGCATATTTTGGATTGGTTCCTATGCTTTCTTGCAGTTTGACTTTAAGGTTTGTTCGATTTCTCTATCGTTAAGCACTCCGGATCTTACACTTAATGATTACTTACACCAATGCGAAAAAGTCGTGACCACGAAATAAAAATAACAGCAACGTGCTGCAGTCAATCATAACAACGTGTTGTTACTGTTTATTTGACAACGGGCTCTGGCTATTTTGACGTTTGTTTGGCACTGAACTTTTCATAAGTTTGTTAGTAAAGTTCACCAACATAAGAGTAAGATATAGGGGCATATTCATAGACAAAACTTTAGACCCGAGTCCAACTGGCATCGAGTCTAAATTTAACACACAGGTAAGAAACAACTGATATTCATAAAGAAATTGACAGCTCTGTTTAGTAAAACACAGAATTCTACTACAATTTTAGTACTGTTGCCTGTCAATCCATTGAAATCCAATCCATTTTTTGACAGATAGAAAAAAAAACAACTTAGTCAAAGAGTCAGCCGTTTTTAAAGTTTGAGCTCCAGTTTCACTTTTGGACCCGGGTCTAAATTGTCTATGAATAACATATACTCCAGGTTAGCTCAGAGACAAAGAAACAACTTATCAGACGACTATGAATGTGCCCCATAATATTTATGCCAAGTAGCATTTGATTGGAAAAAAAATTAAAGTAAATGCCGGTAGTTTTTTGTTGTTGTATCTCTTGTTAAATTTTGACTAACTAAATTGCAGTTTGTCACCAAAACAAAAAGTTATTTAATTTCTTTTTGAAGCTATTTTGTAAACAGTGGGTCAAGTTTGATCCTTGGTTATTTCGATTCCTTTATCTATCAGGTATCCTCAAGAGATGCATTCCATAGACAATTACGATATCTGCTGTAGGTTGGCACTTATGCAACGAGGAGTTCGGGATATGTTCCAGCGAATGATCATGAGCAAGTACGAGCAAGTAAAACTAACTAATGTAGGTGTGCACCGGGAAAGTGTTTTGAGTTTTTTTTAGTGATTAAGATTTTCTTTACTGAAGATGTATTCTTCGCAAGCGGAGATCCTAAATCGCGGTTCTTCAAATTCTACTGTTCTGTTATTTTCATCAATACTTTAGTCGTTCGAGAGTGTATTTCCATCCACAAATTATGTTAAACATTTCAAACCGTCCGGTGTAGATCTATCATTAGTCAGGTCTTGTACTTCCAGATGTTTTCTTTGGATTCTATATTATTTGGGAACAACTAACAGAAACATAGACTTATGGCAACTTCAATTGGCAATCTGGAATTGGTTTAAGATTCGGATTCGGAATCAGAACTGTCACTTTTGCCCCTTTGAACGCATTCAAAATCAGGGCCGGCCCGAGCTACATTAGCGCCCTGCGCAAGTTTCATCATTGACGCCCTCAATTGGGGTTACTGGTGGAAGATGTCATTTGCTCATTACCCAAGAGGTAGACTTCGCAATCCGTTTTTTTTTTAACGAGAATGATGGCTTTCAATAACCGCTTTACTTTTATTTTTTTAAAACTTGCTAAGCTTGCTTTTATTTTCGGCGTCAGTAAATTTTCGCCGTTCTTTATTTTTAATGGCATGTTTTTCCATTTTAACAAAAAAAAATACTCAAAAATAAAATCCTATTTCCGGCTTGGATTTCATAACTGAAAAGAACATGCGCTCATTGGATTTAGCGCCCTGTGCATTTGCATGATTTTTTCTACTTCCAGATTCTCAATTGAAAACTCCATTACAACTGCATATTCCATGAAGTCGAACTTTTTTCGAGGATAAAACAGTAGTTCGAGTTATTAAATTATGACTGCATTTATTTTTTTTTTATTTTATTTTATTTAAACCTAAAATTTTTAGTTCTTATTTCTAAAGTATAATAGTTTTTTATCAAAATCAAATAGGTACATAAATATTTGTTTTTTTTTTTCTTTTCATTTTATCAAACTAGATTTTTCTATAGGTACAGAACAACATCATAAAAGATATTCAATTGCCAAATAAAATCCCAAGTGAAATATTTAAAAAAAAAAAGACTTTTTTACTATGTCAGACACATTACACTTTCAAATTCAAAAAGCTGTCATATTTTGCAATTTAGCAGAGCACCACTCGTATGTGGTTCACAATGATTGATTCAAACTGAATTAATGAATTAGAAACTTTACTTTATAACCAGAACACGCACAACTTCGCATTGAATTTGTACACAATATGTACATTGATTGATTGACACCACCCACAAGATATAATATATATCTGTTTAAACTCCTAGCTCAATACAATAATTGTCGATTGTGATTGTGGGGCAAAATCCATAAAGAGAGTCCAGCTATTGTATAGTTTGATAACAATTATTATACGCGTTGCCATTATTAGTTTCAATTGCTTTGAGCACTTGACCATCAATCTGATTTAATTGAACACAAAGCACACAATATCCGTGCACAAGCACATAATGATGTTCATACAAAGAAACCGAGAGAGTAGAAGTTAAAATAAAATTGATTGCTTTGCACAATTATGAATAATTCACAATCAAATAATTGAAGATTGATTTGTTTAGATCACAATGTACTTAATTTTTATTTTGTATGTAGTTATTTGCCAATCCATTTTGCAATTTGTTTAAAATGGATATAAAGAAAAAGATAAGATTGCTTTGGTTTTAAGATAAAAATGTAAAAAATGGATATGAAAATGTTGCTGCTATCCAGTCACTTCTTTAGGCCTTCCGTAACCTACATCCGTTGTAAAAAGTATTCTGTTACTCATTACACATTACAAAAGACTTCCCTGCCAAATTTCATTGCAATCCGTCAAACCGTTTGGGGGTAATTAAAGCGCAAACATCCAGACAAAAATATTCCAGTAGGTTGAAAATACACAAGAAAAAAAAGTTCGTTCTTAAAATTGATAAGAAAATTGAGTATATTATGCTGAACTCTTCATTGAAAAATCATTAATTCCCAAAATACCATATCAGACAATTTTTCAATGCCTCCACACACACATCCCGCACTTGGCGCGGTGTTTAATTTTTCATTTTTGAATTTCAATAAAAACCTTTAAAATTGGAAAATTCTGGTGGGATTCCTTAATTTTATCATGGCCCACAGCAGCACACATGCCAAAAAGGCACACACACAAGTAAAATAAGGGAACTCCACAAACATATAGAGAAGCTAAACAAATGCAAAAGCCCAAAGAAATAAATCATACAAATGGAATTGTGGGAAGAAGCTATATGGAGCTATATCCCAATGCAAGATTCCAGAAATGATAAATGACTGCACTTGGGGGCGCTAATTTTCAACGTATGAATGTGCTACATTTTCCACTTTTAGACGGATTTTTTTCAATACATATGTATATACCTACATACTTTTATATATATGTATATATTTTTTTAATCCACAGTAGCTAGCGGTATAGTGTCGGATTAATGAAAAGTCAACAGGCACTATGAGCTATGACAAATTACGGGCGGCTAAGATAAATGCGGTTTTCAAGGTGTCATGCTAAGCGACTAATGGCTTTGGTGACACGACACGGAAGAGCAGACGAGAAAAGCGCAAAGAGCAAAATGTCAAAAATGTTCAAATATACCACCGACACTCGACGGCGACGGACGAACGAAGTATGTTTAGCTGGTGTTTTTCAATTGTTTTTCCCATTTCGAAGTGATATTTTAATTTATTTATATATTATTTTTGTTTTTCTTTGGAAAATGAAAAATTGCTTTTAATTTGTATGGGGATTAGAGGAATTTTAGTTGTTAGTGATATGTTTATGAAGGAAGGAAGCACGAGTTATTTTATGTTCATATGAAGTTATTAGTTTGGAGGACTTACCACTATCCATTATTTGGGTTACGTTTTCAACCTGTCCACCAAGAAATGGGATAAGTTAAGATTGATTTGAAAACAAAATGATAAATTATTTAAAATTCAAGGATAGTTTTAGAGGTTAGGTGAAGGTTGTATTAAAATTCCAAGGCAGGTTCTTGAAAGTAAAGTTGTAAAATGTGATACACTTTGGAATTTACTTTTTTTTAGTCTTTAGTTTGAACTTAAATAGAACGAGAATTTTGTTTGACAAAACTATTCTTAATTTTTCATTTTTTTTTTTTGTTCACTGACAAAGTTTTTACCAATTTTTTTGATTTGTTCTTTGACAAAATTTTGTTTTTTTTTAATTTTTAAGCAATTTTTAAAAAACTCGCAGAGGATTGTTCCCTGACACAATTTTTTTTCACGGAAATTTTTTTGGGAATAATATTTTTGACAATTTGTTTTGAAATCTTTTTTGTTGAAGATAAAATTTCTTTTTTTTTTAGAAATAACATTTTTTCTACGATTTATATGTATCTCACGTTTCAATTTCAAAATTTTAGATATTTAGAACCATGTACTTTTCAGTACATTTGTCTTTAAAAATTCTTACAAACCCGAAAAACCAAAAGCCTAGCTTGGCCAGTAAACATACTCTTAGCGGAACAACGGAGTTGCTTAGGCGGGGTAGTCTCCCCAAAAAGAGAGTTAACGGTAAGAAGAGATGAGACGTGGGCGGTGCCTTGCAATAGATACTATTTTCGTGATAATTACTACTTTAACCGATTGTGGTTATGGTTCCGAGCCTCCTGCATGGGAAACCACAACTCTCCCGCTTCATATTTTCATTTGGGATTCGGCGGATGGACCCTCCAAAAAACGTCAACCTACCTCCCCGTTTTAGATTGTTCCATGTCTAAATACAGGTGTCGGTACTTTTCAGCTCCAAAAATAACGGTACCTATTATATAATCGTTATACCAAAACCTATTTACCTCAAAAACGACTACAAGGATTTTGATAATTTTTTTCTATTTTTTTTAAGTTATTAAAATTATTTAAGAATACAAAAAATTTTAAAACTTGTAAAAGACCTCTTAAGATGAGTATCTCCAACTTCATTCCCTAGAACTTGTCCCTATCGCCAAGTCCTAGTTCCGCTGCAGCATGGAGTCATCACGTAAGCGTTTTAAAAATACCGAAAAACTGTTAGAATAGGAAGGTTCAGTATTTCTTGAATTTTGCTTAAATTTGCTTTTACACGAATATATCGGTTTAGTAGAAGAAGAACAGTTGGTCAAACAATCAAGCTAGCGGAGCACGAATTTGAAGTGGTGAAATCCTTTTAATACCTTGGGTCAATAGTAGCAGCCGATAATAATATAGAAGAAGAAATACGCGGGCGGCTGCTCAATTCCAACAAAGCCTACTATAGTCTATCAAAGCTCTTCAAATCCAGAAATCATAACTTCAAAACTGCTGCTGTACCATGGACCATGATCCTGCCAGTACTCACGTATGGATCCGAGACTTGGGTGCTTAGCAAAAGACACTCCGACCTCTTACCCGCGTTCGAGAGAAAAGTCTTAAGGAAAATTGTTGGCCCCATATGTGAGGAAGGACGATTCCGGAGACGGTACAATCATGAATTGTACGCAATCTACCTTGAAGCAGACATAGTGACAAAAATTAAGCTCGGTAGACTCCGGTGGGCAGGGCACCTAGCTCGCATGAGTGAAGAGGAACCGGCTCGGAAAGTCCTTTGTGGTACATTCTATGGTAGACGGCAGCGTGGTAGACCATGCTTGCGCTGGAGAGATGGCGTAGACCAGGACGCCCGAAGCCTTGGGGTGCGCAACTGGATGGCGTCGGCTCAAGACCGGGATGGGTGGAGAGACTTGTTGAAGGAGGCCAGGACCGGACCCCGGTTGTCGAGCCGATGATGATGATGATTGGTTTAGAAAAACTTTAATTTCTCTTATCAGTTTTGTAATGAAGGAAATATTTATGTAAATATTTCTAGATTTTAGAGCATCTTCACTTTGAAAAGAAACATTTTAAGATTTTGATAGAAATAATGACATTTTGTCAATAGAGCTGTCATATTAATTTATTATCGGCTTGACAACCACTGTCCGGTCCTGGCCTCCTTCAACAAGTTTCTCATCCAGTTGCGCACTCCAAGGCTTCAGGGTTCCTGGTCTACGCCATCTTTCCAGCACGTACCTATAATATGGGGCCAACAATTCTGCTCAACACTTTTCACTCGAACGTGGCAACGATTTTTGCTAAGCACCCAAGTCTCGGATCCATACCTGAGTACTGGCAGGATCATGGTCCATGGTACAGCAGCAGTTTTGAAGTTATGATGAGATTTCTGGATTTGAAGAGCTTTGACATACTTCAGTAGGCTCTGTTGGATTTGAGCAGCCGCCCGCGTATTTCTTCTTCTATATTGTTATCGGCTGCTACTATTAACCCAAAATATTAAAAAAAATATACTATCTATTTAATCTTCAATCTATAAGTTTCAATTTATTTAATAAAAGCGAGAGATATTAAATTAATAAAAAAGCTCCTTAAATATTTCCATCCCATTAAAAAAAAATTGTTAAAATCAATTTACGTTTGAAAGCTACACCCGGGATTGGTGACACTTTTTTATGCTCCTTTAATTTTCTCTCAACATAAAACACATATTTTTATCAATCACTCCGTTTCTCTGGGACTCCTTTAATATTTATATTCCCTGTCAACAAACAAACACACATGCCAATCAATACAAATATTTACCTTTCAATAACATATTCCAAAATCGTATATGTTTTTTTTTTTTTTGCTGCAAAGCTGTAGAGCACTTCCTCTTCCTGTATATTCCTCCAAACACTCGCACCATATCGATTCGTCCATATACAAATTATCCTTGCAAAAACAATTCACCATGAATGTCACCCCCCCTATCCAGGGCCACCTGAACAAATTTTTGATCTATCAAAATATTTGCACAATTTAATGTGTTTGGCAGTTTTTTTTTTCACTCCATATTTTTTTTTTTATTATTTTTGAGAACTCACTTTGATCCGGTCCCTAAATTGTTTCAAGCGACTGGACAGCATTAAAATCAACCATGCCTGAACTTATGTAAGGAAAATAATATTACGAACAAAAAAAAAAAAAAAAACGAACAACCCAACGACCAGAACGAAATTCATTAATATTTTCGCAGCCTACAGTGCGGAGTGTTGGCGGAGATATATTGAAAAATACATCGTCCTACCATGGATGCTCTATACATAAGCTATAACCAACCGGCAGGGACATTGTATGCGGTCCATTTATGATATATGAATATTTAAAACTGCGACCGAACGAATCTAATATGTTTCAGAATCAGGATTTTCGTTGAATTCTCGTGTGTGTTTGTACATAAATATATAAAATTTAAGTGATGACTTTGATATCCGATTCCGTTTTGAAAATACATAAAAAAAATCTTTACAACAACAAAAAAAACATTATATCTCTGCTGAACAATTTTAAGTCATATCACACAGCACGTGACAGATTTAAAATAAATTTAGAATAAAATATTGCGTTTAATAACGAAAAGGTCAAATGGGTAGAATGGGTATTCGGTATTCCTGGTCCTAAATAAACTTTGCAGGGTTTTTGAAAACAAATAAATTAATACGGAACTTTTCTTTTTCTTTTTGCAGAACGCTATGTAGGACGTTTGTATTGCGTAGCAAGGCTTAAGGTGTTTCATTAAATTAAAGTTTTTTTTTTTTGTTTTTTTGGTGAGTCTTTTTTTGGGCATCATGTCCTAAGATTTATCATCACACGAACGATTTCTACATTTTAATTTAAAAATTTTAATTTTGACACAGTTTGAAGGTGGTGTATGGAATGGCCGGGGTTAGACTGGCAGCAAAACAAAAGTAAATTTATTAAACTTTAAATTCTAAGTTGTTCATCGAGTTTAAGGAAAGGTAAGCAATATGGAGGGTGTCCCGAGATTATCATCACAGAAGAAAACGAAGAGTTCAAGTCGAAAAACTTAAGAGATTGGGACACATTCATAGTCGTCTGACAAGTTGTTTCTTTGTCTCTTCTAAGCTAACCTACTGGAGTTTATGTTATTCATAGACAATTTAGACCCGAGTCCAAATCCTTAAAAATGGTTGAATCTTTGACTAAGTTGTTTTTTCTATCTGTCAAAAAATGGATTGGCAAGCAATAGTACTAAAATTGTAGTAGAATTCTGTTGTAAACAAAGCTACCAAATTCTTTATGAATAGCAGCTGTTTCTATTCTGTTTGTAAATGTTAGATTCGAGGCCAGTTGGACTCGGTTCTTTTCAAATAATATCATGGCATTCTTCAAATTATAAACGGATTTTAGAGAATAAAATGTGTTTACAATTACCCCTGTTCACAATTACCCCCCTTGACCCTAAGTATATTTAGGAAAAAACATGGTAGGTATGCAAGTTTTTAGTATTTAAAATAATTTATTTTAAAAAAATTTGATATGCAATATTTTAAAGTATACCTACCTACACTTATAGTACCTCTTTCATAAAAATTTGTATTACAATCCGTCAATCCATTTATGAAAAAATCAAATAGCGTCGATAACGGTTTATTTTTTTTAAATTTCATCAAAATCGTTTAAATTTTTTTTGAGATAAATGATTTTTGTCTTAAAGGTAATATGACAGGTACCGTTATTATTAGAGCTAAAAAAAAATCCTTCAAGAAAATTTCCTTGAAGAAAATCCCACCAATAGCTTAGGCTTTAGCTCAAGGTAAAGACAGACAGATAGTGATAGATACACGCGTTGGTTATCATAGTAATGTCCGGTCTACGAATCCAAAACATGCTCTTAAGTTCCCAGTACCCACCTATAAAGTAAAAGTGGATCAGTAAAGATCCGTGATTGAGGCCAAGCTTGCGTCGACGGTTACGTTCGCACTTCCAATATTCTGTTAAAATAAATTAGGTGAGCAAGTCTTGCCTTAGACGTCGTTGTTTCTTTAAAGCACGGTTTTAATTGATTAGACCAGAGTTAGTTCATCCTACAAATTAAATGATCGATGATCTATTTTTTAGTAGTTGATGAATACGTAAGGAATTAAAAAAATCATATAACATAAAGAAATATAAAATTTTTTGGAGTTAATCTAGCATTTATTCAATATATTTGGTGAGGGTTCAAATATTACCTAATTTAAAAAATAAAAACTTCGACAAATCATAACTGTTAGTCCGAAAGAGTCCGAAAGTTCTAGTTCTATTAAGCCAAATGTAATACCGATTGGTGAATTTAATTATAGTTTTGTATCCGAAAAATACACGAAATATCAACCAACAAAAAAATTTTAAGTGTTCATTTTCGAACCAATTTAATCAGTTTAAGGATTCAAAATTATAAAGAGATAAATAATTAGACATCTTTAATAAAATAAACTCTTACATACAAGTAAAAAAAGCACCAACCAAACCAAAGAAAATTCAAATGGTTACATACTGACTTTTTAAATTTAATATTAAATCAAATTCTCAAAGCGTAATCTAAAATGCAACTTATATGGTATATCTATAGGTTTAAATATAACTCTTTAAAGGAGCTTTCCTTTATGCAAATTATTTCAATTTTGTTATATGTACTTTTTTTTATTTCTACCAGCAGCACAGAAATGTGTCTTTGTCAATATTCGCTGTCATCAGCAGCCAAAAGCATTAAATAAGCCCGTCATCGTCATCATCATCATCATCATCATCGTCACCACCACCAACTTCATCATCTTCATCGTTCCCTCACATTTATAGCAAAATGATGTCGGTAAAATCTTTAGATGAATTTTTAAAATGCAATTTTCGAATATGCGTGTGTAAGGAGCTGGGGAAGGTACAAACAAAAAAAATGGAGCAAAATGGCAAGTCAAAAGTTACCTGCAGTTTAATATAGGTTGGCAGTGACAGAAACACCATAATGCCGCATATGTGTTTTTGCAGGAGCATGTAATACATTTTTCAGAAATATTTTTGGGAAACAAGGTTCGGGAGAAGCTCAAATAATCTAGACATAAATTAAATTGCACCTTGGTTGGAATTAAAATTTGTTTCTATTTTTGGGATCAAAGAAAAGGATTGTGATGAAATGTGTTTGTTTTTGAATAATCGGGACAGGTGGGTTCTCCCTGAGTGATTTTTGTCTTTAAAAAATGCACGGCTGTTAAGATGCTATTTTGACATATTTGAAAAAATTTACGTAAAATGTTTAGATGAAACATGTTAAATATTGTAAGCAGCACCATGGAAAGGTTTTTTAACTCTCAGTACCTAATATTTCTGTACACACTGTCAAATGTCCCACTCTTATAGATACAATGTTGCGTAAGAGTAACATTAAAAGGCACATCTCTTTGACTCGAATTTTGTATGAGAAAAGAGCAAGTACTGAGGTCCGTCAAGTCGGGTGCGCCAGAACGGATTTTCAAAAAAAATTATTCTAATAAATTTCTAATTTCGGTCTTTAGGAAATTAATTCCCTTCCCGCTTAAACTTGTGACGAACCCAGCTGGGCGTCAATAAGTTAAAGAAATTAAAAAAGGACGTAGTGTACTAGTTTTGAATACGGATTTGCAGTCATTTCGAAATAATTATTTCGTGCATCATCGTGATACGGAATTTTTTGAATGAGGAATAGAACTTTGAAATGAAATACAACAAAGATGAATTTTTTAAAATTGGAATGAAACTGACTTTATTCGAAAGATAATCTTTTGGCATCATAATTTAAATACGATTTCTGGTACCGCCATGGCTAGCTCGGACGTAATTTTATATAAAGGACCAACTTTTGATCACTTTTTCCAACATTTGTGGCCGTATATCCGGAATAACGTGGCAAATGTTGTCCTCCAAGTGGTCGATCGCTTTTTTTTTAAATAATTATCGCGCACTAAAGGGGATTTGTACCCTTTATATGTCAGAGATAGTACGAGCCTTAGGTAAGTAGGAGGGGATTTAAAAAGAGATGTCGGTGAACATTAGTCTTGAATTTCAGTATTACACAAGAGCTTCGTATTCCACATTCGCGTAGTACGGCTAAAGAACGAATCCCTGTATTTGACAGTACGACCGAAATTGGGTTCAAGAGTAAACTGAACAGCATTCCTGGAAGCGCGAGTATTACGGTTGAAACGTTTAAGGGGAGAAATGCAACTGGCTATTTTATTTGAGCACTTACCGTAAAAGTATCGATAAAAGAGTGAGAGACAGGAAACGTTACGCTGGTGTTCGAGTGACGTAAAAGTATCAATTATGTTCCTGTCTCTGATCATTTTGCTGGCTCATCTTTGTATACTGTCCAAGAGGTTTAAGTAAGTTACTGGAGCACCAGTCCATAGATGGGAGTTGTACTCAAGCTTTGGACGTATATAAATTTTATAGATAATAGCTAGATCAGAAGGGGAAAAGAATTTCTTGCATCTTCAAAGGAAACCTAAACATCTTGAGGCATTTTTGGCGACATTAAGTATGTGACCATTCCACAAAAGATGGTTTGTAATACACAAACCAAGTATCGGCGTAGACTAGCAACTTCGGCATCGGGATAAATTTCCACAATTTGGAAGTGGTGTTCAGGCGTCAGTCTATTCATAAATCTCTTAACAGCTGTTAAAATGGCGCGCAGTTAAAAAAGTAGTGTTGCCAACTTAAAAGCATATACCTCTGAAAAACACCCTTTACAAATGTATTCAGAAACCACTAATCTTAATTTAAGTCTATGGTTCATTCGTAACGTACCTAGATAAATGCATAACGGAAAAACATATTAACACCTTTGTTTGCGGAACACAAAATGAATTTGGATCTCAGGACTTAGAAACATTTCAGTTTGTTAGTCCTATTTTATAACAGCTTTTGTAAGTTTCTGGTCCGGTACATATCATGTCAACATGAACATATATACGAACGTACATCGAACATGACATGCATTTACCAGTGGGCTCCGAATAAAAATGTAAATTTAACAAGAAACCAAAGTAGGTAGACTCATGTTCACGTGTTGACATTTTGTTTCCTTAAAGTCTCAACTAACAGCACGACGAAAAATTTGCCTCTGTCTAATAGTATATCTAACTATACACTATACACATAGTTCGTATATAATGCCTTTTGAATGGGCTTTGACCAACGACCAACCAAAGGAATAGCGCCGCACAGCAAAACCATTTTTCATCTATTTAAATTTTTTTTCTTCCTTTTATTTCGTCTATAAAAAAAAAAAAAACTGAAAAAAATTCCTTCCAACAAGATTACAAGAAGCCAAACCAAGAGCAAACACAAAGGCTCACAACAACAACATTTAACAACAACCAAAGCAATTTGGACTTGTTTTGAATTAGTATAGGAAAATGCATTCAAAGAATATGCTTTTGTAAGGCTCCTTGGCTCTTTAGAAGCCGCTCGAGTAACAACAACCGTCTGACCTGACAAAAAAATGTGACGCAACGCAACGACGACGTCAGTAGGTACCTAAATGTTAAATTAAAAAAAATGTTAAACCATTGTGAATATTTTTTAATAACGAAAAAAAATATAATAAAATGCATTGTTATAATTCATTTCAGAAAATTTGAGGATTGCCGTTATGTTATACTTCCCCATTATATTATGCATACCTAACCTATTGCTTAAAAAATTAAGAGTTTGAATTTAAAAAAATTGTTGGCGTCCATAAAGCGCATGAAGGAGTGCTTTAAGCTGCACATGAAGCGCTTAGGAAATACGTCATGAAGTGCGCCAAGTAGTGCGTTCGGAAGAATGTAATGTAGCGCGTTTGTGATGAGACCATCAGACGCGACTTTTGTAACTTCTTCCCGGTTTCATTATAATCGAAAAGTTTCAGTCTCGTCTCGATCTCGTTCCGAACTTTTCACCTAAACGAATCAGTCGTCATTTTTGTAGGAAAAACAACTTGGATCTAGATACTGCATCTGGAAGTCCGAACTTTTTTACTAAAGTCTCTTAAAGATTTGCATGACAAGCGTAGCTTTAAACCTCATCTTCATCTTGTAAAAATTGGAAAATTTCCGACTTGTCTTGGTCTTATTAAACAAAGTCTTTTCTTAGGCGGATCTGTACCAACTCACCGTCTTTTTCAAAATTAGGAACAACAATTTGAATCTAGAGACTGCTTAGTATTAACATAGAAAAATATTTGGGCCTGTTTCTGTCTCGTCTCGGAGTATCATCTAGTGCCTCACGAAGCGAAGCCTATAGTAAGTCATGTAGCACGACCGTAAGCGGTGTTTTACTAAGTGCAACATAATGCCATGTGTCATAAAGGATGTCAAGTAGCATGATAAGTAGTGCATCAATTAGAGCGTCATGAATTGCGTTAAGCAGTGCGTCCTGAAGACATCCATTAAACGAATCATGAAGCACGTTTTGCAAGGCGTCTTATTGCACAGTGTGCGTCATGAAGCTCGTCTTCTAGCGCTTTGAAAAGTGTTTCCAATAGCACGTCTGCATAATACATACATCATCCATTACATACATCTAGTCTAGCATCAAATAGTTCGTCCTGAGTAGCGCACAATGATACACGTCTAAGAAAACGTTATAAAGCGCATCAATCTGTAAAACATAAGCATTTCGAAAACAGCGTCAAGTTTGACGTCATAAATAACGTCATAACGTCAATCTAATCCTGTTTTTTTTTTGTTTTTGGTGAAAACAAGAACTTATTGAAAATAAAATTAAAGCTCACCTCGAAAGTCACCACACCATTTTTCGTTTAAAGTTGAAATGCTATGAAAAAAAAAGAAAGAAGTTCAAACTTCCTGATGAATTTCCGTAAAACACAAAAAGTTAATTTTCTTCAAAAAAAAAACAACCAAAAAAAAAGTAAGAAAACAAACAATTCGAACATAAATCGTGGTGTGCCCGTGAAAAACAAAAAAACACAAAATTCTCCTTAAGACCAATAAATAAAACTACGATTTCATAAATCAACCTCTATCCTTTTGTCTTGAACTTGGACTTGACTATTCTTATGTCCGCCGCGCCGACAACAGTATAATTTATTACAATTCGTAATTTCATACCAAAAGGATATACCAAAGTACCTATACCTATACTTTTCAAAGTCTTTTTAGACAAAGTTACTATTATACTCTATTTTGCTAGTGGGGCGGTAATGGTGAACTTTCAACTTATATTTCTTTCGATGAAATCGCTTGGTATTATTATTATATAAAGAATGTCTTCAAGGTATTTTTTGGAACTTTTATCAGCTAGCAATGCACTTTATTCGTTTCAATTTCCGCCACGAAAGAGGATTTGACTTCATTAAGATCTTATAATAGACTTTCTTTTAAGTTTGGTGTATAATGGCCGGCAAATGATGAAAACACTTAATACATAATTATAAAACTTTATAGAAAAGGGTGAGAAAATTCATTAAAGGAACCTTGGATTGGAGATTTTATAAATTAAAAGTGCAATGTGCAAGGGTATAGCACAGCAGGATAGGGATTGCAAATGGAAGGTGAAAAGATTTCTTGAAGGAAATAATCTTTGGTTTGAATTTATTGCTGAATTGATTGCTTTAAAACATTCGAAGTGAACTGTGTTAGAAAGCGAATATTATTGATTTTAAATACCTCGACGAATTAGACTGCAGATAAGACAAAATTAAGCCAGTGAATTGAAG
This sequence comes from Syrphus vitripennis, assembly GCA_958431115.1. NCBI lineage: Eukaryota > Metazoa > Arthropoda > Insecta > Diptera > Syrphidae > Syrphus > Syrphus vitripennis. The sequence goes on along the minus strand of OY288108.1, from coordinate 133,264,097 downwards.
AAGAACTGCTTGCTTCTTGCAGTTACCAAAAGAATATCCTCGAATAGTTTTGGAGAGAGTAAAAGAACACCTCGAAATCACACTGGACGCTGAACACAGCAGGATTCCGATCTGGATCCTCATATATGAACCACATTGACACCTTGAGGAACATCACCGAACAGTACTTTGAATGTCATGTTGAAGTCACTTCACCTGTAGTTCACTGACTTCAAAAAGGCGTTCAACATTGTAAATAGAAGATTTATTGGGTTTGCTTTGCGCAGGAAGAGAGATAAGTTCTAGATCTTTAGGTCCACTTTTAAATCCAAGGTGGAGTAAGGCAAGGCTGTATATTGTCACCCATACTTTTCTTGTTGATGATTAATGATGAACTAGGTACACGACTCTTTATCGACAGAATACCGAGGAATTCAGTGGACTCTGCAAACACACGATAGACAACCTAACTGCAAGAATGACGTATGCTTGCATTCTCATAGGATATGAATCTCCATCTTATGACAGCAAGTGTGAAGAGAGAAGTTGAAATCGGCTGGCTAAGTATCAATATCGCAAGAACAAAAAAGCTTCATCCGTTCAAGTAGAAACAACCTGTAGGGAAGAAAGAAATGTTTCAAAAGTCATGGAAGTACTGTCTTTACCGACGGACCTTCCGGAAACTGGATATTTACACATAAATCGTTAAAGCAAAGGCTGCGTTCGGTATGCTATTCAAAATATTGAGAAACAACTCTACTAGCTTAAAGAGCAAGTTACTACCACCCCACATTCTATCTCTAATGATGAATTTCATGTGAAAACAGGGCAGAAGTCCTGAAGACTCTATCATACAAAGATGTGAGCGGCAGTGGTAACGAACGCATTGCAAGTAGAGCAATAGAGCCTGCAAGCAGACGAAGGGGCTGACCTAGAAACACTTTACGAAGAACCGTCGAAGAGGAAACAGCACGACTAGAAAGAGGTGGAAACAATTGAAATAGATCTCCAGAAACCGTACACAATGGTACTTAGGAGTGGTGAAGGCAGTATGTCCCGTAAAGAGAAATTATTGGACCTATGTAATTGGTTTGAGGACCCAATTAAATAACAGGCTCTACAATATGTCCGCTCAAAATCATCGTCTGTCGATTTCTCGATACAAATTTTTCCTAACGCTTGCACTGCGATTAGTGTTACCAAAACCCCCTTAAGTGTGGTCTTAACTTTAAGAAAAGAACAAAATAAAAAACAAAAGTAATCATTCCAAAACAATACATAAAATAGTCTACTGTTGATGAATCAAAACAATTAGCAAAAACAACTAAAGAAATGTGTTTTTCGAGACTTTTACTAAGCGTCGCTTTTGCAGAACTAATATCCAAGAAATTCTACCGAAAGAAGTGTCAAAAACAAGACAATTTATTGCATATTCAACGAACCACAACTTTCACCTTTTAATTAGGAAATACAATAAAATGTTTGTCATCAAAAATATTTCAACAAAAATGAAACGAAATCGAGTATGGCCATAATGGATTCATTGCATACACTGAGGCGTAATGTAGGAATAGAAACTTTTTTTCATGATCTTCTAATAGTCTTTCCGTCATAATGCATCTGGCCTGAAACTACAAAATAATAATTATTGTTTTGATAAATTTCTTTAATTGACTTTAGCTATTGTTACCGTTCTGGAAGCAAGTTTCAAATTTCCTCTCTGATAAGATTTGGCACCAATTATAGCATTGATTATTTCGCCAAAAACGTTCTCTTTTGTTAAACTTAATACATCTAGCTGGCCCAAAATTATTGTCCGTTCATGCATTAATTTTCAATTTACATCCAACTAACCAGATCCACAAAGCACTTAGTATAGTGCCTGCCGAACGATAAGCATTATTACTTTCCCAGTTTGGGCCGAAGCGATGTTACACCTTACACTTTCCCACAGAAGTCTAAGAATATAATATATATGTACCTAGATAGCAACAAAATCCATTTCCAGAAAATGGTCCAATAAACTCGCATACACCTGTTGTTGTTCTTGTATATACCATCAGACACCAGAGCATAACATTGTGTCATAATAAGTTATGAAAGCACCTTAACATAATGACGCTATTAGCTTCTCAAGGACTAAGAACTATATAATATGTAGGTAGATGAGAGAAGTCCTTTAGGGTTGATGGGTTGAATCTAGCTTATTGCATTATTGTTAGATTGTTGCCATATAGACTGGTTGGTTAGCCACTTAAGGCTGATGAGCGTATTATATTAGCCAGTACAGTATACACTGATGTGCGGCGGCGGTGGCGGCAGGTTAGCTATAGTATACCAGGTACGAACAAACTAAAATGATTAATGCTAATTGATAAGATGATGGTAATGCGCTATGGGTTGTATGTCATCACAAAAGCATATACGACAGGCTTTTTTGATCAATTATGGCTATAGGAACTGAAATGATGTTTATTAAATTATACACATTTTGAGAAATAGGAATACGAAGATGAAGATGTTATTTTAGCTTAAAATAGGTTGGTATAAGGTAAATTGGGAAAGGCGTCGTCCTAGATATTATTAGGTTGTGTTTTCTATCAACTTAATGTATATACTTTTGAACTTCTGCTGATGGGTTACTGGCCTTTTATGGCTGACCAAAAAAACGAAACAATTTATTATAAGTGTCAAGTTTCACACTTGGCGAAATAATATAAGCTGGGTTGATAATTTGCAATTAATAAAGGCTTAATAAGAATTAACAATTTCGATCTTGTTGTTCAATTTTTAATATTGAAAATGTTTATAGGATCGTTTGGCGTAAACATGGTGGTCTTAAAAAAACTTAAAAAAAAAAATGGCCATAATAATACGCTCAAAAAATTTATCAAAATTGTTGGTCCCATTTTCTATAAACAATTGAAATTTTTCTAAACGGTTTTTTAACATTCCTTATAGATTATAAGATTCCTTTATTTTCAAAAATAACATTAATTTTTGCTAAAATAATTAAAAAAAATACGAAAAATTCGTTTCATACCAAATTTCGAAATTATATACATACATATAAAAAACTAACATGATTTTTCAAAACTAAAACAAAAATTTAAATTTAAGTATTGAATATTTTTAATAAATGTTAAATGAATTGCTTTTGCTGCGAAAAAAATTTGATTACAATAAGATGAACCGTTTCTGAGAAAATCGAAAGTAAAAAAATGTATTTTATGACAGTTAAAGGAACCTCACACATTTTGGAATTGTTTATTTTTTTTTTCATTTAAAGATAGCCAATGTCTTTGTAAGTTTAGTGAATTTTTCAATAAAAAATTCGGAATCTTTTTTAAGAAAAATCTGATTTTCCAAAAAAAAATGTATCGCAGGGACCGTTATTTTCTATCTTCAAAAAAACGTGTGTGGATACGGCCCAACAAACACTATACACAAGAAAATCAACCTAGCCGTTTAGACTGTAGGTCAGAAAACACGCAGACAGACAGAATTTCGAGTCCAACTTTTTTCGAGTTATGATAGGGGCATAACAATAAACAATATTAAGTTTCTTCAAAACCTCGAGTTGGAATTTTTTCAAAACATAAGCAAATACAATTTTTTTTCACTTATTTGTCACAATTTATTTTTTGATCAAATTTTATTCTGGTTGACTGAAAAATTTTTTTTAACGAATTCGTATGCCAATTTTTTATTTTGGCAAATTTTATAAATTTTTGACCAAAATTGTTTTGGTATTTTTTTGAAAAAAAAAAATGATTTTGGGGAAAAATTTTTTGTAGACGAACATTTTTATCAAAAATTAGTTTTCGTATTTTTTAATTAAAATACATTTTTGTCTGAAAATTCGTTAGGCTGCGGGTTTTAGTCAAAAAAAAAAATATAATGGCGGCTCTCTAGCGACGTAACATAATTGTACCCTTAATTTTGGCGGCACAGTGAATTGTTTTTAAAAGAATAAAACCACTTTATATTTTTAACAATTTAAGTTTTCAATAATGATTTAAAAGTTTATTGAGATACAAGTAGAAAATATTAGTCAGCCATCTTGCCACAGCCACGATCGAGAAACAAAAGAATAAAAATTACAGATGCCCGCAGTAAGAAAAATGGCCGAACTCGGTACGAGCGTGAGCGCTGTTGGCGGCGAGCTCAGAAAACAGTTGATGGGTGTGTTCACACATAGTGTTCACTATTGTGCAAGCACACGCAACAATAATAATCTAAGCATAAACAGTAACTGTGACTTATGAAATATTGCCACTTCTAGATTCAAAGAGATTGGCCGATTTTTTTTTTGCTGAGATACCTACATTTAATATTTTAATGGAATGAATGAGCAACAGTACATGTATGTATGTATATTGTATTGAAGATAAAGAGTCTTTTACCTTATCAACACTCCCATATTAACTTATACACCCTACCTAATCAGTTGATTTCCCGTTTGAGAATTAATTGTTTCAATATTCACAAATTAGAATAATAGCTCTGTATCTATATATAAAAGGATATCCCGCTCGAATATACTAGATACTAATATAGTGACCTATGTTCATCTTGATTATTATAATAGATAGCTACAAATAGTTATATGTACTACATACCTAACATCCTTTTAATCGACGGAAATTAAAGCAATAAATTAAATCACCTCGCAACAATTTCGATTAAGTAATAAATTTAGTTTAGATAGAATTTATAATTAATAGTATTGTTTTGTTGTGGATATTTATTAACTGGAGCATAATAATAGTCAGAGAGTTATTTAATTTTAATTCAATTGCACTGGAATGCTTGAGTTTTATTTAACCATATCATCCAGCAATAAATCTTTTATTTGTAAATTGTTATTTCATTTAAATATTCCAATAATTTTAAATGATTCAGTTATTTTTTTTTTTTTTTTTTTGGATCAAACAATTTATTTTGCAGCCTACATATAAGATGGGTGGGTATATTATTCATTTTAATTGCTGTTTTTTTTTTTCTTCAAAGTTTTTTTTTTGAGTTCATTTACTTTAATTAAAACCATAAATTAAAGTTTATTTTTTTTTTCTGTTTCGAGTCGAGATTCTACCTTATGATATATGCAAATATAGACACGATAAAAAAGAACTCTTCCAGCTATTAAAACCTTTTAATCAACTAGAAGTAATTAAGCACTTTTAATGTTCTTTTTTTTTTGGAAACTAAAGCAACAAGGACACTACACAGTTGAGATCATTTTTTTTGCTGGCAACATTTAATGAGCCGGTTGAAGTTAATCCTTTTAAATTCTTCCCTGAGGGGTAAAGGTCGAATAGTGAGGTTTATTTGCGTGCGAATAAATATTATTAAAAAAGATTATTTTTATTATAAATGTTTCTACAAAATATTTTTTTTTTTTTGTTTTAGTTTAAGTGTTGCAATTTTTGGGAAAATTAAACAACAATGAGAAATGAAAATCAAGATAAAAATAAATCATTTTAAAGAAATAAAAAAAAACGCTTTAGGAGAGTTTTAATTTTATTAATTTATTAACATTTTGTTCCTACAGTCACTTCGCTGTTTTACTATCTTTTTTGCTAGATGTTAAGTTATGAGTAGGTAATTTTGATAACATCTACGATTTATGAACGGAATAAAAAATTACACTTTTTAATTTTTTTTTTTTTTCACTAAAACCAGAATAAACTGTACGGAATTTTTTGGATGGTTGAAAATGAATTCCAAGTTAAAAATTCATTATTCAGATTAAAAAATTGGTAAATAGCGATGGGACTTTTCAAAAGAATTTTTCAAAGGTTTCTAGCTCATTCAAAATTTCCAGTTGCTCCTTTAAATCATGATTTTATTGAATTACATTTTTTTGTTTACTATAAATAGTTGGTTGGTAAGTTGGTAATTTTTGTTTGCTTGGAATATTTGGAAGAATAAGGCCGATTTTAAACAAGTTAAGTATTTTCGAGAAATTATGAAAAAATTGCTTTGCTGCATATTGTGAAATTGTGTATTTTTTTCCAAATAGCCAAACGTAAAAAAAACATATATATATTTGTCGCCCTCTATCTCTTTGGGCTTGAACTAGGGACAGTCTCAACTAATACAAAAAAATTTACAAAATTTGGAAGCCAATTTACAAAATTTGATAAGGAATGGAACTACATAAATCGGTTTGAAAATAAAAAATTAAGCATTGGAGAAAACCCTGTTATAGTAATTATTTTAATTTTTGGAGCTGTAAATACCCCGTAATTTATCTAAATTGACTGTACTATTACTTGAACTATTTAATTTAGAGCCGATTTTTAATAAATCTCAGACAGATTATTCTTCTTCTTACTTTTTCTTCCGTCTTACTTTAATTTTCTACTTTTCATTACTCTAATAGCTTAGCTAATGATTTTTGATTGACTCCCATAGCTATATAATGAACTAGCTCCCATCGGTCTTATTTCATAATAAACTAAGTTAGTTCATAAAGAGTTAAGGGCCATTACTGCGAGTTAATTCATTTTATGTTGGGAGTTAGTTCCAAAAATAATGGGTCTTTGTTCATAGGGAACCAAATCCAAAATTTATTGGAAGTTAGTTCATTGGAAATTAGTTCGATTGGTACGGGGCAGTAAATGGGCTTTTTAAAAAGAATTAATAATAAACACCTCAAATAAAATTTACTGTTCACTATTAGCAAATGAAAATTTTTAAATGCCATATTTTCAGGATTTCTACTAAATAAAAAAATATGTCCTTATTTTTGGGATTTTTCAAGAGAAACATCCCAAAACGAGGGGAAATTTTCACTAAATGATTTTTTCGATTTTGTCAAAAAAAAAATGAGCATTGCTTCAAATAAAAAAAAATTTAACCTTGCCCTTAAGCTCCAACCGTTTTTTTTTTTATAGAAAAGGGCTTTCTGAATCAAAATCTCTTTATGCTACATAGGTACCTATACCGAAAACCTTTCTATTAAAAATCATCCCTTTCTCGAAACCTAGTACTTCCTTTTTCTGCATTCATTTATATCTTTCCCTCCCCCAAAAAGTTGGTTACCAAAGCAAATCTCAGCTTCAAGTGATATATGACCTTTTTTTCAAAGATGAATCTCATTTTCAAAACCAACATTTTAGCATTTACTCTTTCGTATGTAGCTGTAGCTACTTCCCTATAAAGCCAAATAAAGCTACAAAGAAAATTGAAAAAAAAGGGTTGAAGTTGAAAATGTATACCTTACCTCTATACCTATAGTCATTGTTCCTTAAGCATTTTGAAATCTAAGAATCAAGTATGCAATTGAAAATTGCGGGCGCAAAGTAAATGAGAGAAGACGTGCCGATTTGCAAAAAGCAAATTACTGAATGGGCTAAGAGGCAATTCATTTGCACGCTAAAAAGGTTATAATCGCTTCATTTAGAGTTGTAGATTTTAGAATTCAGAATGCGGTAAATGTTGTTTAAGCGTTTCATTCGGTTTCCTTTTCTAACGACCGCAAATATTTTTTTTTCCTGTTTTAACATTATTCATGTTTTGTTTGTTTGTTGTTTTTCTCTTTTTATTTTTTGTTTTTGTATGCTAATTAAAGGTTTTTGAAATTTGTTGCTTTATGAAGTAGGTATCTAACTTTCCACTTAGAAAATGTTTTGTTCTTAGTTCTTAGCTCCTAATATAGGCTGAGTGGGCTACGAGCAAAAAAGAATAAGGGGAGGAAAAGTTATGTATTTTAAAAAGGTTTTTTTTTTAAATGTATATACCAACATAGTTATTGAAATAATATCCAATTTATTATTACAGCACTAACATTTGTATCTATCACACATTTATTAATTTAATTACAAAAAAATATTCAATGAACCTACATTGTCTTCATGCCCTTTTAATAATTACGTTCGAAACAATAATTATTTGAAATTCTTCAAATTCTTCTACTATTCCAAAAATGTTGTAGCTATATCTGTTTAAATGTCTTTATGTTCAATCGAATTTAGCTGTAACCACAATATATATTTTTAAGCGAGTTGCAAACGCACTTAGTGGTATTTCAAATATCTTAAAATAACCAAAACTATGTGCGAATGTTTTTCATTCAACTTTTAACTTACACCATAAAATTGTGGTGAGATTTTGAATATTTATGTATTCCATTGCTTCTTTGGGAGTGTAGAAAAGTTACGGTTCCAGTTGAAATCATACAACAATTGTCTGTTTAAAAAATGAAGAAAAAGTTTTCCTTTCTTTTCTGTGGTGTTACATCCTGTAACTTTCCTATATTAACTTCAACTAATATAGGTATGTCTGTTTCTTCAGTGCTATAGAACTTTTGAATGGAGCAAAACAAATATGAGCGCCAAGACTGGCTCGGACGTAATCTGGAGGTCCAATTTCCGCTCACTTCTTCCAACATTTGTGGCCGCATATCAGCAATAGCCCGTTGAATGTTGTCCTCTAAGAGTTCGATTGTTTCGGGTTTATTGGCATTCACTAGAAAATAGTCTAGCGGCGTTAAATCGCAAGATATTTGAGGCCAATTCATAGGTCCGAGACGAGAAACTGTGCGGTTACGAAACATTTCGTTCAATAAATCAATTGTGGCACGAGCTGTGTGACATATTGCACCGTCTTGTTGAAGCCATAGCTCCTGCACCAAACTAAACACATAAATCACTTATCAGCTGTTAAAATGGCTGCCAGTTAAAAAAATAGTAAAATATTATCTCAAACGAAATATCATTCAAATCATTGGAGACCAAGAGCTTGTACACTTAGTTACGAAGGTAAGTATACACTAGACCTAATAGAAAGCAGATTTATAGTAAGACCGAGTTTAGAAAAACGGTCTCTCTTTTACCAAAAACATACTTGAAACTCTGAAGATTGTTTTCCCAAAATACAAACAGTTTTTCAGAATTCGGTCTTACCATAAATCTGCTTTCTATTAGATAGTGTAGATTAATTATTTTTTTAAATTCTAATCAAGATCGTGAAGATCGCTTTTGACACTCCTGACTACCGTAGTATGAAAATAATAAAAAAAATATCAAATGCTTATTTTCAAAAAATGTTGTTTAGCAGTCCTTTGGCACCCACCAGGCTGTGGCATTAGATGATACCAAAAATTTTAGATTGTATTAGAAAATAAAAAACTGAATACTAAATTTTATTTTGATTGAAAGAGCCGATATGGACCTTAACATCCTTTTACGCCCGATAAGTTACCAATATTTCAATATTCCAGAAATAGAGCCATTTCTTCGAAACCAAGAAAATTTTTACTCATTTAAACTCTGTAAATTTTTATCAATGTCAAAACCCTTTTAAAATATTTGCACACGATAAACTTTCAAAGTAAAATAATAATTAAATATAAATTTTCATTTAAATCATTTCAGTCGTTTCCTTAAAAGAAACCATTTTAGTGAAACAGAGAAATTAAAAAAGTGGGCGGATTTTACCTGGAAATTTTTCTCATTTAAGACAACGAACTCTGAAAATTTCTTCATCAAATTTCTCGTTCATAACAACAAAATTTTAAAAATCATAACAGCTATTTTTAAGAAACCAAATGCTAAGTATATTCGTAAAAATAGAATTACATATAAATACAAGAATAGCATTTTTAAAATAATTAAATTAAAAGTAATAAAATTATACTTTTCAGTATTTGCTTTTCATTATTTGCATTTCATTATTTGCATTCTAATTCTTATTTAAAATCTCGGTTCCTCTAAGTCCAATTTTATTGCTGTTTTCCATTTGATTAGAAAAGTCGATAACGACAACGCCTTATCGATTTTACCTTTCCACAAAAATATCTCATTTAAGGTATATGATTGAATTTCTTCTTTCTTTTCTGTCGCCATAATTTTTTTAAATTTCCATACAACATTTCAGTTGGATGATGTTGCGAAGAGGCCATTATATATTTAAATCAATTAGGATATCACCAAAAGTTATTATGTACATCACATCAGCTACCTTTTTTTTTTTTGCAAAAAATGTATTTTACAATGGAAACCCACATATATGTGGGTTTATAAGTCCCAACTCCATTTTGGCTTCCATTCGCAGGTGAACTTAACACCCACGAGTAATCAATATTCGATAGCATCATGCCAGCCATCCAGGCACAGGGCAGGATATGAGAGTGCGAATGAGCCAGTGTGAAGGTAAATTGAAGTGAAGTGAATGCCTCACCTGTTGTGGAACATCACCACAGTAATGGATGATTATTATTTCATTATCCACAGAGCCACTATGATGCCTCTGTCGATAAAGAATGCTACTTTGGAATTGCTCTGGTTGATGTGTCAGATATCGTTAGGGTGATTATATTATTTGTACCATCGGGTGAAGGATATACATAATATACCTACGAGTGTGATGCTTGTCCTAGCAGAAATTAATATTCAATGAGCTTGTATCCAAGAGCATACTACAAACCTACTTTAGTACCTATACATTATACAATACTTTAGGGCATTAACAGATATAAAACAGACAACAAAAAAATAGCAATGCAAAAATTAAAATGTTGTAATGTAATGAATTTTTTTTGAGCAAATATAATTCAAATGAAAAGAATCATGAGAGTATTTTTTTTTTATTTTATAAATCACATTATAAATAAATCAAGATAGCAAAGTAATTAATGGATTATTAAATATTAAAAATAACGTGAATATGCAATACCAAATGTTTTATTAATTTTATCAATATGCTGTTCAAATAATAAAAATGTCCTTAGGGCTAGGTACACTTAAATGTCTTTTTTTGCTATGTCAGTAATTCCGATAATCGATTGACATGGGCTGGCTTTTAGTTTATTCCAATATCATCAACTGAGAAAAAAAATTAAATTAGGTTTATGAATTTGCAGAATTTTATTAAATTTCATATTAAATGAAGATAGTGGTAAACTCTTTTTAATAAACTCCAATTTAACAATGCAAAAATGAGGCTATGAGTGCAATAGTGGCGTAATCCATAAAATTCACTTTAGAGTTAGGAGAGATTTAAGAAACAGGTTTACTTTAAACATTTTTTGTATTTTCCCTTTGACATTTTTAAATAATATAAGAACGTTGAAGAGTTTGAAAAAAGACATATTTTTTAGGGTAAGCTTTTTTTTTAAATTCAACTTCATTTTGGAAAAAAAATTATTGCATTCATGGTTTTCTGTAAAAATAAAGAAAAAAGAAAGGTTACACCAAATTTATTCTATTATTTTTTATTTCTCTCAATAGTTCATACAACATACAATTTTCACTTATTTTTAATGATTTTACTGCTCGTCTGATAAAACGTCAAATATTTCCATTGGAAAACTTGTTGAGGTTTTTGAATTATTGTAAAAAAAGTGATTGGTGGTATAAATTGAAACAGTTAAATTAAGTCTCTCTTTTTTTATCATTTATTTTAGGTTATTCAAGCTGGTTGAGTTTTTAGTATTAACAGATTGTCTCTTTTTCACATGCACCTCTTCAAGTATAACATTAATTTCATTCGAATATTTATAAAAAATTAAAAATGTTTTACTTTTTTCGAAATGTAACCTCTGAATTAAAAAAACAAAATTTGTGGAAAAAAAATCACATGAAATCATTTTCACAATTTCTTAGTTTCTCTTTCTGGGCGAGGAAATGACGTTAACCCAATCATCTGGGACGAAGATATCCTTATAAAATTTTGTATTCTTTTCTATTACACCAAAATCTTGGTCACATGGGAGATAGGAATGGCCACTAAATTAAAATTTATGGTCCATTTCTTCAACCACAAAATCGTGATGGGATACCAAAAATTGGCACAACAGTAAAAGTTTTAAATTTCTATTTTTGCCCCCAGATTAGACAGAATACATATTAATTTTTGTAGACCATCCTATGTACGTTCTTTAAATAATGCATAAGACAAGATCCAATTTCTTGAGGTCCCCTTGACGCTGTAGACTCATCCCAAAAATAAATGCGAGCTTTTTCACTGCCCATATTAGCAAAATTCAAAAGTGGTTTACGCCACTATTGCACTGATAGCCTCATAATAATATTTGCATTTTTCTGTTAGTATGTAGGCAGGTATGTAAGTTGTCAATCATGGAGTTTTCGAAGAACTGCAAGATTTAAAAAATTGCACATTTCACCCAAAATTATAATTAATGTGAAACTCAAGTGAATTTAACATACAACTTTTGAGAATTAAGGTAATTAAATTATAGGTATATATTTTTGCACTATCTACCCACTTAAAATTTTGTAAATAGTAACAAGTAAATTTTACAAGAAAATACACAAAAAATTGATATAAAAGTTCACGTGAAAATTATTACCTAACGTAATAACACGTAAAAAAAATTGATGTGAAGTTCACCTGAAAATTATTATATTATAAATATTTTTTAACTCACTTGAATTTTTTTTATCGATAGTTGCAAATAAAATGCTTTGTTTTTTGTTTTTACTTAATTTGAAAAATTTGAACTTTTCGCTTAAATTTTTTAAGTAAATTTACAAAAATTTTATAATATTTATAAATTTCATGTGAATTTTATAAACCTTATTTAATTTTTAAAAAGTTTTGAGAAAATTTAAAATTTCAGTTAAATTTTCAAAAAAAAAAATAATTATAATGTTAATTTAATTTAATCACGTACCTAACTAATTTTCCAACAAAAATGAAATTTTCTAAAATTTCAAATGTCTAAATCTTAAAAAAATACAAAATATTATAAATTTCACGTGAAATTAAAACTTAAGTCGTTTTAAAGGGTTATCCTTTTGTGTCATACGTTTGTGATATAACTTTCAGAGGTCCTTGTTCAATTATGCTAATCACAGAAAGTGCAACGCAAGCTGCGGATTATCTGAAATATTTTTTAATTTGCATACACGCATTCTAGTTTTAAGGATTTACGCTTTAAACAAACTGACTCTTAATGTTTTTGAGACACATGTTTTGCTTTTCTATTATAAAACATAAATTGAACGTCAAATCGAAAAAAATCTACATCACATTATCAATACACACGCTGACTGCCAGATGCATGCCGCGACTCCACGAGTCAATACTCAAGTGAAGTGCCTGCCTGCTCCTTCTTTGAACCTTTTAGCACGAAGTCTCGGATACGCTGCTTAGCTGATAAAATATTAACATTTATGGATTGAACTCTGTTTCAGTTTAACTTTGCTCTGAAAATCCAACTAATCCCTTCCTGATGGACATTTTCATTTCCAAAAAAGTGTAGGTAAATAAAAAATATGAAAATCAAATGCAAATAAATGGTTTACATGCTTCTTAAACATCTTTACTTTTATTTCAATTTGCTTTGTTGACATATTTGACGTGTGCCCTGCCCTCGGACACGAATTATTATTTCGCTGACTCACGCCGCCCGCCGTTTTTTTTTTTCAATTTATTTTCCTAATACACACTCGCAGCAGCTGTTAGTGTCAGACACATTATCAAAAAAGGTGCGCGCTCTAGCTCGAGGACATGTACGAACACATAATCCAAATAAAAGAATCCTTCTGCGAACTGCGATCAGATAAAAATATACCCTTACATTTTTTTTTGTAAGGTATTTAATGTGGAACCACCAAATAAAAGATACAAAAACAACAATAATTGCTGTCCATTTCGTGAATCATGATGATTGTCAGTTGGGTCTGGTATTCATTAGAAAAAAAAAAAAAAAAAAAAAACATCTGCATTTGAATAGGTGATGGGTCTTAATCAAAATTGATTGTCGCTGTCAGAACATAACTTGACTTTAATTTAAGAGAGAAAAACAAAGGGAAATATATTTTAATTAAAATCATTCTCACATAACAAATACCTAATATTTTTTTTTTTAAATCCTTTTTATTTAGGTATGTGAAAAAAAAACAATTAAAACTCGGAAATACGTACAGTATTGTTTTGAAATACACTTTGAAAATAACAAAAACCACTTCGTCAATAAAAAAATAATCCTCCTGGATTTATTTGTTGTTGCTTTTTAATTTGACGATTAATTCAATTTAGAATTCATTTCCCAGCTAAAACAAAAAAAAAATATAAATGAGCATTGTTGGCTTACTACTTTGTTGGCTTATCTAACAAATAAATCACATCACAAAAATCTCCTTCAAAAACAAAGTAAAACAAATAATAATTTTATTTGCCTACATTTTACATACATTCTTGCCGGTCCTTGAAAACCTTTTGTGAAAAAAAAAAAAAAAATATTAAAAAAATTTCAAAGCAAAAATGTGTTCTCGTTTTCAGGAAATAAAAATGCTCAAATACAAAACACACACACACATATTGTTATTAGCTGTGCAACAATGACAACAACAACAACAACAAAAAGTAAAATAAATGTTCAAAATGTTTGCTCATAAATAAAAGAAAAAATATATTAATACAACACAACAAGGGTTCGGATTTTACAGCCAATTCAAACAAATAAAGCAACATATTAACTCATGTTTACGAGTTGAGAGTCCTTGCGTTCTCGAGTGCAGGAATTAAAATTTATTCATGTCAAATAACATAAGGGGGAGTTAAAGCAAAAGTGGTTGGCTGGTTGGTTTGTAGATATATGTTGAATGTTGCTAATTCAAATGCAATTTTTTTTTTTTGGCAACTTTTTGCATGCAGAAAAATAAATGCACGCGATATTAATGTGATTTATGCGATTTATATAGTAAAACATTTTTAATTGAGCTGATTCAAGCTGAATGAAACGAATGAAAAAAAAATATTTATTTAACTGGGTTTAAGGATATTATATTTTTTAACTGCATCTACTTTATGACAATAAATTTTCAAGAGGTGGGTTTGTTTAATTTTGATGTTAGCTGATTTGTCATGCTAGTGAAGAGTGAATACCAAATTAATTCTTGATGATATATGTTGACTCAGCATGGAATGTGGATATAAAAATGAAATTCAATTTCGGTACAATTTATTTTTTATGATTATAGTAAGGTTTCGATAAATTTTCATGGGCAGTCATTTTTTTGGTTTACTTGTAGGTAGTGGTTATAGCACCTTAGGTACCAATTTGTATAACGATTTTTGACCACAAATCAAAATTGAGTGTCTCAATTCAATTATTTTTTCATCAATCACACTTGAATAGCAACAGATATTTCGAAATCTAGAAGTCAAGAGATCAAAGTCAGCCAACTAGCGATGAAAATGCAAATTGTTCATAATCTGTTTAAAAAAAATTAATCGACTATAATTTTTTTCACACTTAATAAGATTAGATTAAAACGTTAACTAAAGCTAATAGGTGGGGCAGCTACTATAAAAAAAAATCGCCAACCTCCTAGGAACTGGGACAAGCGTTGGCGTTGATAGCGCAATGCGTAATGCATATGTCTATGAGAGCTATAGATTTAGGTTCGCAATGAGAGGGAAATAAGGAGGAAGGGTATTCCACATTCACGTAGTACGGCTAAAGAACGAATCCCTGTACTTGACAGCACGACCGAAATTGGGTTCAAGAGTAAACTGATGAGCATTCCTGGAAGCGCGAGTATTACGGTTGAATTGTTTAAGGGGAGGAATGCAACTGGCTATTTCGTTAGAGCACCTACCTTAAAAGTAACGATAAAAGAGTGAGAGACGGGAAACTTTACGCCGGTGCTCAAGTGACGTACATACATTTGAGGAACTAATATGAATTTACAATTTTCCTATTCCAAAAATCGTTATACCGATTTTTTCGAAAAATAATATAGTTTTTGTACCTTCATGAATGTAGGTATATGAACTTGCTTATATATTTTCAAAACAATTTTTGAATATTTACTAAAAAAAAAATCAAATTCAAATTCAATTTCAAAAAGACATATGATTTTCTTTCAAAACTTTGATCGCAAACCGTTTATAAAAAAATGGAGAAAGAAAATACTGATTCAATGGCAGGTATTACTATTTAAAAAAAAATGTTGAGCAAATAATTTAAGTTGTTTACAAGAACCCATTTTTGAAATAAATACGTTTTGTTATACTGGTACCGTTATTTTTAGAGCTAAAAAAATTCTATTTCACCTATATAGGGAATCATCAAAAAACTTAAAATTCCAAGTTTGAAAAAAAAACCGTTTCAATAGCTAAGATTGTATATCAAGGTCCTTTTTTACCATATTTTTAAGACACTTTCTGTCAGAAAATTCATGTAAAATTGAAAGTACAATCAGTTATTTTTACGAAACGGTTCTTTTGTGCAATTTTATGCTTAAAAGTTGCTAAATAAGTAAAAAACACAATATTTTATGAAAAAAACCAATGAAAGTGAAATAAAGACAAACAAAAAAGTTACCAAAATACTGGTTCTGTTCACTCCGAAACACTCACAAGTCATTTCGTTCATAAAATCAGAATCAACAATTTGAAATACTTATATATTTTCACATGTCTTAACCACAAACAATATAAATAAGGTAGGTTTAACGGTAATGACTACCACGGTTGCCAAGTAGTTAAGTAGTAGGTAACTAAGATTTTAATGTTCTTGATCTTAAAACGAAAATTAAATTTTATATCATTCCTACCATTCCATAAAAATTTTTATTTAAATTATATCATTTCTCATGTCCTTGTCCCCATGACCAATTCGATTGAATTACTGCAATTGGCAAACAACAACAATTATTGTTAAAACTTTAATGAACAAAATCAAAAGTTATATCACTCATAAAACTTATACATTTTCTATTCCCTTTCACTGACAAACTATAAATAATTTATTAAACTTAAACTGCGCACCCTATAATTTTGACACCGATTTAATAAACAAAACAAATTGAATTTCTTAATTGTGATGATGTTTTTTTTTCCTTCCCTCTAGCAATCTTGTAAGAAATATTTATTATTCGTTGTAAACAAATGATATTATATCCAACTGACACACACGCTCAATGCTCATGTCATAATCAAAACCTATGGATAAGTACTTAATTTCATTTGAGCCCATAAAACTCAATCAACGCCTTGTGCATGATTTGAAAGTATATATCCCATCCATCCCCCATATATAGCCCTAGCTTAAAACAATCACGCTCGGACCCAATGAGCTGTGCACTATTAAACCCGAAAAAGTATATGATTTTTTTTTTTTTTTGAAAAATTTAATGCATTCTCCATGGTAGCAATGGCAATAAAAATTCATTAAAACCAATCCAAAATGGTGCAGTGGTGGGTGGAGAACGAATCAGGAAGAAAAAAAAAACAATAATGTCGTAAAAATCAAATTACACCTCGAAGTGGTATTCAACGTCGTTATTGCAACAGAGTTGCTTTTTGCCTTCCATACATATGGCTTAGTTGTAATACCATTGTTGGCATCAGGCAGGAATCGGGAGTTCTCTTCAGGTAGTAGGTAGGTACTTCTGCCTGCTATTTTATAGGAACGTGCTTTTCCAAAGAACGACAAAACTAAAGACACTATATCGTACAGCAAATCGTTGCAATTAAAACGTGGCTACAACTTCATTAAGGCCAACGAAAAATTATAAATTTTCTTCTGTTCTTAAATTATGTATATCAACCTAGTCTATGTATTGCAACGTATATTTAATCAAGCTATACAGGCAAAGAAATTTATTGAGCCCGTCGTCGTCGTCGGGTAGCTCTTAACCTGAGAATGGTAATAACCCCTTGGCATCATCGTTTTGCGTTTTGCGTTCTCAGATGCATATATGCATGCACAAAACAGTATTCTGTTTGCAATTCCAGACTCATTACTAGAAGAGAAGTTCATCGTTTTTCGTTTGTACGTTGCTAGTTGAAATGTGGAATCTAATCAGCATTGCTCCAGGAGGACCAAAATGCCATAAATCGCGAAGCTATATACAGGGTGTTTTGTCAAAATATTTTTTACTCAAAACCATAAAAATTTGGCCTAAAGTATCAGTTTTAAATGCGTTAGTGAAATTTTTGAGGATTTTCTCTATAAGGGACTTAACCATTATATCGTCGCAGATATGTATCGTTTTCTTATTCAAGTTGCTATTTTTTTTTTCAACTCCTTCAATAAACTTGATTTCATTGTTGAAATTATTCGATTTCCGGAATTTTTAAATACTCGTCAGTCTATGTTAGTAAATATTTTAGAAATTAAAATTTTCGAGCTAGTAGATTAGATTTAATTATATGGCCTTAACAAGAGTGGAGTACCTAGTGTCATTTGGCCGCCATTTTGTTTTTAGAGGTAAATTTAATTTTTACATTTGTGAAGAATTATCTACAACCGACGATCGATGTGGAAAGACGCAATACGATTTATAAATTTAATAGTCCAGTTGTCTCAAGTACAGTTTTGGTGACTTAATCTAGAGTTAGTCAATAGATAATTTAGTAAAAATTATCCACAGTCAACTTTTCAAGTGGCGGATGAATGCGGAACAGTAAAAAATATCACAGTGAATCTAATAATAATATACCAGACATTATTTTCGAGTACAGTTTAATCTCATAATGAAAACACAGTTCTGGTGACACGATAAAGACCAACCTCAGATTTATTTCCCAAGACTAGACCAAGACGATGTTAGCTTCTAAACATCCGAGACTTACTGAGAGTCCCATTGGATTCATAAAAGTATCTTTTTCAATTTAAATAGAAAGCAGCCTTTGGGTTAAAATTTTACACATAAAATAAAATTCATACAAGACCAAGAAGAGAATAAAATTTTGCGATTTTCATCAGACGGAGACGATACTTACAAAAAGTCTGGCCACGCTTAAGATCTAGCGAAGCCTAAAACTGAGCTTATAGGTTATGCCCTTTTAGTGTACTACGGCCACCTTTAAACGAGTCATGCCATGTAAGTTTAGAAATAATGTTTCAAAATTCCAGAGCCGTTGCTGGATACAGAACAGTTTCAATTTTGTCCCTCAATGTTTTTTATGTTGCTGGAAAATTATAAGTCATTTGAAAATTTTTGTGTTTCTCAATTTCGAGAATTTACAGTAACATACAGATACATAAAATATAAATAGTAATAAATAAGCCCGTGGCATAGAGATTAGTGCGTAGTGCGTATTGCGTAGGACTGTCATGCAGGAGGCCCGGTTTCAATTCCCATCAGCCTCGTCCACCTAAAAAAAACACATGTTGTTTAATGTTTTTTCACGGGCCTGTGCTTTTTGCGAAGATTGACAAATTCTGCAAAAGTATCATTTGTCATGAACAGAGTCCCTCTCACCTATGTAGGTCGTAATTCGGCATAAAATTGTAGGTCCATTTGTGTACACACGCACACAGGAATGTTTGAGTCAGTTTTAGTCCCTGGTTCTTAATGGATAAATTTATTTGTTCAAACAAAACTTTTTTTTTAATCTACTCTTTCATTTTTGTTTGCTAAAATGTGCCTGCCTAAACTTTGCCTTATTATCTACCAATATAGTTAAGCTGAAACACCCTTTAAATTACACCCTCGCGTAATACGAACAATGTTCTGTGCGCGTTTCTTTTTATTTTTTTCTGGAAAATCAATTTCGTCTAGCTTCGTTGAGTGCGCGTTTGCTATAAAAGGGGGATTCAGAGTTTAGATAAAAAAAAATATTTTAAAGCATTATGTTTACTATGAATCTACCATCTACTCGTACACTGGGAGCTGAGCAAGCAAGCCATAAAATGAAACACAAAGTCCTGGAAGAGCAATATTGTGCGTCAATGATGACGGCAAAACAAATAATTCGCCCGATAAACTTCAATGGCACATCGTTCATTAAAATATTGGTAAATGGGCTTTGGGGAGAAAAAAAAAATATATAAAAACGAAGGGTGCCATAGGTTGATAGATACAACAACAACAACAAAAAAAAAACATAAGCCGACAATTTTTATTAATTGTTTCAGAGAACAGATGCTATCCACACGGCATCCACATGGGATAAGGTCATATTACCATAACACCATGTCCCAGTGGGAGACCATACGGCGAAGAAGAGATATCAGAAAGACATCTCTATACCTACCTACCTAATAACTGGCTGGAAAAGGTTCACAAAAAAAACAGCAATATTTGCTACAGGTTGCAAACAGGTTTACCGCACTTCAACATTTAATTCTATATCTCCAGACTTTGTGCCTGCACCAGGAGCACACAGCAAATGCTAAAACCTTTGAAGCGGGCGCGAGGACGCACCGCACCTTGATGGCTCTTAGGTATATTCGGTTCATTATCGACTCTCGGTGTGGCACAACGGCGCACGGCCGGCGCGCGGTGGCAGCGGCAGCGGCGACTTGCTCATCCAAGGGTGAAATCTGTGAAGTCTGAGCTGAACAGTGTAAATGTCCATAAATAGAAGGAATATTCAGCGAGGCAAGACAATTTTTAAATAATACAACAACAAAGAACATGCAAAAGATGAAAAAAAAAATATCAAGATATAGGTACACGATTGTACGATATGAGACATTTGGGATCATTTTGACACGTGGGACGACACGAAACGACGCGCGTTCTTTGGTGTTTGTTTGGCGTTTATTTTATGGAGATTTGATGGATACGCCTGGTTGTGTCAATTTTTTTTTTTTGTTATTATAAAGGGTCGTTTAAGAAAGGAACCCAAAAACCATGACTAACCGTTTAGAGTTCAATGGATTGTAATGATAATGTTAGATATTAAGCTGTCACAATGGAAAATGGAAAATGGACCATGTGATATAAAATATTATACCTAATTGAAATCAAGAAGATGCACCTAATGGACCGTGCAACGAACCTTGTAAAAGAGTAGGTATCCGTACCTCTATTAGAAGCTTAAAGAAATTTATAAGATTATTTTGGGCAATTTCGTAGATTTTTGACCATTCGAGCGTGGTTCATGATGGGCTAATAAGGAAATTGGTTCATTGCACGCAAATAGGATGAATGCATTTTTGTTATGGGTATGAAAATAATTTTGATTTTGAGTTTAATGATTATGGTATGTATTGGATATCTTTGGGCAAGTAGGTAGAAATATAAATAAAATTAATGATGTATTAACACTAATGTCCAGCACGGTACAGCTTCAATTATCTGAAACATTGAATTTAACTGCAGATTAGAAATTGTATTAAAGGACTTCAGATTAAGGAAAAAAAAATTGAAGTTGATTTTGATAATTTCTTAGATCTATTAAAGAATAAGAACATCTTTTCAGTGTGTTTTTTTTTATTGAGAATATTTCATAAGAATTTGAAAAATATTCTCAAAAACGTTGAGTTGGAAAACTATTCGAATCATTTTGAGAAATTGTTTGACTCACACGGAATATTATGTGGTAGTGTGTCTTTGGTGAACTATCATGTGAACATGGCAACTGTAAAATTACGTTGAATAATAATATTTTAATGTTTGAAAAATTAATAAAATAAAAAAGTGCGTATACGACCAAGTGTACCATATAGTATTGTACACTATTAAGCAAATTGTATTATAAAAAAAGATAATTTTAATTTGCTAACATTATGTTAGTTACATCAAAGTATCAGTACTAATATTTTATTATATTAATAATATTTTTTTTACTTTTATTTTTCTAAAAATAGAATAACATTTTTACTTACGAATAATGTAGTAGCTACTATAAAGATCATAGAAAACGCAAAAAAGTGGCTCCCGCGATGGTTGGATAAGATTTTTTGAAAATAGTATTTTTTTGAAAACTCAATACATATTTGAAATACAGATGAATATTTTTTTTATTTTTGGTTTAGACTTTATGCTATTAAAAGCTAAAGACTAGCGAACTCATTTTATTCCTAAAAATACCTTGAAAATTTCATATATAAGAAATGACTATTTGAAAAAATGGCTGCTCAAATAATGAATTTTATACTTTTTGATAATATTTAAAAATATTTAATATTTAATGACATTTTTGTATTTCTTTATTTTTTTTCTTTAGTATTCTATTTAGGAGCAACTTTGTGAGACAAAGTCGTGCATTTTTATTTTGTTATTTTTGGTAAAAACTGGAATTGGAATTACTTCTTACTTTTTTTTGATTTTTTTAAATATTGTGTTTTTTTGCTGTTGTTGAACAGAATATAATAATAACAAATATACTAACTCACCACTCTTTTTTCTATAATAATTCGCTAGACGGCTTAAACTAATTTAAACTTTCTTGAGAAAAAGATATTTGAAAATTTTCGTTGACACGTTTTTTTGTAGCATTTTTCACAACTTATTTTTTGACGAAAAAATCCACTTAGTTGTTGCCTAACAAAAGTTTTTTCTCAAAACTTGGTTTTGACAGATTTTTTTGTTTCAATTAATTTTTTTATTAGATAGAATTTTATTTTTTGTAGTAAAATACTTTTATGTTTGAAAATTAAAATTAATTATCACTAAAATTAAATTATCAGCTTAAGAAATATCTCGAAGATCGAAAGCTTCTTAATGACCGGCAATACGAATTTCGCAACAAAGGGTCCACTGGTGACTTGATGCTTAATCTCACCGAACAGTGAAACAAATATTTACATCGTTTTGGAGAAACTTGATATTTCTAAAGCATTTGATAAAATTTGGCATCCTGTTCTTGCGTGCTTTTGGTATCGATGAAACCCTTCTTCGTTGGATTAGTAACTTTCTTTCGAATCGCTCTATACAAGTAGTATTAGACGGATTCAAGTCTGAAACCCACAACATAAATGCTGGTGTGCCACAGGGTTCCGTTTTGTCTCCAACCCTCTTTCTCATTTTCATTAATGATCTCCTGCCTGCAACTACCAATTCATTAAATTGTTTCGCTGACGATAGCACCCGAAGCTTTTCATATTCGTTTCGAGATTCAAGTCCCTGCTCTTCGAACATGTAACTGAAGCGGCTAAATATGATAAGTACATTAAATTGTGACTTAGACAGCATTGTACAATGAGGATTAATCTTCTTTTGTGGAATGATCACATACTTAACGTCGCCAAAAATGCCGCAAGATGTTTAGGTTTCCTTCAGAGATGCAAGAAATTCCTTTCTCCTTCTGATCTGGCTATTATCTATAAGAGTTATATACGTCCAAAGCTTGAGTATAACTCCCATCTCTGGGCTGGTGCCCCAGCAACTTACTTAAGCCTCTTGGACAGTATGCAAAGGCGAGCCTTAAAAATTATCAGAAATATGAACATCATCGATACTTTTACGTCACTCGAACACCGAAGTAACGTTTCCTGTCTCTCACTCTTTTATCGCTACTTTTACGTTAAGTGTTCTAACGAAATAGCCAGTTGCATTCCTTCCCTTAAACGATTCAACGAATGCTCATAAGTTTATTCATGAACCTAACTTCGGTCGTACTGTCAAGTACAGGGATTCGTTCTTTAGCCGTACCACGCGAATGAGGATACCCTTCCACGATCTGTCTTTCCCTCTCATAGTGATAGACAGAAATTCAAGACTAATGTTCACCGAAATCTCCTTTTAAATCCCCTCCTACTTACCTAAAGCTCGCACTCGTCTCTGACAACAACAAAAAAATTCTGTAATCCGCACAATTTTTTTAACAAAAAAAATATTTTTATGTGTCTGCCGCCTGATGACTTGAAATGCCCAGATGATATATGAGGCCGCCAGTGCAATAGTGGCGTAACCCACTTTTTTTCAAAAATGAGTTTTTCATGAAAATGGGTCCCTTAATATATCTATTTTAATACAAAAATAGTTTTATGCAGCTATCTACACTCAAAACCAGATGGCGCCCAAAAAGGTGTTATTGCATTTTCTAATTTGATCACAGTTTGAGTGCAATAGTGGCGTAACCTTCATACTTCTCTCTTAGAAACTGTTTAGATTGTTACAGCTCATTCTACGCTCGCCATGAAATCAGGTTTGTGAATGAAAGAGGTGTATTGCTCAATGTAATGCAAAACAATAAGCAAAAAAAACTGACTAACGGGGCTTAATAATGATTTTTTTTGTTGTTGTTCACATCGGTGAGCTGTTATTTTTATTCTTGTCTTTCTTGATACGGATGTCACACGGTGCAAGATCAAGCTTATAAAACAAATTTAACTCTTAACTAAAAAATTTTAAAATATAAATTAAACAAAGGTAATTTTGTATGCTTTATAAGTAATGAAAGTGTAATACATATTTTAATATGCGCTTGGTTTTAGCAATGGAGGAATCAAATGATGGAAACGACTTTGAAGGATCTGATTCGGATTTCACACCATCAGATGTTTCCAGTTATTCTTTGAATTTTGAAGCTGTTGTTAGCGATGAAGACGATGAAGATCAAACAACAGCCCCAGAAAGTGTTCCGTCAACTTCAAATACTGTGGAAGAGACATCAACATCAAAAAATGTATTTAAACCAAAGAAGCGTTTAAGAAACATTGGCAAGTGGAAGCGAAACGTTCGAAAGCTTAAACGTGCAAAAGGAGAGGAGTATATTAATATAGCGAGAACACCAATAGCAGCAAAATCAGCAAGGCCTGGATCATGCCCCTGTTCTAAAAAATGCCACGTATTTATAGACGAAAACATTCAGTTGAATATTTTTACGAAATTTTATAGTTTAGCCAGTTTTGATTTGCAAAATTCGTTTTTGTTCTCATTGCTCAGAATTAGTGATGTGTATAAAAAATATACAACCAATGAACAATCTCGACGACAGAAAACTTATATTTACTATCTTCTTGATGCTGAAGGTAGAGAAGTCCAAGTATGTAAAAAATTTTTCCTTAGAACGTTACAAGTGTCGGAAGGACGTGTTGCGAGAATAGCTAATAAAAAAGAAAAGACCACAATTCCTCCAGTCGACAGAAGAGGTCGACAGCCTTCAGTAAATAAAACACCTGAAGACAAATTGTTAGAGGTTAGGCAGTTTATAGAACGTTTTCCTACATATGAATCTCATTACACTAGACATAAAAGTGAAAACAGACGTTATTTAGCTCCTGATTTCAGCTTAGGAAAAATGTTTTCTCTTTACAAAGAGACTATTGAAAACCCAGTTTCTCTTTTCGTATTTCGTAGAGTCTTCAATGAAGATTTTAACCTTCACTTTCATGTACCTGTTACTGACTCTTGCAAAAAGTGCGATATTTTTCAAAATAAAATTAAATATGCTGACGATGAACAGAAAATTTTATTAAAGCAAGAGCAAGAGATCCATTTTCAGAAAGCTGAAAGCGCTAGGCAGGGGCTGAGGCAAGATTCGGAAACGGCTAAAGAATGTACAGATACTTTGGTAATAACTTTTGATCTTATGAAGACTCTTCCAACTCCATCTTTAACAACAGGGGTTGTATATTACAAAAGACAACTTTGGACCTTTTGCTTCGGTATACATAATATGCGTGATGAAAAAGTTCACATGTATGTTTGGGATGAGTCTATAGCGTCAAGGGGGCCTCAAGAAATTGGATCTTGCCTTATGCATTATTTTAAGAACGTAGCTCAATGTAAAAAAGTTATTATGTATTCTGACCAATGTGGAGGCCAAAACAGAAATATAAAACTTTCCCTGTTGTGCCAGTATATGGTATCTCATCCCGATTTTATGGTTGAAGAAATCGACCATAAATTTTTAGTCAGTGGGCATTCCTATTTGCCATGTGACCAAGATTTTGGTTTAATAGAGAAAAATAAAAAATTTTATAAGGATATCTTTGTCCCAAATGATTGGGTAAGTGTCATTTCCTCGGCCAGGAAGAGAAACCCATTCCAAATTGTGAAAATGACTTCATCGGATTTTTTTCCACAAAATCTCTGGAAGAAAATATAACAAACAGAAAAATATCCATTTCCAATTCCAAGGTTGAATGGCTAAAAATTAAATGGTTACACTTCGAAAAAAATAAAACATTTTCAATTTTTTATAAGTATTCGAATAAAATTGACGTTTTACTCGAAGAAGTGAATGTAAGAAAGAGACAATCCGTGGATATTAAGAAACTCAACCAGCTTGAGGTGCCTAAAATAAATGATAAAAAAAAGAAAGACCTAATAGAATTGCTTCAATTTATACCACCAATCCATCACTTTTTTTACAATGATTTACAAACGTCAACAGGTGTTCCAATTGAAATATTTGACGTTTTATTAGACGAGGGGCAAAATGATTAAAAATAAGTAAAAATATATGTATAATTTTTTAATGTAAAAATATGAATTATGAAAGAAATAAAAAAAAATAATAAAATAAATTTGACGTAACCTTTCTTTTTTCTTTATTTTTAATGAAAACCATGAATGCAATAGTGGCGTAACCCACTTTTTTTTCCAAAATAACGGTAAATTAAAAAAAAAAACGCTTGTCCTACAAAGTATGTCCTTTGTCAACGTCTTCTACGTTTTTAGATTATTCAAATATGTCAAAGGGAAAATACAAAAAATGTTTAAAGAAACCCTATTTCTTAAATCTCTCATAACTCGAAAGTGAATTTTATGGGTTACGCCACTATTGCTCTCACGGCCTCATATAAGGAACCAAGTTTCGTTATGAATTCAGTGTATCTAAAAACTGAGTTAGTTAAAAATTTTAAATCAAGAAACATTAATGGACCTTCTATTTTTTAAATATCAAATTTTGAAAAAAAAAATTCGATTTTTTTTTTTTTTGTTGAAAAATTCAACAGTTTCCGAATGGTATCAAAAAAAAAACTGTCGAAAAAATTATCTATGTATATCTACCTTTTTTCTTATAGGATAAGAAAAGCGAGAGCCTATTTCTTCGTGCTCGTTATCGTATTAATGTCAAATTAAATCAAAATTTGTATAACTTTTTATTTGTTATATACTACTAAAGTATACACATGGCAAATAAAAGAAATTTTAAAAACACTCAATTTTAACTTCCATTCTTTTAGACATTAGACTGTTAAGACATACATTCTGTTATCAGAAAACTCATCTGTAAATCCGACGGTTGGTTTTCAGGAGAACTGAAGCAACAAGAATCCAACTTTCCCCTATTATCTTAACATTGCTTATTTCGATATTCGCTTTCGCCTTCAGATTCAAATAATTGTTAAATGAGATGAGAGAGTAAGAATTCTGTTTCTGTTGTTTTGTTTTCTCTCTTCGCTCCATTTATATTGAGATATTTTCGCCTGGGAAATTTCTATCCTCGCTCCAATGTGTCTAGCTAAGTTAAAAACGTTAAAAAAGAATGTACAACACTATGGTACCTGCCTTTAGTTGAAAATTTCAATTTAAACTTCAGTACTGATATTTCTGTTTCCAACTTAAGACACAAATGATTCCACGTTTATTAGCTAGGAATTTCGTAAAACTTATACTTACCCGTTCCCATTTCCTTCAATTAATTCAATTAATTTTTGTTTTACAACTTTTTAAGCAGGCGCTGGCATTGCAACTATACAAGTACCTTCAATGTTAAAGAACTTCACTGATTCTATTCGAGTTAATTTAAAAAAAAAATTGTATCTCTTGAAATCTCTTGAGAATGTGCATCTTTGCAAATGAAACATCCTTATATGCGGGTGTAACAAATATCAATCAGTGTCAGTCTTTTTGTTTGAAAGCAAACGAAAGTGGATGAAAAGTGTTTTTCAATTAGACGAATGAAATTCATTCTCGAAAATTTATTTTTAGAATTTTCAGTAAATAAAGTAAATCAAGGCAAATCCCAACAACCACTCGACGATACATATATTTGGTATTATGAAGGCGCGACGCAAAGCGACGCCCTGAATAGACGTATGCCACTGATGCCACCACAATCACCAAAAAGCAAGACCTAAAAACGCATTTTTAATGAGTCAATAGCTTTGGTTTGGTTTGGTGGTGAATAGAAGAAATTCCTTGTTTTAAATTTTTGATGGGAAATTGGAAGTTAATGGCACGCGCTGATTTATTTATTGGAGTGGGATGTAGGTATAATCAGTGGGAAATAATTAGACAGATCTTTACACCCAAAAGGTCAACACTTTTGGGGTCTTGAACTTTGAAAAGGCACAAGTGATTTCCTATAAATCACAGTGGGTTTATAAATAAAACATGATGGGTACTTAAAGGTTTTTATAGACTTTGGAAAGTCAAATTAACATTTTTCTTTTTAAGAAAATAGTAGGGATCTAATAAATTAAAGGAGTATTACAATTATTTATTAGTTGAAAGTATCTACTTCATGATATGAAAGTAAAATTGTCTTGTGTTTTGCAATGGAAATTGTGAATTTTATATTTTGTGATTAAATCTGCATAGGTGCGTAGACGATAAATTATGAAAGTAAGTTAAAGAGAACAACTTTATGTAAAGCTTCATTAGATATCAAGACCTAATGAATTCTTGGGCTATAAATCTAACAAAAATTTTAACAGGCTTTAAGTCGGAAAAACAAGACTAGATCGAGACAAGACTAGCTCCAAAGAATTCATGACGCGACGGTATGGTTCAACGAGAGGAAACTTAATAATTTGTGTTTTTGAAACGGAAAAATGATGCGTTGGCAGCAAAGCGAGAATTAGCTTTAAAAGACGAGACCGATTTCAGATTTACAAAAGTCTCATTTGGCCTCTTCTCCTGGCCAGCACCAATTAAGTAAATTTAAATCAGATTACACTGAGAAAAAAAATTATGTAAAACAGAAATGAATCTTATATTGTTATTATTTTTTAACGTACTAAATCAAGATCAACAAAATAGTTGTAAGATATTCGACAGAAGATCATAAAATTAGCAAGATATTTACAGTGTAAAATACGACAAGTCTAAGTCTACCCTATAATATTGTTAAAACCGCACAGCATCTTGTTAAATTTACAGTTATGCCAAAAACATCAGCTTTTTACGATAAATAGTAAATAATATTTTTCGACAACTCCGTTAACTTATAAAAATTATAAAGAACAGTAGAAATCAAATATTTGAAAAATTTTTTATTTTGGCAAAAAAACGAAAATGTTAATATTTGTCTAAGAAAATAAATAAAAAAAAAAAAAAGTTTGAAAATTGTGAAAGAAAATTTCAAAGTCAATGGTTGAAAAACCTCATAAAATTATGAAGTAAAAGTAATTTTACTTGAACCTCCTACAAAATTGAGTCATGACTTATTGAGAGTCTCAGTCGTGTTTCCATTGAAAAAATGTGTTTTTAAAACATAGATACTTCAGGGTATACTTGAAAGCTCACATTGTTCTCAAAAAATTATTGGAAAACTCCGCGATTTTTGTACGATGTTTTTTTTTTATATTTAAAAATCCTGCCTATGTACATATACATATTAGGGTAGGTTTTGGATTGTAAAATCGAACTCGTTATATAAATCACATCCTAAATTAAAATGAAAGTGTATCCAGCAATAATCTATCTGTCTGTTTGTAACTCGACCTTCAGCTTAAGCTATTGAAGCGATTTTTTTCAAACTTTTTTTTTCTTAAAGTACTTCAGAAATTTTACATATGAAAAAATTTGTTTTTTTAAAACCGCTCTAGAGTTTTTGAAAAAAAAAAAAATATATTTGTGTTGTTTTCATACATCAGAGTGGATCTTCATTTCAAAATAAATCAATCCGAAATTTTCAATGTGATCACATTTTCATTTTATTTATTTTTGGCGAAAACCTGAAACACAGAATTGTTTTATTTATTTTGGACATTTAATTTTTGAAGTTAATACAAATTCCAAGCAATTTTAAAGACAATTATATTCTAAAATTATATTGATAAATTTTATTTCCTTACCAAAAAATCACAAAAAAAAAGACCAAAAACAATTAAGAGACCATTATTTAAATTTTAGGTTCAATTTCGAAGCCCATGGCTCGCTGAGATAAATCCAATTTAGCTTAACTTAACCGACTAAAAAAGAAAATTCTAAAGAAAGGTAAAAAACAACATCTCAGCTTAAGGAAAATTGAACTGAATCGTCAAAAATAATTTCCCCATGACTTTTTAAAAGTCAACATTATTTTTCCGCAGAATCCTTATATCTTTCCACAAAATCTTAGAAAATCTAAAACTTCCCTTCAACAGGTCCTTCAGTTCATTCAAGAATACTGTCCAAAAGAAAAAAAACTCAATGAACTAGATTTTCTATTACTAAACGAAAGATACATATTAATTTTTCAAATAAAATTTATTCAACTAAAAAAAGGTAGGAATATTCAGTTCACTTGTATCATTTAATGACTGTCCTTATCCATCACTACTCTAGGTTCACATCAAAAAAAAAAACTACAAAAAAAAACATTTAAAATTTAATAGAGAAAAAGAGAAAAGTAATGACAAACCTCAAAGTAATCATCAACCATTTCATGATAAAGAAAGTCGACCTTTTTTAAATTTAAAAAAAAAAAAAAAAAAAAAAAACAGAAAAAAAAACCTAAAAGAAAATGATTACAAACTTGAAGTTTTTAGCTTTTGTGTTGTATATATTTTCTCTTTTAATTTGCCTCAGAGCCAGCATCAGGAGCATCAGTAAACTGACCGACCAAATGGCAGGACGACACATAATACAACATTTTATCTCTGAAAAACGTCAAATAAAAGAGAGAACCTTTTATATACAAAGAATATCATTTAAGTGCTGCTTTTGATGTATAATTAAGTTAATGTACAAAGTTTCTTTTGCCCGCGAGCTAATTACTCGAGAATGAGAGTTACTGTTGTATTTAGTATAGTAAAATGAACGTTCTACCATTAAATTATTTTGCACCAAGTAGTAGTAGCATATTGCAAAAGCACACACACGACAATAACAACTTTATAAATATACAAAGAACAACACATGAATGTGGTGTCCTTTAGGAAGTGAAGAAGTAGGAAGGATATTTTTTTTTATAACCATTCCTCTTCTTATCAAGAATTCGTATTTTTTATTATTTTAGAAAAATAACTTTTACGACCCTGCCCGCAACCTGTAAAAATGACATTAACAAATCGTTTGTTCTTTTTTAACTGAAAGTTGATAGTAAATAGCTAAAAGGATAATGGCTGGGAAAACTTTGAAACAAATATCAATCAAATGCCCAGAAATGAAATAAAATGAATTATAGAAAAAAATACACTGTGTGAAAAAAATAAGACATTTTTTATTGATAAAACTAAAAAAATAAAGAGGGTCACCGAGTATTGATTTGAATTTTTTAATCAGTGAACAATAAAAACAACCACAAAGAAAAATTCGTAAATTATTTTATTAAGGTCTTATTTAATAAGACAAGACCCCAATGAAATAAAACTCTAGTATGTAATATTTTTTGGTCCTTCATGTCCTACGATTGATTTTAAGAAGTGTTTATACGGAGGCAACCATGTAGCGAGGGTTGGGGAGGGGGCTACCAACCTAAAGGAATGAGTGTTACATCGAAATCTTCCTTCCTTTTCAACCTGACGAGTTAAGTTTTGGTGCATTAATTGTCAGGTGACTTTCAAAAAGTGTTGCCGTGAAGGTAATAGTCTCAGACTCGGAAAAAGGGGCTTCGAAAACACTGCATGCATGATTAAAAGTCTCTTGGCATGAGGATCAACAACCATCCGTCGGATGACAATGTGTATCGCAATGTAATAGCAGAATCGAAATAGGATCACACGTTCACCCCCTCCTCATCCCATAAGCATTGGGGCGGGGAGAATGATGGTACGTTCATAGCGATTTTTAATAAACAGTGTGGACTTTACCATTGATAGGAATATCGATAGATTGGTATCGATTATAAGTCCATATCGTATGGGAAGGCTGGAGCCATTTGCTCCCCTTTAAGATTAAGGGGTTAAGGGTTATCATTTTCTTTAAAAACATTATTTTTTCTGTAAGTAATGGCTCAATGTACTTGATTATAATATGAAGTTAAAGAACGGTTTTTTGGCTATTAGCCGCATGTAGTTTTTTTTTTTTTTTGCAGCACCTCCTCCAAGTATGACAGTTTTACCTCCACGACAACACTTCTTCTATTCCTATACTTAGAAATCTAAACCCGTCAGGTCAAAATGGGAGGCAAAATTTAGTTAAAACCCCATTCGAGTAGGGTAGTAACCCCCCTCCTAACACCTTATAAATCTTCTTAAAATGGATCTTAGGACATGATCTGAAGCTCAACCCCTCAGATTAAAATGCAAGGTTTGCAAAATATCATGCGTCGCCACTATCAAAATGATACTAAAATAGACAGGAACCAACTTAAAGCGCCCAAAAAAGTAGGAGAACATTTGTAAAATAATCAATAAAATAAAAAAGTGCGTATACGCCCAAGTGTACCATATAGTGTAAAACAAACTACAGGTGGGCGCATCAGTACCAATTAAGTTGGGTTTGCTGTATTTTTTTCCAATATGATTTCTTGACTTCAAGGCTTACTCGAATTTTCGAATTCTTATTTTTTTTGGGAAATCTTAGCCAGAAATACTTTAAAACGATATTGAACAGCTTAAACACCGCGAAGCATATTGTTTGCTGTTAATAATCAAGGCATGCTATACTGGGACACGAAGCCCTAGGAAGCGCCGTTAAAAACGTTTTTCCAAATCGAGTTGAGTTTTTTTTCATTGAAATAAAGTATTTTTCTGACTTACTCACGTTGAGAGAAATGGACCACATAAAAACCAGTATTGGTTTTAGCCCATAGCAGGTGGCTATTAGTTCTGGATGACTTGGAAACATAAAATTTCACGTACTGTCTATTTTTTGTGTAAATAGGAAAAATCTTTAATAAAAAATTGTTGGAATAGCTTCTGTTACTGCAGTCGCTTTGACGTTTTAAGCAACGATTGCCTCATAAATGAAAATTACAAAATCAATAACATTGACCTCAACATTGGTTTAAGCTGTGTCTACTCAATGTCTTTGCAGAATTTCGTTCTTGGCATTCCTTATGCCAAAACGAAGTTTACAGTCGGCTTTATTGATCCTCAGAAAGATAAGAGTTCTGCTGTTTCTCTGCCCCAATGACAGCCCAGTCGTATGCATTGCATAGGAACCTATGAATTTAGCCTCTTGAAGACCGTGAATCAGCTTCTGTTCATTCGGCTTAGTGATCCTGAGGGGCAACCAAATGTAAGACTTTTTCTGCCTTTCTTTCATCCCTTCTCTAAAATTTGTAATTTTAATTAATAGCAAACGTGTTCAAACATTTTTTTTTTTAATCGGGCAACTTTAGAAGTGAATGTTTTTCACTATGTTTTTCCTTGCAGTGTATAGGTTCATATTTCATTTCTGCTGAGTAAAGACCAAATGAGACGTGACCAAAGCATGTAGCATACATAGGAAGGTACTTTAACCCACTTTTGGGCTATGAACTTGAAAACTCTAAATGGTTGTAAAATTTTTTATTTCATTCATCAAATAAAAAATATCTCTGTCTCCTGGGGTAAAGGCACACCTACACAAAACTATGTTTTCCTTTTTTTTTCTTCCAAATAAATTAGTCAACATCATCGTGAATGGAAGAGAGGGAAAACGCTACGGTTGACCAAAGTACGTATAAGGTGGTGTAACATCTGGTCAAGCATTCTAGTCCTGTATAATAGGATAAGGGAAAAAAAAACCTTTTTCTCTTCTTTTTTTTTGGTAAGAAAAGTTTTAGGGTAAATTTCCTGACCGTGACATTGAAAAAAAAACTCCAATTTCCCATTTCACCCACTTTTATATTTAATAAAAAATTATTTTCATGTGAATCCGCATATAACATCAGATAAGAAGAAAAACTGACTTAATTTCCTTAATAAAGTTGGTATTTACGGTAGATTCGGTGGTGCGCAGTGGCGGGCGGTGCGTGGGGGAAATGCAATTTACATGCCATTACCCAGGTACCTAAATGGCAACGTGATATCATTTTGTTTAATTATTTAGACTTGATCAGCAGTGTGCTACGGCTACGGTCTGTGTTGTCGACATTATGGAATGTTCTTTTTTTTCGACTTAAGGGTGGGCTCTGGATGCCGGTTTTTATACTTTTCATTTGTGTGCCTGCCTTCATATACACATATATAGTTTAATGATGGTACTTGGTTGACAGATGACGTCTTACTTATACAATTTTATTATACTCATTTATCATGGCTCATAAACGCAAACACGTTTTATGTCCATAACGCGCCATCAAATGAGGTACTTACTCTTTATTTTGTTCAATATTTAATTGGTTGACCACCAGCACTGAATAATATTGCTGGCAATTAATATTTTATTTAAGCGTTTGTTGTTGTTCGAAATTGACGAAAAAATTTAATAACTTGCTGAAAAAAAAAATATTAATTAAGCATTTATTTCATCAATGCTATTGAGTTTGTGCAAAATTGAAACCAATAAGTTTTATTTAAAAAATTCGAATTCTTGGCTTTGTAGAAATAACAGTAGGCACAGGCACCAAGCAGAGTAAGATAATTATTGAAAGACTTAGCGACAGTAGAAAACCACCCACCGTGAGAAAGTGACACCTGCTTTATCAGACAGTTATTTAGTATCAATCTATGTCTATGAGTAATTTAATGAATTCTGCTATATTTTAAAGATTATTCATCTCAAACAGTCACTTAGTGACGTCTGCTAGCGATGAATGAAATTTACTGGAATCAGCTTTGTTAGCCTGTAATTTACCGAATTTTTCTATTTCAGAACATAAATTAGTGACGTCTGCTATATTGAACTAAAGACTTCTAGCTTTTATGCCCTGAAGTTTACTGTCTCAAACTGTAATTTGGTGATGTCTGCTATTTCAGACTATGGTTTAATACAGTTTGCTTTCTTACAACTAACTTAATTACTTAGATCTCAGAGGTTTCACTTGAGGGCCTCCACGCCTGCGCGACAAAGATGTTTTACCTTCCAAAATTTTGTTGATCCTTTTTTGACTGTTCTTCTCCAATAACTTCTAGGCCAGACCGCTGCTCTGTTGCATGCTTAAGGGAGTTCCATTACACCGCTTCACTTGCAACGTACTCGCCATCATTTCGAAAGGTATGACCAATCTACTGCCATAGACGTCTTCGTATCAATGTGTGAACTTCTTCGTTAGAAACTCGGTTGGGCTAGAAAATCCTCAAGAGGTTTCGCAAGCAAACAAACGTTTGCAGATTTTTTTGTGACAGGTGGTTGTCACTATCCATAAAAGATGCACAGATTCAACATCGTAGCCTGGGCTCTAAGCTTATAGATTTGTTCTCCATACATTTAACAGCATTCCGAACGCAGCTTTTGCTTTTCCGACTTGACTGCTAATGGCAGGCAGTACTCCCAAGATATTGTAAACTGTCTGCCATTTTAATTGGTTGTCTAGAAGTATCAAAGACTGAACCTTTTTGTTTTTGATCATTGGCACACTGATTTCAACTTCTCTTTCAAATTTTGTTGTAATTTGATAGAGGTGCATGATTCTATGAGAGAAGCTTTTCTAACCACACTTTGGTTTTCGAACTCTACTCACTACATTCCATGATGCAGAACGTGACGTGAACTTTTATTACAGCAATCAATTTATGTGGGATGCCCCTCCTGAGCAAACAAGCCAGACATTTTCCTTATAGAAACTGTCAAACACCTTTTTCTTTTTGAAGTCAATGATCGACATTCAACGCACTGCTGGATTATGATCGCTAAGATGTTAATGTGGTCCCCACCGGTAGATCCAGTCCGGTACCCACTTGCTATAACGTACCTTCACAACTACAGGTAGAACATAAATTCTTCTCCATAGTCTTCTTTCTTTGGAATCTTCACAATTTTATCCATTCTTCAGGAAAAATCTCTCTGTTTCCCAAGCCCTCTAAACGAGTGGAAGCATTATTTCACACTCTGCTTGAATAAGACTGTTATATCGTAGGTAATACTTAAGTCTGCTATTTCAGACTGTAATTTAGTGAGGTAGTTTAGTGACGTCTACTATTTCAGACTATCTCAGATCTCAGGCTTAAAAAAAAAACTCAATTATACTAAAAATAAATTATTTCTTCCTTGAACCGACGCCGACGCGACGGAAAGGTATGGTAAGTCTTTAAAAATGTATACTTTCCCATTACTTGGGAAGCAACAAGCCTAAAATGGCGTCCGGGAAAATGTTATTTCCAAGTATGTATCAACTGACTTTTTCCGAAAACAAAATATTTCCCAGTGCTTCATCAAATGCATTGTTTTCACAAAATTCGCCATTGAGACTTTAATATTTAAAACCACTTAAAGTACCCAAAACCTCATAACATAGATACCTTCTCATAAAAATATAGTAGACAACAGAAATCGACCTTAATTTTTACATGCGACTTACACTGTCAACGTTTTTCCCCATAGATACATATATTCTTCCACCCTCAATAACCGGAGTTATATATCTTCATTTGGAAATGTTTGGCTCCCCCAAAATGCACATTTGTTCAAACTGGCTTTATATTTTTCGTTCTTCCTTCTCTCAATCGAGAGGTCGGTCGGTATCTGGCGTATCCGGCGGGCGATCCGACCGAACAAATGTAAAGTGGCACACATAACTTCATATCGAAAACGATATCCAATAACACTGGACTGTCAACAGCATTCCCCTGCCATTCCATTCTCTTGGATTTTTTTTTGTTAAATAAGCTGTGTCCGATGTGCATTCTATGCACACATCAGTACAGGCCCAGCTATAGAATATGGGTTGAACATAGTAGGGCTGCACACGGGGAATCTGCCTTGAGTATCCCTTGTGTCGCCCTGGGAAACCACTCTTAACTTTGTTTCTTTATAAATGCACAGGCCGACATCATGGCCGCATATGCATTCATTCCAGCTACCCAACTCTTCCTTCTTCTTTGCAGCATTCATGTTGAAAATAATTCCCTAGAGTATACCTACCTAACCTACCTTTCTACCTTACCTACATTTATAATAGCGGAACTAGGAAGATATCCCCAGCTGCCAGCTTTGCCATATTGGTAGCTAAGGTATAGACTCTAACATATTTCATATGGAAAAAATTGCTATTATATTGTATCTGTTCTGAATGTGGAGGAGTGCACTTTAACCTCTGCCTGTGAGTAGGCTTCTACTGAGATAAAATAGAAAATCGATAGAGTGTACCTTGTTTCGACGATATGGGAAACTACACCGTCGAGGAATGTAAACAGTTTATTTTTTTTTTCTTGTTCCATTCTTCTTCTTCTGACGACGAGCGTTTTCATTTAGACGTTCGTTTTATAAAATCTTCTTTTTTTTTGTATTTTTTATATTTTTTTAAACAAAACAAAAAAAGGTGAGCTTATATTGGTTTTTCCAACCTCTATTATGTTACCACATTGAACCAGCATACACATGTATCTACATAATGTAGATATACATATACATTATACATATATAAAATTCACTCACCAACCGATGCGATGGGGGGAAAAATTAAAACATTTGCACAAGCCTGTGGCATAAAGTTTATAAAATATTGAATTTCATGAATCTGAGATATATGGGTTACGGTTACAGAACGAGAGAAGGTAGGTACATCAATTCATTCGTCTTTTTGGCTGTTATAATCACCATGTTCATCATCACTCATCGACCCATAGATACCCTTGAGGTTTTACTTTCACAACTTTGACATTTAAAGTTAATTGAATTCGGTTTGGCCCCCAAAAGCCAGATTGGGTGTTTTTCTTTATTCAATATTATACCGTGTACTGTACCTACAGGGTGTTACAGAATTTTAAATAGATATAGATTCAGTATAAAATATTCAGAGAATGGAGCTGAAATTCGCTTAGGTGAAAAATACATCTACCATTATGTAGATTTCCGAAGTAAGTAATGTTGATTTAATTAATTAGTAGGTAGTAAGGTTAACACATTTGTAAACGTGAGTAACAGCGGCAATCACAGCAACAGTATTTGAATAAGCAATATCAACAAAAATATCAAGACCAACAGCAACAGTTACAGTTTCACCGAAAGCAGTACGTAATACCAACAACAATAATAACACACATCTATAGTAAGAACAAAGCAACAGCATAAGTAAGAGTAAGAGTGACAGCAGTAGTGAGACTAAATAAATTTGGTGGCGCCACAGTCTATGAAGAACCAGGAACCTAAATCACTTATAACTCTCAACCATTCCTGTGTGCGAGGGGAACTACAATATAATGCCGAATCCGAACGGCTAGGGAGCAAGGGTTAAAAGCACTCTATTCTTCACAATTCAGAATTTGTCAATTTCTCGCAAGACCCAAAGCTTGTGTTTTTGTATTACCAAAACGCTTACAGGTGTTCACTGCTCCAAACAACACTCCGAAAAAGACATAGACGGATCACAGATGAGGAGCAGTTCAAAGGTGGAAGGAGCGCTTTTCTACGGTTCTACCAAAAAGCTTACAGGTGTTCACTGCTCCAAACAACACCTGGTAAAAGACATAGACAGGGTACCTTAAGGGTAGAGACGAAAACGGTACCGCAATAACAAGAATAAAAACTAACACCTTGCGGATCATCACCATGCCGGATCCGAATTTCACGTTCTGTGTATCATAAAAGAAGGTTTTTAAAGAAATTTCAAATCCAGTGTAGAGTTAGGCAAGACTGTTCATATAATTTTGCCAATACTGTTCCTGCTGGTGGTGAGACACCAAGCTTTGTCAACTAAAAACAATTACATGAGCTTAGCGACCTAGCTACGACTGCTCTACTTCAATGTTGAATCCGTGCTTTATGGAGTACCTGGAAAGTCAGAGCCGCTGTCACATCAAGCATACGAAACATCTTGAGTTTATCTGTCCCAACCGTATTTCCGCATACTCAAAGAAATCAGAAACCCATTTACTATTCGAAAGCATACTGGTACACCCTCTTAAATCATACCTGTTGGTTTATGTTTAAGTAGTAGGATTTCGGAAACCTCTGCGAAAGTTTTCAAATCACCTTGTGACTACGCTGATAATAATAAAATACATAAGTTGAAGGACTTTTGATTCTTCGTTTTCATCTTCTAACAAAAAATGGTTAAGTGTCTCGGAAATTGTGGATACCTTTCCTGCATTTATACTTACCTTCCTAACCACCCGACTCCCAGCGCTAACTCCCAATCGAATTCATCGGATATAATTTGCACTTAGGGATGAAAAGAGCACCTTTTTCATTTTGACCTTTTTGTGATGCCGCTGTTGCTGTTGCTGCCGCAGCATCATAGAAAATAAAAAATTATTTGTTTTTTTTTGTTGTTTTCGTCTTTCTGCTATACTCAATGGTTCTGATGGTCTGAATGTTTGTCCCAGGTGAAGAATACAATCTCATAAAATAGGACGATGCTTGGAATATTGATGAGGAAAAAGAACATTGTGCTATGAAAAGATGTGAATTGTACTTATCTAGAGCAATGGTGAGTTAGATGGAAAATGAGTTTTTTATTTTATTTTTTTTTTTTTTTTTGTTGAATTGAACAACGAAGCTTTAATTTATGTATTTCTTAGTACAGCGATATTTATAACCTTCCTAATCTTGATTTTTTTTTTTTATTTTTTGTGGGAAGAAGTTGTAGAGATTTTCAGGCAAACGCACATTTTCTAGATTACCCACGGACCAAAATCATATATTTTACTAACATCAATCTAGATAAAATAAAAAAAAGTTATATGTATAGAATTTTACTCCCATTGGGAAGAGGTGATCATCATAATAATATTTCTTTTTGAAAAACAAAAAAACGAAAAATAAGTGGGAATTTCGACACACCAGCACAAAGTACAAAACACCTCCAGCAATAATTCGTGTTGGTAAAATTTAATAAATGCTTTGTGTAGAAAAGCGTAACACCGAAAGACACGATGATAAAACATAAATTCAACACTGACAAACAGATGAAACTTGAAAGCATGATGTTATGTAGGATGTTTAAGGATGTTGGTATAGCTTCCGTTTCCTTATTATGGAGATAGCTTCTTCTACTTCTTAAGGAAACATGAAATTAAATCTTAAAATAAGTCTTTATGGGGAGAAGTGGAACATGTTATTCGTATATGATTTTATTATTATTGATCGATGTGTTTCTGGCAACAGAAGAATAACGGAAAAATTATTAAAAGCCAATTTAAAGAAAATTGGTTTTTTTTTTAATTCACTGAATAATTAGTAAAGTCATTAGAAACATTTGACTCAGAAAAAATCTTTGGAAAAGGGAGTTAAGGCAAGGTCGCTAAGATTTTTGGCTCCCCATACTTATAAATTAATCAACTCCTTTCAGAAATTAGTCAGCCATACAGTTTTTTTTACCGAATTATTAAAGTTCTATCTAGAGTAGCCCAAAAGACATGTCTGTGAAGTTGGAAGGTTAAGTTAGGTTAAGAGGCTGTTGGTTTGGAAATCCAACACACTTAGACCAAAATTTGGTCCGTTGTGATACCACATGGATCAGTTGATCAACCTCTATCGTTGAACCAGTTTGAGCTTCGAATGAAGCGTAGGAGACAAGTGATGTCGGAGTTTACTAGATCACTAGGATCATGGAAGAAAAAGTCTCCAAGATGGAGTATTCGTCTTTGTGATAGGGCGGGGCAGGTGCAAAGAACATGAAAGACTGTCTCTTCTTCCTCTTCGTCCCTGCAACTCCTGCAAAAGCCTATTAAGCAGTGTCCAGTCAGGACACCTATAACGTAGCTAATATGCAATCTATTAAGGGAGATTAATTGTTTAGAGCGTCTGGCATTAAGTTTAGCCCAAATTAGTTTTGTCGCTAGACAGGTGGTGATGTTATCCCACCTGTAGTTTGTTCAATCTTTAGTATCTTGCTTTAGCAGTTCTTTTTGCAAGTTCGTCGGCTTTGCAATTTCCTGGAATGTATCTATGACCCGGCACCCAGCAGAGGTGAATATTGAATTGTGTGGCCATCTCCGTAATAGATGATCGGCAGTTTAGGGCTATTAGTAAATTCGTGGAGACAGAGTCTAGGGATTTTAACGCGGCCTGGCTGCCTGCGTATATCGGTTGTTGATATAACGTTTTCTTTAAACCAGGAAAGGACTTCTTTAATAGTGATGAAAATATTAATAACGGGCTTTAGATCAATGAAAAAACAATTATTTATATTGTCACGACGTTTCGTTCATGTCTATGAACATCATCAGGTATGGCAATTAATCTATGTATATTTGCATTAATAAATTGGTTACAAATTTGATAACATTGAAAAACTATGAAAACTTACACTTGTTACATGAATATTGCACTTAAAAATAAAATCATTTGATTCACAACAATTTTTACAAAAATGACAAAATAAGAACTTAATTCACAAAGTTACTTGTCAGTTGAACAGGCATAGAAAAATTAGTGTCAAGAGATCATGTTATGAGAAGTTTTTTTACTCTCGTACTCTCTAACATGAGTGTTTGTACTGAGGGCTTATCTCTTCCATGTCAGTTTTTCGGTTCATGGTGTTGTTGGCGTTGATGATATGCAGCGTTTCGATGATCATTCTCTTGTTGTACTTGTCTTCTCTTTGTAATACTTTTACATTTTCAAAGTCAGGAGAGTGGTTAAGAGTAATACAGTGCGATGCCAGTGCTGTCTTCTGTGAGTCATTACTTTTTAAGTCTGATTTATGTCCTGAAAGTCTATTTTTTAATTTTTGTTTGGTGGTTCCAATATAAATTTGGTTGCATTCTTCGTCAGTTGCCTTTACAATTTATTTTGTAAATTAATATTTTCATCACTTTGGAGTTAAAAAGGTCACTTCCACCAACGACTTCTTTAATAGCCAAGATTTCAGCTTGGAACGAGCTACAATGATAGGCTGAGAAAAGGAGAGACTTAAGTTTAGTCTATCAGAGTTTTTCATCCGTCTGTAAAGAAGGAAGTTGGCAGAACATTTTTCACAAACTTAAATTTTTTTGTTTTGCATTTCTATTCAAAATTGTGAAGTTCATAAAAAAAAAGGGTGTACTCCCAACTTCAATGTGAATAGCAAATAGCAGTACATACCTTTTTCCCAGCAACTGTTTTATGTAGAAATTTCCAATAAGGCATAAAATTTGCAATTAATTTGCAGTGTAAGAATTATAATTTGAAGTTTAGAAGTCCTCTTAAAAAAAAGAAATAAAAAAATCATATACTATACCCACGACTTCACTTTGAAGTTAGCATTACATACCCTTTTCTTAGCAACGAATTAACTTTAAACATGGCTTAAATTCTTCGTCAACTTTAAGAAAAACTTCAATTTCCAAAATTTTGAAGTACGTATTTAAAAAAATAAGACTTCATCGCTAACTTCACTTGCTAACAAGAACATCAAATGACTTTTTCTCAGAAATCTCTTGCGATGAATTCTTGAAATAAGGATCCTTAGTTGCAAATTATTTTTCAGTTCAAAAACAGAAGCCCAAAGTTTGAAGTCCTATTAAAAAAAATTGAAAATATTATTTAGTTATAAGAAAATACATTTTTAAAATAACCACGATTGGAAAAGGCAATTGAAAATTGTTTTGAAAAGGGGAAATAAAGTACACAATCCTTCTAACTATATGACTGGGCTAATACATATTATCACCTCTTCAACTCATTTAATTCAAAATGTCGGATTCCAAACAAGATTTTGGCATCCAAAAAACCTGAAATTTAAGCTTTTCCTATTAAAATACTTATTTTTGAATATCTACCTAATAAAAAGACTACAAAAAATAAGCTTTGAAAAAATCAACCTGTTCCTATATTTCAATCCACGAAAAATTCTATATCCTTGCTGAACTAATTTTTCAAGCTTTTATAACTTCCCATCAAATTATTAATTTAACCTTTGAACTTTTATAAATGTCTATATAAAAACATATATCTTACCTTCCTCGGTTGAGCGATATTAATGGGTTAAAAAGGTGAAAATTGCCTCAAGTATTAAAATTATCCCAGAATATCTTTATAACCTATATGTATGAAATGAATATAGATATAAAAGTACAATACAACCTATGTAACTTTATCTTTGGTTAACGAGAAATTTTATGCTATCAAAGTTTTGCAAATTAATTTATTAGCAGTTTTATAGGTTTAGTAGGTATATGTATACATAAGATGGAAGGAAATTATATTTTCTGTGAATTTATATTTTATATTCATAAAGAAGATTCAAGAAATTTATATTAAGGAACATGTTTTTGTTTTTATAAGAAAGTTTCATTGTGTATTTTAGCGAGGTATTAACATATATTCTACCACGCATAATTATCCCAACGGTTTATAGAAATATAAAACATAAGCTTACAAAAGTTTTTTACTATTGAATAAAATGTTTGTATACAAGTACCGTGCTAATTCAAATTTGTATGAACTTCAATTGAAGAGATCTTAGAAATAAGCAGTTTCAAAAGTTGGGGAAGCTCAAAGTTGTTAGAAACAAGCTGTTTCGATAAATTGGGAACTTAGATAAGGAAAAAAGCAAATTTGTTT
Source organism: Syrphus vitripennis (assembly GCA_958431115.1). NCBI lineage: Eukaryota > Metazoa > Arthropoda > Insecta > Diptera > Syrphidae > Syrphus > Syrphus vitripennis. The sequence goes on along the minus strand of OY288108.1, from coordinate 133,220,838 downwards.
GAATTTGTAATTTGTTATATTGAAACTTAAATAATTAATTTTGAAATCAATAAGGTAAATCAGCTTAAATAATCTTATTCATGGCCATTAAGAACTATTTCGAACTAATAACGAACCGTTAAAAAATACAAAGAGAACTAAAATTCTCTGATTATTTGTAGGTTATTAAAAATGGTTTCCATTCATCTTGTCAATAAAAGAAAGCTAAGTCAAATTTTAGAACTTAAATTAAGATCTTTTTTGTGGAAAATTAAAATTTCTATCAAAATAAATTATTTGAAAAAAATTTAAGCTACATATGTTCAACCAGATAAAGTTAATCACCCCTATTACAGAACTCGGCGAATGAGCTAAAGTGACAGTTTCAATTATTTTCGAAACATTTGGTATTACCAAATCCTACGTTGAACGAATGTCGGTAACATTCCTTGCACCACCGATATTTTGTTCAATTTATCTGGTATTACTTAAACCGCATTAAATTCGCACTCCACACAATTTCAATGATCTGTTATTCGCGCCAATTTCGAGACAAATTGAACAAGTGGATTTTTAATTAAACAAAAACAAACAATGGAAAACGAAAAAATTTAAATTAAAGTTTATCATAATGAATGCTTAGGTGTTTATTTAACATTTTTTACAGAAAACGGACAACTGATAGGGGTCAATTTAGAGAAATGGTTGAATTTATGAAGACTCTACTCACCGAGAAACCTTACAAAAAAATCTTCTGAGGAAAACCAAAAGTTCTGGGAGAGAGTTTAAAATGATCTCAATGCCTTAGGTCCACCATTTAAAGAGATTTTGGAATGGAAAGAAAGCAAAACAAAAAAATGTATGATTTAGATGGCATTGAGACTAAAAAATCCTTTACGGTTCAAAAATAGGTGAGCATTGTCACCAGTGGGTTTAAATATTTTGATGTGTGTGCCATCAATACACATAACCACTCCAGGGATCTTTCATTTTCTGCAAAAATATGCTCTATAACCTCACGTTTTTCCTCATCCGTCATTTGCAGGTTGGCACTAAATGTTCTTCTAAAATCACAAATACCTTAGCGATAACTACTGAAAAAGTATTCTGAGCCTGAGCCATGCAAATATTCAAATCAGAAACTGACAGCGTCGATAGGAAAGTTCAGAAATGATAAGGCAGTTTTAAGAATCGACAATGTAGTTCATTCGGCGAATTTCATAATTAAATTTTACAACGAAAGCGAAAGGGCAGCGGATCGATCTGATTCACAGCGAGTAAAATTCTAAGAGTTCTGTAATCGACATGAATAAAACCCAATCTTAAAACAATCGAAAATCATTTCTTTTTGAAATTGTGTATTATTAAACAAAAAGTAGCCATGCAAGTTGTTAATAAAACATACTTTAAAACCAATTTATAAAAAATGTAAACCTTTATTTTCAAAATATGGTTTTTTTGAAATTGAAAAAAATATTTTCTTTTAAATTCGGCTAAGAGTCGATCATCGCAGTTCTATGGTTTTGGAGATAAAAAAAATTATCTTAACTATTTCAGGGCAGTTTAGGTAACCATGTTTTTTTTTTGGGGCAAACAAAAGATATTTAATTTTCCCTCTAGAGACTAATTTGTCGGTTGTTCCGACTGATGTTTTTTATACAAAACTCTTTTTTCACTTCATTTTTTATGTGACAAGCATGTTTGTGGTAAATTTTTTTGACAGCATTTTGTCATTTTTTTCATAGTTTAGGTACCTATGTATGTTTTGAAATTTTTTTTTGGTGACGTAAATTTTTGGTCGAAAAAACTTTATTTTCACAAATATTTTTTCCTAATTTTTATTTTCTGGTTCAAAAACATTTTCATTTTTTATCGATAATTTTTTTTTTGATAAAACTTTTTTTCATATTTTAATTTCTTATTTTTTGACGATTTATTTTCTGCCATTTTTTGAAAAAATTTATTCTGAAAAAAAAATATTTATATACAAAAAACCCAAGCGAAGCAACGGAGTTGCTTGGGGTAACACTGAGTTAACGGTAAAAATAAAAACACGAGCATCTTAGATGTCTTTCTACCAACTAGTTATTTTTTACGTTTCTTTATTTGCTATTTGATATCTATCACCCGCCACCTCTTTTTTTTAAACCGAACACGCATTTACGCACAATCTATTTTCAAAATAAAACAAAATATTGCAAAAGGGAGAAAAAACGTATGGTACAACTTTATGGGGTACTGATGCAATTGTATTAATCTAATTCCTATATAGACAAAGTTTGAATTGTCTTTCCTTATAGCACGTCAGAAAATGATGTCTAGCTAATGGGTTTTCCATTTCCATTATTTAAAACATTCCAATTGCAATACATTTTTTTCTAATTGATTCAATTGACAGATTGAAATAGTGAGTTCATTTGTGTAAGAAGATTTTCTAATGTTGCATAAACATTTTGTACGAAATTAGAAGTTTAACATATATTGAGTATCGCATACATTATTCGAAATGAATTTAAATAATACAATGTGTTTTGAAAATAATTGACTGTATAATAGATGGACTTCATTCTTAATCGAACTCAATGTGAATGAAGTAATGTATTGTAAAGTGGAATCGAGCTTTTTATTTCTTGCAAAATTGTTGTACTTGTGAAGTGAAATTAATTTGAATTGAGTTTTGAAATTAGACTGAGAATCCATCGGGAAATCCTGCTTGTTTGTTGTTGAGTGTGTCATCAAAGTGCTTAGTACTCGCTCCAATAAAATTTTTGCTACTACGCTGTGAGCACGCAAATTCGACTCCAATTTTCGCACCGCTTCCCATTCCGTTTTTCGACTCTTCATGACAGCTCTCTGTTTCCTAATCTTTCTCAATAAGAATAGCTACCGTAGATAACTGGCTTGATAAAAAATGGAGCACCACCAAAATTGAAATATTCGAACATAATATTCAGCGCCACAAAAATGCACGATTCATGACGTTTTCTAAAAAAAAATTGGTTCTTTCAAAAATTCAAAATATATTTTTTTGATATGGCATATTATGAAGATTATATGGCACTTCTTTAACAAAAATTTGTATTACAATCGTCCAAAAATATCTACTCCCAGTTGTACAAAAGGATTCAACTTTTTAACTCTGTGGTTAAGTCTCACTGCTTAAAGTATGGAATTGCCATTATTGGTTCTTTTTTAAGCTCAAACTTGCTTTTCCAAAAAATGAATTTAAAAATTCAGTAGACAACTTTACAGCGATTTTTTCCCCTTCTTCAAGTAGCTAAATACGAAAAACCAACAGAACCGGAAATTTATTTAAGGAATATATAGTACAATCTTAAATCCTAAATATTTTATTGCTTGTTGCAAACATTTGAGTTTCAAAGAAAAAATAGATTTCAATCCATTATACATCACTCAATTATTAACTAGGGAAAGTTCTATCCACAGCTAGAATCCTGATGGGAGAGTTCACATACCTCCACCTAACTTATATTTGCAGGACTCTCAATAATACGGTTGACTTAACACTGAACCTATAATGTATTTTCAAATAATCGTGATTCACAACGTCACGTTATTCCTAGAACAGCCATATAATGATGACAGCGAGTGAATGAATGATTCGATCGTTGTAGTAGTTGTCGTCGTCGTCGGAACTTAATCAAACCAAAATCAGCAAAATTAAATTTCTGTTCAGCTATACAAAAATAAAACATCGCTTATAATCGTTAACGCAGACATCATATCCCCATGTCCATTGAGCCCAGAAATAAATTAAGTTCAGTTGGTGGAAAAATTTAATTAGGTAAACTAACAGTGTTAATGCGTTTGTATAATTTGTGGTGAGTTAAATCCTCGAAACGCTTCTACTCGAAAATTTCATAGTACATAATCAAATGAGATATACTCGTATTCCAGAGGAATGCTAGTCTGTCTAAAAATAAATTAATTACTTTTTTACAAGCCCATTAATGCCAAAAGGACGAATAAATAATAATAATCAATCACTCAGACTTTGTATACCTATAATCCAGGTATAGGTATTTTATAATAAAGTGGGTTATTGTGAAATTTTAATTAGATACTTTGGAAAAGTTTGAAGCGTTAATGAAATAATAATAATATTAATAATTGTGCGATGTCATCAATATAAAAGGGCTTGGGGTGTTTTGAAATGATCAACAAGTTCAATTTAATATTGAATTGCAAAAGGGCTTTTCGAAGATTAAGGCAAACCAAAGGACATCATTAAACAAGCAGGTATTCCCGGTGTTGTTTTCAGCAATAAAAAGAAATAAAAAAAAAACAATGAACCGAAAATTCTCTCTGATATTTTCAAAAATAAATCTTATTGATTTACAATCGAAAGAAATCGAAAATGATTTTCTACAAGGATACAATTTTAATCAATTAAAATATATCTATAGCAAACCGAAGTACTTTATTGATTACAAAAAAAAAAAATCTATAGGAAAAAAAAACGATGAGCGTAAAAGTATTTTACCACCAGCATCCATCACTTGAAATTCCATTAAATAATTACAGCTCTGACGTCAGCATTTTTTTTTTTTGTTTTTATTTTTTTTTCTCCTGTCCATAATCAGTTATCTTGCAAAACTTATTTTCACAGCTAATTATTTGTTGGGGTTGTGTTATAAAGAGGAAAAAAAATAACTTCGTCCTTAAATGGAACGTTAGGAGAGAAAGGAATGAACATACAAATAATTATAGAAGTTCCCTCAACCATATTATCTTTTCACATTTTTTGTAAGTTTTTTTTTTCTGTTTTATGGTGTGGATGAAAAAATAATGATATTACTTGCAATTAAATAGTGGATACTGTTTTGAGTTTTTTTTTTTAAATTTAAGAAAAATGAAAAAATGATATAAATTTAATCATAAGTTTCTCTTTGTATTTTAAAATTCAAAAGCATCCAAAGTAAAAAGAGCTGAAAATCATTTGGAAATACCGGAAATTAAATTGTGACCAAATCAATGTTTTAATCTCTCTTTTCATTTTGAACATTATTAGACAATTTAAAACTAAGATCGGAAAAAAACCCCAAGATTGGAATTATTGCGCAAACAGAAAATAAAAACTCCAAAATCAAAGTCTTGTATATAATTTTACTGAACGAACTACGTTTTTAAACAAAAAAAGTTTACTTTGCTACAGTATTTCGTAAGTTTTTAAAAATTATTTGGAAATAGACTGAAATCTTGACATTTTGGGCATTTTGAAAATTTACAAAATCTGATGAAAAAAATAATCGTAAAAAAATTAGATTTTTTACGATTTTTCAAAATGTTTAAAAACTCTTAATTATTATCAATACACGTATTTATATTTTCATTTCTTACAAATTGAGTTTTACATGAGCAATATAAAATATTAAAAACTTAAAAAGCTAATAAGACAAGGGAGCGGGTTAAATTGGTGTTACAAAAATAAAACGTAATGGTGTATTTTGTGTGTGAGTAACCGGCTTATTTTTTTTTTTTAGGTTAGGTTGGAGTTAGCAGACGAACATTACAACGGACACATCATGATGACTTAAACTTGTTTCCCTACAAAATCCAAATTACAAGCAACTTAAACCCTCAAGATTTGCGGTGTACATAACAGTAACTGTCAATGTGAACCGGCATTTAAAGCTGTTGAATGAATGTTCAGGGTAAAAACCCTGAACTGCGCCGAAAACCATTGAACATCATTTGGTTTTAGCAAGATTGAGCAACTGCACATATAACCAAGAACTTCAATTTTTGCTGGCCTGCAAAGTCACCGGATCTTTCTGGAACGTAGACCTAGCCATTTAAAAGATTCAACGAAATTTAGTATGGTATGACAAAGAAACTAGAAACCATCTCGTGGAGTAACAAAGCATTTCTTGCAAACACCATTTTTACTGTTTCAATTCGATTTTTTGAAACAGTATAAAACCGATCTCATACGTCTGCAAATAGCAAACCAATTCTATATTGAAGCATAATGGCCGTGGCGCGACGGTATGCGTGGTCGCCTGTCAACCAAATGGTCACAGGTTCGATCCCAGCCGTAATTCTATGTCTTGTTTTTTTTCCATTATCATTGATCATTGTTGGGCCGCTGGTTTACTCATTACATGTTGTTCAGGCATAACACTTACAATATGTGATTGAGTAAATACTAGTATGCCCAACAAATATGACAATGAACAAAATAATGCGAATTATAAAGGGACATAGATATAAGACACGGCCATTTCTCCGCTTTAGCCCAGCCGCCAACCCTTGAGATAAAATCTGAGACAACCACCACCTTCAGTCTCAGTACCTCGCGCCACACACACCTTTCCCTTCCCATCCTATTCTATCCTTCACGCCCGCGCTGTGTTGATACATATAAAGGGTAAACCAAAAATCCCCTTGAGCACGCGCATACATATTATTTAAAAAAAAAAAAAAAACAGGGTCCGTGGTGGCTACCCTGAGGAACACCAAATGCAATATGTATTACTTTTGAAGTGCTGAAGTTTTATAATTTTTTTTCGTTTAAATTATCATTTAATAATTTTTCTAACTCCTGTGTTATTCGAAAAGATTTTATAAACAATGCAATTATTGTTTTTCAATTTCAAAATAAATTTTTTTGGAAAGAATCCATTTTCGAACATGTACATACAAAACATTAATCTACTGAAATACTAACCCGTATAAACTAATATACCATTATTATTACGCAACTAAAAACTCCACACGTGTCAACCGCATACTAAAATTTGCTTTATACCCATCCTACCTGTTGATATGGTTATAAGCATTTTCAAATCGATAAAACTTGTTCATAGCACGTTCTTCACCATATTTATTGAATCACATATACGGAATGAAATAAATAATTTATACAGATATCAAAAGACATCATCAGGATATTTTAATTATTTCTACCTTATTCAGACAAAACGACCAACAAAAAAAAGAAGGAATTCGAACCCTTTTCCTTTTGAATCTATCATCATCGAAGGTTATACATACATTTGAATAAAATCATCTGGGTCTATTCATAACTTGTTGGGGTTGGGCGAAGGGACAGTCACGTTTGAAATGTCATCATCGATATCCAAAAATACCCAAAGGAAGGTAAAGTCAATTTTAATGACTATCAAACCGTATCATTGGGTTCTATAATAAAATTCAAATTTATAAAGAAATAATAATTTTAGTAATTATCTCTTTGCAATTAAAAAATTATTTTGAAACGGAATTTTTGAGGAAAAGGGAAGTCACCATATTGACTTGAAAGTATCTATAGGTCAAAGGTACCTATAGGTAAGTATAATAAATATTAATTTTAAAGTAATAATTTATTACTAATAAAAATTTTAAAATAAATTCATGTATATTTAGGAAATCTCTGCACCTATGTTATCGATGATTTAGGAACAAAAGAAAGATCTACATCTACTTCAAGGACGAGATGAAGAATTAGAAAAAAAATATATAAAATTATTAGGTGGTATTACCGTTATACGAAAATAAATTTCTCTTAGGGCTATTTATCATAGATTTTTTCATTTGTTTAGCAGACAACACTCATATACACAAATTAAGGACCCACGAGGATATTTTCGAATCGAATATATGCAGAATTCTGGATAAATACACATTATAGGTGACGGACGTACAACAACAAAAACACATACCAAACACCATTTTCAAGAATTAATGTAATGAAAAAACGTGCTTGGAATCTATTTTGCCCGAAAGCAAGCACGTTTTATTGATAAACATGATGAAGATCTATTCATTTGAGGATATTCCATCTGCTTTTTTTTTTTGTTCTTTCTTTTATAGATACCATTTTTATTTTTGAATTATGGAAACTAAAACAGCCAAACCAATCGAACGATTTGAACGGAAGGAAGACCGCTATGTACAAAAAAAAAAAAACAAAAAAACGAATCGATTGGTTATGTAGAGGTACCTATATTTCTGCCACCATTTTTTCGTAATCAAAATATCCTTCAGTTTTTTGTATTTTTTTTTTGTTTTTTGATAAATACCCCATTGGATTTTCATATATTAAATGATATTATTTCGAATTTTTGTTATTTTTCTTTTGTTTTCTGTGAAAAGGATATGCAAATGAGAATGAATTTTCATTGTTTCATTTTCTCTGTTGGTTTTCTTCCATTTTTTTTTTTGTTTATTTTTTATTGTATTTTTTTTTTCTTTCGTATAATAGAGCCCTGATAACATTTGCAAATGGATTTTTCGTCCTTTGGTTATTTTAATAATATTTATGATTACATAATTTATGAATTGGGATAAAATAATATGGACATTGGACATGGGCATACAATATCGACATATCTATAGAAGATCTACATGTTATTTGTAGAATTTTTGGAAATGGTTTACGCTTTACAGGAAATAAAATTAAATTAAATGTACAAATTACCGAATAATGTCTACGCAGAGTGTGGGGGTTATTTTATTGGGTCTATTTATTGATTTTTAAAAGCTGCTGCACCAATCAGAATTAATATAGAAATAATTAAGTAGTATTAATAGAAGAAATGGATATAGCCATTTTTGTTGTTAAGTACCTGAAAACAATAAATTGATTAAATATTTGTGTTGAGATAGTAAAAATTAATCATACAAAATCCCAGGTAACCAACTCTTGCAAATTTCAAAGGAAGGAATTTAAATTTAAAAAATGGTTTGCAGGAAATTGTTATAATATATATATAAGAAGTATGTACATAATGTAACAAATAAAGCTCTTGTCAACATAATGATAAAGCTCTGAATAAAGTCAGTCTTATAATAGAACTCAAACGTGTCACTTATTTCTATTGTCGGTCACAACAGTTTGGCGACGAGGATAAAAAAAAAAAAATTAATACTAAAAATGGCTCAAGTGGTCAATCATGTTCAAGCCAGTTTTCACATCGAACATTTTGATAAAGAAAAAGGAAAATGGAACCGCTGGGTTGAACGTTTGGAAGGAGCATTCGACATTTTTAAAGTAGAAGCTGAACAAAAAAAAAATTTCCTGCTTCATTATATGGGACAAGAGTCATATGATGTGCTCAGCGACAAACTATCACCCTCAAAACCAAAAGACAAGGATTATGCTGAGATCGTGGAATTACTGGAGAAACATTACAATCCTGAACCATTGGAAATCGTAGAAAACTTCAAGTTCCATCATAGAAAGCAGCAAGAAGGTGAAGATGTTTCCCAATATCTGGTTAATTTAAGGCGATTGGCCGCAACATGCAATTTCGGGACGTATTTAGAAACAGCCTTGAGGAACCAATTCGTTTTTGGCTTACGGAGCAAACACGTGCAGAATCGGTGCTTGGAAAAAAAATCCCTCACTCTAGAACTAGCATTAGACATTGCAAAGGGCATAGAGCTTTCAGAAGCTGGAGGAGCTATGATCGGTAAAGGTGAGAAAGAGACGGCATCGGTGTACAAGCTTGAAACGGCACACTCATCAGCGGTAAAACATTCAAATGTACCTTTCAATCCATCAAAAGGTAATTACCGCAATAACAGATTTAATTACAATAAACGGCAGAATATGCAGTGCAGCAGATGTGGTGGTACACATGCTGAAGTAGATTGTTTATATAAAGAAACAGTTTGTTCATTTTGTTCCAAAAAAGGGCATTTACGAAAGTTTTGTTTTAAACTAAGAAATCTAAATAAGAATAAAACTAATTTTGTTCAAGAAATAGACGATAGTGATGTGGAAAGTATTTTCAAATTAGATTTAATTAAAAATGAAAATGATGAATTTTTCGCAGAAATTTGTGCGGAAGGCAATAAGATTGATTTTGTCGTAGACTCAGGAAGTCGATTAACATTAATAAGCAAAAAAGACTTTACAAAATACTTTCCATTTAAAACAATTGATACATCACATAATATTAATTTAAGAAGTTACAGTGGAGAAAAGGTACCTATTGAAGGTTTTGCTTATGTTAAAGTATCATATAAAAATTATGTCAAAATGTTAAAATTGTATATTACAAATATGAATAGAATTCCATTGTTAGGAAGACAGTGGATTAGAGAGTTGAATATTAATTTAAATGAGTTAGCTGGAATTGATTTAAATAAATTATATGAATTGAATTTTATAAATAATAGTATGCATGCAACAAATTTAATAATTAAACTAAAGGATTCATATCCAAATGTTTTCTCACATGAAGTAGGTAAAATCCCTAATTTTCAAGCTAAGCTAAAAATAAAAAAAGGTACACAACCAGTATTCATAAAGCATAGGCCTGTCCCTTTCGCTATACGCGAAGAGGTAGAAAAAGAGATAAATAGAATGGTTAATGAAGGAATATTACAAAAAGTAAACCATAGCAATTGGGCGACACCGGTTGTCCCTATTCGAAAGAGCAACAGCAATATTCGTCTCTGTGGAGACTTTAAAGTTACAGTGAACAAAAACATGTTGGTTGATGAGCATCCCCTTCCCACAATCGAAGAGCTTTTTGCTTCAATGAGCGGTGGTATAAAATTTAGTAAATTAGATCTGACAAGGGCTTATTTGCAGTTGGAGGTTGACCCTGAATGTAGGGAATTTTTAACTCTGAGTACTCACAGAGGTCTTTATAGACCAACTCGTCTTATGTACGGTGTGGCATCAGCGCCCGCTATTTTTCAGCGCTTCATGGAAAATTTATTGCATGATATTCCAGGTGTAAGTGTATTTATCGATGATATTAAAATAACTGGGCCAGATGATACAACCCATTTAAAGCGATTGCATGAAGTAATGCGTCGATTAAATGAAAATAATATGCGCATTAACTTAGAAAAATGCGAGTTTTTTCAAAATAGGATCGAGTACTGTGGTTTTGCTATAGATAAAGATGGCATTCATAAAACGAGAAGCAAGATAGATGCTATAGAAAATATGAAACCACCACAGAATAAAGATCAGGTCAAAGCTTATGTTGGTTTAATTAATTATTATGGTAGATTTTTCAAGAACCTAAGTACAATCTTATACCCAATTAACAATTTGCTAAAAGAGAAAGTAAATTTTACCTGGGACAGTAAATGCCAATCAGCTTTTAATAGAATAAAATGTGAAATGCACTCAAAAAATTTTCTTATACATTACAATCCCAGGTTAAAGCTTATATTGGCAACAGATGCATCCCCATATGGTGTAGGGGCGGTTTTAAGCCATGAATTAGAAGATGGTACAGAAAGGCCAATTATGTACGCGTCACAAACGTTGAATGCCACCCAACAACGTTATAGTCAAATTGACCGGGAGGCATATGCAATTATATTCGGCATTAAAAAGTTTTATCAATATGTATATGGGCGTAAATTTATTTTGATGACGGACAATAAGCCCATATCTCAAATTTTTTCACCCCAAAAAGGGATTCCAGCTCTTTCTGCTTCTAGAATGCAACATTATGCGGCTTATTTGCAAGCATTTGACTACGAAATCGTTTTTCGTAAAACAACTGACCACTGCAACGCAGACGGAATGTCAAGGTTGCCAATAAAAAATATTGCAGAGTACGCAATAGATGAGGTAGATGTTTTAGAAATTAGGCAAATAACCACGCTTCCCTTAACCGTTAAAGAACTAGGAAAAGAAACTGTTAATGACAAAACAATGAGTATTTTACTTCAAGGGCTTAGAACTGGGCGAACAGTGGAACCAAAATTTAGATTCGGTATTGCCCAAGAAGAATTCACATTGCAGCAAGACTGTGTTATGAGAGGATTACGTGTTTATGTACCACCAAGTCTAAGAAAACGAGTATTGAATGAGCTACATGCAACGCACTTTGGAGCAACTCGCACCAAATCATTAGCTCGGAGCTATTGCTGGTGGGAAAAAATTGATAGCGATATTGAGGAAATGATACAGAATTGCGTTGAATGTCAGATGGTTAGATCTAACCCAATAAAATACCCGTTTCACTCATGGGAAAAACCTAATTCTCCCTGGCAACGTGTTCACGTGGATTTTGCCGGACCATTTTTTGGTAAATATTTTTTTATATTGGTCGATGCGTATACCAAATGGCCGGAGGTTTATGTTATCCCAAATATAACAACTGACTCCACAATTAAAACGTGTAGGGAAATTTTTAGCCGTTTTGGAATGCCTTCAGTCTTGGTTAGCGATCATGGTTCTCAGTTTACCAATTATCAATTTCAAAATTTTCTTAAAAATAATGGAATTATTCATAAAATGGGGGCTCCTTACCATCCAGCCACAAATGGCCAGGCTGAAAGGTATGTCCAAACGATTAAACAGAAATTGAAAGGCCTTAAGGAAAAGAGCACCACAGATTTTCAAAAAGAACTATGCAATATCCTATTGGATTATAGGAAGATGGTGCACCCTTCTACCGGGAAGTCACCCGCGATGATGATGCTTGGACGGGACATTAAATCAAGGCTTGACTTAATGTTACCGAAGACTGTCAGTGCGGTAGGTAAAGTACATACGCAACCAGGTGAACGTCTCTTAAAAACCGGAGATAGAGTAGCGGTACGAGAGTACTTAAATAGACGTATAAAATGGCATTTCGGTGTAGTTAAAGAAAAAATTGGAGCCCTGCATTACAATATATTATTAGATGATCATCGTGAATGGAAACGACATATAGATCAAATAAGAAAAGTAGGTTCTTCACTTGACCAAGAAAAAGAGTATGCTCACAAATACGAAAACCCTCATTTCGATAGTATTAAAGATAACGAAAACTGTAATTTCGATAAAGATAAGACAATTTTAAATGAACAACCTCTACTTTCGAATACTGGTTTAGAGCCTAAAAACAATAATGATAATGTTGATATTTGTAGTGATGGTAATAGTTCACCATCCACAAAAGAACCTAAAATTAGTAATGAAATTGAGACACAAGGATATGAATCTAACAATTGTAACGAAAATAATGTAATTCTAAGAAGATCATCTCGCCAGACAAAAAAACCAGATAGATTAGGTTATTAATAACAATGTATCTTAAAATATTATATAAAATATGAAATACTTACAACTGAATTATTAACAAACAAATGAATTCATATTTATAAATATGTATTACATTAAATATCATTATTTCTTTTTTTATTTTAGTGGCGAAGAAATGTTCTATATAAATGAATTCTGAATTATATTTTGTTTCTTTTTTCTTTTGTTTTTGAATTTTATATTTAGTTGCGAAGAGATGTTATAATATATATATAAGAAGTATGTACATAATGTAACAAATAAAGCTCTTGTCAACATAATGATAAAGCTCTGAATAAAGTCAGTCTTATAATAGAACTCAAACGTGTCACTTATTTCTATTGTCGGTCACAACAAGGAAATATCTATATTTGAATTTTAAAATTGGAATCTACCCATCAACAAAAAAGGCCGAAAAAAGGAAACTAAGCTGGAATAAGGTTTTTTTTTTTTGCTTCATTTACAAAAATTAAATTATCGTATAGAATGTATTTTAGGCTATTTTATAGAGGTAAGTATAAGAACTAGAACAGTGCGTGCAGGTTAAAAAGAGACAAGAATATTATCGTATAAGATTTGGGATCTTTATCCCCTTATTTATGTAGGAGGAGCAATTTTCTAAAAAAAACAAAAATGACGGAAAAATATTTTATTTTTAAGTGTACACATGTGCATAGAATGTCAGTTTATTAGACTTGACCATTCTTTATTCCGTCAATTTCATTGAATTTTTGTGAACAACAACAACAACTTAAAGGCACTACCACCAATTGTTTTGTATGAATTAATTTTCTATTAATTCATTTATATTTTATTTTTGGCCGGAGTTATAGCTATTTCATGCTTGCCAGGCAATCATCAGACTCCTTAGTGGTGCTGAGCTTTTAATCCAATTTTATTTGAAGAACACTTGTAGGATTCGAACCCACGCATATCAGATCTGCTCAGTCTTTGTAGTCATGTGCACTTACGCACTACATTACTTCAGACCACTGATGCTACGTGTCCAGATGTCGTACTTGTTCATCAAACAACGGCAAAACTTTCAATATTATGCAAGGACTTTACCTTTTTATTCAATTTCTAAATAAAGTTGTTTCAGTGTACATTTTTTGAAATATTTATCACAACTCAATATTTGGAACAAAAAAAATATTTGTGTTTTCAAATAATTTTTTTTTTTGAATTTTGAATTTTACTTTACTAGGTGAAATGTTTGTTTTCAATATTCAATACTTCCATCAATTTAAAATAAAATACTGAAAGCCGGATGGTACTTATAATTTAAAAGATATAAGCAAATATCTGAAATTGATAAAAACATTGAATATTCAAACTAAAACAATATTTCAAAAAGTTGAACCAAAATACATAGTTTTTTTTTCAAATTTTGAATTTGTTGTTTTTCCAAAAACTATTTGGTAAATTGGTAAATCAACAAGCTTAAACAAAAACAAATATCAACTCATGCAATATTAACTCAATCAAAAATTCATGAATCGAAACATTTTTTTCGAATTTTTCAGGTGATGTTTGAAAGTCTACAACTTCGTCAATAATGGTCGTATTCAGAAAAAATTAAAAGAATCTTAAAAGCTTTTAATTTCTTCTTTTAAAATATTGAAACAAAAAAATTACGGTCACCAGGCAGAGAGAAAAAAACGTAAAATATTTCTTTTATTTCTAAATGGGGCCTTAAGCCGATAACAAATTTTGGATACTTAGCTTTTTAGAGTTGCTGATCTTCACTATTAAAGAGTCAAAAGCAAAAATTAGAAAATTTGGCCTTTGACTAAATCTTCAAAACTATCACTCCTAGAAAAAATTAATCAATATTTTCGTATAGGGCACTCGTAACACAGTGTTCAAACTTTGTTTGAATTCTTCATTTCGTAGTTATACGTAGAAAAAAAAATAAATACAAGACTTTGGTTTATGGTTATTGCTCACGCCCAAATAAACATAATTGGGTTAAAGAAATCTTCACTTCTTGGAATTGTTTCCCAGATTGGTATTTTTTTTAGCTCCTGGGCTATACAAAATTTTACAAAAAACATCAATCCATTAATGCTTTCAAAGATTCCTGCAGATATATTGACAATGAAGAAGAAAAAAAAAATACAATGATGCAGCAAACTTTTTAAATTAAAAACATTGGAAAAACTTTATTACAAAAACTTAAAAATTTTCAAACTCTCCTCTTTAAAGGTATTCATCCATTTCTTTATTCAAAGGATTTCCTATACGTAAAATGATTTCGAATGATTGGTAAATCAAATTGACCACAAATTCTGAGAGAACGTGTGCAGCGTATTGAACCATGAGATATGGACCCTACGTCAACTGTTTCCTTGACGAAAATAAATCCGCAGAATTCTGCATTCTATTTGTAAACTGCTGATTTAATTTAAATAAATATTACAACATATCAAGGTAATACGAATTACATATTTTTTTTTGGTTTTGTTACCTTAATAATTTTGCAAAAAGGTGAGTAAAATAGTGTAGAAGAATTTTGTTACGAAAAAAGCAACTTACCATATGAAATACATATGCAGTAAAGGGTGTTTTTTTTAGTGGCATAGAACTTTAATTTCTTCAACTTGCTTTTAACAGCTGTTAAGTGATTTGTCTTTAGTTTGAATTGGCATGTCAATATGAATAGAATAACGCCTGAACAACGCTTCCAAATTGTGCAAATTCATCCCGATGCCGATATTCATAAGAAAATTTTGTATAGCGATGAAACTCACATTTGGTCGAATGGTTAGGTTAGGTTTAATGGGCTAACAGTTGGTTTTGTTACCGTCACATTTAGATCAATGTAGATCCATTGTGATACCCTGAAGTATTGTAACTCCTTGAAATATTAACCTATGAAGCCTATGGTTCGTCTAACTATTTAAAGGTTTTGACGAAGTTCAGGAAGCTTTTGCTTGAGAGCTCTGATAGTTCTTCTAATTCGTTGAAGAAGTACATACTTGCAAAGAGTTTTCTTCCTAGTGTGACAGAGTGATATATAATGACAGAGAAAGTGAGCAGTATTTTCATGCTCGTCTTCGCCACCAAAGCCTCTGCAAAGATCATCGGTACTGATCCCCATTTTCTTTTTATGGTAGCCAAGTAGGTTTTGTCCCGTTATAATGCTTATAAGGGATCTTAAAGAAAATTTATTAATAATTAAAATTCTATCGGACCTTTTCTTATCGTATCTAGGCCATAGTTTTCTGGTATTAACACAATCGAAAGGTCGAATGGCTACTTCAATAAAGAAAACTGAGTGAAAATAATCCTCAAGTGTTTCATCCAGAAAAAATTGATTGTTTGGTTTGCTTAATGGTGGCATCATCGATCCGCACTTCTTTAAGAACGCTGCTGGCCAGAACGATACAGTCAATGGTGACCGCTATAGAACCACGATTTCTGAATTTTACGTCAATCAATAATGATGTGCAGGAGCTGTGATTCCAACAAGATGGCGCAACATCACACAGCTCGTGCCACAGTTGAAGAAGGAAACGTTTGGTTTCATATAGTTTCGCGTTTCGGACCTGTTAATTGGCCACCAATATGATGCGATTTAATACCGTTAGACTGTGTTTTCAAAAATTGAACCTCCAGATTGAATTATTTCCGAACCAGCCGTGGCGGTCATATTTAAATTATAATGCAGAAAGATAATAAAATCAATTTCATGTCAATTTTAAAAATTCATCTTTGTGTTATTCCATTTATTTACAAGATTCTTCAAATCTAGTAATAAAAATGAAAATCCATTTCTTAACTTATTTTAGATTTTTTTCCTAATGAACAAGGACACCAAAAAAAACGTATTTTCAACATAAATTAATCGAAACACCACAGAATTATTACTGATTAGACATGGTTTAAAAACAAATTATTTTCCATTAAATATATTTTTGTCACTTTTGCGTGGTTTTCACAAAAAACCAATATTTTCATTAGAATTCAAAAAAAAAAATCATACCACAAAATCAATTTAGTTTTATAGTTTTATACCCACATAGCAAATAACCAGAATGACAAAATTAATGGTTAGATACATTTAATATTATGTACAGACTTCGTTGTCACTGGGGGGGCAGAGCTTTAACCAATAGGTAATCAAATGAAAACCACTTCTATATCAATGTTATTATATGCGATTTCAATTACCATTTATTATAGATTGTTAGGCATATTGAAAAGCTACATGAATAATTTTAACAAACATACAAAAAATACTCTCGATCATGGCTTGTGAAATATAAAAGCAGGTCTGTTTTCCTCCGAAATTGATTAAAACTGAAAAAAAAATATTTTGGAAAGTCAGCAAAATTAACTCAAAAGCAGAAATCTATTCTTTCTAAATTCCAGTTATTTAAGCAACCAATTACAAAATTGCAACATTTTGATAGAAAAAAAAATATTAATTTGAATAGACATACTGATTGTCCCGCAACGTTACTCGTAATTCGAGCGACAGCATTGAGTATTGGAAACATATAATTCTACACGGTTTTTCAATTCCTATTGCACAATTATGTAGGTAGATACCAGAATTTAATGAGCTTATCATATGCTACCGTTCTAGTTCCACATTCAAAGGAGAGGAAAACGGGTGCATCAGTGAAACAGACAAACAGACAAAACGGAGTCCTGGGACATACTAATACCAGCATTTATTTTATGGATATCAGACTTAAGACCGTCCAATACAACTTGTATTGAGCGGTCCAAGAAGTAATGTCTAATACAACCAAGAAGGAAAAAGTCAATTCGAAATGCCCTCTCCTCAAATATTTTTGAAACCTCAAGGGCAATAATCTTACTTACTCCATATCATCAGTGGACTTATTTCTACGAAAGCCCTACTACCGGTCATTAGGAAGCTTTCATTCCTCAAGGTATGTAGGTATTGAACTGGAAATTCATCTGCATTTCCCCGACCTTAGAAAGAAGGGAAGCAAATGCAAATGGTCGATAACTAGAGAGGGAAAAAGAAGATTCGCCTTTTTAGGGACATCCTGGACAAATGCTGTTTTCTACATGCATTTGCAAGGAGTGTTGTAGATTAGAAAACATGGAAAACCTTACTCAGTGATTTTGTAAGCTTTGAAAAACATTCGTCTTCTGAAAAATGGAATCTGGGCCAGTGGATTTGTGTATTTCAAAACCCAAATCAATAAATCATAATTTTGCTGCGATGTTAAGATGCCCCACATGAGCAAAATATAAAGCGAATACAAAATTATGAAATTAGTTTATATAATATATGTGGCTATATAAAACTGCTAGTTCCCAAAAAATGGACATTTTAGAATCTATCAGTACCCAAGACATAGAATTTTTCAGCAAAAACTTTTAATACGAGGCATAAGAAAAGTTTAGTGAAGATACTTTTCTATTTAAAAATTTCCTGGAAATTGAATATCGTTTTTCAAAATTCAAAATGTTGCTTATAACGGTCTTTAAAGTTTAACAAAAGTAAACCAGTTTTTAATTTCAGTACAAAAAATCTACACAAAATTTGGAAACATTTATATTTTCGAAACTGAATTGCAATGGTCGAAAAATTACTGATTTAAAAATTGTTGAAGTCCGAAAACATTAAAAACGGTTTCTAAACAGGAAATGTAAATTTTTAAAGTCTATGAAAGTTTCAAGCGCTAATATGATGAAGGAGTATACTCAGTCATATTTACAACCTCTACTAGGTCACTTCAAAAGTAATTTTTCAGAGTAGCACAGCTTAAATCTTTTGAGTTTTTTTTTTGTGTGTCTTTGTTTTATGATGGCCCAGATTAAATTAAATTCACATCTTTTTATAACAACTCATGTGCCTTTGTATAAATGTTACAGATTATGTTTATGTTCCATTGGGAGCTCAAATTGACTTTAATAGTCAACAAGGGAAAGGATGACAACAAAACCTTCCATTCTTTACTTACATTCTACATATCCCATGAGAGCACACACACTCCATATAATATACAAGATGGAAAATATTATAAATCACCATGCTGACAACGTTATTAAATCCTATAATACGAGTGTTAAGTGTCAAATCAAATTGTTAATACTGATGCTAGAACACGCTGGCTGGGTGGATGGTTTAACATATGATTATTTTTATTGATTTTGCAGAAGCTGAAAGAGGATATAATATTATGGTTTATGAAATATAATAAGATTGTGATGAGAGAAATTTGTAAGGGCTAAGCGATAAGCATTATAATAAAACGATTATTGGTGTTTTGACCAATTGACGATATTTTATAAATTAATATCACAAATTATGTGGTCTTTGTTCTTAAAAGACTAAAAAAAATGTTTACCAGGGGTTTTTGATTGATAACACACTTGCAATTAAGCTGACAAGTACTTGGGTGAGCTGCCATCTAATGGGAAGTTCTCGACAAACATCACTTGAGAAAATGTTAACATTAGAATGTGGCTTTTTGAACATTCTAAAAGTCTGATGTGATAATCTGACATAAATTCGAGTTGAATAGGTATTATTGGCTTCGAATTGGCGTTCGACAATGTCTATTTCAGCATTTCACCGTCTGCACTTTTAGACATGGGTCAGCGCGACGCGTACTTTGTGTGATCCTTGTTTCGTAAGCTCGGAGTTATAGACGGCCGACTTGTACCCGAACAGGCCTTTTTTCTTAAGGTAGAACTATAATAGTCGGACTTGGTAGGAAGCTAATGTCAAAATCGAACAACAATTATCTTTCCGAACACTCAAATGAAGAAGTCAGCCATATTATATGCTTCCACCATTTTGATTTTTGTATCTATCTGTCAATTCACTTTCGCAGGAGCTGTCGATGAGCGCTCTTGCTATCGATAGCGAAAGTTAACGAAGCCTAACGAAAGCCACCTAATCGCAATAATAAACATACATAAATTCCTCGTATTTGCTTCATTTCTAACGACCACTTCAGCTGACGTTTAACGATTATAGCTCTACCTTAAGACTTTTTGCCTCCACGATTCATAGCACTTCTAATAGTGTTTTTTTTTTTTGTCTTCCAACGTCGAGGTAAATTGAACTTGCTAATTCCATTTTGTTCTCTTTTAATTTATTCTTCTTTTACCACTTGGCCGGCCGGCATCTAAAAATTACAAGCTAATTATATATAAAGAAAAATAATAACTAAAACTTGTTTTTCATTACACAAGCACATCTGAGTTTTCTTTGGTTCGTCGTTGCACAAGAGCAACGAATCTTTCATCACCCGCTTTTGGCCATAAGAGTCCGAACAATGTCATTGCAGACAAATTGATTTCTGCTATCAAGGTAAAATATAAAGGATCCAAATGTCAAGTTTTTCATAAAGAAAAGTTGTCAGAAGAGTTTAAAGTCCAAAGTTGTCGATTGAAAATGGAAGAATTAGGTGGAATCATGCAATCATACCCCAAACACTTCTCAACAAACAACTGTCAAAGCTGTTCTAATCCAACGGCTTCTTCTTCTCCGTGCTTCTTCAAAGGTGCAGAATTAGGAAAGTCACATCTTCTGGTTCTGTCAATCTGCAAATGTTAGTAAATAGATGGCCGTATCCGTATCTCCACTGATGGATTTCATTTCGAGAACTTATGTAACATTGACTCTATCATACAAGCTCGTTGCACGAAAGCGTAACGAGTTTATTTAGAGTCAAGCAATGAAACTTTCTCATTTAGGCAGATAGACGAGCCAGGCGATGATTTTGCCGATGCCGATATTTCCAATGGAATGCTATTGGCACTTGCAATATTTTGGAAGTCCTCTTCTCAAAACATTCAACATAATTCCATGGAAAAATGGCTCATTCTTGAATGTGGAGCAATTTGAGACCTTTTTTGTATGAAAAAACTATAAAAAAATAAGATGAGATAATATTTTGTACAGCTACCATAAATAAAAAGTCCAGAATCCATATCAAACGATGAACGTATGGTCGATTTGGTTATCAACTGTTTCGACCGTTTGACCATCACTAACTTTACCATTAAATTAAATTTAAACTCACTAAAACTCTCAACTTTTTAACAGTTTTTCCCACCTTTTCAATGGAAATTTTGACCAGATGGAAAAAAGGCAATTAACACAGCAAGAAAAATTAAATGCCAAAGGCGTCAAGTAAAATTTAAAAAAAAAAAAGAAAAAAAATATGAAAATAGAAAGAAATGAAACACAAACCGCACGAGCTGGCAACTTCAAGCCAAAATAAATTAAATTCCACCTCTTGTTGCGTTAAAAAAAAAATAGCTAGCCACTTGCTGTTGAAACCACAAACTCGTGGACGTGGAATTTTTTCAGAAACACGTAAAATGATAAAGTATCCATATGCAGGAAGGATGCCAGAAAAAAAAAGAAAAGAAAAAAAAAGGATATTCCCATTTTGCAAAAGAAAAAAAGAATTGCTCCTTTTGCACGATGAAAGCTGTACTAGGTGCAAATTGTTCCGTGGTGCATATGCAATGAAATGTACACAGGTAAGGTATATATGTAGATACACCGCCTGATGTTGTCATCTTTCTGTAACAATATTTTGCCTAGAAACATCATTAGAATGTCATGTGGAGGATGTTAATGTAATACCACTGCAGCAGCAGCAGCAGATATTCTAGATAGGGAACAGGACATATTGCAAAAGAGTTTTGTCCTACAAATATACAACAAAAAACTGGAACCAACCTAAGGGAATACGAAAAGGCTAACTTACAAGAATACTATAGAGACACGTCCTTGTTAGGGGATATAAACATGAAACATTTGTCGACAACCGTGAAAATCGTGCTTGCCATGGTTTTTTTTAGCTTTTTTTGTTAATGTTTTTTTTTAGAAACGCCGCCATTGGCAAACATTATCCTTGGTGAAAATTCATTTATAAAACCTTCTGCGAGAACGTCAACGCGGTGGCGTGGCGGTAGCGTTGCTCATGCTGTTGGAATAATTATGAGCTAAGGGTTTTCAACTGATGCATGTGAAAGGAAGTATTAGATATTGCGCTTATGGTTTTTTTTTTTTTGTATAGCTATACCTAGGAAAATGTTGCTCTTTTTATTTTTGATTCTTTGCATACAAATTATGTGACCAAAATTTTGTTTAAATGAAGTTTATACCAGAAACATTTTTGTATGCTCGGTCAGCAAGAGCAGGTTAATGCTTATGCATACAAAGCTCATAATATACTTAGTACTCGCACATGATTGTGTACATGGAAAAAAAACCCTTTCATCCAAGAAAAAGTTCGTATTGAAACAATAAAGTAAATCGTATTGAAGAAATAAAATGGCTGCCAGCAAAAAAACAATTATTTCATTAGCTTAACATTTTAGTTTTATTATTTTTTCCAAGTGTCAGTTCTTTTCTCGCAAAGTTGAAAGTGGGATCCTCTGATTCCAAGCCAGTACTATGTGAGAATTCGCAATATAAAATTCCATTGCTAAGACGAAAAAAATATTTTTGTGTTTTTGCCTAAACTTTGCAATTGTATTTGAAGGGATTGAATTGTAGTATATTTTAAGTGGTAGGTATTCTTCTTAAAATATTAAGAAAATTTTATTAAATTTCAATTTAAATTTCAAGTTTTTCTTAACTTGGTCGATCTTATTTCTTTATAAAATAAGATTTGGAAAAAGTATTTTCTTTGTTACTATTAATGTATTTCAATAATCTAAAATGTTACACTTACAATTTTTGAAGAATTCAAAATTTCTTCATTTTATTTTATTCCCTTTATGATGAATAAACAAATTAAATTTATTAAAGGACATTATTTACGCCACGAAGTACAAAGACCTTCAAGCCCATTAAATTTTTTTTTACAACTACAAATATACCTTCATAATTTTGTTTTTAATAAAATATAATAATAAAAATGTAGCCTTAAAAAGGAAGTCATCATATCATCAGTCTCGTCATTTGCAGCTGTCAAGTGAAGTTACCATTCCATCACTTGAAATTATAAGCATAGATTTATATACCCATTTGTCCTATACAAACAACATGAGAGATTTTTTGGACTTTCTCATAGACTTGTTGTTAGCCTTTAAAAAAAATATGAAAACCATCATGATGAAAATGAGTAACATCCTGCGGAATGTATTTAATTTTTATAATATTCATTCAGTCTACGACTATATAGTTAATTCATATACCCTCGCATTAAATATAAAACAGTCGTTATCTTTTATGCTATGCATATCTAGAAACATATAACACTTTATTGAGGTACTTCTGAAATGTTTATTATTATTATGGGAGGTAATTAATCTGACAAGTATCCTTTAGCTCTGTGCAGCGTCGTCGCCGCCCCCGTCGATAGGGGGTGGGAAAAGAGAGAATCCCCACGGGCCCAGAATTTTCTTCTTCGCACAAGAATATGAAGAATATACGCGGGAAATCGTGCACGCTTCAAAAATTGGCCCCTATGTGCATATACGTCATCTGTCAAAAAATACTCACACTTGCGCACTTTGGGCCCCTTAGCCCTGACAAATTATTCTGGCACTTTAAGGCAAATTCGAAAAAATTATCGCTCAACAAGAAGACCGTATTTCGGTAAAATAGTATTTATTTATTTTTGTATCGGGGCTTGGGATTATTCTGTCCCAGGCCCGAAATTTTTCTTGACGACCCTGACTCTGTGTATTATATGCATTTTTCTCTAGGTTTAAGTACATTTTTATCACAATCGTTCTGTTTAATGCTTTTGCTGGTCATTAAACTCAAGTTAAGGTCATCCTGTGAAAAAAAAATAGAAGCTTTGAGTAAAGTTTCAGTGACCGAAAATAATAATTTCAATAATTTTTCTTATGAAAACATCTGTTTATGGGTATTTGAGTTTTTATTTCAAATAGTATGCGCACTGTACGAAATGCTAATTTAATAAGTTTTTTTTTCAGATCATAAAGGAAGTTATACAATTTGAGGATTGGCGGCACCGGCTGCATGGATCATTGAGATTGTCCTATGTTATGAATTTTTTTAGGATTTCCTTCCAGTTTTTGCAGCCACCAACAAATCCACAATTTTATATACCAATCAAAGCATTAATAGGTGTAATTTTTATTTCACTCAAATAAAATTCAAAAAAATATTGTCCAAAACAGAGAGTCATTAAAAGTTTAAAAACACTATGAGTACAGTGTTTTGTTCATTAAATAACACAAAACTATCCTGCGGTTTGTTCTCAGTTTTTAACTGCATTCATGACATACGATGCCCAATATCCTCTTCTATATAAATGTATCACCAAACTTTCCCAACATTTTATATCAATGCAGATAATAAACCTAATGGTAGTTTTGTATGGTTTTGCGTAATGCGGAATTGTTTAAGCATTATTAAAGTATAAAAAAATAGATATTCTATCTAACCCACATCATTTGTCTTTCTGTTATATTTTGCTTAAAACATCTTTTCAATTGTTAACTTAAGTTGGGAGTGACTTTGATATTAATTGACCACAAAATATTTTGGATGTTATTTTAATAAAAATAACGAAAGATTGCGAGTTTTTGCGTATTTGGTTTAAATTTTTTAAATTTATAAAAAAAATGTCAATGTGGGGTGGAAACAAAATTGTAAAAAAAAAATTTTGGCAATTTTTGTTTACCGGTTTTATTTTTACAATTCAGCTATCTGATAAACAATTTTTTTTAAAAAGTTTTTTTTTCAATTTTTTTTTTTTGATAATTTTTATTACTTTTTTTGCAAACTTTATGACGAGATGATTTAATCTGCAGGTGACCTTAGAATTTTTCCATTCTGCCTTAATTTTTTTTTAAACTTTTTTTGCCAACAATTTTTTTCTTTCGATATTTTTTGGTAAAATGAGATCAAATAATCTGTAGGCGGTTGACATTTTATTCCTCATTAATTTTTTAAAACTGTAATTTTTGACCAAAATTTATTTTTGACAATTTTTTGAAAAAAAATAATAAATATTGTGGACTTTTTTAACAGCAACGTAATGTTGTCAATCATAGGATAGTGTTGTTGCTATCACCGAAATTTCAGAATTGGTTTCAAAATTTTCTGACGCTGTTGAGGAATCGGTTTTTAGTACAATATCGAAACTCTGCAAACGCACACAAAATAAAAAAAAAAGTTTGTCATTGCGACATAAAAATGAAGATCTCATTTAATTTCAATAAGTTTTTCTTCATTAAATCAATCAGATTTCTCTATAGAAATAGCTGAATAAAAAATATTTTGTTACTTTTAATATTTCATATAGCCATAAAGCCATAAAAAATTTAATCTCTCTCAACCAGAAAACTAAAATTAAACCTCATTTCTGAATCTATAAATTTGGCTATGTTCCACCGAGAAGAAGAAGTCATTTATATGAACGTTAAAAGAACTCTCCTTTTATACGTCTTACCGAAACAAAATAAAATAAATAACCTAATGTTCCGCGAACACGAATTTGCAATAAAATATTAATGATTTCGTTATTGTTAAGCTATATAAATACAAAATCGATTGAACTCAAATAATAATTTATTTTCACAATGCAAATTCTTGTTCCTGTTACAAAACCATTTCGTCAAAGCTTTCCCTTTTAACAGAGGACTATAAAACAAAACAACAACAAACAAAAAAATTAGAAAAAATATAAATATGTGTTTCTAGATCACTATCGATACACTCAGGCCACCAATGCCACCACCATGCTGTCAAGTATCATTTTAGCGGCACTACATCACCCTTTGAATGTTTGCAATAAAAAGTCTTACATCGCAAGTCTCCTATTTCTCTATACCGTACATCCTACCTATGTATATCCTAGCCGATATGGAGCCCATAAATTGTGGAAACTATCAGTTGTTTACCCTCGTTCGAGCCAAAGAAGGATCCCAAATCCTTCGACAACAATACCTACCCCCAGCCCAGTAACCAACAACAAATTATACAAAACCAACCACAACCCATCACACATAGGAATATAGAAATTTATTCTGCCACCGATATCAATATTCAACAGATGTTTTATTCCCATAATACTGCCAATAGGCGTTTAATTAATTCCAAAGAATAAAATTCGATGGTTTTGGTTTTTTTTGGTAGGTATAGCTTAGATAGTGAGTCTATAGGTTATTCGATGACGATGGTGCTGTGTTTGGAAGCAGTTAGAAGTTAGAAGAATAACTTTGAGTGTTGTTTGGTATTTAGAAGAAATAATTCTTACATTGTATTTATTGTAGTTATCCTTGGGGATGGATATTTTATAATTTATATTTATTTGGTGGTAGAAAAGTAGTTAATAAAGAAATATAAAGTTTCAGTGTTTTATTGCTGCCAATAACATTATATTTTCTACTTTGGACGTAGATAAATTTTGCTAGCCACCATTTGTAAGGTTCTAGTCCAGTAGATTTTTTTTTTATTTATTAGCTATGCAGGGACTCATGATGAAAATGTAAATGTCTTTTGGTTGAACACGTGGCCGTTCAGTAAACAAAACTGCCGTATTTTTTAATGAAGAAAATTCTCAAGTGTAGTCAGAAAAAAGGTGGAATCCTTGACCCGTACTTCTGTAAAAACAATGCTGGCCAGAACGTTACGATCAAAGGTGACCGCTGTTTAGCCATGATTACTGACTTTTTCGTTCCTCAATTAAACAACCATGATGTGCAAGAGCTGTGCTTTAAATAAGATGCACAATATAACACACAGCTTGTGCTACAATTGATCAATTGAGGGAAAAGTTTCGGACCGTGAATAGGGGTCCAAGTTCGTGCGATT
This sequence comes from Syrphus vitripennis, assembly GCA_958431115.1. Lineage (NCBI taxonomy): Eukaryota > Metazoa > Arthropoda > Insecta > Diptera > Syrphidae > Syrphus > Syrphus vitripennis. The sequence goes on along the minus strand of OY288108.1, from coordinate 133,194,097 downwards.
TAACGCCACTAGAATATTTTCTTTGGGGATATGCGAAGTTGCTAGTCTACGTCGATACTTTCGATTCTAGGTACCTATGTGTATTAAAAACCATCTTTTGTGGAATGGTCACATACTTAACTTCGCCAAAAAAGCCTCAAGATGTTTCCTTTGGATTTTCATGAAATTCTTTTCCTCTTCTGATCTGGCTATTATCTATAAAAGTTATATACGTCCAAAGCTTGAGTATAACTCCAATCTATGGACTGGTGCTCCAGTAACTTACTTAAACCTCTTGGACAGTATACAAAGACGAACCTTCAAAATGATCGGAGACAGGAACATCATCGATACTTTTACGTCACTCGAACACCGACGTAACGTTTCCTGTCTCTCACTCGTTTGTCGTTACTTTTACGCTAAGTGCTCTAACGAAATAGCCAATGGCATTCCTCCCCTTAAACGATTCAACCGCGAGTATTAGCTGATGAGCATTCCTGGAAGCAATGCTCATCAGTTTACTCTTGAACCCAATTTCGGTCGTAATGTCAAATACAGGGATTCGTTCTTTAGCCGTACTAAGCGAATGTGGAATACCCTTCCACGCTCTGTCTTTCCCTCTCATTGTGATGTACCGAAATTCAAGACTTATGTTCACCGACATCTCTTTTTAAATCCCCTCCTACTTACCTAAAGCTCGTACTGTGTCTCTGATATATAAAAGGTAAAAATCCCCTTAAGGGCGCGCTAATTATAAAAAAAAGGGATCGGACACTTGGAGGACAACATTTGCCACGTTATTCCGGATATACGGCCACAAATGTTGGAAAAAGTGATTGAAAATTGGACTTATAGATTAAATTACGTCCGAGCCAGTCGTGCTGGTCATAAGCCAAAAATTCGTATCTACATTGAGAACAGGTCAGTAACCCCCATTGACTTTATATGTTCCGAGGAAGACTAGAAATACTTGGCGAAGAACGTTCGAAGACGAATCAGCACAACTGAGGAAGAGTTGTACAAAGGTCAAATACATAAGCAAAAACGGTACACGATGGCGCGTAGAAGTAGTGAAGGTTGTGTGTCTCCGCAAAGGCCGCAAAGGGTAACTAACGGACTTTAAATCAGAAGACCTAATTAAGAAAGTATCATATTTTTCTTACAAGTTTTAAAAGTTTTTTTTTTCTACTTTTCAACTGCGGTATTTTATCCCATGATATTTATCTCGCATGTGATATTTTTCTAAAATATTATATTTCTTTCACATGACATTTTCTTACCTTGAAACATTTCTAGTTTGATATTTTCATTCAAAATACTTTTCCAAAACGAAAGTTTTTTTGTACATTCTGTCTTAATAAACAGATAAAACTATACCTAATTGAATTTTTGAAATTCCAATATTTTCAATCTAAAATGCACTAAATCAAGCTTTATTAACCTATGATATTGTTTACCTCATTGTGTTCGCCTATAGCCAATAGTTTATTTGTAAGAAATTGATATGTTGGGCCGTCTCAAAGCAGAAAACATTTCCTTACCATTACTACGTAACAATGAACTTTAAGTTTTCTGCTTTAATTTTAATAAACTCCTTCAGGTACTATCTGAAAATAGAATGTTACTTGAAATAACATCACAAAATACAAAGACTAAGATTCTTCTTGAAACCTCCGCAGTCCTCATTTCTATTATTACAGTATAAGCAAAGCTATTTATTAGTCTTCTTCGGAAGTTTATTGAATATTTTTCTGACATTCAATTACTTTACAAACAAAGTCATGTTTTAGGATCTACAAGATTTTCTATTTCGAATATCCTTGGGATAAAATGAAATTTCAATTTGAATGTTCATAGGCGTATTAAAAGATGAAAAGCAGCCAAAGACAAGCTGTATCATCCTTTTAGATTATCAAGAAACGAATAGAATTGGTATAGGCAAAGGAATTAGGTGTGTCTGTTGTGTCTGTGAATTTATACTCGAATTTATGTCTGGACAAAGTAAGGTGCATGGTATATGTAATTCAGCTTCTCTTCAACCAAACCAATTTCAAAGACCACTTTTGCGTGCTAAAATTCGATTAATTTTCAGAAGATTTTAATTTGAAAACTGTTCAAGTTATGAAGTGGATGAATACCAACCGAGATCTACATTTATGTATAGGTATGCTGAAGCCGATATTGAAAGATGCACGTTGAATATATTCTTTCTACATCTATCCCTATAACTACATAGTATATAGATAGAGTATAATAATGTACATCGAAGTTTACTCAGGAATGTATGTTTGCTATATATCAGAACTAACCTTTATGTCTTAAGGTACAAAATTCACTTAAGTAAGTTTGGTATCAGGAGTGTTTGTTTTTACTTTAAGGACACTCTCTCGAAAGAAGGATACTTGAGGGCAAAATATTCTCTGGAAAACTTTGCTTTAGCAAACAAAAATCCTTCAACTTGCATAAACAATCAATGCCATAGAGTAAGAAAAAAGAACAAAAGCCATCGTTCGGAATATGAATTCAACAGGATGGATGAATAAGTGAGAAGCTTCCATCAGTGGATTTTTATAACCTGATATCCTTAACATTTCTTATTCATTTTCGGTATGTTTTTTTTTTTTTTTCTTCTGAGGGAATAAATTTCATCTGAAAACTTAAACGAAAGGAGAGTTTAATAGAAATTAGTTTCCCTGGAGTGTATTGTTTGTGTGGATCGCCGTACTCTATTGATTCTTTAGATAACATTTTAGAGTGATAAAAAAAAACTAATTTTTTAGACTGATAGTTTTAAATTCATTTAAATTATTTTGCTACCTGTGGTAGATGAGTGAGATTTTCATCTGTTTAAATAATCAAAAGGTGAATTGAAGGACCTTGAAATTTTCAAGATAAAGGAGATACTTTTTAAGAATCAAGTCTAATACAAAATATGGAATTTAATTTTCTACTTAGTCTCAAAATACTGAGGTATTTTTTAGGTTTTTGTTACAGCTCTGTAACTATGTTCTTTAAATTTTAATTACATGTGGAAAAAGTTCAGAAAAAATACTAAAATTTTAACAATAGGCTGCCTTTTAAGAACGCTTTCTTCTCTATAAAAATAAATATAAAAAAATTGATATGGTGGATGTTAAAAAGGAATTTTTGAAACAAAAATATTTGACATTAGAGTGGTTCAAAAATGTGTCAAATTTAAAGAGTTTTAAAAACCACATAGTACGTGAGGATGACCTTAAGTGGCCCACCAAGATAGAACAGCCTCTCGCCGAAAATCTAAGTTAAGACAATTAAAATACTGGGACTAACGAAATATTGACAATCTCAAGCTGTTATTTGGTAATTGACAAATCAAAATGTATTGAACCTTCAATAAAAGACTGCGAATATTATAGAGAATACTTCAATTCAAAAATTTCAATAAAAAAAAGTAGAGTATATTAAACGCAGAAGACGAATTTTATTTTGAATTAATGAAATAATTTATCCAAAATATTATTTATTTGATTCAATATTGGAAGTTTATTAAAATATGTCAATATAGCTGAAATCGTATTATTAGCGGTCGGGTAGAATGACATAGTCAATTACGCTATATTTTTATTCCATTTCTACCAAAAATAGGAAAATTCGTAGGATTCGAGAGGCCTAAATTTTATTTTTATTTTTTTTTTATTTTACTTTAAAGATGGATTTCATTTAAAACAATACTTATATTAAAGTTTCAATGTTTTTTGACCTACATTTATAAATGTGTGTATACATAATATTGGGTGGAATATCATTCAAATATTTAACGAAGATATAGGGGTGGAGGGTGGCCCCCTACTACTTTTTAATTTGTCCTTTATCTTGTTTTCAGCTTTTGTAATGGTACTTTTTTAAATTTGAACACATTTTTGAACCAATATTTTTGTTTGAAAAATTTATTCTTCACATCAACGACATTGAATTTTTTATAGATCCACTTGATAATATAGGAGGACAAATTAAATACTCAAATCTAATATGTTTGTTCATTTAATACAAATTTTTTTTTTTAATAACAAAAATTTAATTTGAAAAACAATCCAAAAAGTAACAACGTTTTGGACGCGATGAGGAAAAAACTGATTGTAAGTAGGGGTTGGTCCAAATTCCTGTTTTCAAATGAAAACCTTTATGATTTGATATACTCAAGTTCTATACTTGACCTAGCCTATCAACATTTAGACTATGACTACTCGGACAGCCAGTAGAATTGCTTCAAAAAAATCTCAAAAGTTCTAAGTTAAAACCGTTTCTGCATCGTGTTGTTGAAAAGCCCCTTCTCTTCGCCATTTAAATTATCTATCTATCGGCGCATCGATCTATTTGGTTACTAAAATTTTGTTTCATTTTTTTTTTAAACGATTGCATAACTCAATCTAAGAGGTCCTACATTTTAAATAAAACACCAAGTATTTAAGCTAGTAGTAAAATTTATTGTTATTTCCCATTGACTTCTCTTAAAATTAAAATAGTAATTTATGTTTAAAAAATCTTAATGGCTGTAAATAAATCACCGCATTTCGTCCCTTAGACAATGAATTTCTTTGTTTGAAATTCAAAAAAAAATACATAAATACAATTTTAAATCACAGACAAAGTGCTATGTTTTTCCCCGACAGAGTTCTACCCCTGCCATTTCAAGCCGACCAAAGTGTTTCAGCACGTTCCACAATTATTATTATTCACACCTGCGCTGCGTGAGAACATAATTAGAATTACATAGACCAACCACACCATCAACATCATCATCATAAAGGATACTTTATACCACATGAATATGCAAAGGATGTTTCACTATAAAATTTAATGAAACAAAAAATGCCAGCTGAAGAAGAATTATGATTAAGCATCTTGAATTACTTTTATAAAATCATTGCACGTTTTTTTTTTTTTTGGTTTTTCCTTAAAAAAAAAACAACAGAGTACAAAACCTAATTATAAATATTATTACTCCTCAAGGATGTTTGACACAAAATAAAAATATAACAGTGCATTTTGTGTTGACCTTTTTTTTTTGTTCAAAAAAGAAGAAACACAAAATTATTATAAAATAGCTAGAGGAAGAATGAAGGTACATAATGTTGATAAAAGGGCAATTTCAATTTTTGCCTCCTATTGAAGTTTCACCAGCAACCACTTCATCAATCCAAGTGAAAGTCTTAAGTACCTCATTTAAAATAAAAATAAAAAAAAATAAGTTTTCTTTGGCTCTCCCGCTGATGGAGTTTAAGGAAGTCATTCAGTTCAAGGATGAGGGAAAAGTTTTTCCATTATAATTTTATTCTTGTCGCATGTTGGTTATAATATTTTCTTTAATATTTTTGAGGTTTTGTAGTTGTTGTTGTTGTTTGTTTTGTTGTGGTGAATTTGTTGAACCTTTTGGGGTTTTCAATGATGATTTTGTGAACATTTTTCGAACATTTGAAAAAAAAAAACAAGTAAGAAGAAAACCGTGTTACATTAATGTGTGTTGTTGACACAAGCTAACTAGTTTTTGTTTTATATTTTTATGAATTTGTGTTTGTTTGTATAGTTGTACTAAATTTTTGTCTTAAATTTAGATACTTATATGTAATATTATGTAGAGACTATATTTATGGGGATGAACTTCAACAGGTTCATTGGGTTTCTTAAAAACTACCAATAATATACACATTTGGATAAATAAGAAATTCTATTCTGAAACGCATTTGCTTGAAAAACTATTATCAATTTAGAAAAAAAAATGTCAGCGTAAATTTAAAAAATTAATTTTTGAGAAAAATATTAGCATAAGCAACTTATATACATAAGTATTTGGGCACTAAAACAAATCTTATTTTCTTGTTTCAGCGGAAATTTTAGGATTTATTAGTGAGGTTGAATTGCTGAGGTTTGCTCTACATGTTAGTAAATTCTCAAAAAAGTAATCGAGCTACAAATTTTCGATTTCCGCTACAAATTCAGACACCAAAATTAATCGATTCCACCTAAAAGTGTCGAACAGGCATATTGAATAGCGAAATCGAGAATTCAAGAATATACAATTATGGATCTAAGGAACTTTGGCACATACAATTTTGAAATCCGAATTTTGGTATACTCACAGAATTATGACCCCAAAACGTTTCTGCAACATGATCTGTATATGGAAATATAAAGCCTTTGGAGCCACATTCTTAAATATTTTTAATCTAAGATTTATTGTTGATTCCGATATTGTTGGGCCGATGAATAATAAAAGCTTTCAACTCCGAAGGCAAAATAAAATAATATCAGAAAAACACAAAATTTAGACGTGTTTTCTGTTCTCTTAAGAGTTAAGAAAAACTAGTTATTCGTGTATTACAACAAAATTGAATTTTAACGGCTAAACTGATTTCAATCAAAACTTGATTTTTTGTTGTTCCAAAAAAAACAGTCTTTTCACTTTTTCTTGGTGATATATGAAAACAATTATGTTTTCTCTACTGCTCTGCGTGGTTTTGCTGTATTATTAACTTCCCATAGGGAGTTATTGTAATCGGTCCGATTTGTCAAATTGAAATTTTTGACATTTCTCGACGTTTCAAGGTCCCTAGAGCCTATATCAATCATTTTTAGAGAGATGTCTGTGTGTGTGTGTGTACGTACGTTCGTACGTTCTGGTACCATTTTTCGTCGTCGATATCTCAAGAACGAGTAGAGATATCGACTTGAAATAAATTTTGTTTTAGAGATAATAACTTCGAAAGAAGCTGAAAGGGCGTTTATTAATATTCAATCAGTTTTTTTTTTACTATAGCAGTTTAAAAAAGAAGTGAAAATTTTGGTTGGGCTCAAATATCTCACGAACAAATAGTGCTATTGACTTGAAATAAATTTTATTCGACACATTATGACGTTATACAAATTTGATATGAATTTGGAAAAAAATCAAAATACCGTTATTTTTTAAAATCAAAAAAACTAAAAAAAAAAATTTATAACTCGAATATCCTTAGATGGAAAAACGATATTAACTTTAAAATAATTTTATTTTACGAAAAATGTTAGTTTTTATTGCTGGTGAAAATTTCTAAAGAATTCAATGGAAAGTTTTTTTACAAAAAATTAAAATCTACAAAAAACTCTACCAAAAATTGGTATAAATTGTCTTTCGACTCAAATTTCTCAAAAACGGGTAACGATATTGACTTCTTGTTTATTTTATTTTCTACATAACATAATTGTTAGCAACTGATAAAATTCTGACAAATATTGAATGGGCAGTTTTTTAACAAAAAATCAAAAACTGTTAAAAATTCTAAAGAAAAGTAGTTACAATTGTATTTCAGCTCGAATATCCTTAGAACGAACAACGATTGTGCCTTCTAAAATATTTTATTTTATACATAGTACAATTTTTTATGACAGGTTAAATTTTGACAAATATCCAATTGAGAGTTTTTGACAAAAAATATAAAAAAATACACTAAAAAGTGGTAAAATTGGGTTTTCGACTCGAATATCTTTAGAACGAGCAATGATATTGAATTTGCTATTAGGTATTTAATTTTATACATATTAAAATTTCTTACAGCGGGTATTTATTTGACATATGTATACTTAACTGACATTTTAAACAAAAATTTAAACAGAACTAAGAAAATTCCACATTCGTTAAAAAACGCGTGGATTTACCTCCGGGGTCAAGTGGAAACAACTTATACATCAACAATCTCTATAATATATGTATGTGCATTTCGTAAATCTCTTTAAATAATTAAAATGCTTTTCAATCTTAAAATAATGATTGTTTGAATTTAACAGTTAAAGTTTGTTTCGCAGAAAATTTGGTTATTAAAAAACTAAATATGAAGTTTTCAAGATCACAAATGGGAAGTTATCAGTGTGGGTCGCACCCAGCCTCTTTTTTTCCTTCAATTTGTCATTTAACAGCTCTGTTCGAGTTTTTTTTTCAATTCTACATAGTTGTGCATTTTTTTCACCATGTCAACGGTAAATTTTAAGTATGGGCTTGGACAATAAGGAAATCTTTGATTCCAAATTGCTTCACAGTTCATTTAACTAATGCACATGTTGATTCTCTTTAAGGTCTTGACAAGCCTCTCATGTATGAAGTAAGTCATAAGTTGTCATAAGTTAACTTTCTGTCAAAAATAATCCCTCTTATAATATTTTAGTAAATCCTATTATAGGGTAAATATCTACAAAAGTTATATATCCCATGCCATAATCCCCATTTTTTTTTTTGAAACCAACAATAACAAACAATAGCAACATAATAATATAAAATCAAACTCCTTGAATGAACAAAGCATCCTCAAACAAACAGCTTTTCATTTTCAATAAAGACAGACAAGACAGACTTCCAAAATAAAATGTAATAATAAAACGATAGAACTTCAATAGTCACAGGGTAGGTTAGGTATGGCTAGCACAAATAAATAATCGTAAGGGGATTGATGGAAAAATAATGACCAGATAGTGTGAGCGAATTAAATTGTTCAACAGATGTGTGTGTTCACACATTAAGCTTAAATAAGCTCTGCAAATGGATTATTTCCTTCCCCTAGGGAAAGGGAAGAGGAGCAGCAGAAAAGAACAGAACAAAATTCCTGTGGCTCCAGCTTCGACATCAATTTGAGATAAGAAGTTATTTATATAAAACCATCGATTTTTGTAGGAATTCTATTTGGAAGAGATGATTATAATAAATTTATTATCGAAACACTTTAGTATTTTAATTTGTATGTGAATACAAATTTATCTAATAAGGTTTATAATGTCGACAAGGCACAATCGAGATGAGAGGTTTTTTTTTGTCTATATTCAAAATTAATTTATTATATTCGTTTAAATGTCTCACTTCATGTTTTCTTAAATTAAGCAATAACAATCAACAAAAATGTGTTATTCTTTAACAAGCCAGAAGTTACACTGAACAAAACATGTGCTATTATTAAAAAATCAGTAGCTTATAAAATTTTTATTTTGTGATTTGTTTGAGATTTTAGTAAACGACTTAAAGAAAGATCCAGTTTCAGCAGCACAGTTAGAAATGCAGTCAGTAGGGACATGGACATTTCTATCTGGAAAAATCGCTCTACAGATGCACTTTGTTGGACGCTCCCGGACCATCATCATCGGGCTCTGGTCCTGGCCTTCTTCAACAAGTTTCTCCATCTTTCCCGGTCTCGAACCGACGCCATCCAGTTCCGCACCTCAAGGCTTCTCCCGGACAGGATATTGCTTGAAAATCAGGAAATGCAATTCAAGAAAAAATCGTTCAAAAAATATTTCTCAGTTGTTTTTGAAACATTTTTTTTAAATTCTTTTAAAATTCTGAAAAGTATGCAATTGTTTGTTCATTTTACTATTGTAATTTTCTTTGTTGGTAATTTCTAAGCTTTATTTTTTCTTTAATTTTAATTAATTATTCAAAAGTTTCAAACAAAAAAAACGGAAGCTTTAGTATTTTTAGGTAAATAGGTAAGAACCTACTAGTACCGAAAATATTGTTTTTTTTTAATTTCCAAAAACAGTACCAACATATACTTCTAGGATTCATAGAAAGTTCTTAACAGTTGGGGACAATATTATAATCCTGGACTTAACCGTCCATTCTCCTAGGGCATTCTTTTCAGTAGCTTTCACCAGTTTAAGAAGTTAGTGCTGGGGTTAAAAGCACAAAAATTGGAAAAGCGATAGGACCAGACGAGATAACCTGTACTTTCTGGAAAAACATGCGAGACATAGGGAGTAAACTGTTTCCGTTTTTTATCTCCAAATGCATTTGATTGACAACCCTTGAGATCTAATATGGGTTGTCCTAGAGCAACGAGGAGTTCCGGAAGTCTACGTGAATGTTCGCAAGAGTCCTAAATGGTGCTAAATTAAAGTACGTGTGCCTCAGGGATGCCTCTTGAGTCCTTTGCCCTTTATTACTGTCCTTGACTTTTTGTTTGAGGATGAGGTGATGAACTTGAACCTGTATGAGATTTAGTTAGTTTTTTCACTGGCAATGAAGGAACTGTAAGTCCATAGGCAGATCTGTTCTCGAGAAGAATGGAAGCGAAAAGGATCGAATATTGCTTATAATCCGCACATGTCTATACCGGACATCCTAAGAGTGCCTCCCAAGTGCTTAAATATCATAAGTCTTTGAACAATGGCAAAGGATCTTGGTATCAAGCATCTGGTAAGTATAGAGGATGATGTGGAACTCTGCCATATTCCGTGAGCGTAAATTCACCCCAAAGTTGTTGAAGTGTATATATCCATTAACCTATAATAAGCTCTAGCTCAATGTGCAATGGAAGTAATGAAGCACTGACACACGAATGCGAAGATCCAACAGACAGCTGAATGACAATGGCAAACAATATGTTTGGCTTCCCCTTAATGTTTAGTATGGCATTTTTTTTCAGTGTAAAATTAAAAACTCTTTCGACAAATAATTTGTGTAAAACTTAATTGGAATTTATACAACACAAAATCTTCTCTGCAATAAAACTAAGTGTCACAAACTGACTTTCGAGATGTTACTCATATACACCCATACGTATTGCAGTTTGTGTTTTAACTTTATTCGATTTCATTAGGAAAACCTAATTGCTCCTTTTATTCAAATTTATTGCCAAACGCTTAAGTGATTTAACAGCATGCAATGGCAACGGCACCCAAGCACTTCTCTAGAGCACACACCAGAAACCCAGAAACCATCCCAGAGCATAACAAAATGCAATTTTCTGCAACAATAGCTTGAGATAGAAAGGAATAGAGGAAGAGTGTGGTGAAAGTGTTGTTGTTATATTTGTAACAATTACAATCCAAATCCAACCCATTTACGAACAAAGAAGAAGAAATATCGAGACACTAAGGTACCTCTTTCTATATGTAAATGCAGTTGGTATGGAGAAACTCACGATTGAGCTATAATTTTGGTTGTCTCCATCAACTCCTTACTGAAGTTTATCTCTGACATTTTATCCTACTTTATATAATGAATAATTTATCTACTTGATACCTCTTCTTCTTCTGGCATAAATGCTGGGTTTTGACTTCTGAAGGAATTTTCAAGTAGGTAGGTTTTTGACTTTTTTGTAAAAAGGAGGAAAATATTGTGATGGGACATGTTTACTAGATTGTTGGATATTTTATTTGTACATATGTAGATGGACTTGGATTTTCTTGTTTCAATATATCAAAATGTCAATAAAAGTATACAGATTGTACTTTAATCTTAATTGTCTGGGATAGTTACTATATTGGGAGCCTCGGGCAAATTAATTCCTAGTTTCATAAAATTTGAAAGAAGAAAAGAATAAAATTGCTTTGAAAATTTTTCATTTGGAACTAGTCTTCCCTGACCGCATCGAAACGCCACTTATTGAAATTACTCATTCTTCCTTTTCAACTTTTTCAGTACAAGCATATGGATTCAAATGTATATATCCAATTTTTTCAGAGTGGGTTGAATCTGCAATTTTATTATCACGGAATCTTCTTCAACGAGTGTTTGTTCACATATTTTGGACCTTCATAAACAATTCATAACGTTTCCCAAAATTGTTCCATTTTGCAATTTATTTTTCAGTTCGATTCGATAATCAAGAATTAATTTTTGGATTCGTATTATCACATAACTTCGCAGAAATATTCCCTAAAAATTAAATAAACTTAAAATTCGATTCTGATATTTCTAAATTTCTAAATTTATTTTCAATTCGATTCTCTGTTAATGGATTAGAGCTGGTTTTGGAGTTAGTAAGACTTCAATAGTCTTGTATCTGTTTCGTTTATTCACAACTCATTTGTTCACTATACATTGTGTTCTATAGTATGGAAAGATTAAAACAAAAACTACTGTTTTTTTGTCTTGAAACATGAACTTTCGGAGATCATTTACTTCATTACTTGGGTCCTTGAACTATCATGTCTGTGAGTTTCCTCTTGCATTCTACTTTGCCAACGAGCTTATGGGCTCTCTCCAACAGTTCCCCAGTTGTGCTGATTCCTCTACGACCGTTCCGCCAGCAGTAGAGACAATACTTCCAAGATGTTAAAAATCTACCATCTCTAAGAGTTGTCTAGAAATATCAACTTGAACAGATATGAGGATGGGGAAGTCCCAAGGCTAATTCGTGTTGTTTTAACTCGATTTTGATAAATGCACGCTCTCATTTCTCGAGACGAGACCTTGAAAAAATTCGTCCAAGGATTGTTATGATTGATTATTTTGTATAGGATCTTAAATCATCATACTTTTCTGAGGGGTAGGCCGTGGCGCGAAGGTATGCGTGGTCGGCTGTCAACCAAATGGTCACAGGTTCGATCCCAGCCGTAGTTCTATGTCTTGTTTTTTTCCATTATCATTGATCATTGTTGGGCCGCTGGTTTACTCATTACATGTTGTTCAGGCATAAAACTAACAACATGTGATTGAGCAAATACCAGTATGCCCAAGAATTATGACAATGAACAAAATAATGCGAATTATAAAGGGACATTGATATAAGACACGGCATTTCTCCGCTTTAGCCCAGCCGCCAACCCTGGAGATAAAATCTGAGACAACCACCACCTTCAATCTCAGTACCTCGCGCCACACACACCTTTCCCTTCCCATCCTATCCTATCCTTCACGCCCGCGCTGTGTTGATACATATAAAGGGTAAACCAAAAATCCCCTTGAGCGCACGCATATCATAAAAAAAAAAAATGGTCACACTGGTCACTTTTCAAAAATTGTTTGCAATCAAAAAAAAATACAAATTTTATAGAAAAATTTAAACAGGAAAAATAAACGAAATTTAAACTACAATTGGGCCCACAATTCTGCCTATTTAACTGTCGCTAATGGTCTATCTGTGCATTGACCTACGGATAAGCAACTGGGGAGCGGCTTCCTCCAAACTTTGATTTTTAGATGATTTACTAGAGGTTTCTGCCATACAACCATTAAGACAAAACTTATTTAGCTTTAACTATTTTGAAAATTTTTCTGTACGTGTTTGCAAGTATAAGTCAATATTATAGTTATCAAAAGATATTTTTCAAAAACACATAAATTCCATTAATTGACCATTTAATAACGCAATGTTTTTTAACAATACACAAAACAAGCTTAGTTAGTTAAGTTCAACAGTTTCCTATTGAGTTTTCAATCCTTTATTTCCAAACACAATAATGCCAATATAATTTGTTTTTTTTTCTTTAATGAAACAGCAATTGATTCAACACAACAACAACAACAACACCGAATAAGCAGCTCATTATCACCAATTTAACTTTTGAAGTAATGTTCATCCCCAAAGTCATTTTTATCATTACGAGTACCCATAATAAATAATTATGAACTCGTAAATATTAATTTTAATTGTGGCATTATAACTCGTTTCTTTAAAGCTGCTAAGCTTAGCGTCTTATGTATTTTATTTTTATTTTCAAAAAAGAAAAACTTAAGTACTTAACTTTTTTTATTTTTAAATATTTCTACACCGGTAAGGAGGATTATAACATTTTTTTTTTTTTCGAAATAAGAAAACTTTGAGGTGTCCTTAAAATAAAACATTAATAAATTATTGGTTTTAATAGCATGATTCCATTAAAGTTGGTTTTAATGGTTTTAGTCTTAAGCATCTAACTGACTGGATGTGGAAGATGGAAGTTCTGTATTACTTAGAGTTTGGATAGAGAATTCAATCAAAATTGATTAGGTATTAATTAGGAGGATTGTTATGAAGAAATCTTTTTTGGAAATGAGTTTGTGTTTGTACAAATGTTCTAAGGGTATCTATACAAATATTCACTTAGGATTATAAATCGCCAATTTTATCTTAGTCCCAAAAATCCAGATCAATGATAGGTATACCTATCCAAAAAAAAAACTATTTACGGCGAAACATTTCACAGAGAAATGTAAACACTATACCTACTGCGATCCTGATGCACTGCACCTTCCGGCAAAGTGTACATGTTGTAGCAAAGCGAAAGCGATTCCATCCTTAAGTACACATTCTTTTTGATTGCATACCTCGTGTTTATCCAACGTCATTCGCACTACCGAATCCTTGTGAGTTCTGGGATAGAACATGTTGTAACTTCATGTGGTATAGAATGGCATGAATGGCGCCCGGAAACGGACCCGGCACCAGTCCTGCTTGTTTTTTTCGTCATTTAAATCCGTGTGTCCTTAAATGCATGTAAGCCTCCTACTTTGACAGTGACAACCAAAGTTATATTTTATTCATGGCCACAAGCGAAACAACCCAATTATGGTGGGGAAGGTATACGTATACATAAAGTATATCCTACTTAATATACGAGTGCAGAGCTGCAGCAGTTTTCGTGTGCAACTCACTGATATCGACTTGTGAGTTTTGACCCCGTATTTTCACCTACGGGTATGTGGCACTATTCGAACCAACAACGTGCGCGCTCCTGATGTTGCCTTATATGCCACAGTAGCGTGGCAGCATGTCGTCCGCATATTCACTACAACCGACTCTTTGCAGCATATAGCAACATTTATGTACGTACCTGCTGCTACTTCTCTCTACCCGTATACAGGACTCACTCTTGGGATATTCATTTCGAATTAACCATGTAGAAAAGGGAATACCAAATGAGTATCTGCAATACGTGCATCATTTGATATTAAAACTTTTCAAGCGAAAAGTCAACTCACATATCCTAGAAATTCGATCTGATTCTGGTGAATGAATGTATGAATGGTGATTCTTGACTATACTCAACTCATTTCATTTATTTTCATTTTCATTTTTTTTTTCGTTAAGTTCTGTTCTTTTCGGATAAATAATACTGTTCGAGTTGTGTTCCGTGGAGCTACGATGATGACGACAACGACAACGAAGGACGACAAGTATGTGCAAAAAAAAAAAAAGGAGCAAAGTGCATTTTGGAAAATTAATGAGTTCTGTGGCCATTTTGATGATATTATTTCAATGAAAACAAATATTTTCAATTTTTGTTTGGAAAACATTGCTTAAGCAAATGGATAACCAATATATCTGGTTGATTTGGTAGTAAACACTATACCGTTAATGGCAGTTTATTATAAAGTTACTGGATATTAATTCTCAGAAATTTTTACAATTCTCAAAAAATACTATCATCATCAATAATATCGAAATACATACCTGCATAATAATCGATAAAGTTTTTTTTTGTTACTTAAATTGCAACATTGCTCTTTCATATAAAATAGGGAGGAATTTCAATGGAATATGTTTATTAAATTTCTTTTATGGAACCGAAAAATTTATATTTTTTTTTTTATGAACATATAACCAACTAAAAATTTTGCCACCGATTTACAAAGTCCTTTTCAATGGAAGTAAATTACTTACTGGACTTAATGCTGTTATTAATAATTCTTTACATATTTTCTACATCATAGATTTTGTTAGTCTTCATATATGCTAATAGGAGTAAAAACGAATATAAAGAAGACATTTTTACTGGTGTAAACGCTGGTAAAATACGTTACTAAAGCAGAATTAAGTAAACGCTGATATAACACATTCGTCAAGTATCTTTATTGGAATAAACGCTTTTGTAATCATTCTTATATGTGTCTTATTTAGTCTTGGAAATTATTTCATGGTAATAAGTTTTTGTAGGAATATATAAATAAAAAATATAATAAATATGTTTTCTATGAGAAATCCATTTTGTACAAGCTACATTCGACATTAATTATAACCGTAAGGGCGGACATCTTTTTTCTACTCATTTTTTTAATACTCATTTAATAATTTTAATTGAGTCCAGCAAGGTGTTTTCCAGAACAACTGAATTTAATTCAAAAAGTTATAATGAAGTTGAAAAAAATTAATGCGAGAATTATGTGTATATTGTATAGCTTGTCTGGATGAATTTAGGAGTGAAATTGTTAGTTGGATAGGCATACTATTTTTAGGGAAATTGTTGTTGCATTAAGCAGTGAAAACTGAAACTAAACCAAAAAAAAAATATTTTATTCACAGAAGAGTGACAAGACTAAAGAAAATTTTTAAATCTAGTCTTATTGTAATTCTAGATTGTGACACTTCACAGAAATTTTGAATTCGTTCGTCGCAACAGAATCATTTTTATTTTTATTTGCTCTTTGTAACCGTAATATGTGATAAGTCCAATAATTTTAGTTATTACAGTAATTTAGTATAAAATATTAAATTGTATATTTGGCAAGGATCCATTCACAAATTTAGGTGGACAAGGAAGTGAAGAAATTAAAAAAAAAGTGCGTATACGCCCGAGTGCCTTCTTTTTTTCTTGTCCTAATTGTTTGATAAAACAAAGTACATGGTGGCGTCGAATGCGAGAAGAACAGTTGGTCAAACAATCAAGGTAGGGGAGCACGAATTTGAAGTGGTGCAATCCTTCAAATACCTTGGATCAACAGTAGCAGCTGATATTAATTTAGAAGAAGAAATACGCGGGCGGCTGCTCAATTCCAACAGAGCCTATCTACTATAGTCTGTCAAAGCTCTTCAAATCCAGATATCTCACCATAACTTCAAAACTGCTGCTGTACAGGACCATGGTCCTGCCAGTACTCACGTATGGATCCGAGACTTGGGTGCTTAGCAAAAGACACTCCGACCTCTTAGCCGCGTTCGAGAGAAAAGTCTTAAGGAGAATTGTTGGCCCCATATGTGAGGAAGGACGATTCCGGAGACGGTACAATCATGAATTGTACGCAATCTACCTTGAAGCAGACATAGTACTAAAAATCAAGCTCGGCAGACTCCGCTGGGCAGGGCACCTGGCTCGCATGAGTGAAGAGGAACCGGCCCGGAAAGTCCTTTGTGGTACATTCTACGGTAGACGGCAGCGTGGTAGACCATGCTTGCGCTGGAGAGATGGCGTGGACCAGGACGCCTGAAGCCTTGGGTGCGCAACTGGATGGCGTCGGCTCAAGACCGGGATAGGTGGAGGCCGGGACCGGACCCCGGTTGTCGAGTCGATGATGATGATGAATTGTTTGATTGGTGTTAACAAGAAGTGAACGAACATTTGGTATATATATTTTCTTGACTTATTTTGATCTGAATAAAAAATTAGAATTTGTCAATAACTTATCAGCAATGCTAAAAAAAATACTCGTACTATATTAAAAAAACAAAAAATATTATGTTCTTACATTCATGGTGATGGGCAAAACGTTGTCGAAGTAAATTAATTTCAAATAAATATTCATTTATAAATATTTTTTTTAATCATCTTTACAGAACAAATAAAATGCATTAAAATTGTTTTATTTAAATTTTTTTATGAACAAAAATTGGCCAAAAATTTACATTAAGAAAAGTTAACCGCCTCTTTTTGAATTGTCAAGTTTTGAAATTAAATTTAGATATCCTTTATGGTTTTAAGCTTTTTAAAATTCTTCATTATAAAATAAATATACATATACAATATACATACATATATAACTTTCTTCTCCCTGACGTGACGCACGCTTCGAAGATATTTCAAGAAAGAGTGAATTTTTTTCGGAACAGGAAGGAAAAATATATAAATATTTATTGTTATATAACTAACGCGGAAAGTTCCAAGAAGTCTTAGAAAACTTTAATTGCTTAATATCCGCGACAGGAAAGGTTTAAAATTTTCGAAATTAGTTGAACTTTAAAAAATCTTCTGTATTATACATGGTAGGTAACGGTTTTGAATATTAAATTAATTTCTGTCCAAAATACTGAAATATTCAATAAAACCAGCTTTATGCCAAATATAAAAAATATCGATGTGTTGGTTTTCAGAGAAAAAGGCCCCCACGATTTTTCTGAAACAAAATATTTTATAAAAACGTAGTTAAAAGCAAATATAAACGACTGATTTTTATCATAGCATTCTGCGCAGGCGTTTTTGAGGAAGAAGAAACAGGGTTACCGAAAATCGAAATTAAAAAAAAGGACATTACTTATGATAACTTATCAGTCAAATTAAGTTTCATATTAGAAAACTAGATTATTTTCTATAACTGTTCACTGAGTTATATTAATCACTTTTAGATCAACTCATAATAATTTTAAGTAGCGAACTTTCAAAACAAAAATATCATAAAAACTAGTTAACTAAAAACTAATGAATAACCTCCCAAAATAGTTAATAATATAAACTTTCTTCAAGAGGACCCCATACCCTTAAGGGTTATTATGTTTTTGTTTTACAAAAAAAAAAGGGTAAGTAGTAAGTATAGATACCTTTGATAAAACTTTTGTATTTTATTTAATATCCCTTTTCAATTAAAGTTGTTAATTTTCAAAGCCACAATTAAAACCACTTTTCTTTGCTTTTCCCTAAACGCCTTTCTGAAACAAAAACATTACGGTATCTATATCGCAAGAGTTCATTAGGTCAGTGGATTGGTTTACTCAAGAATAATTACATCGCAACCTACCTACCTATATATTGGATGAAATTAGGGTTGTTTCAAAAGGAAAAAGGGAAATATATATGTATATTTGGATACCTGCTCGTACATAAAATATTACTTCGGTTTTGCGAAAACTTAATTACTTCACGGTTGACTTTCTGACTTACATAATTGTTTGCCGAGGTAATAGTGTGCAATAAGGTTATGTTGTTCTTCCTTGCAAGTTGAATTCAGTTCAAGCGGTTAAAATGTTAAGAGTTAGTTACTCCTTGGCTATGCCATAAATAAATTAAAGGGGTGTATTGTATAAAGCTTGATATGATTTCGTTACACCATTCGAGCAACTAAAAAAAAAAAAACCGAACTATGAGTAGGAAAAGCTGATATTAAAAACTTGGAATATTTTTTAAATTCGGAAGGAATAAAATTAAAACTAAAAAAATTAATAAAAAAAAACATCTCCATCTGAAATTAAAACGCTGTTTTTTTTTGAGAATTTTTGATTGAAAATATTTTAACTTCAAAAAAGTGAATTTATAAAAAGGCAAAATAATAAATTAATGCATCTTCGTTATGCTGCTCACCGTAGTCATTTTTTTTTGTTATTGTTGTGGGTGGTTATGTAAAAATTGTGAATATTCGTATACAGTGGTGCACTTACTTTGGGATCGAATATTCTTTGTTCTGTTTTAATTGCACGATAAGTCACGGTAAGGGCTCACGCATCAATGAAGAATGAACAGAATAAAATATGTCATTGGCTTACCCTGGTTAACAAAGATGCATTATTCATGTTGTACTTATTCATATATACCTTACATAGTACAAACACCCAATACACCTAGGAATACATGTAGATAGTACAAGAACAGAACAAAATCCCGAATCAGGTGAAAAGGATACGACATGATGATGATGATGATGATGATGCTGATGATGATGACCTGGTTTGGGAATTGCCTTCTGCAATTTCAAAAGGGAATTTAAAGTAGTTTTTCCTGATGATAGGAATGTAAATGAAGTTTTACGAGAGAACCAGAAGAGAGGACCTTAACTTAACTCTGTGTAAATTGTGCATGGTGAACAATTTCCGAAATTGTGATTCCATGTGGAGAGGTGTTTTGTTTGAGAAATGAAAGAGGTTATCCTATATTAATTTATGTGGTTTGTTAAGGGTATCTCTTGTATATCTTATAATTTACCATATAGACGAAGGAATCCTTCCAGCTTATTTTTGATATAAAGTACATTTAGATAAGATTTTACAATGCAAAAACGATGCAAAATCGATATCGATTCGGAAATTCAGACAGAGATTTAATTGAGCTTGAACTCATCGATTTGAAAGTATTTAAAACATTAGAAATTTGTAGGTAATTTTTGAGTCTACTCGTATTGATGGAGGTTTTTTTAAATATTCAGTTTGGTCTCTCGATTCTCAAAATGTGTTCTAAGAGTTCTCCTGGGTCCCATACTACGAATCTCTGATAGATTTTTTTTGTGGAATATTATACTTTTGTTCAATAATCACGATATAAATAAAAATTGTAAAAGTATTTTAAAAGGAAAAATTTACAATTACCGAACTAAAAATATCGAACAAATTATATCTTTTTATACATTTTTTTTTTTTGAAAAACGAAACTTGTAAGGCATTTCTCACATAAAGAAGAAGGAGAGACTTGAGCCTTCAATATGACTGGTCAACCAGAATGTTCTGATAAATTTGTATTTGCAGAACAATACCCAATACATTAGCATTATTTTAATTGTAGGTGTTGTTTTTTTTTTGCAATGCCTTTTAAAAAAAAATAGTATGCATCATATTAAAAAACAAAATAATTTTTGAAAAAAAATTGATATGAAATATTTTTAAGGTTATAAAAGATGAGTTTTTTATAAATCCGTTCAACTTTTTGAACGAATATGAAATTTGAGTTACTTACAAACGATCTCAGACAGAACTTCATTAAGATCATTGCAGCCATTTTTGAGATAAATATAAGCTTTAAATTCTCTTACCGCTAATTTATTTTAATTTTTCTCAAATTCGTTTTCGTTTTTGTTTTATTTTATTTTGTATTTATGTTTTACTTTATGAATTAAAAATTTAAATAAATAAATAACTATCTAAAAGACTCAAAAATAAATAAAACAAATTTTCTTTTTCTATTGTAGTGCCTATCATTCAATGTTTAAATTTGTACGACGATTATTTACACATACCTACATAGGTGCCATTTTTTATAAATTTAATTTCCACAATTTTTTTCTCAAACCATTTGTTTTTTTTTAAGACGATATTTTTTTCAACAAAATTTTTTTCACAATTTTACGACGCATGGTTAAAAAAAATCCACTGGTTCCCTGATGTTTTAAGCATATTTTTTTAACATTTTTTTAAACGAACATTTTTTCGAGAGAGCTTTATCTCACAATTTTTATTTTCAAAATAATTTTGACTTGGTTGATTTCTTTTGACATGTTTCTATGCACATAATTTAATTTTCTGACTAAATTTTTGTTTGCATTTTGTGACAATTTTTTTTGGATTTTTTTAACAAAATTTACTGTTTGAAAGAAAAAATAATGAAGCTAGATTAAGTTAAGTTTTCAAAAGTTATCTTCGATTTCACTTTTTTCAAAAGGGCCATCAAGATGAGCTAGATAATTTTTTCTCTTTTGGAATCGATAGGTTTGAAAGTTTTTTTTTTAAAGTATGTCAAAAAAACAGTTTATATATCAAAATTCCTAAGTATGGACAAAATAAATAAGTTTTCCAAAATAAATACTATACATAGTTACATTTCCCAATTTATTGCAACTTACTTTTTTAATTTCCCGTTTTTAATTTTTAAACAACCATATTTCGATTCCTATTACTTAAAAAACTTATCGATTACAAAAATTAAAAATTACTTTAGCATTCCCTTCACAAATAGCAAAACCCTAGTTCACTCCAAAAATCAAAACAGTGGGAACCCTGTCTCTTATGAAATACTATAGCTGTTTCAATGCGCAGAGAAAATTTACGTTAGGGGAAAAAATAATCAGCATCAATCACAGCTAAAAAAAAAATAGTTTCAGTTTAGTTAACAAGTATCCCTTTGTGTTCTCAAATCTACTTTTGAGTATGTAACTTTCAATTCAATGTAGGGTGCCGCCTCCAATTTGGATTTATTCAATGGTTTAAACTTTTTTACATTTCAAATTATATTCCTCATTACTTTGCCACAATAAATAAAACTTCTCAATAAAAATAGTTTCATTGTAAGTTCATCACGCTCTTATATCTATCTTATTATAGAAACCTTAACATAAAATTTAACAAAAATTGCCTAAAAACACATATCATACCTAAATACGCACAAATAACAATAAAAGATACTTCAATAGCTGCACAAAAAACACAAAAAATAGCCCAAAAAATTCGCATAAAGGAAGAAATTAAATTCTTACATAGTAGAAAAGCCAGCTTAAACAACATATTATATAACAATCACTTAGAATTATACAAAAACATACACCATATAGCCGCAGACATTTACATATTCAATATAAACCAACACGCACAACAAATCAGCAATGAAATCATCAATAAACACATTAAGAAAATAAAAACACTAACACTAATACAACACCCCAATGTCGTACCCACACCCACACACACATTTTATCCAAGACTAATAAATAACACAAACATCCAATTAACTAACTCTGAAATCCAAACACTTAATAAAGGTCTTAAATATAACATACCAATAACCAACAACAACAACATAAATAAAGAAGTTATCAATGCGGAGGCGGCAATAAAAACAATACCCACTAACGAAACACAAAATGAAACAAGACTAATCATAAATAAAAAACTCAAAAACTTAATCAAAAACAATAGCATAAATAAAAAACTACACATGAAGTACAAAAAAGATAAACAAAATTTAAAACAAATAAAACAAAAACTAATAGACAACAATGCAATTATAACAAAAGCAGACAAAGGCAACACAATGGTTATCATCAACCAACAAGACTATATAACAAAAACACAAGACTTTTTTGACAACAACAATATACAAAAACTCAACAACGATCCAACTATTAAATACACCAAAGAAATCAACAAAGCCATCAACAATTGTAAACAATTATTTCACAACCAAAACACGAATAAATTCAAACAACCAAATGCAATAGCCCCACAATTCACAGGATTACCAAAAATACACAAGCAAGGAACACCAATAAGACCGCTTATCAACTATACAACAGCACCAGGATATAAAATAGCTAAAACACTACAAAAAATCATAAGAAACAACATCAACTTAATTAATAATCACAGCATCCAAAACAATAAAAACCTAATAGAAAAATTACAAAACTTAAACATATCACCAAATTACAAACTTATATCATTTGACGTCACCAACATGTACACAAACATACCTACAGACGAAACAATACAAATACTCAAAGAAAACCTAACCACCACCGCAACCATTGAAACTCAACAAATAAATGAACTAATATATTTACTAAAAACAATACTTAATCAAAATTACTTCACATTTAACAACGAATATTACACACATACCGAAGGACTTGCAATGGGATCACCTTTAAGTGGATTACTAGCTGACATTTACCTCAACTATTACGAAAATAAATACATTTTATCGACACTCAACCCACAACAACAAAAAATCATTTCATATTCCCGATATGTTGATGATACCTTCGTCATATTTGATGGAACATACAGACAAATAGACATTTTAACTAAATACATTAATAGCATAAATACAAAAATAAAAGTTACAACAGAAATAGAAAATAACAATAACATAAATTTCCTAGACTTAAACATAACTAAACACAACAACAAATTAAAATATAAAATATACAGGAAACCCACAACCACAGATATAATTATCCATAAAGATTCCCACCACCCACATTCCCAAAAAATGGCAGCTTTCAATGCTTTTATACATCGACTTATAAATATCCCTATGGACAAAGTCGACTACAATAATGAACTAAATACCATAAAACAAATCGCACATGCAAATGGATACAATACGTCAACAATAGACAAATTACTCATTAAAAAGAAAAGAAAATACACCAACAATAACATAACAAATGGACACAATAACAATACATACACATCAATTAACTACACAAACCTTCTACCACAAACTCTACAATATGAATTCAAAAAACATAACATAAACATTTCATTTAAAACAAACAATAACATACAAAACATATTAAAACCTAAAACACACCAAAATATTAAAACATATACAGGAGTATATAAACTCAATTGTGACGATTGCGACAAATTTTACATCGGTCAAACCGGCAGACCTTTTTACGAAAGATTTAAAGAACACAAGCCGAAAGCCAACACCAGATCGAATTTTGCCCTGCATCTCATCGAAGAGAACCACAATTACACAAATTTTGACAAGAACTGCACCCCCCTCCACCTGTGCAAGAAAGGACGCATACTCGACGCCACCGAGGAATTTGAAATCTACACAGCATATAAACAAGAACAAAACAATTTACTAAATGATAAACTGACACTAAAAACGAACGCACTTTACGACACTGCCATCAAATATAACAACAACAAAAACAATAGACAGAATTCGATATCGACCGCATAACCCATTATATAATAAAACAACAAAATAATAGAAGAACCTCCAATTCACAACAACAATAACAATAAACAGCAATTGACATCAAACACACAACTCATTATACAACCAAAATAACAACAGAAGAGCTTCAAACCTGCATTAGAGCTACAACATCATGCTTAGTGCAGTCAGTCAAGTGTACGCCCGATGATGGATGAATAATATCCGAAACGCGTCGCGATATATAAAAACAAAACCAAAGTTGTGAAAATTATTGTTTTAAAAATTAAAAATAAAATAAAACATTAAATATAAAATTTTAAAAAGTTTTAATATTCGTTTTAATTTATTTTCATTTTATATTAATGCACACAACCGGAGACAACCACACTATGTACTCATTATTCCTAGACCACAAAACTCTGAAACAACAACTATACCCAAACCAAATAACTTTAAAACTTTCTACGCAATAAAACATTTTCTTTCAAAAAAAAAAAACCCATAACGAACCAAAAGATAAAGTTGTGCGTTGATCTTTTGTCTCGAAAATTTTCCATAACAATAATCTGCGGTCGTTTAAGAGCAAATGCAATATTCAGAAAACTCACAAAACTTACCCACTATCTTACTCTAACACTTCGTAACTTATTATGCAATTATGATTTCAAAAGTATCCATCCCTATTTAGCCAACACCGCACAGTGTGCTAATTCATCCCAAGCTAAAGTATCAAAATATCACAATTGCAGCGAATGAATGATAACTCCAGAATATAGCAATTCCAAAAAGGACAAAAGACCGTGCATTATTATCATTATTATTGTTGAAAGGATAAAACTTCCGCTGTAGTGGAAGTCAAGTATCTGCTTTTTCATTACAAGTGCTAGTGCGGGTGGGATCGTAAACAACTTTATTACCAGTGTTCACTTGAATTTTGTTTACGACTTAAGTTTTTTTTTTTTTTTTTTGAAATCGTATAATAACTTTTTCCTTCTATACACGAATATTTTTTAATGGTTATAAGGTGAGTCCAATTCGCGTAGCAAGATAAAAAGTTAAATAGGATTCTTTTTTTAAGCTTTATTATCTAAATCAGGATTTATACATAACTTTAATTATATGTTCTCTCCAAATGTCAGATTGGCAAATAATTTGGTTTTTTTTTTAAATACACAAAATAAAATAAATAAAAACTTCTTGTTAGCTTTGAAATATATACCCTCGTATGTATGTAGGTATAGCTAGAGAGACTGGAAGAATTTTTCAAAGTCCTTGATTTTCTTGGGAAAATTACACAGTTGAGAAAATTCTCTCAACCACAGAAAACTTTATTACATGTTTCTTTCCCTCTATCCAGAACGCAGCAAAAGTATACCAATAGTTGCAAAAGAAAAACTTCGTCTCTTCTTATAATAATTTTGCCTAAAGTTTTCCATTTACTTAAGGATATCGTTTCGTTAAGGTGAATTTAAATTCATTCATTTTGAAGTTTTTAAAATCTTGTTTCTTTTTTCTTTTTTCATTTTGAATTTTGCTTTTCGTTCGAGGTCGTAATACTAATTTTTGTTGGTGGGTTGTTGTAAAAAGAAATTATAACACTTACGCTTTACATGCCACGAAACTTCACCTTCACTTCATTTTAAGAATTAAGAAAAAAAAAAAAAAGGGCACAACACCTCCTTCAAGGAGTCATTATAATTAAATTTCATACCCACAAGGTAGGTTAGGTATACCTACTTGACATACCAAGCGAAGAAAAGTGACAAGGAGTGTACTTTCAATTTGTTTTTTTTTTTTTTTTTTTTTTGAAAATTTAAAAAGAAATACATTTCGTTTATGCGAAACCTACTTAAGTGGTGAATTAAGAAGTAAAACAAAATTAAAAAGGTCATTTTGGTATAATTAAGGCGGAAATCAGGATGTGAAGAGCAGAATCCTTACAAGTGAATGTTTCTTTTTATCCTTAAATTATATTACCGAACCGTGACCGTGAGCTGACTCTTTTGAAGTGTAACGACGATGATGTTTTGAAATGAAATCGTATTTTTTTTTTTTTTTTTTGTGAGTGGGAAGTAGGTTAATGCTGTTAATGTTTTCCATAAATAAGAATCAGATAGAATTTGGTTATGGTGTCTGTCCTCTGTTTACAGGAAACAATTATACACGACGGAGTCGCAACTACGTGCTGCCATGTACAATTGCTTATTAGGTTTTTCAAAGTCATATTATAAAAAAGAAATTATTTGTTTTATCATTGATGTTAGTTACCAATTACCACCAATTACGACCGTAAAGTTATATAATTTGAACGGAGCTTTCGGTTTATTTAAAATATGTATAGATGAATTAATATCTTTATTCAAATGAATGCCTAGTGGAATAGATTTTTCCAATGAATCTTAAATGATAAAAAAAAACAGTGGAATGGTCATTTGAAAATAATTTCAATTTTTTTTCTTTTAATACTATAATAGTGGTTAGAAAGAATTTAAAAAAAAAAAAAGGACCCGTCTCGGTCTCATCTGGAGAAACAAGACGAGACTGAGACTAACTTGAATTTATTCAAGAAGTGACCGATACGAGGTTATAATTTTTGAACAAAGACTAGCAGAGAGTGCCGTCATTCCTTCTACTACGCTGGGACCACAACTTCACTCAAAGCTCCACTTGTGGATTTTGCCGCGTTGACCTTAGAAAACGTCGAGAGGCCCTCCAGTTCTATCCATGTCTGAAGCCATTTTAATGCAGGTGCCGTTGCACTTGATTGGTCCAGGAGTTTTGCGCCTGCTTGTCTTTCTTGTTACTGTTGAACTGTAGTGTGCTATTGCCTTTTGAACCACATAAGTTGGCCATGCTGTATTTTGTCCCAAAATGGTTTTTTTGACCCAAAGCCTTTCTCAGATATTCTCGCTTCTTCTAAACTGTTTCTCAGATGATTTCTAAATTTTGATATTATTTTCTTAACATTGGAATATCCTTAGTTCAATTTTTGAATTTGCTCTGATAAATGTGGGGCAAGAGAAATATAAAAATTGTTTTTTCGCAAAATTTCTTACAGTTTTTTGGCAGTTGATTCTTAACAATGAGAATTTTCCAATGATGTTTGCAGCCAAATGATTTAAAATAGCGATTAGTTTTAAGAATCTCAACATAACCCATGATCTGAATGAAACAGCTATCTTCTTATTGCTTTTAGCAAGAAGTTTGAATGAATTTTCAAAAACTAATCTACTTCTAATCTTCAGTCCATTAGCCTTTTTAAACTTTTTTCAGAAATTTAGCTTAGAAATATTTTCTTAAATAAAAATTTGATATGCAAGTGACTTTCAGAGTTCTTAGAATTGTATTTTTCAAGAATTCGGCACTCAAAAATTCACATTTAAAATTCAATTTTAACAACCTCAATTAATAAGCAATTTATAGAATAGATTTCTGACTTTAGAAAGGCATTTCTAGTGTTTCCATTTTTTTGAAAAAAAAAAAAATTGTTAATTATAAAATATTATTTTTTTAATAACGCATTATGCATACTTATTTTGAAAGAAACCTAAACATCTACCACTCTTTTTGTTGCCATATGTTCATTGTATATTTCCTCTAATTTTCTATATTTTAATTTGCATGCGTTTCTGAATAGAATTTGATTAAAAGAGAAACCAAGCTGTATAAACATTTATACTCCTTCAATTTCTATGCAAATTTTAACATTTATGCCTTCCTTTTTCTCTGCCTTAAATCCAAACTATAAACATGATAAAAACACATACGCACTCACTAACAAAATCACTGATTTGAATAATACTTCCGGTAGCGGTAGAGACATTTAAAAAAAAAATGTCCTCAACCTGCTTTCTCTGGCAGAGAGTTAATAGACCGAATTAAATTGAACAAGTTGAAATATATGTAGGAATGTGTTTTTTTTTTTTTCCTCAAGGATTTGCGGATGTCGATATAGGAAAGTGTTATCGTATCCTGATGCAATATGTTCCACACATAATAGCTATGCCGAGAGAGGATACAATTTGCTTTCATTATAAATTACCCTCTAAATAAGACCTAAGTGAAAGCTATAAAACTCATTTGTCTCTCTATCTATATCTAAGCATCATCATTTGACACGTGGAGCGAAATGTATGGAAATAAATTGGTAACACATATTTCATAGACACAAAGTACATATAGGTAAGGCAGATGAATGATATTCCATCGCCAATTTATTGGCGCGGCGCGGCAGCGCGGGGGTCGGATGGCGTGTCGTTATCCTCCTTCTTTTCTGTTGGGCCTCTGTGGGGGAAATAAATTTTATTGCTATACTGACAAATAGATGTGCTAGGAATCTTCCTCCGGATAAACTCCTTGATAAACCTTTGCTTAACCTTCTTAGACAAATCACATTTAAATGGCTGAAAATGTGTCGTGTATAGTATATATTCCTTTCGTTTCCCGAAGGATTTCTTTATCGCTGAGGCGAAAATTATTGCGTCTCAATTACCAAAGCCTATAAATATCATTATGTGTGGAAGAGAAGAAGAGCTTATCATATGGATATCACTTTTCTTAAGGGAAATATTTACACTTAAATTCCCATATGAGATATTAGGTTTCATGCCTGTAAGGATGAAATACATCAAAATAATTTAGAAAATATTTATGTGAAAATATTGATCATACTCGTAAGAGGTTATAGGAGAAATATAAATTAATCAGAGAAATTCAAAAGAACTTCTGAAAGAGGTAGTATGACAGAGTGTTTTTGTGTTATACAAAAAATGATGAAGTTACCTCCTTGTTTGAACTTTGGCATTGAGTGTTGAGGATGGAATTAAACGAAGAGTATTTCAAATTTATTCATTATGTTTTTATAAATTGATGGTATTTTGAATTCGTGCAACGGCGAAAAATTCGCGTAAACCTCATAAACGAGATAAATTTATTTCCACAGAAAAGACTCGTCAAGATTTGTATAGGAAAGTTTTTCTGCAGAGCTGATACATTTATCCCAGGAATTTTTTGCAATGAGCAAGAAGATAAACCTATGTAGAGTAGTGAATGGAGGTGTTTTACCCTAAGATAAGTTATATGGTTCTATAAAACCACGCCCCCTTCGCAGCCTTCGTTTCAATACCATCAACGAAGAACCAGGAACATTCTACTCTTTTTCGAACTCTATTCAATTGACTACTGATAAAATTGGAAACAAAGAAATTTAAACATCAAACATAGAAATGCTTTTAAAATATATTATTAATTAAAATAGAGGGGCAAGTATGATGAATGTGGTAATCGTCTATGTTTCTGAGATAATTGCAAGTCGAAAAACAAAATAGCTGTTTTTATGATTTTAAGCCGTTTTTGCTTTTGACTGGCTCTGACTTTGCCAAACTACAACAGAATTTTGAATTTTTATTTAAAAATGAATCATTAGAAATTTTTATTTTTTTGGAACACAAGAAATCAAAATATTAAGAAAAAAAATATTCACCAAAAAACATGTATCGGTGTCACTAACCCGTGCCTCTAAGGAAATCCTTTTCCCATACAAATTTGTATGGAAATTTCCTTTTTAATGTTTTTCTTTCAAATTATATTCTAATTTTTTTACTCTTGAATGACTTCTGAAAAATAAAAAAAAAATAAGAAAATGATGTAAAAAATATATAAATATGTAATTCATTTTGATTTTTTAAATCAGTAAATAGTTTTTAAATGTTTTTTATCTTCTATTTCTCCTTTCAAAAGCAGCTTGAAAATTTATTTTTCGAAAACTTTCATAAAAAGTAAGAAAATTTATTTTTTGAAAACGCTTATTTAAGAATAGAGATTTGAATTTTAAATTATTGTTTTGTAATATTTTTTTCTGTTTCAGGTATTGTTTTTTAAATGTGGAATTAATTTTTTTTGTATTCGTCCAAAATACACGCCCTATACCTTTGTTACATAGTATCCAAATCACCCTGTATAATTAAAATAATTGAAACTCTTATCCCAATACAAGTAAACATTTTAAAAACAAACAAAAAAATTCCATGAAAACAATTATTAAATGTTATTATGACTTTTCTAAATAAAAACAGTAGTTGAATAATTTTCTGCTAAATTACACATCTACCTAAAACAGTTGTTTTTTGGTGATTTAAATGCAAACATATCTCCCCTTCCCTTAAATTCCCACCCAGATATTTGTACCTACAACCTAGTTCAATTTGCATATGTATATGAATGTAGTGTAGGTACCTTAAATAAAATTTTGCCAAAAGGCTTTATTTTACACCAAAACAATGCATAGCAGCTAAGAAATACACTCGGCATAGAGCAAAATGTTTACCCGTTTTGTAGTTTTAATTCTCATGAATATTTATGATAAGTTAGACTATTTGAATATTTATCAAAGTGAGAATTTTCTCTCCATCTAAATCGATGATTACAATGATGATGCTCCATATGAATGCACGAATTTTAGGTATTGGTTGGCACAGTACATAAATTATTATTATTCTGTGAAAATAGCTGATATTATGGTCAAAGGCTGATGAAGCCTGTTATATGTCAAACCTAGTAATTATTTAAGTTTAAAAATATGATCCACCCAATTATCGATACACACTTTTAAAAAATGTAGCCATTAAACTCAATGAAACCAACCACAATATTGATTCACAGACAGGGACAGATGGAGTGATTTACTCTGTAGGCGGCTCCAAAAAATATCCACATGGCTGTTCCCTGAATTTTTTTTTGTTTTGACAAATTAATTCTTAACAAATTTTTTTTTACAATTATTTGACGAAAAACTTACAATTTTTTCAACCATTTGAGGACGAATATTTATAAAAATTTATTTTTTTTACAATTTTTATTTTTAGAGTTCAAAAAAATTATCACATGGTTGTGTTCACTGACAAAATTTGTTTTTGTCAGAATTTTTCTCGCAAGTTTTCCTCAAAATTTTATTTTTTTGAATATTTTTTGTAACCATTTGAAAAAAAACCACTTGGAATTTTTTGACAATTTTTTTTTTGGGCCGTTTTTTAGAATTTGCATGTAATATTTTAATTTAATGTTATTCTTAACTTTTTTTCGTCAAAACATTATTTGCGCAATTTTTTTTTTCGAGCAATTTTTAGTTTCGTGCTTTAAAAAAAAAATTACACTTGGTTGTTTCGCTGGCGGATTTATTTTTTAAAATTTTGATTTGCCAATTTTTCTTTAGAATTTTATCTAAACCAATTTTTTGAGCATTTTTTTTGGAAAAAAATCATTTTTAGAAATAATTTTTTTTTCAGAAGAAAATTTGTATCAACAATTTTTTCCCATGCATTTTATATATATTTAAGCAAGGCAAAGGAGCTTGTTGAGTGAGACATTGTCTTGTCTCATGTCTTGCTACCGTAGTAGTAGTGGTCAGTCAGCACATCGGCCTTTGACCATAAAAACCCACATTTTATCTCGCTGGAAGTTCTTTCCTCGGGAACGACGAAAATGTTCACCAACTGTCAATAATCGTTATTTTTGCATGTTTCTCGAAATTTTATGATTATTACTCAAAAATGTGCCGCAGTTAAAGCAACAAGCGCATCAGTTTAATCCCATTAATAGCACACTGACTCCATTTTAACTTATTTTATTTTTTATGTAAAAGTAAAAGAGAAAGCGAGAGCGACTCGACTGGGAACTGAGAACTGGGACTTTTACAGAGGTATGTAAAATGTAGATCTATTTATATAAGGAGATTTTAAAGCTTAAACCAGCATCATCACCAAGCAAAGCATCATCATATGCTGCAAGTGGTGTCATTTTTTTCGACGTTTATAGGTACGAGATCGTAAACAATTTTAAATCGAGTTCATCGCTGAAAGGGTGTGAGGTGAAAATGGCTTGGGGGTATTTTCGACGATAACATGGAAGTGTACTACTGGACTTTGGACATCAGCATCATCGATATGTATACGGTCGTCCTTACTAATTGTTCTCATATAAGGATATAAACTATCAATTATCCTCGTTACATGCATGTTGCACCAATATGCAATGCATGGCTGGTAAACTGTTGGTGAAAATTATATCCCAAGGTTTTTGTAGGATATAATGTAAGAGGACGTTAAAACTACAGTCACGATAATTTTATACTCGCATTTTAATACATAATAGCATTTTGGATAAGACTCATGAGATGGCTCCTTAATGAGATTGCATTGTCCTTTAAATTAAAATTTAATTTTTTATTTCGTATTAAATATAAAACTGGAAAGAAAAAAAAAAAAAACAGGCGGCGGACAGCAAAGTGATGGAGGAGTTAAGTTGGAAAATTGCTGGACAATATTTATCTGCAGAAATCTGGCATGTACTTTTGCATTGCATATACATATATGTATGGCGTATATGGGTTTCCATGTATAAATGAAGCAATAAATTAAAAGTAAGTCTGTCTTATGGCATAATAATTACCAATCAACATGATGGTCATTTACTTGATTCCTTTGAATGTTTCATAAAGTTTTAAAAAAAATGCGTTATGAATTAATGAATAACAAGGAATACAATTTTTTTAATTCATAAGTACATTTTTTAATAACTTAAGAATTAATTCTTCTTAATTTTTCTATGTACATACATACATATGTCGGTAGTAATATTATTTTTTTTTATTACTACAGGAGTTTATTTAAAAAAAAAATCTTTTAAATATTAGATATAAATTTGAAATCTATTTTCGACTAAAAATTTAAATTTTGTCCCAGAATATGAAGTTTTGACATTATTTAATTTTTTTGACCAAATTTCCTCTTTTTCTTTTTTTCAAAATTTTATTTATCAAACCTTTAGTCAGAATTAAAAATTCTACGGATTTTGCTGTAGAGATATTTATTGAATTGATTATTTCAGTATTTTGTTTCGTCTTCTTGATAATATTAATAAATTCATAAATTAAAACTTTGAATTTTCTCCAAAATTTTTATAAAAGTTGAAGAAATCGTATTTAATCGGATTCTGGACCCTCAAAAACAAGAAGCGAGAAAAAATCAGAACCCCACAACTTGCTTCCAAAATCCTTTTTTTAGGATAAATTTACTAGACTATATTCGTTTTCAGCAAATAAAATAAATTAGAAGTCAAAAACTTGACTTCTGAAAATCCTAGGACTTAGCTATGTAGACCAAAAACTAAAATTTTTAAGCTGGAGCAGAAATACCTTTTGAGTAAATTTTGGAGATATTTTTAATGAGAGAAAATATATTGCGAAAATTGAAATATGAAAAAAATGTCCTCTGAGTTATATACAATTAATATAGGTGCTATTTTTATTTTCAATATTTTAATATGCTGAAGAGGAGCCTTTACAGTTTATGTTAGGTATAGGTTTTCAAATGATTTGTATTAGTTTTTGAACATAAAATCATTTTAGTCCTTAGAGCAAACATCACATCCACCAAAATGAAGATCCTAAACAAATCCAACAAATCACGTTCAAAAGTCCTGAATCATGGAAAATTTTATACAGCTTCACCGTTAGCCTATTGTTTCATTTTCAATTTCGCCAAAGGAGACACAATGTTGAAGGTGACATATGGTGCTTATGATGAGCATGTTCTGTGCTTACTTTTGTTTCCAATGAACAATATTGTATATTCGTTGGAGTGGTTGGCCAAAAGTGACGAGAATATGGAGGTCACACTATTCTTTTAGTCAGCATCAGCGGCAGCGTTCTATATTGTCCATGATGGCCTTCAGTGTTCCAGTAATTCATCATAGATGACATCATGAACGCAATGGAGTGCAATTTCTGTAGCCCCCAATTCATGGTCTACCCATGGTGTGTCGAATTATACCAGAGAAGCACATACATTTTGTCCGCGTGGATGTTTGATGAGCGGAATTGATTAAAATTTCATCGCGACGTTTTTAGATGATGAATGAGGCAAGCGAATGGCGGAAAATCTATATGGATGAGATATGTATAGTACATCCAGGCGAAAGGCTATAAGGTACATGTGGTCCGGAATGACATGGCCTGCTCATCAGTTGTCAAGCTTATGCAATATGCATCTGTAAGTAATTTACTTTTTGGTTATCGCATTCAGTTATCTTGTTTGAAACAATTAACATCAATCTACAAATTTTGTATATTAAAGTTTTAAAACTTATTTTTTAAAACACAAAATGTTTGAGATAAGCTGATCAGAAACTAAAAAGGCAAATTGTTTAATTAACATTAAACAAATAAAATAATGAACCTCAAGTAAAATTACTGGATATCACATTATTTTTAAAAACAACTCTCATGTGTTACATGTGCACATACCCTCAACTTAACCCTAGATTGCACATTTTACTCATGATCTAGAGTTTTATTATATATGGTCTAACTGATGTGGATGCGATGAGTAGGCATATTTATTTTTAATGAGCTGTTTTCATCGGTAAATAAAAGTACCAATGCCCAGATTCCAGAGAGATGCATTTCAACGAGTGATTAAATGGAATTAGTAGAGGAATTTATTTGTACATAGTGGGGAATCGGGAATATGATGTCTGTGCAAAAGGGATCTATGATTTAATAATACAAGCCGGGTAAGTCCTGTTGGAGTTGGAATTTTTGTATTGGCTGCGATGATGTTTTCTTTTTTTTTGTGGAATGAGTGAGATCCAATTAAATTACGATAATTTGTTTATTCTGATGGAATTTCACATCAAACCATACTCAAAACACGGTGGACTAACTTGAAAATTAAAATAATGTTGAAGTATTAAAATTGTCAATCTATATATGTATGTTAAATGAAAGCACATAATGTAAAATTCATGAGACGTAAATAATTTTTATCACATTTGTTTCTTTATTTTTCGCATTGAATTAATAAAACCAAAAGTTATTTATGAATTTTCTGAATTTTCATTTTTCTTAAAAAAATACTTTGTGCCATGTTTAACTTCATAAATGAATTTTATTATTTTATATTGAATCTTCATTTTGATGTATGGACCAGAATTTTGTAGGACTCAAGCCCACTATCTATCCAAGCCAAGCTAGCGGCTGCGGGTTACGCACATAAAAACAGCTCTAAAAAATTTATCGGTCAAAAAGAGCGTGAAATAAATGCCCGGCACATTATTTTGCGTTGAAAAGAAATGTATATTTTTAGGAAAGTTGTAACAAAAAATGTATTTTGAAATTGTGACTTGATTCAGATTTACATATATTCTGACCAACTGCGTATCGTTTTTGAGTGACTGTTTTGTCTATTTTATATTTTCTTCAAATCTTCCATAAAGACATTTCTTTCTAAAATTCTTATTGCAGAAATTGTTTCTTATTTTACTAATAAAGGGTTTTCCAATTGAATATCCAGCTTTTTCAGTAGTTGTCACTTTTGTAGTTGTCACTTTTGCTGTAATTTTTTTCACATTTGACAAGTAAAAACTACGTCATTAGTAAAATTTGAAACGATACACGCTTCAACAACGCATTGAAATTATTAAAATTCACTATAAAAATGGTGAACATTTGGCAGAGACGGTTCGTAGAAATAAAACATTTTTTGGCCTTGTCGGACCGCGATTCAGAAATTGGTGGACAAAATTGAGCTGTTGGAACAAGTAAGCGATGTGAAGAATAAAACCCGTGCACGTCGCTCAAGAACAACTGAGAATATTGCTGATATAGCCCAAAGTCTTGAAGAAAATCCAGGTTTGTCCATTCCTCGTCGTTCTTTGGAATTGGGCATTCGTCAGTACAACGTATTTTGAATAAGGACTTAGGTCTTAAGGCTTATAAAGTTCAGTTAACACAAGAACTCAAGCCATTCGATCATCAACAACGTTGTATCTTTACCGATTGGGTCCTTG
Source organism: Syrphus vitripennis (assembly GCA_958431115.1). Classification (NCBI taxonomy): domain Eukaryota; kingdom Metazoa; phylum Arthropoda; class Insecta; order Diptera; family Syrphidae; genus Syrphus; species Syrphus vitripennis. The sequence continues at coordinate 133,158,208 of OY288108.1, read as the reverse complement.
AAATGCAAGAAAATGAACCGGAATTTCATCGAAAATTCATCTTGACTGATAAGGCCCATTTGCGCTTCGGTGGCTGCGTCAACAAGCGAAATTGTCACATCTGGGGCTCCGAAAATTGTTGAAAAGCTTCCTCAACGAGTGACTGTTTGGTGCGGTTTATAGTCCAGCGGGGTCATAAGACCTTACTTTTTCGAAAATGAGGCTGGAGCGATGAGCGATGAGCGATGATTAATAATTTTTTATGGCCGAAAATGGATGGTATTGATCTGGACAAGGCTTACTTTCAACAAGACAGCGCTACGTGCCACACAAGCAACGAAACCATCGATCTTGTACGGGAAAATTTTCCGGACCGTGTTATCTCTCGAAGAGGTGATCACAACCGAGATCTTGCGACTTAGCACCTTGCGACTTCTTCCTTTGTGGTCACGTGAAAGATAAGGTCTAATCCAACAAGCTGCCAACTTTGCGATTTGTTGAATGAAAATTCCATTAAAAAGGATATTGCTGCTACGCTTACAGCCGTGGTGGCCACTTGGCGGATGTTGTTTTTTTATTATAAATGACATATTTTCCTCTTTATATTGCAATAAACATCCGATCTTTTATTTCAAAAATGGCATTTTTCTTTGAATATCAAAATAACACCTCTTATTTTTTCACCTTGAATTAATTGTTTAGCTTAAGCTGGAATATCGTACATACATAAGTAGTCTTGAATGAACAAACCATCCTTCTCGTAATTTAAAACTGAATTCAAATCATGTTTCATAATATGTACCTACTGCATAGTAAGAATTTCTTTTATTTTTTGTTTATTATTTAGATTTGAATCTCCTTCAATAAATCCAACACAAAAGTACTCATTTGTATTCTCTTACATCTCTTGAAATCCTATACTCTATAATAATAATCCTTAAATCTCAGATAAAGCTGTGATGGCCTTGCTTAACATTTCTACTCGAAAAAAAGGGAATTTAGAAAAAAAAAAACGCCAACAAAAATGTACCAACACAGCACCACAACAAGTAGGTAGTACCCCATAATTACATTTTTATGGTCAATTATTTAAATGATTTGAGTTAATTTAATTTCTTATGATGTCTATTGCTGTGTAGTCTTGATGCTAACCAAAAAAAAAAAAAAAGATCCTATTCCAAAAACAATAAGGATTCAGAAAAGACATTTTCAGATTAGCATGTTAATCCATAACATTATTGTTATACATTGTACATAAAGCTTTATACATAAATGTATATATTATAACTGTTTGAAGACACTCTCCGAAGTTGTAGCCATTTTTTTTTTTTGTTTTCTTCTTCATCTTCTCAAGGAGTTATCATTCCATTATTTGGCTTCCAGGAATAATATTCCGGCTTCGATTGCAAAGGATAAGGACCAACCGACAATTATTGTGTGGGTAATGATCAGAGTATAGTTTAATATAGGACATCTCTACACTCGGCGATACATATAGATACACAATTTGGTAATAATAACCAGCAAGTTATTAATTTTTATTACTGTACCACAACCATAATTGGGCTCTAATGTGTGATTAAGCTTGTTAGTGGTTAAAATGATAGGATAATGTTCCCTCGCTGTGTGTATAGTTGTTATGCATACATGTGGGTGTATGTAGTGTGTATATGATTATATAGCAAATTTCAAAGGAATATAAAATTTTATTTGCACACAAATTTACAACTAAATAAATAAGTGGTTTTTGGCACGTATTCAATAAAATTAATAATAATTGAGAACGAACAGAAAAAAAAATGTCAAATGTTAATAATGGGACACCAGTTCAATTTAATATTTCTGTTGAATCAGATATAATATAAAAGTAAGTTAGTTATTGGTGGAAATATTTGTACTAATGGTCACGTTCATATATGTAGTCATGTATTTGGTTCTGATATTTTTGTGAATGACTCAGTGTCGGATTAACAATACGTCAGCCGACTTCGCACTTGTGAATGGTGTTTTTTAGATGTATAGAACTTTAAGTTGGCAACACTTTTTTAACTCGTGGCCATTTTAATAGTTGTCAAGTGATTTGTGCTTGGTTTGGTTTGACATTTCAACATGAATAGACTGACGCCTGAACAACGCTTCCAAACTGTACCTTACAAATTTATTCCGTTCTCGATTTTCATAAGAGAATTTTGTTTAGCGATAAAGCTCACTTTTTGGTTGGATGGCTACGTCAATAAACAAAACTGCCATATTTGGAGTGAAGATTACATCCATAAAAACTGACTTTTTGGTAAGCTTTATCATTGGAAGGACGATTCCGGAGACTACAATCATGAATTGTACGCAATCTACCTTGAAGCAGACATAGTGACAAAAATTAAGCTCGGTAGACTCCGATGGCCAGGAGATCTAGCTCGCAAAAGCGAAGAGGAACGGGCTCGGAAAGTCCTATGTGGTACATTCTATAGTAGACGGCAGCGTGGTAGACCATGCTTGCGCTGGAGAAATGGCGTAGACCAGGACGCTTAGAACCTTGGGGTGCGCATCCGAGACCGGGATAGGTGGAGAGGCTTGTTGAAAGAGGCCAGGACTTGACCCCGGTTGTCGATTCTTTTAAACGACGCTGGCCAGAACCAGAACGTTATAGTTATTGATGATCGCTAAATAGCCAAAAATAATTGGTCAAAACATTATTCGTATCTCTAAAAATGCAGGAGGTCTTATCTCCTCGGAGTTCTAATAAGAACTAAATTATTCCTCAACCAAAGCTTTTCATATTTCGTCAAATATTCTTCAATAAATCGCGGGATTCGTGATTTGGGATTTTGTGCCGCGGGATTTCGTAGCACTCCCGACATTGTAAATATTTATAATATTACAATACTTTACTTATCAAAAAACTCTGCCCAAAGATATTGCAATATTTTTCATTATTAAAAATAAATATTTTATTCTCACAGGCTTTGGTTAAAAATATTGCATCATTTTCAAAATGCAATATTCCACTCGAAATTGAAATTAATTAATTGCCTTTGCTTAGCTGCGTTCATATATAATATTTTAGAATTAGGTTGGTACATATAAAATTTTCCCCAAAAACAACACAACAACTCAACTCTATTTATAAGCTTTGCCTACATATTGTATATGGAAACCATGTCAAGTGGTTTCTTCAACCGAAAATATGCGGTGTGTCCTTGCATTTCCGGTTGGTTGATCATTGTGGCACTAAATAGCTTCGCAAACACTACATACCTATCTACATTTATATTTAGAGAAATTTCTCATTACGCCAGTGCAGGTACTCCTAATTGTGTAGAGCAAACATACAAAGTGCGGTCTCCTTCAACAACCAAAATTGTCCAGAAAATTTTGTAGAATGTGTATAAATGTTCAAAAATTTACCCCAGGAACCTTTAGCATTTGACCATATAGCAGGTGGCGGCCTCCGCAAACATGTCACAACGAAACATAAAATGTTGGAAAATATTCAAGCTGGTAAAGTGGATTTAGATGTTTATGTTTGGATTTCAAATTTTATATACGATTCGGAGTGGGCAGTTGTGGGCAACTTTATTTGCTGGACAATCATCCTTAAAAAAATGTCTAATAAATCATTGTAGATAGTAGATTTTAGTTTTTTGGATATAATAAAGTACAGCTATTGTTTTCTTGGTTAATGTAAACAGATTCGAAACAACAATTTGTTGCTATTATACGTATCCATATTTTAAAGATTTCTACACAATAAGACAACACAGAGAAAAAACTATTAAAAAACAATAAGATTCCCATATTAAACTAATTTATTATGCAATCTTATTAAAAGCAACAAAACAAATATAGCTATTCCAAATATTTTTTAATAGAAATCGGATTGATTCAATGATGAAAAACTTATTAAAATTTGTATTATGATTTTTAATTGTTTGAAGAAAAATACCATAAATGTACATCATTAACTCGGGAAACTTATTGTTTTAAAAAGTTGGCTTATTAAAATTCAATCCCTACAAATGTAAAGTTCTGACAAAAAAAGACAAAGAAATGTTTTTTTTTATCTGTGGTTTGAAATGTTTAACTTTTCACATTAGAATTTTCTATTTTGAATTGGTTCAGAAGTAGAGTTTTCGGCTGGCAATCGGGAGGTAAGCAATCAAGGTAGCGGAACACGAATTTGAAGTGGTGCAATCCTTTAAATGCCTTGGGTCAATAGTAGCAGCCGATAATAATATAGAAGAAAAACGCGGGCGGCTGCTCAATTCCAACAGAGCCTATCTACTATAGTCTGTCAAAGCTCTTCAAATCCACGAATCTCACCATATCTTCAAAACTGCTGCTGTATACAGGACCAAGGTCATGCCAGTACTCTCGTATGGATCCTAGAAGTGTGGTACATTCTATGGTAGACTGCGGCGGGGTAGACCTTGCTTGCGCTGGAGAGATGAAGTAGACCAGGACGCCCGAAGCCTTGGGGTGCGCAAGTGGCTAGAGTCCGGGATAGGTGTAGAGACTTGTTGAAGGAGGCCAGGACAGGACCCCGGTTGTCGAGCCGATGATGATGATGATGATGATGATGATGATGATGATGATGATGATGATGATGATGATGATGATGATGATGATAATGATGATGATGATGATGATGATGATGATGATGATGATGATGATGATGATGATGATGGTGATGATGATGATGATGATGATGATGATGATGATGATGATGATGAATCATACAACCTTCTTCTTTCATTTTTTTTTTTTTTCATTTGTGTAGTTAGTATAAGCGAGATAGCAAAAATAACTCTGGCATGTACAAATAATTAATTGATAAAATTTTATGATTGGTATCATCGACGCAGGATTTCAACAAGAAACAAAAAGAACAAAAAGTTTTTTTATAAAAAAATTATTGCATTTTTTATTTGGTGTAGCTTTGGTGGTAATGAATTGTTTTTTGAAAAAATGGTTAAATATGTTTCTACTATTTTGTAGATGATGTTATTGAAAAATCAATCAAGAAGACTCCTATCCTGAGAAACTTAACAATTCACCTTATCTGAAACGTATTTTTTTCCAATATCTTAAAAATAGAACCATATAAAAAACTAAAATCACGTATTTAATTTAAAAATTTAATATTCTAATACCAAAACCTTATTGATCTTTTTTTTTGGGAAGAAAATCTAAGCTCAAGGCAATCATGGAACCAATAAACCTATTTGTTATACTCCCCATCCAATTTTGTTCTTCATTTTGTCATTTTTCTAATGGATTTTAAAGCATTTTTTTTTTTAATTCAACCAATTTACCAATTGGCCCCAAAAGGCAATGTTTATAGTCAGTCTTTTACCTATACGTTACATAGGGAGTAGGGACTAACTGAAAACTCACCCTCAGTTTGCTAATTTTTTTTTTCTGTTTTTTTTTTTTTTTATTCAGAAAACCCAAGCACATCGATTTGGTCTTTTTCATTAAACTCATGTCGCTTAGAGAGAAGCGACAGCGTATCTGAGAAATAAAATCATAGATGTTCTGTTTTCAAAGCATCAGAACAATGGAATTGTGTTTATTCATATCGAAAATGTTGATTAAACACCCGGGGTATAAGAAGCATAAAAAAAATTTACCAATATACGATTTTATCGACAGCTTATACAATGGACAGAATACAAAAAAAAAAAAAAAAAAATATAGCAGCAGAAAACAGAAAGTAGGTAGAACCTCTGCTCTAACCCTGGATAAATTGAACCGAGGTTCCTATTCGATGGATATATTATATAATCCTTGTTATATGTCGAATATACACCATGTTATACCTACTCCTCCAATCCTCTATATACATACATATTGACCAGAAATTCTAGAGGAGGATGTAATCCTCTGATTTTTATAGGCATGATGGAAAAAAAATAAAATCAAATAAGAGCAATGTTGTTTCTATCCCTGGTTCAATGGTAATAGCAATCGATTTGGGGCGCTCCGAGGGCAGAAAGTCATTCATTTAAATGATATGATGGTTATTGGTTGCAATATCAGTAAATTGAGATCCATATTGATGGTACTTGGCGTAAAATGTTATCGGTTTTCGTCATATTTAATAATATCAGTATGCTCCCCCATATTATATTTATATTGAAAGATTACTATATATTACATAATGTACATGAGTTAGTATACGTCTTTCTTAATTTGTTATGAATTTATGATGTTTTTGTTCATCAAACGCAATTAGTGCGTTTTACTGCGAATAAATTTATTTTAAGTGCTCGTATAGACATAATTATTTGCCGCAGTTAGTTAATGAAGTGGTGCAGAAATTAAGATCTTTTAGTGAAGTATATTACTAATGAGCAATTAGGTGCATAGAAAAAGGTGAGGCATTTCTCCATATTATCGTGTTCATTTCCTCCGTTATTTTCTGATTAAATTCCATCCTGATGCTTGAACAAGTAATTTGTCAAGTGCATAGTTTGTATTTTGTTAGTCGTAAGGATTAAAAATTTCTTCTGGTATACTATAAATTCCTTAGCTGTCTAAAGAACACTTGAAAAAAAAACTTAGAAAACTTGTTTTAAGAATATTTTCTCAAACTAGTTAAAACTAAATTATGAATCTTTTTATAATTTGAATATGATTAGCTACAATGTAGGTATTTATGCACATACTTAAAATATAATATTGAAAGCCTTCCAATTTAAAATTTTCCAGAAATAGTTAGCAGTTTTCAAGCAAAGATCCTGGAATGAATCCTCATTCAATTCTGAATGAAAGCATTTTTTTTTAAATAGAAGGAGACATATTTTTTTCGATGTAGTATTCATATATTTGGGGATTTTAGGGTAGATTATAGATATCTAACCCTTCTTCTTCCTATAACTGCATACATATGTATACATAGTTTATCTTTGTTTACCTTTTGAGTTAGGTAATTGAATAATCCTTTCTAGGAGAAACAATTTATAATTTTAAATCAGAAATGATGAAACTACATAAATGATAACACAAGAATTTTAAATAAAATTATGTATTCAGTTCACAATTTGTAATAAATTTATTAATTAAGGAGAAGAAAATCTTTGTGTCCAGTCTTTTAGATAACTAATTGACTATAAAACTTAAATTGCCTCTTATAGTTCAGTAAAATTGGGTTATTTTTTAAAATGAAGATGAGAAAAACAAATTTTATTGGAATTTGTTAGAGTAGCTTGAATCCGAATGTTCGACCAGGAACGCCTTGCAGGGTTGCCGCTATATTAAATTAAGGAAGTGATTTAATTTTTAACAAACCGAAATCGTAATTTTGACTTTATCGAAAAAATAAAATCAAACATTTGACCAGAAATATTTCTTATTTGCGTCCCTGCAAAGTCATCTATCGATGATCAGAATAAAATTGCTTAATTATTAAATACCTATAAGAGACAACCAACTATGTACTTCTAATTTTCCATTTAAAATTTCCAGTCAAAGCATCGGAAAAGATGAGCAGTCTTTTTTGGATAAAATAAGTGTCATTTTATTCAGAACTTCAAACTGAAACATCTCAAAAACAGCAAGAACGATTTTGAAAATATTTGACCCACATAAGGTACGCAACATCATTTTTTTCAAAAAAAGGAATTTCCTATTAAGTTTGCAGTGTTGGTGGGGCTCTCGAGGTCAATTAACTAATACCGCAGTTATCATTAGTTGACGTTTCTCTAACAAGGCTTTTAAATTTAACTGAATGTCAAGAAAATCAAAATCTTTAAAAACTCTGGAATAATGGAGACATTAAATTTAGGTGATGTATAAAAAAAATGGGCCTTGGAGCTTATGAAACAAAATGGCGCGTCTATAAATATAGTGCGTTGGTCGCCATTTAAAAAAATGTCGTATCGGATACAAATTTTCTAATAACAAGCAACAGTTTTTCATGGGACATTTACTTTCACAGTTAAAGTGCTTAAAAGTTAAATTTTAGCGTATTGAATTTTTTTTTTTATTTTTTAGATTAAACTCTACAGATTCCCAGCTTTAATATAATAAAATATATTTATGCACAACACTGATTAGATGACTTTAATTTTTGGTTTTAACATTTCTGCCTTTAGGCATTAGTTAATAACTAACTATTCCATAAATTCTTTTACTACTAATTAAAACAGATTTTTATTGGTGATACCATTTGCTGGAAAGTTAGTTGACAATCTCGAAGTTTGAAAAAGCTAAATTTCGTTCTTGAATATTTTTAAACTATATTTAAACTAATGAGGCTTAAAAATTGTATACTTCCGCATCAAAAAAAAAAATAAAATAAGAATAACTTGAAGCTCTGCCATCACACATCCGACATCCCCTTCATTTATTTAATACACGCAAGGACATCAGCTTTTCCTATAGCTTAACCAAACAATCCCCAACTTAACATATAAAATGCAAGTTAACGTATTGAACCATTAACACATTTGCGAGCGTTTCGTATAACAAAAGATTCCACCCTAGGGTAGATGTAGTTTCCATTTCAATTTTATTTTAAGTCATCTGCAAATGACTTGATGCACTGCACGACTGCACAGCATAGCGCTGCAGCACTCATGTCCTGTCTAAGCTATATACCATATTAAGGATTCACTTTAATGCCAGCAAAATCACCAAATGTCTTAGTTGATACTTGGAGCATAGCGCTGAATGTTCCAGTATATACTCAATTGCAATTTCCTCTTCATTGTGTTTTGTGTCACTCAAATTGCAACCATCAAGATAAGTGCTTTTGGAATAATATTGTTTCACATCACAACGACTACAACTACGACGACGATGTTGAGTTAACCCAAGATTCTATATAGCTAAACAGAGAAACCTAGAAGAACCAATTTCATGCAACTCGGTCAAGTTTAAATGGGAAAACTTTTATAGGCAATTTCAACTTATTTTTGTTTTTGTTTTTTGTTGGATTTTTGTTTCTTTTTTTTTTAGTGTTTTATTTTTACTTTCTTTTATTATTATTGGCATATGGGTTAAGTGTGGGTGACGACGAGCGACGACGTTCTTTTCTGTATAGAGTGAAACCAAAAAGTAGACTTTTATTACATGAAGTAGATTAAGTTTAAGGACAACGCTTACAAGAGTTACCATTGAATTTCAACTGACCTACATACATAAAAGTTCTGTGTACTTGAGGTATGTAAAAAGTTGAATTAGTCTTTAAGGATGCAAAAGAGCGTTCAGGCAAGTGAAGCCTTTGAACAATTTACTTAACTCTCTTGGTAAATTAGCCTTTTTATTTAAGGCAATTGCAAAAAAAAAAAAAAATGTCAGGCACTTAATACTATTGAGGGAATTTTCAATTGGTTCTTAAGGATTTAGTATTTAAAAGTGATGTCCGGCGACGACGATGGTGATGTTGGTTTGGTTTCGTTTGGTTTGGTCAAGGATTCTATGATAGCAAATTAGTTAAACCTGCAATTTTTAGATGGAGGTCAAGTTTCAAGTTAAGTTTTTTTTTTCATTGGAAATATGTACATTTAGAATTTGAATTTTAATCAAGGTCTGAGATTTTGTTATGACTAAATTAAAATAGGTTTAAGCTTGTCCTCAGAAATATCTTCTATTTAAAGTTTTTATTTTAAGTTGTATGTCAAATAACATACATATGTAAATGTATTTGCACTTTAAATTTGTGCTATCTGTTAAAAAGTTGAAGTTTTCAAAGTGGGGCTAGGCAAGGATGAGTACTGTCACCTCGAGTAGATATTCCTGGAAAGCCAGTTGAGATGGTAGAAAATCGTTCTTGAAGTACTTGGCGGAGAATGGTGGATGAGGAAGCAGCAGAACTAGGGGAGAGTTTGAGAGATCTGAAATACATGTCCAGGTACAGTACACGATGCATGGCGCGAAATATTACTGGAGTGTACCCCGCAAGAAGTAACTGACGGACATAATGGGGCATATTCATAGTCAAACTTTAGAACCGAGTCCAACTGGCCTTGAGTCTAAAGTTAACACACAGGTTAGAAACAACTGCTATTCGTAAAGAATTTGGCAGCTCTGTTTAGTAAAAAACAGAATTCTACTGCAATTTTAGTACTATTGTCAATCCATTGAAATCCAATCGATTTTTTGACAGATAGAAAAAAACAACTTAGTCAAAGAGTCAACCGTTTTTGAAGTTTAAGGTCCAGTTTATCATTTGGACCCAGGTCTAAAATGTCTATGAATAACATAAGCTCCAGGTTAGCTTAGAAGATACAAGGAAACAACTTGTCAGACGACTACGAATATGTCCGAATATGTCCAAAGATCAAGTATGTAAGTAGAGGTTCAACTCATGGACCGATTTAATTTAAGTCCAATTTACTTCTTCATCCAGATTACTTTTGAAAAACTTGTAAAAACTGTCCAAAGGTGCTCAGGGTTAACCTTGGTTTATTATTGAGTTTTAAAAATTCATACGAATTTAGACAGTTGGTAGGTGTTAACTCTTTTATTTTTTCTCATTTTTCAAAAAAAATGTTTTTTGTTTACAACTCCAAGAAACTGAAATATAGAAATTCCAGAATATATGAAGACTTTGACTTTTCAGCAGCATTGTTAAAAGCAACAACCCTCTACGGGGGTTTTAAAGATGATGTAACATTGATTGAACGTAAAGAGCTTAAGATAGATTTTTTGATTCAATCTTTCTATTGATGTATCTTTTAATTAATGTATCATGATTCTAGATTGGAGATATTTTTCAGTATGTATGTGAACTACAACTCTTTAATTTTAAAACTGCAAGTTAAAAAACATACTTTTAGTCCATTACTTATGGGATAACTGTGTAGATATTTTTCAATATTTACGTATTTATTTTAGCGTGAAAAGCTTATTGTGGCTTACTGCACAAAGTACCTATGTACATAGAAAAAACAACCATTCAAGTATGCTTTAATTCAAAACGCATTAAATCAATATCTCTAAACACTCATTCCCTTTTACAGCTTTAAATTTTCTGTATCTAAGGTGGTTTTTTTTTGTTCTTAAATATTACTCGTAGGTTGTTGTACATATCTCTTTATACAGAAATAAAATCAGTTGCAATGTTGATATCATGCGTTTTCATGTTTATAATCGAAAGGAAGCGTCCTCTTTTGCTTCGATGTTATGAGTTTAAGGCATGTTACCTTTATTGGAAGGAGAAAAGGATACATTTTCATTAGGCTTCCTGTATGACATTAACGCTACATATATCTAACCTACCTACACACACCAGAGAGTGCATGTTGCATTTGCTTCATGTAGCAGGAAGCAACCATGTCGCCTTAATGATGTTTCATACACCCTATGTATGGCTGTGTGCTGAAAAACGCTGTCATCCGGTTCACAAGCGAACAGTGTGAACCATTTTCTGTTATCGAGATTATAAGGGTGCTAGGATTGGTTTTATGCTATGCAGGATTTTGAAGTGATTCCTTAGTTGAAGAAATTAAATGGGAACAGCGCAATGTCGTTGCTTTAATTATTACGGATGATCATAATAAATAGATAAAGAAACATGTCACATGTGACATGTGAAATTTTGAGTCTATAATGTTTACAAGTTGCATAATAATCTAGCATGATTAGACGCACAAAGAATTATATTTGCAGAAGTTTATGAAAAGAAACTACATATATACATGGGGTCCCACAAAGAACTGTTTTAGGGCCTGTTCTATTTGCTTTTCCCACTCGTGACTTGTTCGTATATACTTGAAAGAGATATATATTTGCCATATTCCTTGGAACTTCCAAATCAGTTAAAGCGCAATTGAGTCAAGTAAAGAAAAACTCGTTAAAGTAAATTGCTATTAAATAACATGAAGCAAAACTATACGATCGAACTCATAAAATACTCGAACTAAATCGAAAATTGCTCCATAAAAAAGCTAGCTACCTCTTAAAAATATAAATAACTGCATATAACTGACAGTTCCGCTCTGCATATTCCAGAAAGTTAACACCTATTTTAATGCTTTCCCATAAAATTTAATATCTTTATAGCTTGGAGGGCTGGAAAATATTTAAAAAGTATTTTTATCGGGATATCAGTTTCAGGCATGTTAAATAAAGAGTCAATCCTTTTTCTTAACTACATACTCGTACAGTGTGCGAACAAGGATTTTACTTGTACCTTTGTGCCTGATGTTATGTCTATGCATATTGCATAATCCACATTTCGGAACCGAATAACATTTAAAAGCCAGAAAAAAAAAACGTCCTTCTTTGGCACACAGTCACACAATATTGAATCGCAAATAATCATGCTGTTTCGTGTTTACCACTCAATGATTGTGCAGTTTCCATGAAAATCGCATCTGGCTGCGGCAAAAATATGGAAATGGGAAAATCCAGATGTCATCTGGATTCTGGATCTGGTCTGGTGTAGTGTAGTGTGGTGTGGTATGGGTATGGTGTGCGCTGGTTTTCAAAAATCTCCTTCAAGCTATTTAAAATGCAATGTTCATCCGGTCTTCAAGTGAATTCACAAGTGCCGACTGCCGAGAGAGTATAGGTCTGTTCGAACAAAACATAGAGAATATAAAATGAAAGAACTGAAATTTTTGCTAAAGCATATCACTTTCAGTTGACCGCACTTTTTCATTGTCGTCATCGATTTTTTTGTTGTTATTTTTTTTTTATTATTTTCTTGCAAGGAGGATTGAGATACCTAGATTTTTTTAAGGAGATCTCAAGGGTTTCTAAGAGAGATAAAAATCAGTATCGATTGAAGGAGATGTAGTTTACGATACGAAAATACTTAGATAGGATATTTTGCATTGCAATTGAATGATTTTTTGATTTGATTACATTATGTATTTATGTATAACTTATTTTATTACTACACAAAAGGAATTGTATTAAATTTAAATATTGATTAGATCTCTTATTTAAAATAAAATAAAGGAATGACGTACCTGTTATTAAATTGTAGTTTTAGTAAAAGTAAGTTCTATTATAGAAACAAAACTTACGATAGTCAATTATTTTACTGAAAGACCGCAAAATATTGAATTTTGTGGAATTTACTGGTGAGACCTTTGGACCTTAGCATTATTTTTATCTTAGAATTAGAAATACGTGATGTTTTCATAAATCATTACATAGACTTTTAACGCCATGCAAAACAATGATTTTTAATTGGCGGTACTGTATCGAATTGACAATATGCAAATTTAAAAATTTTAGATTTTTAGAATTTTTCAGCATACATTTGTAAAGTTTTTTTTTTAAATTAAAAGTGCTTTGCCTGACTTTCTTTGAAGGTTTAAATAATATAAATTTCTTTCGCCTATAGTATGCGATTGTATATAGTTTTTGTTTTATATTAAAATACCTTGCAGGCAGGCTTCACGGGTTTCCATGGAATTTTTCAAACAAAAAAAAAATTGTATTCAAAACTGAAATATACGAATAGGTACCAAGAAGATAAATGTACGGAATAAATAATGAAAACAAAACCTTAACTTTTTCCGTGATGAATACAAAACTGCAATAGCTCACTTTTTTTAATACTGCATTTTGAATTTTCGGCACTAAAAAGGTAAACCATTCACACTACCGCAGCTCAAAATTGAATTTTATGGGCTGCGCATTTTCTGCACTTAAAGATATAGAGAAATAAAAATTAATTTTCCAAAAATGTTGGTGTTTTCTTTGTTAGGCAAGGTACTTCTGTGACTGCCCTCGTAATTAAGCAAAATTCTATTCACCACGACTTTTTTCGCACTTAAATGGCACATTAACATGCCATTTGCTTAGTGCAAAAAAAATGGAGTTTCACAGATAATTTTTTTTTTGTCGAAAATAATTTTTTCCTCCTGGTGAACCACATTTTATTCCGAAAGAACTGTGTACTACACATTTTTTTAGAGGTATGTATGTAGGTACAACTTTGAAATGGAATAAAACAAAGATTAGTTTTTTTTAAAATTGACATGAAATTAAATTTAATAGATAGATAATCTCTTATGGCTCGGACGTCATTTTTGATCACTTTTTTCCGGCCATACATCGGCAATAACCCGACGTACCTTGTCCTCCAAGTGGTCAATCGTTTCGGGATTATCAGAGTAGACTAGCAACTTCGCATATTTCCAAAGAAAATACTCTAGCGGTAATAAATCGCACGATCTTGTTGGCAAATTCACGGGTCTGAAACGTTATACTATACGGTTACCAAACGTTAACTTCAATAAATCAATAAATTAAAATGGCCGCTAGTTAAAAAAGTGTTGCTAACTTAAAGTTCTATACCTCTGGTTAAAAAAAAAGAAGCAAAGTTTTAGAACCTCCATTTTTCTAATATGAATTTTCTTCCAGTTATACGAGTATAATGTATAATTAAACATTTTATTTTGCTTATGGCCATTTTTCATTCAATTCCTATTTTATTGCAATTTAATTTTAATTTAGAAGCAAGAAAAAATGCACATTCAGAAAAAAAATTAAAACCCGCAATAAAGTTTTTCCAGACGAACAAAATCCATTGATTGCTTTCCTTTGATTTTCTTTTTCTAAGAAAAAGATACAAAAAAAACATTGCAAATCCTCATTTCCAGAAACCATCAGGCTCATCTACCTTTTTCTCCAAGCCACTGCTTCCTCTTTTTCAAGGAAACATTAAATTACTGAACAACTAAATCCAAAGTAAAAAAAAAGAAGAAAAAAAAATATTAAAAGAAACAACATCGCACTACAAACAACAATATTCCTACAAAGGGATGCGAATCAATTTTAAAAAAGGACCGTTTGTAATGAGAATCGAAAAGTAGTAAAAAAACACGTTTCCGGTGTTCTTGATGGGTAAATTGGTAAACAAAAATAAAAAAAAAAATAAGTAAAACACTTTTCTAAATGAACACACTTTATTGAAACAAAATGAAGTAGCATTCCTTAATCCTATGAAGAAAAAAATATAGTATGATTATATATTTATTTTTTTTTATAAAATATAACAGAGTCATTCCTGAAAAAGGTTTTAATTAAAATAGATGAGTATTTATTTTTTTGAATCACTAGTTGGCTCATTAGCCTCACTTTCACTTGGAAAAGGTAAATTTTTCAAACGTTTAACCATTTCCTCCAGACTCTCTGAAGCTGTTTCGGTTTTTGCTACTGCAACTCGTTTCCTTCCTGCTGCTGCGCACAGCTTTGAAGTTGGTTGAGATTTCTGTGGGCGGTTATTACTGTCTATGACCTGGCTGAATTGGGGAGTGGAGGCCTTTGGTATTGCACCCTGAGACTGGGCTATTTGACTGGGAGTTTGAGTTATCACAACTCTTTCTGTGATTTCTTCCGAAACAATGCTGGTGCAAGCAACATTTTTCAATGTAGGTGGTATTACTGGTCCGGCTAGAATTTCCGGATGTTCGTCTTTGTCCTGTTCCAAGGAAGCTTTGAGATTTTTGTTCTTTTCCCTTTCACTCAGTCGATCAATCATCTGAGATCCACGATCAGAAGTTTTTGATAGCTTAGTGAGCAATTGACGACCTTCTTCTTCGAGAATCCTAAGTCGTTCCTCACGATTTGTTGACATCTTTGCAACATTATCAAGACGGCTTTCAATTTTGTCCGGAGAACTCTCTCGCTCTTCACTACCGTATTTTTCACGAAGTGCATCTAATTTCGTATTGAAAGTGGTACCACGTTCTGAGTTTTTAGATAATTTTGATAGAAGAAGCTTGCTTTCTTCTTCCAGTCTTTTTAAACGTTCCGCACGTCTAGTTGTATAATCCTGCTCTGTTTCAGTAAGCAGTTTGGAATCATCATGTATAATTGTGCAATCTTGCTCAGCTTCTGTGGTAATTTTCAAATCAGCATCTACACCTCCACAAGCTTCAGCAGCCCCAATCTCTTCAGGAGCTGCAACTTCTTCAGTATTACTCTCAAAACTTCCCTCTCGACTCAAAGCTCTCCTCGAATGAATCCTCTCTATTGATGATCGAAGAGAATTTCCCTTATCTGATGTTCTTTTTATTCGATTGATCAACTGACGGCTTTCCTCTTCTAATCGCTCCAATCTCTCCGATCGCTTTCTTGTGTATTCTTCCTCGCGAGCAGTCAAACAAGCCTGACCGGTCTTATTCTCATTTAGTATCGGAGCAGAACTTGCTCTTTTCATACGTTCCTTTGTCTTATCTGCCATATATTCGTCGAGAGGTATTGGATACTGGGTTGGAGCAATTTCATCTTGAAAACGACAAAGTTGAACTTCTAATCGTTCACGATTATCAGATGTTTCAATAACAGCAGCTATAAGTGATTTACATTGTTCTTCAAGTCGGTGTATTCTAGTTGCTCTGTCGCTCTCTTCATCGCCATCATCGGGACTCTCTTCTTTATCGCCGTTCTCTTCAGTTGAACCACGTTTTTTGGTTGTACGTGATATTCTAAGACCTTTCTTGGATATAGCTCCACTACTACAACCTGAAGCTGATGATGATGCCGCATTATCATCTAATAAAAGCAAATTATCATCTTTCGGCCACTTTACAGCTGGTGGCGCACTGTTCCACCTGAGGCCCTCGTTACTATAGAAACCTGACCTCTCTGGTGAGGTACTTTGCATTCGTTGAATGGTTTTCTTATTTTCAAATACATCCGCCCAATTTTTAGAAATCGAACCTTCCTTTTGAACAACAGCTGCAGTTCCAGCGTCATCTTCATCTGAACCTGGGCCATCACTATAGCCGCTCTCAGCTGAATTGTGGGCGTCTTCCAGTTTCCTCTTAGCAAATTCTCTTCTCAAATCATCACATTGCAACTGACTTTCATCGTTCTTAGCACGTGCTGCAGCCCATTTTCGACGACAATACTCCAATTCGTCTTTCAATTCGCTGAGAAGACGTCTCTTTTGTTGTAACTGATAGCGAAGAATCTGTTCTTGAGTGTGCAGCTGTCGGTGTTGCCGCTGCATCTTTCCAACTAAATGCCAAGTCTTCTGCAATTCCAAACTTACAGCACTCAATCGTTTTTCTTGTTCGTTTAGGCGGTAATCCAAATGGCAGTTAAGTGTCTTTAGTCGATTTGTTTCTTTGACAAGAGATTTCTTCTCAAGAATGAGGTCCTGAAATGAAAATAAACATAAATTCATTTAGTTTTAATTAAAAGTGAGCATGTTAGAAAAATACTTTTAAAAAAATTGGTCCTCAAATTTTTCTTCCTATTCAGAACCTAGTGGCTTAGAAGTTCAAAGGCTCTTTGAAAAGTAAATTTTGAACTTCTCCTAGTTGCATTTCCTCACTTAAGGGTTCTCTTAAAGCACGAATGAATATTTTGGTAGGAAAAAACTAGTCCTTGAATTCTCAACAGGTTAATTTTCCTTTCTTTACTTTACAATTCTTTTGAGCTCTAGGGGTCTTTGCCTAAATTTTGCCGGGAAAGGTACCACCTAGTCACTTTTAAAAATAATGAATAAAATTATTATGAACTTCCACCGCTTCGCACATACCTTACTTGCGTACTTTGCATCTAATTAATTAAAAAACTTTAAAATATTCGCAGGCGACACGAGATGCCGATAGCAAAATAAAACTATTTCCGAAAAGTGTTTAAGTCTCCTTCCAACCAAACCCCATCATAAAATTTCTATCTATGTACACAATACTCCTTTGTGACCACATACATATGTATACTCGAAAAGATTATAAAACATTTAATTCTGTGAATAACTAATGTGGTACGTTACCTTAAGCTTTATATAAGTTTTGCTAACACTCAATTCAGCCTTTGGTCCATTAGGGGTTTGCACCGATTTAAAGCAGTCCTCACTTTGGCCATTCTCTTTGAATTGAACTCGCTCGATTTTATGATGACTTAGGAGCTCCATCAACACTTTCCAAACTTTTGGTAGGTTGCCGATGATTTCTTCAGCGGATGCAACTTTTGCTATAACTCTCGGCTGATTGTGGTCGAGATTTCCTCTTTCTTGTTGCTTTTGCTGCTTTTGCACGTCCTCATGTAAGGATTCATCGTTGTTGGTGGTCGCGGTGGTGTTGTTTGTGGCTTCATGACCGCCTATGGCCGTTTGTTCAACATTTCCGTTAGAGGAAATGTTGGCTTCAGTAGTTGGCATCCCGCAGACAGTAGTTGGCGCTAAGGATAACGATGGAACAGCGGCAGCGGATGCAGATGAGGGATGTGGTGATTCAACGGAAGCTGCCTCTGATGCTGTAGCGGTGGGGCCACTACAATATTTCGTTATATCACAAGAGCTCTTGTCTTCTTCTTCATCATCATGCTTGGTTTGGCCTGCAGCACAATCAGCATCAGCAGCAACAGCAGCATGAAAAGAGGTAGATGATGATGATTCGGTTTCAGAAGGGGTTTTAATGTTGGCCACAGACGCTTGCTGCACAAGTTCAAATAGCAACTTCGGAAGGGTAGCACCATCGAAATTTGCCTCCTTTGTGGCCATATCGTTGAGTAGGGTTCGATTCTCCTCTAGCATTGTTGTGAGTCGATCGATATCTAGATTATTTGTTCCATTAAAACCCATTAGCATTTGGCTAAAAAGCTGTAAAAATATATAAAAAAAAGAGAGTATGTTAAAGAAAGAGAAATATTTGGACGCTCGTTTGGAGTATTTGCTCATGGCTGTTTACTGTTTTACGCTTTATGCGAAAAGGAAATTCAACTTTATTATTTACCTTATTAACTGCACCCATTTCTTCCTTTAGGGTTTTATTCTCAAATCTATGCTCATTGCATTGTTCTTTTAAGGCTTGTAATTCTTCGGCAGCTTTTTCTAAATCTTTTTCTAGACCACTATTACGTTCTTCGACATTTTTAGTTCTGGAAATAAAATAGATTGTGTTATGATTGCTTTGAAGGGAATGTTTATATAAATTTGATATCCTCAAGCACTTTGTTAATCCAAAAATCAACAAGGATTTATTATTATTTAATAAGGTCTTACAAGTTCTTCAGGAAGTTTACTTAGATTCTATTTGGTGGATGTTATTGTTATTAAGAGTGATGATGAGAAAACAACGCATGTTTATATTTAATTCCTTTTTTTTATAAAATTTAACTATTGGAAATCATTGGTCTTCTTTAAAATATTAATAGGCTAGTTTAGATTTGGTTAATTGGCTGACGGTGGATAATGTTCCCATCACATTAAGATGAATGTTGATGTATTGCGGTACACTGATGGATTGGAACAACCCTATAAAGTATAATCTGCGAAAACTTATAAAGAATCGTCCCATTGAGAAGCGTTGAACAAGTTCTTGGCAGCTCATCTGCATTTTCATTTCCTAAAATTTACAGATGTAATGGAAATGGAGTTTCCTTAAATTTGTAGAAATCTTCAATTCAAAAATATAATTTTCAAAGTTAACAAAACAATAAGACAAAACCATTTCAAAAAGACTAACTGGAAAAAAAAAACAAATTAATTCGAAAGATAGGTAGGGAACGAACCGTTTTGATTAAACACTTAATATATATTATAATATAATATTCTCTTATTAAGAAGTTGGTTTTAGGATAAAAAAAAATAAAGCTGTATCATAAAAAATCCTCAATGTACCATTTTTAAATTAAGTAGAATTCTCTTGGTCAGACTTGAATAAAGGATTAATGTCAATGAATGTTTGCATTTTCTCAGTCATTATAAAGTCAAGTGCAATAAAATCTTCAAGTTCCTACATATTATACATATTATATATAATTTTCAAACAAAACATCTCACAATATTTACTACCATGTTTTTCTTCTTTTTTTTTGAATAATCAAGAAACAATGCTCTTTTAATTGGTTAATTGAAATTTTAATATCAAAATACCAACAATGCATTCTATAACTCATGTCACTTTTAATTCTCAATTTATTTTCAAAAAGAAAATATCGAAATGCTACAAGAAATCTTTTGTCTTACATTTTCTCTTCCGTCAATTTAACAAAAAAAAAAAAATACCTCATGTTTTATTTTAAGGCACATGACTCAGAAATAAAATTACACTCTCTGAAGGTAAATTGTAAACATACACAATGTGACAGATTTATATTATTAATTCTATACAAATCCACATCTGCACAGATAAATGTAATGTAAAATAATAAAATATGTAACTAAAAACAAAGGCATACAAAATTGTACAAGATTCAATGAAATTGATTCAATCTACTCGTATGAACATACATTTACGAGTATGTATCAACAAAGTCTGGGAAAGAATTAGTTTATTGGAAAGCACATCACAAGATGTCACGAGATGTCTATCGATTTTGTTTTGATTTTGTCTTTTTTCCCATTTAATTGACCTTTCCAATGTGGGAGTCGATTTTTCAACATCCAGATTAATTCCTGTACAGTCAGTCGCATTCTTATTCGTGTGAATAAGAATATGCGCAAGCGTTTTGTACTTTGACAAAATATCAATCGATAGATTGATCCATTTATTCAAAAAGTAAAGGGTTAACTTCAAATTTTGCGACTGTTAGAACCATTAAGCTAAAAGCCTCTTCCTAAAAAAGGCTCTGATTTTCAACTTTTATTATAAAGGCTGCGGAAAATGGTTTTCATGGACATATATTTATTTGCAATATAAGAGTTTTTGGAAAAAAAAAGTACTTTCAACTTTCAAGACTTTGGAGACTGTATTATTATGTTGTACGAAACATGTTTTGACTGACTGTATTTGTAGGTATTTATACATAATATTTGATTTTATTTCTTTTATACTCACTTTCCTTTCTCAACTTCAAGTTCATCCTTCTTTATTGATATCTGGCGTTCAAGATTTTCTCTCTCAGCTGCTGAAACTCGTGCCCTTTCTTCGTATAACTGACGCAATGTCCTCATATTGGCTAGCTGTCTGTCGTATTCTTGGCGCAAATTATCTGACATTATTTTAAGTTCACGTTCGGCTAATGAATCTTCGATCTCACGAAGTTTATCTTTTAGCTACCGGAAATAGAAAAAAAAATAATAATTATGATGAACATTTTTTTATTCCAAGTATAAATAAATTATGAAAATTGAATATTACGTAGGAATATGAAAAAATTTTGTAAGAATGAAGAACAATTTGGCAATATTTCAAAATTTTTATGTTTTTTTTTCTTCAGTTTATGTTATTTGAATGCATTTTTAAAAATTAGGTTAAATTGATTATGACATCGAGGCCTATGAACTATTTTTATTACGAAATTTCTTAAAAATGCAAGAAAGAACCTATTATTAGAGAATATTTTTATTATGCTCTTGAATTTCTTAAAATTTAACAAAAAGCATAAACTCATAGAACGTGGGGTTGGCAATATGATACTTTTTCCTGTTAAAAAAACATCCTCTAAGGTGTGCCACATATGACACACCAAAATATTCCCCAACTGGTTAATTCGCTAGTATATGAAAAAGATCGGGGACTCAAGTTTTGAAATTAAATATTTAATATTTACTATTTCGAAAAATCGTTTCATTTTTCACTTTTTCATTGAATTTCTCAGCTGTAAAAGCGGAGATAACCCATTTAGCAAACATTTCAAACATATACCCTATAAACCTAGACAAAAACGAAATTCATCTCAGTAAGTCTCCATCCAAAAATCGGATACCTATATTTTTTGATGGAAACTTACCGAGATGATTTTCTTCACTGGAAACATCAACGAGACATATTTCCCGTGAAGAAAATCAATCAAAACTAGGTTTTTAAAAAAAATTAAATGGAATTTTTCAAATTAAACATTAAACAAAATTGTATTTAAACAAGAGACACGATTTCATAGATCTCGTCTTGGTATCATTCCGTGATTAGCTCTAGTGCTGTATAACAAAACGAAATATTTATATAATTGTTTTGGAATACACGCATAATTCTAGCTCATACAATTGGTGTGATCATAACTTCAGGAACAGAGCATATTTCTTTTTATTTCTTCGCAGTAAATTTATTTTGTTTGAAGTGCGAAAAAATCAAAAAATATGTTTAATCCTTAAAATTATGACCAACACTGTATTTCTATGTATATATTTTTTTTTTTTTTGATTTTGGGATATTTTTTAGCATAGCTTATTTTGTCTTATTTTCATAATTTATTTATGGGAAAAAATGTTTTTTTTTTTTACTCTCTTTTTTCTATTTATTGTAATATGTAAATATTTAAGTTGGTTGAAACTTAAGAAGAAGTTTTTATTATTCAAGTACTTTTATATCGAAACATATGCATGGTGCCGAACCGATAGGGCGCCAAAATCAGTAAAAAAATTTTATTATAGAAAACTGCAAAATATTTTTGAAGGTAAACATATCGTCTATTTCAAATAATAATAATATACATATCTACTTCTATTTTCTGATTGATTTTTTTTTATTCCTAAAATTTGTAAAGTAACTCTAAAGTTAAGATTTCAGCTAAATGGCCATGTATCTTAGTTAGTTAAGACCAGAATATTTATACTTTAACACAAATTTGAAAAATCCCTTAATTTTTATCAATTATTTTTTTAAGAATATTCAAAAGTAAACACAACTTGGGAAAAGGCTGTAAAACACAACGAGAACTTTGTCATTATCGCTGAATTCGACTTTCAGACAATATTTTTTTTTAAATTACAAAAGTAAAATCAGAAAAATGTTCCAAATTAATTTTAGTTGTAGCGAAGAAAAAACGAATATTTCATGTGAGAAAAAATTCAAGTTAAGAAAAGTGCATAAAAAAAACTCGAAGCCATTTTCAACCCGAACAGTCGTTAGTATCAAAATCTTTTGATTTTTGATAAGAAAGTCAAAGATATTTGCCAAGAACGTTTCAACAATAACAATTTATTGATAGAAAAGTTAAAAAAAATTAAAAGAAAACTTAAACTTCAATTGTTTATTTATCAAATTATTGAATTATGAAGTCAACTCCATACAATTCAAATCACTGTTCGCCGGCACGTTGTTGTTGTTTTAAACCGACAAAAATCAAAATAAAAATATGAAAGAACTCCTTTGTTTCAATAAATAAGGAATCAAGATTTTGGCTAAGACACTACCAATAAAAAATTTTAATCCTCAACATTATATTTTCGGAAAACATATTATATTGAATTCAGTATTACGTCTTATTTATGTACACAAACTGTCAACAAACTTAATTCATCAGCACTTTTATTTACTATAATTCAAATGAAAACACTCAAAACAAAAGCGCATTTTCAGACCTTCGCGTCAGAATTTCACAATTAAATTTGTGCGCAAAACTAAACCGAGGGTGTCACAAAAGAAACTGGGTTACTATAAGTTCATTTGCTGCGAAAAACTATTTAGTTCATGATCATATACATACTACTCGTACATACAGAAAAATATAGCCTTGATGCAGAATGTTTAAAACATTTTGTCTCTGAACTTGACAATGAAGCAAAATGTAAAAGATTTCAATAATGAATGTGTGACAGAAAAAGAAAAAGTGAAGATTTCTTCTTCTTCTTTTTTGAACTCACCTGTATAACTTGTTCTTCTTTCATTGCAATCATTTGCTTGCAACACGTCACAACTTCCTTGAGTGAAACTACCTGCTTCCTTGTGACTCCAAGCTCAGTTTGAAGTGATAAATTTTCTGCATTTGCCATTTGAAGAGCCAATTGTGCTTCAGCCAGATGCACTTTCGGATTTGTACTTTCCGAAACGACTTCATCGTCTGATATTTGCTGAGCAAATGCACGATCACTTTCTTCCATTTGCTGTTTCTTAATCTCTTCTGAATTGGTTGATGATGCTGATGGTGATGGTTGAACTTCCTCTGCAGAAGTTCCTTCAACGCTCCTCGAACGTCTTGAAGCACCACGTTCTTCAGCCAATTGCCTTCGCAGCGACTTAAGCTCCTCCCGGAGATCATTAACCGCTGTCTGTCTAGCCATTCGTTTCGTTTTTAGTTCTTCTTTGAATTCTTCCAATGATTGTTCCACTCGGACTTTTGCCTCGATTTCCTGTTCGATTTCGTCACTCTTTTTAAGCACTAAACTTTCACTTGCACCTTCTTCGTCGTCTTGAAGGTCACTTAAGTCCTTTGGAGATTTACTCCTTCTACGAATCACTTTTTGTTCACTAGTTACCGATAAAATTTCATTATTGTTTCTGGCTATTGCCGATGCACTACTTGTAGTAGGACCACTTTCTGCTTCATTACCAACAACATTTAGGAGTAAATTTTGATTTTCTATTTCCCACCACCAAGGATCTTCACTGCTAGAATCCTGGCTTAATTCCTCTTGGGTTGTTTCACTGCTATGCTCTCCTTCGTCCATGGGGAGTGACGACTCAGAACTGCCCATGCTCTTCGAACCTCACTGGGATTTTATATAGACACGCACAGTACCGATGCAGTGACGCAGATTTTAGCTGAACACAAAAGTATGAACCAAACTGCGACTTTAATGCTTGTTGTTCTTTTCAAAAACTCAAGAGTCTCTCGAAACAAAGAAGTTGGATTGTAGTGAATTAATTGTATGTGTGTTAATAAATTTTTCTCTGTACCTATAGAAATTTTCGCACAATGGTTCTTAAGTTAAAAAATAAAGTAAAATACTTATAGCAGGTATTTTTTTTCTATCTCTTTCTCTCTCTTACATGTTAACGAACGTTAACTTATATTTTATTTTAATCTTTTGTTAAATATCGCGCACTTTTTGGAATTATTTGTGATTATTTAAAAGAATATTTTTGTAGAAATATTTTTGAAATTTTTTTTCAAAATAAATTTCCTAAAACACACGGAAAGGAAGAACTTTTATTCAAAATTTAGTGCAACTAATCGGAAAACTCGTGAAAAACTGATCTATTTTTAAAAATGTTCTCTTGCCTTTGGGTTCAATTTTGTTGGCAGTTTTCTTTGCTTCGAGAAGAAAATATTTTTATTTTTTTTATGCTTTGCTTTGTATCTTCTGCGCGCGTTAGTTCATAGGTAAATTCTACTTAAATATATTTATATCTATGTGTATCTTTATTTTTTTTCTTTTAGATAAATTTGGTTTTTGAAAAATGGAAATCTCAGCACAAGAGAGAAAACAATTAAAGAAGAGCAATTCCCGAGCAAATCTTCGCATTGCCTCGCGTCCGTCTATCCGTTCATCCGACCGTCCGTTGTCGCTCTTTGCGATCGACAAGCACTTTTTAATTTTCATTCCAACACAATGCGCTACTTGTGCACTGCAAAGTTTATTGAATGCATCAGTTGAGAAGGCCTTTTGGTTGACTTGTTTTGACTGTTTTTGTAAAGTTGACATCTGTTGGATGGCATATTTCCGTGATTACTGGTTTGAATCACTTTTGCTAGGTGTGCTAGTGCCACTGACCATTTTGTGTGGTACACCTTGATTAGATGAAGTCATGAGAAAAATAAAACAATTAATTGGTAGATGCATTTGTGATTTATTTTTAATTTAATAATAACTAGCATTAAGCATTATGTACATGTGTACATAGTACATGTTCTTAGGAAAGAGATAGATGAATTAATAATTTAATTGTTATAAAGCTTTGCTTGACTTCTAAGTTGAGACCGTATCTTAATTGTGTATAGTGATAAAAGAATGCGAATTCACTCAGAGATAATAGGTAACTAAAGGTAACCTAAACTTAAATGGAAATAGAACTATTAAAAAATTTGTTTGAGAAATAGAAAATTATAACAAATGGAAAAAACTACTATATTTGTTTAAGCAATAGAAAAAAACTTCCACATAGTTGTTACCCGACAAAATATTTTTTTTTTGACAATTTGTTTTTTAATAGAACTTTTGATATTTTTCTACGATTTATTTTTGACAAATTTTATTCGCCAATTTTTTGTAGAAATTTAATTTTGACAATTTTTTTTTTTGCCAATTTGTTTACACTTTATTTTTTGACCAAAAAATGTGCACTTGATTGTTCACTGATAACTTTTTTTAAACAACTTTTGCTCTAGAATTCCCACAATAGTCATTAATAATTTGATAAGACTACACGAAAGCAGTACACTTTGGCGTATACGCACTTTTTTAATATTTTTTGTTTGGGTTAATTACGTTGGTTCATGTTAATTAAAATATACAATACCCACTATTTAAAGTACCTACTACACAAAATTTGTGCAATGAATACCGATTGGACACAAACTTGCTCAACCTTAATTCAAGGCTCTAACTCACTGATTTCAGTAGATTAACTGTGGTTAACCGCTAATTCAAGCAGTTAATTGGTTTTCATTACAAACATGAAGCTTGAACAATAGGTGAAGGCTCACTCATTTGCTGAGGCTGAATTCAATTTACCTAATTTTAGTGTCTCAGGAGACTCAAATTGCTAAATTTTAGTGTTCTAGGAACGCGAAAGCAATTCAGTAGTTTTTTAATATATTTTTTAACTTCAAAGTGAAAATAAAGTAATAAATTTTAATAAAGTAATTTTTTTTCTACCAACTTAAATTTTTATTACTTTATTCTTTAATTAAAAAATAGTGAGTTATTAAAATAACCCCCTTTTTCATCAGACCAGAAATTCGGAAAGATGATTTATGATAAGAAAAACCTTAACTTTTGTGCTTTGTGATATAATTTTTTAGCATTTCGACTAAAATAAAAGTAAGGATTTAATTTTTTCAATTAACCACTCTAAAAGTATTTTATTAAACTGTAAACTGAACAAATACTACAAATTATTGGGTTCAACGAGGTGTTTCTTTTTTACACTGAGGCCCAAGCCCAACCTATTTTCTGTCCAGGGAACCTCGGGATTTTGTGGTGCAGCTTTTGAAATGTGCTTATCTTAAGTCCGTACAATTAAAAACGCACATCATCCAATTTAGAGCAGTGAACTTCAATGGGAATAATATGACGACGTATATTTGTGTGAATGGCCGAATTATTTAAAAACATAAACTTTCAACTTGGTTGTTTTTTTTTTTTACTTTATGTATTTTGTTTATCTGAAACAGCCCATATCCCAGGGAAATACATACAAAGCACGCCTGCAGCTGATGGTGCTTTCAACACAAAGTCGTTTTGTAGTCATATTAGTTCTTCGGATGTGCGCTTTTTGGCCCTTTCATGTCTATGACAACATTTTTTTAGTTTATCTTTCTGAGGATTAAAATAGACATACATACATATGTATGTATTTACAAATCGCATTTATAGATTGAAAGAATCAAACAAAAATTAAAAACTACTTGACTCCTCTCCAATCTGTTTCCACTCCAAATTGATCAGTCCAAAGCAGACAGAAGATAAAGGAATCATAAATGTTTACTTGCTGGCGCATCCGACGAATTCTAACGAAATTCGCGTGTGCCAGTTTTTGTCGGATTTGTTTTTATGGACTAGTATACTCATAATGTTACCAATATATGTACATAGTAGACTTTAAGTCAAAAATACTTGCTTATTCATGTCAATTTCACAATAAACAGTGATGCTTGTGGCATCAGGTGAATTTTTTTATTTAATATTTTTAAAAATATAAACAAATGATGTGATGATATGTTTTCGTGGGAACGTTTTTAATTTGTTTTCAAATTGAGTGCATTTTATTTTTACTTATTGAGTCAACATAATAATATTTTGACACAAAGCAAGTGGTTTTCGTATTAATATTTTTGAAATTTAATAAAAACATAAATTTTCATCATTAGTATTTACAATTGAATATGCTATGTTATATGTTGAGAACATTTTTTCGGTATTATTAGTTTTGAACAAGTCGTCACAAAACAGCAAAGTTGACACTTAACACACAGACTTTATGAAAAATGTGAAGGAAATGATTTTAAAATTCTAAATTCAATAAAATTTTACTATACCAACAATTCTTGGCAAAAAATAAAAATATTTAAAAATCCATTCTACTCCTTCTTTATATTTCATTTTATATTTTCATTGAGCACGATTAATTGCTTAATAATATCTAGTCAAAAATAATATTAGATGATCGTTTTACTGAAATGTCAACTCTTATTTCTAGAACCGTTTTATTTTGTTTACACGACAACGATTTTAGGACTAGAAGTCAATGCATTATAAAATTAATTCATATTTTACAACTTTTACCTAAAAACATAACAGCAAGTACGAGAAAACGCTATAATGTGCATTCATTTTCCGTCCATTTTCATCACTGTAATACATACATATTTCAATCAAATTCAAGTTCAAAACTTTTCTTATATCCCAATTCCTGCTACAAGCAACACCCTGACTGAGTTACTTAATTCACCGCATTGCTTTTAATATTTCACCTTCACAACACAACTCTATCAAATCCAAACAGCCTTGAGCTAGAAGATACTAAATCAGGCAAATTACGCCCCTGCTTGCAGCATAAGTGCATTTTCGTGTCTTGTTGTTTTTTTTTTTCTGTTTCCTCTTTTGTATCTCAACAAAGCTATCCACAACGTAGGTAGGTACCTAAAGCACTTTTGCCGAAAATAAATTACTCAAGCTACATAAATTATTCAGCACATTGTGGCTAAGTAACAAATAAGGCTTCAAAAGAGTCCTTACAGCCAACTGCAACACTATTGTGTTATAAGTTTTGCACTTTCATTGCACAGTCAGCTAAGAAAAGGCAATTTCTACTTTACTATAGAAACAACAAATTACAGGATGTTTTCAATAAAAAAATATCAAAATTTAAAAAAATATATTTAGGATTGGGCTCAATACAAGATGATAAATTCAATTTTCTAAATTAGTATACAATAACAACAACTTTTGTTAACAAGGGTATTTGGGCGTTTCAAATGTTCCAAAATACTCAGTGTAACTTGATTTGGCCCTCAATATTATTAATTTCAAGCCTAATTCCAGTAATAAGCATAAGAATTATATTCCAATCGAATCTCGTCCAAGATCTTGAGAAGGACTTTTCTGAATTGACTTTAGAACTTTTTGGCAAAAATCAGCCCGTTGAAATTATTTTATTTTTAATTTTTCTTTAAAACGCCCTGTATATGTTCACCTGTTTTGTTGACCTAGCATGTAGACAAACGTACACAATTTATACTTATATACAAACCCATCCTAGATAGGACATATACATAAATCATCGCGGACGAGAAAGTATTGTTTGCCAAGTTAGTTAGATGTTTTAGCACTTATTCGGTTGCTCTTTTAGTCGTTTTGTGTGCGCGAAAAGTTGCTCCTTCGGAATTCCATATAAGATCTACAATAGTTGTATTTGCTCTATCTTTTTTGCAAGATGTTGCAAACGTATACGAGAAATTAGAGTAAGGAAAGTTTCGGGTGAATAGTGGTTGAAATTATTTTCTATTATAAAATAGGGTGAGTTTAGAAGTCGGCACGGCGGCGTAAGTAGGTACACATTACAGTTGGCAAAGTGTGACGTGGCGTACTAATAAGGATCAAACACTTTGTAAAACTTTTTAACCACATATATAATATGTATATATAAAAATAAATCTAGGTTACCTACTGCAAAATAAACTTTATTTTGCTTTGTTTTAAATTGCGTGCAGACAAAAATATAACTCTCAACTCATGACTTTGTACAATAAGATAGTTATTGGCAAAACGAAATGCATGCAGTTTGCGATTGTTACGAGTAATTTTTTTAAACATTAAAATCATGACATAACTTAATTTAAGAAGAATTCTATTTAATTGCGAGAATTTAAGTATTTAAATGTGTCCAATTTGAAAAGAATTTTTAAATTCTTTCCACTTATTTTAACTTCATCATCAGAACTTATATATGTACATATTAAAAGCAAAATGATCATTTTGATTAAAATTTTTTTTTATTAAAAATATATCAACGTCTAAAATAATATATCTTCTAGTTCTTGACTTTTAAATTCAATCGAAGTTCTATTTTCAGCTGGATTGGTGTGAACAACAACAGTTTCTTCAGTTTCCTTAGGATCAACTTCCAATAATTCAGGCATCTGCAAATTGGCCAATGCACAACAGCATCTCACGGTAAACTCTGAGTAAACTTCTCCATTTGAATTAACTGCCTGTCGATTGAATAGAATTCGGAAGTTGTCTTTTAATATATCAAGTACTTTGTCTTCTGTATTTTTGGCCATGTGTTTAATACTTTGTATTTCTTCATTGTCCTTTTGACTTTCTTCAAACATATCCTTAACTGATAAAACAATATGTTGTTCACTGATTTTATCAAAAAATCCAGATTCTTCAATGATGCCTTCGTTTGTAGCACTACTTCCAAAGCCTCGAGACACATAAATTATTTCACCGGCTGGTGTAAAGGCTATTAAATATCTTATTGTATGTTTCATACTTTGAAGTCCTTTTCGCGTTGGTTCTAAAGAAAAAAAAAAGTTTTAGATAAAGAAAAAAAAACTTTAAAATAATAAAGAAATTACTTAGGTTTTTAACTAAGACATCCAAAAAATGTATCAGTACAATACATTTGTTGCCCATAATTTCCTTAAAACAATTCGGCGTTGTCAACAGCAATGTATCATCATCTGGCCATTTAACGAGAGGTCCAATTTTCGCATTCATCGTTGCTAGAGTTTCACGATACATTCTTGACATCTGCAAACTTGTTACGCCAAACATATATGATAGATATGATATTGGAAGGTCCAAACGTAATTTCATTAAAGTTATAACAAACGAATCGAATGCATTAATTTTTGTCTTGGGATTATCATTCAATTCGTCTTTGATAACTTCATACAATTTATTAAGCAATGCAAAAGATGGCAATCCAGTTAGGTTTTTAACTTTATCGTCGTCAGTTTTAAGGCCATTAATTGAAAAATTATTAATACAATTTTGTGCTTTGAGTTTTTTTATTTCAAGGTCGTATTCTTTGAGTTTCTCTTCGCAGGATTTAATAAACTGAAAAAAAGGTTTGATTTTTTTGTATTTTAATTTTTTATATAATTGTGATAAAACCTTTAGTTTTTGGTATAATCAACACAGTATAAATTGTTTTTATTGTCGTGACCTTTTATTGAATAATTTCATTATCTGTAATCCGACTACATGTCTAGTTTCAGGTTTTTGTATTTTTTTATCATAAGAAGAGCATAAACAGTTGACACTTTGCATCTGATAAACATTCTCAAAACTAAACATTCCCGGTAGAGCAATTTGCAACCAATTCTACGAAACGGAGAACTTTTTATACAAAATAGGTATTTATGACAATCTTTAATCTTTTCGGGTTTTAAGACAAAAGTACTAAATGAAGCCTGAGTCAGATTTCATTTTGCATGAAAAAACAAAATAGTTTTTTTTTTTGAAAGCCCAATAGATTTTGAATTCATTCACTGGCTCGCATTAGTTAAGGATAATAAGAGTATACTGAATAAAAAATGGACTTAAGTATTCAATAATTTTTT
The DNA here is from genome assembly GCA_958431115.1 of Syrphus vitripennis. NCBI lineage: Eukaryota > Metazoa > Arthropoda > Insecta > Diptera > Syrphidae > Syrphus > Syrphus vitripennis. Next base: position 133,126,906 of record OY288108.1, on the reverse strand, counting down.
TAAGTTTGAACTGAATTCTGGTATTCGCGAAAATTCAATATTAAATAACAACTTTTTTATTAGATTTTTTTTTTTTAATTTTTTTTTGTTCCTTATTTATGCAGCATATTTTTCTAGAGCGTTTAGAGTTTAGATCATCAACATAAGAAAAAAAAAATGTTTTAGAAATATGTACATATATGGGAAAAAAAAATTAATTATTTTTAAAGTATCAACCGAAATAATTTAATTCAATGGCCAATTCTTTTCAACCATTTAAATCCGACTTTTTAAAGGTATGAAAGAATTTGTGACAGTTTATTTCTTGAAAAAAAAAATTAACAATTTGATAGTTAGGCGCAATTAATAGAAAGAATTGAAATAAAAACGAGACTAAAAGTTTCAAACTCACGTCAATAGTGAAATTAATTAAACCAAAATGCCAAGTTTTCAGTGTTTTTTTTTTATTTGTCTCAAAAACAAGACATTGAGGTAAACTACTTTTAATATTAGTTTACTGAATGGGTCTGTTTCATAAAATAGCAGCATTTCTTTTAGGGATTTCAAATGTGTTTGGAATTATTCCTTTATTTTTACTATATTATTCAATTTCAATAAATGGATTGATTTTATACCAGAAAAACTATTTAACCTGAAACAAAAAACAATAATCGATCAAAATCAACATACCATACTGTGTTTGATTTCCTTCTCTTTTTCTTTTCTCATATAAATTTTTATTATTTCCTCTTTCTTTGAAAGTTCTATTTTCAGTTTCTGTAGAGTTATATCACTTTGTATTGCAGTTATGTCTTCTACATGACCTAATTGATTTGTGTCTTGATTAAAATCACTTATATTATCCGTGTTATTGTCTTCAACACTCAATCTTCTGCTAGATGTTCCTAATGAATTTGTAATCATTGTTTTAACGCCAGACTGTTGTGAGATTTTTGTTTCATAATCTAATATAGAATGGACTCCTGGAGCAGTTGCAACTAATTCGAATTCTATATTTGGTTCATCGTAATCATTGCCATCTCCACCAAGACTTTCACTATTACTGATCTCTAGATTTTCATAGCGATTTGTTGTTGATTCAGCATATATAGGTTTAGGTTTCTCTGGAGGTTTTTGCTTTTGTTTCAAAGCAATTTCGCAAACTCTGTTAACACCGTAACCCAAAGTCTGGCTGGGTACCCAATCGGGATTTTTCACGTCTGCCAACTTAGCTGGTTTTCCTTGAAAGAGATATTAATGGCTAGAAAACTGTTTGATTCTTAAAAAAAAAAAAACAACTAACCTCCAATAAAGTGTAAGAAGCAAACTTTTTGTTGATGAAGAACTTCAGCATTTGGAGAAACTATACGAAGCGCGCGTATCCAAGCCATTCGTCTTTTCTTAGCTAGCTCCAATATTTTACTGGATTTATAATTGGTCTTTGGAAATGTATAACATCGACAACCCGAAGTCGTATTTAATTTGTTTGGACAATCAACAACACAGCATACCATCTTTTCTGATTTTAAATAATTCTTGATATTTCAAAGAATTATTTTTGTTTATTTTATTTCTCAGCTTTTCTATTTTGACAATTGTGAAACGGAATGGAAAAGAAATGAAATCATAAGGGGTGTGTTCATTTAATGGCGGCGTTCGAGTGATTCATAACAATAATGACGTCATAGCATCGTTTCTAAACTCTATATTCTATTCAACAAAAATTGTCAGTACATTACAAGGAAGATAGGACGTTTGCCTCTCACTTTGGTTGCATTGGCTTGCATAAGCATGTCGCTTTTTAAAGCTCTCACAGGGTTTAAATAGTTTACATTATAAGTCGCCGCAAATGATAAAGAAAAACGCGTAAGTGCCTGGCTACACGGTGATTTTTCAATCGATTGAAAAATCACGTGCGGTGGCTACACAGTGTTGTGCCCAATCATGTTTATTTATGCATCAGCTTGAAAAATCACAATTCATCTTCTGATTATATTTTTTGAACACATTAATCTACCTCTTTTAAATTCCAATGAATGACAAAATTGACATTGTCATTGACAAAAACCCGGAAAAAAATAAACAAACGTCAAAAACGTGAACAATTTAGCAATGGAACTGTATTGCGCACTCGGAAAATTCAGTTCCCTTCGTGAGCATCTTCCCCCTTCACTCCTCATCCCTCTTGACTACAAACAGGCTGGTTAGGCGATTGAAAAATCACCGTGTAGCCAGGCACTAAAGTTACCGTCCACCGATTTAAAACAACTGACAATAAAATTGAATTTACCTTTTTCCATACCACCAAGCGGTTTAAAATAAGCGCATATAAAAAAAATGTTTTTGTTGCTTCAACAATTTGGTGTTAAGGGCAAGAGGAGACTATTTTTTGGATTATTGCATCAAAAAAATATCAATAAATATCACTTAAAACCTCCATAAGCTCTCCGCAAAAAGAGTAAGGGTTGCCGGCATACTTTAGATGTCGCCCCATTCGACTTCCACCATGAGAGTACTATAGTTTATATATACAAAGGTTTCATACGTCGGCCCCCAAGCGATCACATCACTTACTAATTTTTTGGTTGCTGTTTCTGTTTATAAACAAGTGCGCCCTCAAACGACCACATCACAAAGCTGTGTGTGGAACATGCTGATGAGAGTACTATAGATTTCATATGCAAAGCTGTATGTAAATTATGTTTTCAAATTTTGTATGATTAATAATTGTAGATTGACTTATTAACAACTGAAACAGCTCTCCGCTTTTGGCGAAAATAAAAGCTTAACTACAATCACTTACTTTTCACCAAAAGTATCAGAAAGTGGTAAAAGTATAAAACAAATACATGAGCTTAAGATATTTGAGCACCAAAAAGCAGTTTGATCTCTTAAATCAATCTGAAATGCAGAAAATACTCTGTGCCGCTTATTCACTCTTCCAAAAAATCATGCCTAATGGCTAGTTGCAATAAACGCTTTTTAAACTGACGTTTGTTCCATACAAAATACGTATTTTTTAAATTTAAAAGCCGATTAAATATTTGCGCAACCGAGCATAAAATTAATAAAATTGATTTAAAATTTGTAGTTTTCTGAAGTAAGCGAACACCCTTCTATTCTGTTAAGAACCTAATATTTTGTTATCCGTATTTTCTGAAGCACGTCGATGACAGCTTCACCTGCCATCCGGCACCCGGCAACTTGTTGACGTTTTTATATTTTATTTTGCAAACTTTGAAATTTTGTTTATGATAAAATTCATTTTAATTTGTTTTGTTTTTAGAAGTATTATTTTTTAAATAAAAAGCTAAAACATGTCAATAAAGCCATTGCAATTGGAACGACTCAAAGAGCTGCTTAATGCTCAAAATCCTATTGCAGCAAAAGAATACATCGATAATATTGTCAACTTTTTTGACTGTCCACTTACAAAAGTTGAACTTGGTAAAGGAATTACTTTTTTTTATCTTTCTACATAAATTTGAATACATTTCTTTAAAGATTTGGCTTTGGAAAAACTATTCTGTACTAAATACGGTACTATATTCTTTTTAAAAAATTCTATCAAGGCCAATAAACTTTTTCACGAAAGCAATGTTAATATATTTACACTATGGTACAACTTGCTCACAAAGAATATCGAAAATGCAAATTTTACACCCTACTCTACCAACATAATCCAGGTATAAATATTCAAAAAACAAACTATTATAACTTCTTTAATTAAACCCTGTCATTCCTTCTTCTTAAATCTTATGAAACCGTAGTGCTGTATGAAATACATTGCGTCCAACATAGCTCCGTCAGCAAAAGAACGCGAAAGAGCTACCATGGTGCTACAGATTCTTTTCCAAAACAAAATAGTTGAAGAAGACTTGGCAACTGAGGTCGTAGAACGATCTCTGAATGTTTTCAATCTTAAAAAGCCTCCGGAAATGTTTACCCAGCAGCTTTTTAAGCTTCTAGGTATCATAGCTCGATACTATCCATTGAATGTCTGTGAGGAGCATGCACAACGCATAAAAATCGAGTGCTTTAAGACTCTAGATGCTAACATGGCCAGCCAAGATGTGGTAAATTGAAAGTATTTTATATTAAATCCCAAATCATAAAGTCAATTTTCTAGATTCGCTACAGAGCGCTAACTGGTGCCATGGAATGTCTCAATGACTATTTATATAACTTTGCTCCATCACCTGAGTTGGAATCCGAAGCATGTGAGCAAATTTATTCAAGCACTAAAACTCTTTCGATTTTGCCTGATGACATCGCACAAAAAACCGCATTTCGTGCTGGTTTAGACATATTTACAAATCACTCAACACTGTTTGCCAAACAGATCTACCGCGACTTCAAGTTCTGGCATGAATGCCTTAGCAAATGGCTTGGTTCTAGCATTTACGATGAACGTCGACGTGGTATCTATGGATCCTATGCTTTTCACAAAATCATTGCTCAAGAACTCAAAACAGACCAAATCAACTCCAGAAATATATTAGAATTTGTTTTGAATGAATTTCGTAAAACTCTAGAATCTCCTGAATCGAAGCCTGCAGAAACTAGAATTGCTATTCGAGGATTTGGTTCCATGTCGTTGTTGTGTAAACAACATTTACCGAATATGTTGGAAGATATGACATCGTTGGTTGTGCAGAAGTGCGATTTGATTCTAATGGCTGATGATAATGCAATGAGAGATTTACTAGATCACTTTCCCGATTACATTCATGCTTTGTCAACTGTTATCAAAGAAATTCAAAATCCACAAATATCAGATGTCTTGGCAGAGAATCTGAAGAATATTATGATTCGGTTAATACGTGATTTTCATTATCTGCCCACACTTCATTGTGCTAATGTGGCCAATTCTATTTGTAATGCATTTAATGCGCTCTACTTGTCGGATGTAACGCTGCTTGAAAGATTACTCAGTAAGGTAAGCTGAAATTAAATAATTTTTGTTTTCTTAAAAGCTTGGGAAATTGCTGGCCATAAACTGAACATAGCGAGAACTATTCTTTTTTTGTGTTCTCCGGCTAATTTATATAATACTCCGGACAAAGAAGTTTCATTTCAAAAATATTTATTTTCATTTCGTTATTATCTGTGTTAAACACGATGACCCAAAAATTTGTTTAAATATTTTGACTAGGTACTAACCCAGTCACAAAATTAGAAGCAGTCAATTTTGAGCAGTTAAACGGATAGTATTGCCGTTACATGATTGAAATTCATAATTTCTAATGAAAGGAGACATTTTTGTTACAGTTTAAGCAATGAAAAGCTTTGGCTTCTGAAAAATCTATAATATGAATACTGTAAGTTTAACCGTTCTTTTTTAGTTATTTTTTTCTATTCAAGTATTTTGTATAGAAAATTGAGGTGGGAAGAAAGTATTAACCCCTTTTTATGATTTTTTCCTTTTTAATTTGTTTCACTTTTTATGCATATGGTTCAAAGAAGTTAAGAACCTAAAAGTATTCAGATTCCAAGTCAAATAATTTGGACCACATAGCAAACTTTGACTTTGGATTAATACGAACCTATTTTAGTTATGAAGGCTACTCCTATCTTGACCCTGATTTGCTCATTTGCACTAAAGCTGACAAAAAACACTAAATAATTTACCGAAGGAGCATTGCTTATGTTTTTCGAAAAACATAAGATCTTATATTTGAGGTACGGTCTTAGAATAAAAACAACAAGTTTTAAAACGAATCAGGACAAGCAAAACTAAAAAAATTAAGATAATAAGAAAAGAAATTTGAAACAATGTACTTGAACTTTTAACTTATATTATGATTATCTTTTTATTTCATAAAGGTAATTTTTGAAGGTGTGGTTTGGACATGCTCACACAAGCACACATTCGATGCAAATGCAGATTGGTCAGAAAGTATCGATTGGAAGGATAATATAACTTATAAATCTTACAGTATACTTTGGGATGCACTCTTAGATGAAACATCAGTTTCCCGCTCGTTTGATAAATCGGTAATTGTTGATAAAATATTTGATCATCTTATGCTTACGCTATTCAAAATTCTTGACAAACTTGACCTTCGCACAAAAAAACGTGTATACACAAACGAAGATGGTAGAGATCAAGAATTTCACTTTTGTGATCCAAATTTCGACCTATGTCCTATTCGACCTAAAGATTTTCACATATTCATAAATCTAGTTGATTTCTATCGGGACATTTGGCCAAAATGCCAACGACAATACACAATAAATTGGATTGAAGAGTTTTGTGAGAGAATGGTTAAATTTGCTTTGCGTAATCCTCTGATAAGCGGATTTTTGAAACTCCTCGAAGTTGGGCTCAAATCAGCTGATACACTGAAAGTTTTCACAGATAATTTAGCACCTGGATTAGAAATTACTCTGGCACATGCCTTCAAAGTTATGATTGTAAAATGCAAAAGAGTTTCGGGAGAATTGCAAATTGCTACAATTGAACTTATTCTTCAGTATCCTGATAAATTTTACAGAAATTGTTTGATCGATATGATTCCCGTTTTCGAGACCGCATTTGATTTGGGAAAATCAATGGCTTGGTTGGCTAATCTGGCAATTGGTTGTTTAGACAAAATTTCTGAGTTTAACGACAGTGAGGACTTGAAAATACTCCACGGCAGAGTGCTGCCTTTATTGGACTCTTATCTACAGGGCCATAGTAACATGGAGTTTCTTAGCATAAAAGAGGGTCGTGGGGGAAATAAAATACGGAAGATTGGTAAAACGAGCAAATCCCATCTCGAGTTTCAGGACATCCAAGCAAAGATCGTGTCACTCTTGGGGAAACTTCACCCAGAAGCGGCTACCATGCTCGTAACGAATTCAGCAAAGAACCAAAATTTGGTTAAATGGGATTCACGAAAATGCGTCCATTTAAATTTAAAACTACCAGACATAAGCATGAAAATTCAACTAGATGCGTTAGTTCCACGTATCTGTCATCTTGCATTAACATCTACGGATCGACAGACAAAAATTGCCGCATGTGAGTTAGTTCATGCTTTAGTTTTGTACATGATTGGAGTTCGTGGACACCAGGGGCAAATTTGGAAGGAGCTTTGTAAAAAAATTTTAGAATTAGGTTGTGACGGTGATGCAACCGTACAACAAATATTCGAACCATTACTCATGCAAGTTATGCATTTCATGTCAAAATACGAAAACCTAGATAGAGGTGTCGAAGAAATTATGGATGCCTTGATGGAAGGTATCTCTAGCAAATCTAACTTCGGTTTGCGTGATTTGTCAGCTTCGTGTTTGCGTGAATTTGTAGAGTGGAGTATAAAACAAACAACTCCACAGCAGTTGGCTGCTTCACCCGTTAGCATTGAGATCATATTGGGAAGATTAAAAATGTACAGTTTTAACTCGGATGCAAGTAAGAGAGTAGGGGCCGCACTAGCTTTTAATAATCTTTATCGTCGATTGAGAGAAGAAGATTCTATATGCGATATATTTTTCGTAGAACTTTTGCACACTTTTTGTGTGAATTTTAAACTGAGCGAAGAACTTACCACAATGCCGCCAAACGATGACATGAATCCTGATCTAGAGATGATCTCGGAGGTATTGGATCACATTGTAAGAGTTCTATCAGAACGAAATTATTTGTTCGAAAAGCAAATGGATAAACGTAGAGTTCCGGACGCTCTAAAAACTGGTACTCTCAGAGACATTATGAGGTTTCTTATGTTTGAAGCTGGGTCAAAGAAAATTTTCTACCGTCGCAAATGCATAAAACTAGCGCACTCCCTGGTCCCAAGAATAACAGGACTATGTAGTGTTTGGGATTTCCTTCAAACAGATTCAATCAGTGACGATGATTTGCGAGAAATTTGTGAAGGTTTATCTGATGGTTTTGGTATAAGAGCTCGACCTGACATCAGCTTTTTATCACTTGAGCGCAGTGATAACCCGGTAAAAAGCCTCTATAATTGGTTAGAATACTTGTTAGGATCACTCGAATGCTACATCTGGCTTCTAAAGGAAAAAGCTATTTATAAAGGCAAACACTTTTTTCGGGGAACTAATATACTGCGTGCTATTGAATGCTTCTTGCAAAAAATTTGTTGGAAACCAATAACTGATATAGTTGAAAATTCGGCATTTACTAATACAGAAATATCAAACAACATGGATGTTCTAAAGGGTCTCATAGTAATACACATTGTTGAATTTCTTACTGAGTTCCTACAGTCGGAATGTGCACTTGAATATGGTATTGAATTTTGGAAACTAGAATCAAATCAACTACTTCAAGATTTGATCCTACAGCTTATTTATGAACCCAAGATACTCCATCTCGATTTTCGTTTGGAGAAAATATTTTCGCAACTCGATAATCGGGTACAAAAATTCTGCAAGCAAATTCAAACAAACTGTCCCGATAAACAGTTCTTCAATCAACTCAATAAGGAAATGTTTGTAACACTAGTTCGAAACCTGGACAATCTTTCGCAGAAAATGAGTAATATGTTCAAAATTGGTGGTGCCTTTGTTACTAGACCATCGTATGTAAACGGAATTATACACATTCTCAAGATAACTAATTGTGAAGAAATGGATGCTAATAACTTGCAAATTCTGGTTGCAATTTGTGACCGAATTATGAAACTTCTATTTGACGGTATGAAACGTACAAGCTTTGGCAAAATAATTGCTGCTACGCTAACAGAAAATATTAAGTCATTTGCTAATAGCCTGATGAGTATTGCTTTTAGAGTAAGAGATTATTCCACTGAGTTTATTGAATTTATGTTGAATGATGCAGAACTGCAAACAACCAATTTCGATTCCAAGATAAAACACGGACAATTGTACTTTGAACTCTATGAAAAAGTCATTTACCACGAAGCTACATTAAGGTAAATTAGCACTTAATTGAATAATATCAAGTAAATTAAATTTCTTTTTTTCAGTTTCTTCGAAAAGTGTTTTGCCCTCTTCCCTGATCTCACTGAAGATCAGCAATCCTACCTGCTTAGAGTTTTAACAGGAGCTCTGGAACATAAAAGCAAATCCAGCCGAAGCACCAGTACTTCGTTTAGAAATATAATTGATGCGTGTATTCAAAATTTGCAAATGCTAATTGAAAACTACAAGCAGAAAGGAGAAGAATTTTATTTTATTGAATTTTTGAGAGTTCTTGCATCAATTGCAAGCAACGACCCCATGGACATAAATGAACAAGTTCCGGCATTGGGTCAGTTTATCATTTCAAAACTATCATCAACACAATTGAGCCTGGAAAAGAAATGTAAAATTATTTCTCTACTTCCTCTAATGGTGGGTGTAAATGATTATGAAAAACCTAATTTGACGGCAGCATTAGAACATCTTCAATGTCTACATTTTCCATTGCGATCAACTGAGTTTCCTAAAAACAGTTTACAAGAGACGAGTCTAAAATATGCCTTTGTAACATTTCTTAATGCATTAGTAGCTTCAAAATCATATGTGTTGTTGGAATTCCTATTCAAATGTACCGCCTCCGATGAGGTTCATTTAGTTGAAGAAATGATTCAAAGGGAACTTAAATGTTTTACCCTCTGTTTGAATGTTGAACAGCAAGTAGAAGTGCTGAATCGAACCTTTACGACTGTTCTCAATGAACGCTATGAGCCAACAATTCGAACAACGATCTATCGGCGATTTCTTTTGAATATCTTCATACATTGTTCGGAAGAAGCACTTATGGATTTATTTAAAAATAAAATAAAAATCATAAATTTGCTATTGGAAGCTAATTATAGAGTCGGTTCTTCGGGGAGAGCTGTTGAACAAGCTTTAGCAAATCGTATAATCGGCTATGGACTAATTGAACATTTCTTTGGAACTGTAAGAAAAGAACTTTATTGGAGTATTACATGTCCAATTGCAATTGAATTGCTGGGGAAACCAAAAACTGAACGTGAACTCGTCGGGACATTTTCCAAAAAGGCGTTTTATGTGCGAAAAGAAGTATTCGCTAGTGAAAATAAAGAAGCTCTAGAATTCTTTAGACAATATCAATGTGCGGCATATTGTGCTCTCTGTTCTTTAGTCAGCAACACTCAAACAGAATTGAAATACTATTCCAAGTTTTTGTTTGAAGAAAATTCCAGAAAAAATGAACTTATATGGTCTAACCTAATCGATTGTTCTGCACGCAAGCACTATGTTTTTTCTGGTCAAGAAATGGAAGAATATGCAAAAATTCGGAAACGGTTTGTTTCCATTAGAAGACTGGATGTACGACCTACTGTATCATTGAACACAATCACCTCATCGAGACGCCTTCAAACACAAAATATTATGGAATCAAGTTTAAGCCAAGATGTAAGGGGAATCGATATGACTTCCTATTCTGTTCGTCCATACGGGGAAGCTTTGCGACGACAGGAATTCCGATCTGCTGAAGTTCAATCTGTGCGATTGGAAAGTCATGATGTAAATAAACATGAAGTAATGGCTATGCTCTGTGGTCTTATTGAATTTATGTACACAAATAATATCACTCCTATCATAGAAGACAGTAGCATTAAACGTTCTTATCCTTGGGTTCAAGCAATAGCCAATAGCATAGGGAGTTGTGAAAATCATAACAATATTCGCGTTTTTCTTGCCCAAGTGGTCGATAATTGTAGCGAAGTCTTTCAGCAATTTGCACATGTGTTGTTCAAACCTGTTCTAAGGATGCTTGTAGACGAATGTGCTGGAAGTACATTGAATTTTTTTATCACTGACATGATTGCTTTGCTTGTCACTTGGTGTGAGTATTCGAGATTTTTTGTTTTTTTGTTATGTATACGCTGCTAATTTTTTTTTTTTTGTTTCTTCGTTTATTTTACTTGTAGCGTCTAAGAAGTTATATCTGCCACAAGCCGTCGATGAGGTTTCGCTCGTTCAGGAACTTCTTGTGTTTGTTATGAAAAATGCTTGGAATGAAACCCGAGAAATTTTAAAATTCAACTTGGAAATCGTTCAAACCATGTTATCTGTGTGGAAAGATATCATTGTTGTGCCTACAAATATGCTTTTAGACATGATAACTCGAAGTCAGCGAAACGATTCAGATCTCAACGAATGTGGGATTATTTTCTTGGGAATGATTTTATCAAATGATTTAGTTCCTTGGACAGATTTTAACAAAGTTCTTTACATCAATGCAATTGTAACAAATATTGAAAATCTCAAACCAAGCATTTATCAGCCAGCTGCGTATTCTTTGGGTGCTGCACTACAAGCCCTATCTAAGTCCAATGATCAAGATAGTGCTGATAATCTTTTCAAGGAAATTCATAATCGTTTGCATTCACTTAATAATAAGAAAGATCGAAAATGTGAAAAACGTTTCACAGATATTCTCTACAATATACATAAGTCAAGTCCTCATATTGTTGATCGGCTACGTGAGGTTATATGCTTTAAGATACCCACATCAATTGGCACAACTAAACGAAGTTACCTTGAAATGATTTTGTCTAGAATTGAGTCGTTTGAAGAAGAGGAAGTATATAATACGATAATAGGAATTGGTATTAAGGATCTATTGAAACAACCTGACTATCAACTACTGGCGCTACATATTCTTAACCGCGCGCTTCCGATGATTAAAAACCATGACATTACAATGCTATTTGAACTTGTAGAAGACTCAGTACACTTGCAATGCATTGATTGTCGAGATATTGCTTATGAGATATGCATTTATTGTGCTCAAAATTTAAATTCTGAGCTAAGGAAGAAAGCAATTAAATTAATTCTGAAAGGAATAAGTGATCCAGAAATCGAAATCCAAAAACGAATCTATCAATTCTGGTCGAAGGAAGCTCAAATATCTTCAAATCTAACAGAGCGTGTTCTGTTTCTCTTGGAGAATTATGCTCTTGAAGGGGGAAGAAATTTTCTTGGCCTATGCACTCAACTCTTACTTGATCCAGCAATAGAAAGTCCAGAATCAAAGAAGCAAATATTTGAATTCGAAGATGATAGGGAATCGAAATTGCATGAATATCACATAAGTACAAAGTTAAAAAGTCGTGCCACCTATACTCTTCCACCAATGTTCGCTGAGTCTACACAAGCACGACCAAGTTTATTTAAAGCCACTCAATTATGTAGTTTGGTTAGGAATACAAATGCCGATTATGCATTTGAGCCAACACAAGATCCAAGTATTGTGACACAGGCTAATGAAAAATTCACTTTACAGAGTCAAAATTCAATGCCATTCCAAATCGGAACTCAAGTCCTGAATCGAAGATCACAACTTGTGGGGGTCCAAAATCTAAGAGAAGATTCATCAAGTGCACTTCGTCGACGTAGATTCCTCAAAGATAAAGAAAAAGAACAAAGGGACAAAGTTTTAAGAGTTATTAGTGTCAGGCAGAAAAATGTCGAAGCAACAGCTCGAAAGACTATTGAGAATGATGTGGGCCTGTATCGTCGATATCGATTTGGTGAATATCCAGATTTACTTATTAATAATCTTGCATTTTTGCTTCCCCTCCAAGCACTGGCAAGAAGAGACATTCATGTCGCTCAACAATTGTTTGTTGCTAGTTTGACTGGAATACTTGAAGCAAGAGAATGTAATTCCACAGAATTCCTCGAACAAATCGATCAAATCTTTAAGAATATTTTAAGTAATTCTACCAATTTAGAATCAAGCATTTTCTCATCATTACTCGAGGTGAGTTTACTGAAACCTAATGCCTTCAATTTGCCACCAAATCAGGTTGCGAAAGTTGCAAAAGAATCGAAAAATTTAACTCTTGGAGCACTGTACTTAGAAAATCGTCTTATTTCTGATTGGGATCATGAAATTGCAATAACTCTGGAACCTGCTCATTGGTTACAATTGGCGGATATTTATAATTCTTTGAAGGAATACGAAGTTGTGTCTTCAATTTTTGCTGACAAACTTCGTACAGACCCCAGATTGGCTAATGCTATTGAACTGAGAGCAAATGGCCGGGCAGATGAGGCACAAACACTACTTGTTGAGGTCATAGGAAGGAATGTTCATATGGAGCATTATTATGCATATAATTGTTATTACGAGTGTTCCATTGAGTTAAGTGATTGGTCACATGTAACTGAAGCCATTAACAATGAAATAGATGATCTGGAGGAACTCTGGACTGATAATTACAATTTGGATTTTCTTTTACCTAAACTAATGCATGCCAGAATACAATTACTACTTGAAGGCGATACAGAGAGCAAAAGTTTTTTGCGAACAATTACAGAATGGATGTTGGTACCAGATAAAGCAAAGCATATTAAGAATGAGTTCTGTGAAGAACTTATGATGCTATCGATAGTTACTAAAGATTTTCGTCAATGTCGGGTGTTGTATGAGAATTATTTGAAAAAGTTCTTGCGGGAATGGAATATCACTGGATCGTTTTGCACCAAAACAAAGTTAGATAGTTTACTAAGAGCACAAAGAGTTGCGGAAATTGATTTTTATGCTCAGAAGTTCTTGAAAGGCTTTGATGAATATTGCACTGAAGAGGTATGTACAAGATGGAACTCATGCAATATAGATCCAACGGAGTCTTTGCGTATGTGGAACACAATAGTGGGATATAGGAAATATATTGCAGCACTTGGTTCAAAGACAATGCAAGATGCCCAAAGTAAGTACATTTTGCATATTTTTAAAATAACTTTAATTGTTTGTTAATCATTTAAGTCGAAGGCTCACAACGAGAACTAAGTAAATCTGTTTACGAAATGACAACACGACTCTTCAATGCCGCAGATCATCAGAAAAATTTTGCTTTGGCACAGAAAGTTTTCGACCGTCTGCTACCAAGTCGATCAGAGCCTACAGAATTAATAACTCATGAGCTGAGCAGAATAAAAAATATCTTACTTCAAACACATAGGACAACTGATTGTGTAGGTTTCATTGAGACCGCTTGGAAATCAATAACTACTCTCTTGAGCAAGGCTTTTCTTCCAAACTATCCTGAAAAACACATTGAAGCCTTAGATTTAAGTTCAAAAATTGCAACGCAAACAATTGAAAAGCTCGAAAAGGAAATATTTAATGAACAGCAAGAAATGCTCTTGAAACAGATCACAAATAATAAATCAAATAATCTTAAATTTGATTTTATTGGCCTTGCTCTAGAAGCATTTAAGGCGAAAGTATTTGTAGCAAAGAATTCTCCCTCAGTCGATTCGAAGATTGTAGCTGATTCCAATTATAGCTTAGCTCAATTTTCATATGATGTCCTTAATAAAATCGAAACAAGTAGCCATCAGAAAACGGAATTTGAAAAAATATTCATAGGATCTGTGTTAGAAGCTATGAAATATGGTTCAAGAGAAGCCTCCCAACTATTTCCATGCGTGTTACAGCTATCATCAATAGAAAGTGGTGTGCTTCTAGATTACTTTAGGCAGTGTTCTGGAGATGTTCCCGTCTGGACTTATTTAGCATGGATTCCGCAAATACTATCAAGATTCGAATTGAATGAATCGTGCTATTTAGATCAAATTGTACAAAAAATTGCTGTTAAATATCCTCAGGCATTGCGTTATCCATTTTCAACATGGTATAAACAAGCTAAAATTAATTTATTCTTATCCAAAGGTGAAGACCATTACAATGACCGTAGTATCATTTGCCAAATTATGGATAGTCTGCAGCATAAACTTTGTGACAAGTTTATGAAAAGTTTTAGATATCTTGCTGTTCCTGAATCCTTCCTCTTATCTCAGCTTCAAAGTTTTGAAAGAGATATTAGATACCATTCAAAAATAAACGATGTACAATTTTCAAAAATTACTGAAAATCTTCTGAAGGATGTTTTTTGTGAAGAGGAAGGTCTTCGAGGAGTCTCTTATCGAAGGTTATTGATATACCAAAAAGATTTGGAGAAATTAGCATCGATGTCGTTTAGTTGTCATGAAGATCGCATTCGAAAGAAGTTGAATGAAATAATGGGAACGCTTCAAAGGCAACTTCATAGGTCTCTTGAGACCGGTTTACGTTTGGAAACAATTTGTCCCTGGTTAGCTAGTTATCAGTGGTGTGGAGAAGAAGAATTCATAACGGTGCCCGGGCTTAGTGTTCAAAATACATTTGGTACCAATCCAGCAATAATGGAGAGCATTAAAATTGTACGATTTGGTGATAAAGTTCAGGTTCTTGTATCCCAACGCTATCCTTTACGAATATTAATTCATGGCAGCAATGGACACAGCTATGATTTTCTTATAAAGCATGGAGAGGATCTTAAGCAAGATCAACGAATTCAGCAGATTCTTAAGCTAATGTCGCAGAAGCTTCGAGAGGATCAAAGATGCCAATCTTACAATTTGTTAATTCAATCTTATGAGGTGGTTCCGATAGACAGAAACTGTGGAATACTGAGTTGGGTTAAAAATACCGTTACGTTAAATGATTTTATCATCAATTCTTTCGAAAAAAGATGCAGTGATAGTCGAAGTATTATTAATGGATTAAATGATGCCTACTTGGATTTCATTGAACGACATTCTCAACTTCCTTCTAATACTGTTACAATGAAGTATGGGACATACGGTGTAGCCGCTTGCAAATACACTAGAGATGAGTTAATAAAGAATTTAAGATCACTTGAAAATACCATAGATTATGACATAGTCAAGAGGGCTTTAATGGACTTAGCACTCTCGCCAGGAAGCTTCTTTGCACTTCGCAATAATTTTGCTGCTTCAATGGCTGCCATGAATATAGCTCAGTGGATTCTTGGAATAGGTGATCGACATTTGAAAAATACTCTTATCAGTGTTAAAGACGGATCAATGACTGGAATAGATTTTGGGTTTACTTTTGGTTCGGGAACACGTGATCAAAAAGTTCCAGAGTTGGTGCCATTTAGATTGACTTCACATCTAGTTAACGCAATGGCGCCAATGGGTACATCTGGATTAATTTTTAAGTGCATGGCTCATTCGCTGAGAGTCTTTCGCAGTGTAGATCGTCTACTAATGGCATATATGGAAGTATTTATTCGTGAACCATCTGTCAATTGGCTTGATATAGCCATGAAGAAAATAAACGACGACGAGGATTCTATTTTGTGTGCATGGGAGCCAAAAGATCGTATTGATATTGCTAGATGCAAATTACAAGGTTCAAATCCAATGTATCTCTTTGAAAGAGAACTTAATGTTGGTGTAGTATCAAAGTAAGTTTAAAAATAAGTTTTTTCTACTTGTATTTATTCATAAATAATTTTATTTAATTTTAGAAATATCGATTACCTTGAAGGATATATGAAAATTTTGCGGGGCCATGAGCAGTTTAATATACGCTCAAGATTACCCAAAGATAAACTGTCTGTTGAAGATCAGGTTAGATGTCTAATTGATCAAGCTACTGATCCAGCTGTTTTAGGAATATGTTACGTTGGATTTTCACCATGGATTTAAAGTAGTATTTTTATTGTTTTTTTTTCTTATAAATGTTTTTTTTGTATTATTTTTCGTACAAGTTCTACATAATTGTGTCTTATTTCAGTCTTACGAAAAAAATTGGATTGAATAAAATCTTTTATTTTACACATAATAAAATTATTAACATTAAACTTCTTAAATATGCGTCATTTTAAATTTGGCATTTATGTTAACTGAAGTCAATTCACTCACTAAATATTTATACGAAAATGGTAGCTCTATATTACCAACTCCTTTGCTATCTCCACAAATTCTACAAGTTTCCGGTGTTGATTCTGTTCCATTTTCTGTTACTTTAGCAACCGTTATCATTGGGGCTAAAATACTGCCACATTTATCACATGCAAGTGTATATGATTTATCGGAATTATGAAACAGACGATCTTGCAACAGAAAAGCACAACCATGTGATATCAGAGCATCACGTTCCATCTCACCAAAACGAACACCTCCACCGCGTCGACGACCCTTGATGGGCTGTTGTGTAAGTGCGTCTACGGGTCCAG
The DNA here is from genome assembly GCA_958431115.1 of Syrphus vitripennis. Lineage (NCBI taxonomy): Eukaryota > Metazoa > Arthropoda > Insecta > Diptera > Syrphidae > Syrphus > Syrphus vitripennis. Next base: position 133,109,957 of record OY288108.1, on the reverse strand, counting down.
TTGAACGAACTTGCCATTTATCGAAAACCATGTGACGCAAACGTTGATAGTGAACAACTCCAAAGAAAATATCCGCATTCATTTCTCGTCCATCGATTCCACTGTATAAACGTTCTGTACCATAATAGTTGTAACCACCCATTTCTAGCAATTTACCAAAGTAATCAATAGCTGTGTTCTTTTCGGTGAATCTAAATGGTGTCGCATCATGTACAAGTCCATGCAAGGCTGCACTTTTTCCTGCCATAGTTTCGACCATCATAGCAATTGTCATACGAGATGGGAAACCATGAGGATTGAAAACTATGTCTGGAATTAGACCAGTCTCTGAAAAAGGAAGATCTTCGGCGGGGTATTTTTGTGAGCAGATACCCTTTTGTCCAGCTCGTGACGCAAATTTGTCACCTATATTTGCCGGACGTGGCACTCGAACTGTTATGCAGACCAATTTGTTTGCATTCACTTTGAAACTGCCACATTGACGGACACTGTCGATGATACAATCTTCTTTTTCCTCACTACAATTGATTTTGTATTTGCATTCCTCTGTGTCAAAATAACTGAAATGAAGATAGATAAACAGTTTGTTGTAATGATAAATCATCTTTTTATATGCTTATGATGCTGGCCACAAATCTGGCAAAATTTTCCAATTCTAGAGATTTAAATGTTTACTTAATTTTTGGAGGACAAGCAGAATCATACATGATGATATTTTTTTAGATTATTGCAAGAGAAGAATTTTTTGAAATACGGTCCACAATAATAATATAAACTAAATTAATTCCTTAGAACGATCAGACGATCGAACACCTTATCAAGCTTTCAATTTGCAAAAACAAATTGTGCAATTTATTTAAATATCACTTCTTTAGTTCTTTTTGGTTTCATAAACATGAAAACAATTTTTTCTAATTTTTTAACATTTGTTGTAAGGAAACACAAAAAGTGCGTGGTTTCTTTCCTGTTGAAAAGATTGATCATGATTCATGTAGTTCTTTCGATTTCTGAGACATTCGCGTGGTCTAACTCGCCCCTAGTCTAACTAGCCCCGCTCGATTTTTTTAATTTTCCAAAGAATACTCTAAAATTTGTTGATAACTTTAAAAAATTTACGATTGTTTTGCATTAATCAACTATTGGTATTCATAAACCTCTTTATCTACATAATGTATATTAAAAAAAAGTAAACTCACCAATATAAAGGCGATTTAAAGCTTATTTTCACACCAGTCTGTGGCAGTCCGTCATTATCCAGATATTTTGCCAATTCAGGCTGATTTGGATCTCGAGCAAAGTAAGAGGTTCCCGTTATTTCGACAAACTTTGATTTGTAAATACTTCCGTAAGCAAAACCTCTATCATGGGCGGCTTTATTTATGATCATAGCATCTTCCATATCATAGCCGGTATATGAGATTACAGCTACAATTGCATTTGTTCCCATTGCAAAGTCATCGAGTCCAATGTTATCGTGATGAACTGGTCGAAAAAGAGGAGTTGCTGGTGTTTGTAGGCGATATAATTTGGTAGCCGCTTGTTTCGGCCAATTAAGACATGGAGTACCCATAGTTTGTTTACCCATCTGACATTGATACATGTTCCTGAAAACAAATAAAGAACATTGAAGGAAATATATGAATTAAATACATAATTTTACAGACCTAGGTGATTGATTTAAATCTGGCATTGGAATCAAATTAGCAAGGTTACTCATAAAGTCGGTTTTTGACAGTTCAATGTGTGTTGTTACTCCTGGATAGGATTCTTTTTCGTCAACAGCGATTTCCATATAAACTTGTTCCAGCGAACCAATATATTCGACTTTACCCAAGGCTAAATTCTTTACGGGACGCATCATTCTTGCAGGCCCAGTAAATATGTACAAGCCTGGGAATTGTCCTTGTTTTTTGGGAGGGATATAAGCGATTTCCATCATTTCTGGAAGCGTACCATCGACTTTCAAACACCGAAGCTTATCGATGATTTTGGTTGCATCAACCTGACGGATGTAGCCAAGATGTTTGCCATCTAAAAAGACTACTAAAAGGTTGGCGAAACCGCCAACGCATGGCGAGTCTAGTAAAATCAGCCCGAGGTCAACAAGAATTTTGGGTAATGCCTTGAAATTTAAATACAAAAAAAAAAGTATGAATAAGTATAAGCAAATCAAAATAATTTAATAAGTTTAAAACTTTCAGCGTAGATTTTGCCTATCACTGGTATTTTTGCCATTAGTAATCAGCTCTATGAAGAAAAACGTAGTTTTAGTGGCTTTCAAATCCAACATGAAGTGGACTTAACACTGTTAAGTTTGCTCTTTTCACCCTTATTGAAGTTTTCGTTGTACGACATGGCTTGAAGTGACAGTCGGATATTTAGTAAAACAATTATCGGTATAATAGTGAGGTGAGAGTGAAAAAAAGCTTCTTTTTTCTCCTGCTGTGTCGTTTAAGAAAAAAAAAAACTACGCTATCTATGAGTCAGAATAAAGATATTACCTCAGCTTGTTTTGTTGGTGGTGTGGTTGATATCTTACACGTAACTGTCAAATGATTGAGCAAACCACAGGGAGTTCCATCGGGTGTATGAACCGGACAAATGAATCCCCAAGCATCCGGCAATAGCTGACGGGCTTCAGTTGTTCTCATAGTTGTAAAGTACGAACCTCGATGTACTGCTCGGAAATGTGACATATAACGCATTCGATTGATGTTCTCTGCTATTATAACCAAACCGGAACTCTGCATCATACCCATTCCACTGCGAGACGGGGCATTTCCAGTTGCCATGAATGACTCCATTGATTTTTCAACAAAACCTACTTGTCGGACCCAACTTTGAAGATTTGAGTGGGTGATTAATATACCAGGATGTTCAACCTTTTTGAGGATATTCCTTTTAAGATAATAGAGCCATAGCTCGATACGATCCATAAGCAACTTTTGGTACATATGTCCAGACAGCAGCACCTCCTGCATCATAACCGAATCGATATTTTCGATCTTAAACTTTCCCTGAACACACTGGAAAAGCTTTTGTACCATGAACACCATCATATTGAACTTATCTTCAAAACTTTCCAAATGAACTAAAATACGTTGGCTGAGAATGAATTCGGTGACTTCGGAAGCCGTTGCCCATTCCGGCAACTCAGGGAACTTGCTCCGAAACATCTGACCGAGGTAGTTTTTGCATTCGCTATGGGAATGTATTCCTTCAGAGTGCACTTCTCTTAGCATTGTTTGCAAACAGGATTTGAAGTATTGATCATCTTCATAGCCACGAATGAGGCGATTATAAATCTCTTCATCAGTGTAGTCGACCAAAGATTTCAATATCAAGCAGACAGGGACATATGACATGGTTTTCATCTGGGAGAACATGAACTTGGCTGTGCCGTTGTTGAGAAAGTGTAGCACATTATTGAAAGATAACTCATCATTACGTACGGTGCGAATGATAATACCGATGTCGGAGAATCCTTGACCACGATCTTTCCATGTGGAGCGCTTAATAGCAATTGGAAAATTTCTTCGTGGCATCATAAGCATACGAATAATTTTTTCGTTGCCTTTAACAACAAAATATCCACCAAATTCCGAATCATGCTCTCCATGGTCTACCATCTCTTTGGGGCTGAGATTTGCTAGATTACAAGCCTTTGATTTGAGCATTATTGGAACCTCTCCTAGATCCGCATCAATGCTGGGATTTTCTACGCCGTTAATAGAATAACCGATTCGAGCACTGCACATACCCGAGTAAGTATCATGTCTTTGACGTGCTTCCGCAGGGTAGACCTTGCGGTCCTTCGAGTCGATAACATCGATTGGAACACTCGGTTTGGAGATAATCAAATCTTCCAACCAAATGCAAATTTTCTCGCCAGCTTTTGTTTGTAAATTAATTGGAACCATGTTTTCTACTACTCTCTTGAGACCGAAACGAAGCATTTCATTGAAGGAGTCAATATGTGGAGCACCCAAGTTGGCCAAGTGCTGAATGTAAAGAATACAATTCGTAAGTGTTTTTTGATTAAATTATGTATGTGTAAGAACTTACTTCATTTAACTTGGGTGGATATTGTTTAAATTCCGGGCGGGAATTTGTTAAAGTTGGATAAGTTTTCATTTTGGTTTTTAATTATTTAAATCCGCAGTTCGTTCGACACTTATTTATCAGCCAAAAAAAAAAACTACAAGCACGTGTGTCAGCTGTCAAATGTCATCGAAGTACGATTTATTTTTTTTTTTATAGAAGTGGATAAACTACAAATACCTAAGGATATGCTTACACTGTAGGTTTTGTGAAGAAATTTCGTATTGTGCAATATTTTTCATTTTAAAGCCTTTCCAAACCAACAGTACGCATATTATAAACAAAATCTTCCGAACTTTTTCAAAATCACAGAAATGAGGTTTACGAGACCTATGTAAATGTCAAAATTTACAAAAAAAAGCTTGTATGTTTTCATTGTAAATCTTTCATTTTGATCAGTAAACAATAACAACACGCTGCTATTGATTGACAACACCATAGAGAAAATACTTACCGCGCGCTTATACTTTTTGATTGAATTTAATTTTTTAGCCAAAACAATTATAAAAATTAAAGAATTTGTATGCCAAAAGCCACAAAAGGTTATATTTAAACCAATATACACTGAAAGTGAGTCGAAACAGGCATTTTTATAAAAAAAAGAACTATATTTCTTTTTAATTTTGGAATTCAACGGATTTTTTTGAAAAGTGAACCCACTTTAAATTGGACTGAGCAATTTGATCTATTAGAGCTAAAGCAACAACGAATACATCCATAGATGCTCCATCCCATAAGAAATTCACTGGCCAACTAACACATTCACACATACCTTGCCTAAATCCTCTCAGTACAGCTTGTAGGTTGTAGGGCGAAAGAGAACGAATCCCCTGAGTCGGTTCTCTAGGTAAGTCTTTTCTCTATGGGTTTGTGGGAGAATGTATATGATGTTTTCTAAACTTACTGCAAAGTCGAAATGTCTACAAAAATCTAACAGACGTCATTTATTAGTAGTTATTGCCCTTAAAAACCCAGAGCCTCAAACAAAATTTCCCTTTCATTAGCCCTTAAGAAAGGATATTTTGAATGAAGAGGCTCCTAAATTTAAGAGCGCTCTGTAAGACAAGAATGAAAGAGAATTAAATTTCGTATGCCTTGTCATCAAGAATTTTTCGATATTGCTAATAACAAGTCAAAAATATAACGAGCCAACAAAGTTAAAAAAAATTGAAACTTTCCACAAATTTTTAAAATTTTGGCTTAATTCTGCAATACAATCTAAAAGAAGAAACCCCAGTTTTACAGAAACTTTTTAACAGTACCGGCTATTAAACTTAATGCACTTAAAAACCTTTTTGGAAAAATAAAACACACCCTCTAAACAGATTATTCAATAATATTTCCCTTTATTTCAATCAAATTGTATTATAATCGCTTTCAAGTAATAGTGGTTTTATTCTCATATTATGATTTATATAATTACATCTTGTCAGTAATACACTTTGGTGAAGTGCAGCTGGTTTTAAACCATTATTAACCGTTTATTTTAATAAATGAGTTCACCTTAATCTGGTTGTCACGTTTTAAAATTCTAAAATTAATATTGATTATTTTTATTAATAAACTTTTTTAATTACAATATGTATATTTTCGTATGTTATACTAATAACGTTTATAGATTTATGCAGTTTTTTTTTACTTAGTTTTGTTGTTGTTGAGAAGAAAGGTCCATGAATTTATAATAACACTATTCAATAAAATGTCATTTTTTTATAAGTATGAATAATATTTATGTGAATACATGAACTTTCTACTCGTATTAATAAATATTTATATATTCTTTTTCAAAAAATATTTATACAACATACATAGCTAACGCATGATTTTCTTTCAATTATTCTTTAAAATATATAAAATAAAAGAAACAACTTAAAAATTGCTTAAAATAGTAACGTTTAACGATTTTTATTTGTTTTTTTTTTTCAATATAACTCTATTGCAGTGAATAATACAGTATAATGTAATAATAGCGAAATAATACATTTATAGTGTTTTATTTAAGATTTAATTTTTTTAATCAATACGAAATTTTGTTTAACAAGAATGAGACTTTTTGCTTTATATATTTTTTTTTATATTAATTTATCATATAGTTTATTTATCAATAAAACATAACATATTCTTTTTTTTTTGCTACAACGTTTATTATAACTAAATATATTTATTTATATGTTAATTATATTATATATATATATCTATATTTGTTTCATTTTTAATAATTTCATCAGTTATACTTCTTTCTATATTTACCATACCTTCATTTAGTATTATTATAGTAAATTGTATTATCTAGAATAATAATCATAATAATTCCTATGCAAAGTTTATAGTTACAATGTAACAGATTATGTATATTTAAAAAAAAAATAAAATGGAATTTTTTCAGTGTGACTATGGATCAGAGGAAAATATGGCTTAAGAAGTGCTGTATAGTAAGAGAGAAGTGTAGGGAAAAAGGTGTTTCTTTAGCATTTTTGCTGTGTTCGAGAGAATTATATTTTTTGTTTTTTTTTTTTAATTTTTTTTTTTTTTCACTATAATAATATTATATTATGATTTTTTTTTAATTTTGTTCTAATTCAACAAAAGAGCTTAAAATTGGTCAGCGAGAAGATCACAAATTTCGCGGGTAACGGTGTCCTTGCTGGCTCGGATGGTCAATCGAAACATCTGAAAGGTAATTGAAAATGTTTTTTATTTTGCATTCCCAATAGAAGAATTAATCAAATATTTGCATTTTTTTATAAATAACTGTACATTATTGCTGAGAAAGAGGTTTATTTAAAAGGAAATAATTTACTTCCACTACTGATACTCGAATACGTTATGTTTTTGAATCAAAGTACGCACGTTGTAAATCTTTACTGAGTCAAATATTTTAAAATGGTTTTCAGTACATTATAAAAATATCAACTAAACTTAGTTAAATTGTAAGTGTCAATCATGATGAGAACCAACTTGCCTTACATTTATGCAGTTATTTATAAAAAAACAAAGCATTATTTAATATCATTTTCAAAACAAAACTCACACTAACCTGCGCTTGTTTATTCGGTTCCAGTCGTAATAAACATCCAACCTGTTGTGTTTGTGTATGAATTATGCCCGCACAAACCATATTATCAGGATTTGGATCCACACTAGTTAGCAATTGCATACCGAAGCCCATTAGTTTATTTCTGGCTCCTTGCAAATCTAATGGAATTTGTGCTTTGAAGACTTTTTGCGCCCTCTGTTGTTCTCTGTTAATATTTTTTAAATCATATCTTTAGTTTGTATTTTATTTAAAATTTTTTTTTAAAGAGTTTACCCTCCTAGATTTTTCCATCGAGCAAAGAAAGATTCTGCATTCATTTCGGTTGGTTCAAAGAATTTATTCACAGTCAGGGGCAACTGAACACTGAACTTTTGTGGTGCACCATTGTAACGGAATGTCACTTCGATTGTAGGCGCATCGCTGTAGTCTTCTATGCATTCGGCTGTTAAGAGTTGTTGAATCTGTGCGCCAGCTTCTAAAGTTGGTTCGACCGGCTTCATTTGAACGTTAAGCTTGAGCGCATTCTCCGCCGACCATTGCAACACGGGTGTAAAATTCTACCAATAGAAATACAATAATAATTTATGACTAATTTCTCGAAACTATCTTACAGTTAATGGAATTTGAGTCTTATTGCCATAGAATAAGCCAAGGCGACCTAGATTTTGTCGGAACTCACTCTTGACACCAATTTGTATCAAGTCGTTTTCATAGAGGACACCATTATTCTTGAAGAGGAACTTCTTAGAATTGTAAATTGCTGTACTGTTTGTTGTTGCATTTGATCCATAAATATCACCCAGCACATCGATAAGTGTACCACCGGTAGAATTGTTGTTAGTTGTTGCAGATGGGGGTGTACTCAGACCAAGGAGGTCTGCATTTGCATTTGTGTTATTGGTCACCCTGTAAAAAAAATATTTATTTATAACTTTCCTGTTTGATAGTCTTTTTTTATGTTCTTACTTATGATTTACGTGTACATTGTTAAGGGATGCTGGTGCTGGGCTCTTCGATTCTCGGATTTCATTTTCCGGCACACGACCGGGTTTTTTCTTTTTGAGCACATTCAGAATTGAACTCTCCCGTTCGGGGAACGATGGCATTTCTTCGAGTACAGTGGCCAAAACATCGGTGGACGCAACAATACTCAATTGTAAATATTCACTAGCGCGTTGTTGTAATTCAGCGTCGGCTGAACGCAAATTACTATGCTGACGAAATACCTCTTGTATGTTGGTACGGATCTCAGGAAATAGATTAATAAACTTAATATAAGTGGATAGGAGAAGAGCTCGTGTCATTGGTGAGCAGAGGTGATATTTTGAATGAAGGAGTTTAAACTGAACTATTGGCGCTGAACGAGAATCACCAGCAATTAAATTGCCGAATTCACCCAATATATAGCCACCAACTTTGACCATGTTTTCGTGACATGCTGGTGCTTGTAGAGCTTCGAATACAGTTTTGGCAGCATATCCCTGTACTTCTTCACGATTAATAACAATCTGAATGACACGATACCAAACTTCTTCGGACACGTAGTCACCAGCTATGCGAATGAGATTTAAAATCACATCAACGTACCTGAAAATTTTAAGAGAATTAAATTTTATCATATTTGATGGATTATCGATAATGAAACATACCACGTATAATCTGTAGCGTATTTTTCTGCCAAAATGGCAACTTTAAGCACCATTTCTTCACGAATAGAATAGTCAGCTGTTTCCAAATAATTGAGCATTTCTTGAACAATTTCTTCTGCATTGGTACGATCACACATCGCATACAGCAAATCTACAGCCTGTTGACGAACTGACACATCTTTCTCCATCTACAAAAAAAAAACACCATTCGTATATTCATGTACCTAATTATGGAATTAACATTAGGAACCTACCTTCATGGATAAAATTACAACTTCCTGATGCTTCTTCACTTCTTCGTGAGAAAATTCTGATGTTGCTAGATGACACATTGATTCCAATGCTAAATATCGTAAATTCGTTTCGCGATTGCTCAAAAACTGTCCCAACTGGTTACAAGCACGCACCAATAGATTTGGTTCACTATCGCTGTGTATGATCAAATTTATTGCCTCGAAAAGAACAGCATTTTTAGCATTAGAATGCTGAACCTTCTTGCTCTTTGGTGGTTCTTGGGCTTTATTCAATATTGTTTCGAGTGTTTCACTGAGCCGCGCACGAACACCTGGCTCTTCAGTCACCGGATTATAATTTTGCAACAAGCGCAGCAACTTAACTGATAACCATGGTGCTGGTACAAAGTAATAAGTGTAATCTTGGAGATCAGTGTAGCTCGCAGTAACAATACGCGACAGACGTGAAACGGCTAAATTTACACATCCCTTATATTCGTCGGGATTTCTTTTAACAAGTGCATCTATCAACGATGTAGCCGCGGTAACAACACCCATATGTTGATCGTTGAGTAAATGTATGATTCGTGAAGTCCATTCACCACCTGGAATTATATCGGGACTCGATCTGAAGAGACGCAACAAGCAGAGGGCTGCTGATTGCTTCACAACATCCATTGTATCTCTATAAAGTAAATGAAGAATTGTATTATTAAAATTCAGTTATATATTTATGTTTGTTACTGCTTTTAACTCACCCTGATACCAAAAGCTTGGGTATTTCATTTGAAAACGATTCAGCCATATCTCGGCTGCCAATATTGGCAATGCATTGTAATGCCAGATTAACGTGAACCGGGTTCCTGGATTGTAAATCATTTTTGATGGATTGAATGATTAAACGAATAAGATCGCTATTTGTATTAACAAGAACGGAAATAAACAGATAGCCCTGTGTATGAAAAAAAAAAATAGATAAATAATCTGCATATAGAGCATGCTTCGAAAATTCTACTTACAATCTGTTTTTCTGAGTATTTATTCGATGACAACAAGTTAACGGCTTCCATATGACCGAAATCGATGTCATGACCAAGTAAGAAAATAAATAGCAACTTGCAGACATACTTTTTTTTCTGATAGCCATCGAGTGTTTTATCGCCTTTGAATTTGCTTCTTATGTTAGCGAGTTCCTTGTTTATTCGCTTCACTTCGGCTTCTTTGCTTTTACCTGAAAATTACAAAAAAAAACAAATAATTTAATTTAAAAGAAATGTATTTCTTTAAAAGATACACAAATGTATATTTCAGATAAAAATATAGGTAGCTTAGGATGATAAGAATCCAAAGATAAAAAGCTTATTAGCTTATTACTAAACGATAAAATAAACCAAATAAATAAGAGTAAAGTATAGATACATTCATTCATCTTTTCCAGGATTTGTGTTATGAGTTCTAGGTGTCCGTTAGAAATATCGCAATAAAACCCGTCATTTTAAAACTCGATGACAGCATTTACATCACACAAACTTTTATGCATGTATTTTAATCAAAATGGTGTAAATTATTTGTGGAGTTCATTTTTAAAACTAAAATTATAATGAACATAATAAACCAAAAGATTTTCTCTTCATAATACACTAAACGAAATTAAATTACAGAAATAGAAATAAATTGTTTAATTCGATGAGCGCAAATGCAAACACAATAGGTGGCTCTCTATACAAAGTAATTCGTGTGGAATTATTGTTCAAATACTAAATAAGTGACAACCGTTGGTTGGTTGGTTTGAAGTGGCGCTCGACACAGTATTATTTTTTTTTTATTGTAGAATCCCTTAAAGAATGGGATTAAGAACATTTATTTGAATATCAGATGTATTTATAAGATAGATAGATCATCAGAAGATTATAATGTTATCCCCCATCGTCGACTGTAAGAAGATAGAATGGGAGTAGCAAGAAATAATATTTGTGGCCAGTAAACTTTAAAACAGTCAGCCCTTTTTGTTTTCCAAAATGTAATTTGTATTTTTTAATTAAAAGTTAAAACGTTGAATTTTCTAATATTAGCTAAATGAGTGAGAGTTCAAGTCATAATACATAGTTCACTGCAATTACATTCAGGTCTAAAATACATATATCCAACTCTCCAATTAAATAATTCAACGCAGAAAACTAATTTATTGGCTCACGAACATCATTATGTCCATTAAACAAGCTGTTCATCTTGTAAAAATTTGTATTATACTGAACATACAACTAGTTTTAAATAACTAAGAAACCTGAAGTAATACTTGTTTTCTTATAGTAATCAATTCTAATAACACCCTTTTTCACTTTTTCACATAACTTTGAATTTTTACTTTTAAAATGAGGTTGTATACAATTTTTAGATTCGATAAGTAAAATCGGAAATAAAAAAAATTAAATCTCAATCAAAGAAACAACTTTTTATTCACAATCAAAAAACTAATTATTAAAAGTAGGAAATTTACAAGATTTTATGAGATTTTAATAATATCCATTTTTTAATCAGGATTGTTATTATTTTTTAAACAAATTAGATTAAAAGTATTTACTTTTAATTTTTTTATTTAACACTTTAAAAGTCCTACTTTAAATATTTTCAAAATCATGCAATTTAAGTTCTTTAAGCAGACTGTTGCATTAAAATTATAGTTAATTATTAAACGTGAAGATAAATACACAAAAAAAAAATGAATGTCAATATAAAAAGCAAAAGCAAAACAGAAACTAATGAGAAAAGGTTAAAAGAGACAAACATTTTTAATTGTATTAGCACCCTTTTTAGAGTAGAGCACTCAATGATTCTGATTATTCACACAACATAATTCAGTACAAAGCGAAAAGCACAATATACCCTTGTAAAGTGTGTCTTTTAGTCTTGCTTTTAGCACATCATGACACTATTCTTATGATGTTATACGCAATATCCTGTGTACGATGTATGTAGATATTAATAGATGACATAGTAGCCTTATTTTTTTTTTTGCATGTTAAATTTTATCTTAGTGAACGCGTGGGTATTTCACTTAATCAACATTAAAGTGATAATGATAACAATGGCGTCTTGAAGGATATTTGGTTAGCTAAATGTATGGATTTAAAAAAATTTAATCAGTATATTTGGGTCGAGATACGATAAGAGATTAGAACAGCAATATGCTCAAAATTCTGAGAAAACTTTAAACTGTTTATGTTTAACAAGTTGCTGCAATTTTAAAAGTGATTGAAAAACAATTCAAACATTTATAAACTTTATTACACTATAAATCTTTAGTTAAGCCATGGGTGTATCAATATGTACCTGTGTTTGAACTCAGTTGGCGTTGCTGAGGGAAGGTGGCATTACTATCGTGTACTGAGATGATTCAAATGACATACTTTTAGACTTATTCATATGATCGTTTTTTGGGCAGCAGTTCTTTTACACGACTTTAGTTATATTCGATGAAAGTAAAATCCGTAATCCGTAATTCGCTTTTTATTTTTGCAAGAAAAAAAGGGCAATCAAGAAAAATTATTTTGGATACTACGGACACCTTTCAACACCAGATTAGATGTCAGATCAACAAATTTAAACAAGGTCGTAAATCAGTTTTTTAATGATGAGCCCCCAAAGCTTCGCTGTTCACATCACTTTCTCAGATCAAGAAACTAAAGTGCGTGAAGAAGAAGGGGCCTTGGAAGTGTCGTATGGAACAGCAATCCATATGTAACCTAGAAGAAGCACGTCCCATTTGGCTATTAAGTCTATTTTTTTTTTCATTCATCAAGAATTACCTTGAGAATTGCTGCCAAAACCATACTTACTCCCGTGAACTGAATTTCCTACGACTTCTTCTTGTTCGCTAAATGGAAACATTGTTTTGGGAGTCTTTGATTGAAGAAGGGAATAACTTAAAACTATGATAACTTTGAGAAATAATAAAAATATATTTTTTTTGGTTAATGTAATCTTTAAATTATTTCTTAAAACACCAACATAACATAGCAAGAACCCATTCCTATTATGTTGAAGTCAAACTGCAACTGTAAATAGCACTTCTTAAATGTATGGAAAAAATGGTATAAGACTCTACCAAACCAATATGAAACATTCGTTGACGACGAAGAAAAAACGTCTTATTGTCAATCGCAATACTTTGTGAGAGCCTATAATCTGCATTTTAAATTGTCTTGTAATATTTTTGTTTTATTTTAAGGAGTTCCCGCCTCCTTCTCATTTATGTAAATTATCACCACAATGTCACTAATAAAAGTTGAATTATTAAAAGCTTTTCATAAAAAATTATTTCATTTAGAATTGCATTCGTTTTCTTATCTCTTATCGGAATGTTTCCTTTTTGCACGTACTTACAAAAATATTTATTTTCAATCTAAATACAAGTTGACATTAAAAAAAAAAAAAAAACAGAAATTGATAAACATGTTTAAAATTCTAAAAATAGCGTTCATTCGGAGGATTATTGTCTTCCCATAAGGCAGATTCAAACAAGATTTTGGCATCTTTTTATGACTACATATTTATCAGTGCCACGAAGTAAAATTAAGATACTAATAATGATTGACATTATTTCGATAAATTTTGAAGACGATAAAAAAACACCCCTTAATAAAATGGTAATTAAAATGTCGATAAGTTATTTAAAATTTAATCTGCGTCGACGTCTGTACTCATATACACAAATGAGATCTCCACAGACCCAAACACTCTCACATTTAATAAATTTCATTTATACATTTATTCATTCGGTTCATAGCACTGCCTTACTGCCTAGCATCAAACAAAAATATTAAGAGAGGAAGTGTCTGTTATTTCTCTCCCTACGTATTAAAATTGTGAGTTTCTTTGACCCTGCCTTAACAAATGGAACAATAAAATTTGTGCAAAGACATTGGCTCTTGTCTTCAATCAATTAAGCATGAATAACATAACAAACATGTAAATAAATTGTTGAAAATATTATTATGTATTATACTTACAATTCCGTATGTCCGATATGAAGACGGCTAGTCCTCGCATTCCATCACCTCTTACGGGTGCCATTGTTGACGATTTTTTTCCTCGTAGATTCACGTTTAAATTTTATTTTAAGCACTTAACTTTAGAAAACTTATATTTAAACCTTAACACAAGTGTATAGGTTTAGTAGAATCACCTGTAAAAAAAAATATTTTAAATGTATGTAGAAAATGTATGCTGAACTTTACTCGTTAAGTCGAAACATTTATTCAATAAACTGAACGCGAATGGTTTGATGAGAAGGCAGAACCTATCATATCCTTCACAACGGTTTTGTCTTAATTTCTTATCGGATGGGATTGGGTAAAGAAGATCTACTAGCAGTTTGTTCTTTTATGGGTGTACATAAGGTCCATAAATTAATGCATGTTGAAGTAATGTTGTACGTATAACAGTTTACGTTTATAAAGTTACTGCATATCTCTAAGATTTGTGTTCTCCTTTTCTACTTTATATAATCAGTGACTTTTTAACGACTGGTGACCCGCAGCTATAAGATGAAAATTCTTTATAAACATGTACGGGCAAGTACATATTTTTATAAGACGCATGCTGTACAGCGACTCAACAAAAATAATATGAAAAATACAATTTAAATTGAGATTTTTTTGTAGGTCACGCAAATGAATGGAAGGAGTTTCATAAAATGGCTACACTGGCCAGTTATCTAAATGTTTTGAATTGTAAAAAAAATTTGTTGCATTTTTTTCACATCATAACAAAAGATAAAAACCAAAGACACAGGATGATTTAATCTATTGTCTATCCGGCGACAACTCTACAAGGCATTAACAAGAAACTATTACGTAAATGATGTGAAGCAGTAAAAAATAATGAGGCCAATAATATTAGATCCATTGAGAGCAAGTTTTTAAAAAGGAATATCAGCATCGAGACATGCGACCATTTTTGGGGTACCATTTCAAGTATAAAATTTACCTTGGTCAATTTTTGAGATTTTCTAAATGGTGAAACAGTTAAAAATATTTTGATATACAATGTTAGTATTACTATGAACCAATGTTTGAGTGCAAACATTTTAAAAACCAATCATTGACGCGATACATCCATTACTTCAAAGAATGATTCGGTATGAACAAGTACATCTGAGAGGTCATGACATGGCCCATAATTATTTTTAGTTTGGCCCTTGATTACCGGGACACTCTGTATATCTTTTCCTTGTTTGAGATTGAAATTGAAAGTTAGTCTAATTTGTTAAAATTTTGATCATTGAGAATGCTGCAAACAGTTATGAATTACAAACTTATTATTTTCCAATAAATAAATGATTTTTTTGTATAAAATAAGTTTTAAGTTGCAACTCAACATTATACATTTGAACTGGTTTCGGTGTACGTTGACTAGGTACGTCGTAGCTCACCAACAGTGACCTCACTAATTGGTATCGATGGCGAGCCATAAAAGATTTATAAAACTCTTTTTTCAGTGTTTAGCTTTTCATTTGTAGACTTCTAGACCCCTTAACACATATAGTTCATAGGTATTATTTTTCATTTAGAGATCAAATACGAAAATAAGTCATAAATTACTAAATGTAGTTTTCTTTTTTTTTACTGAATGCTTCTTTCATACACCTAGAGTACTGTTTTGAAACTGAACAAAGCCAATTTGTGTTGACTGGTATCTATTATTGCCGTTTTCATTGGTTGACATTGTGACAGGTAATGTTCCCACGGAAATCAACACATAGTGAGAAATTTCTTCACCTAAAATTGTGTCGAAAAATTTCTCACCTGTTGAGTTGGAATTTAATTATCATATGTATGTATGTATAAAACACATGTTTTATCAGTTTTAGCTGATATTTTTTTTTTGCCTTATGCTAAGGAAACTAAAAAGTTTTGGTCATAGTTGTTTAAAAAATTAAAAAAAACTAGATAGAAATATAAGAAATATAATATATATCAAAAATTTTGACAGCAATATTTTTAATTTTTTGAGAAAAATGTTTTAAACAGTTATGTACATAGGTATAAACTCTGAGCATTAGGAGTTTCATTCTCACAAAAAGATATGATAAGAAGACACAGTCCTTACAACGACCTCCTTTATAGCACGAATACAAAAAATCTAGAAACATTAAACAACAAGCTATGTACATACCTATAAACAATGAAACTGGGTTAAATTAATTCTGGGAAAAAAATTCACTTCTAAATGTAAAATTATTTCTAGGTAGGAATTAACTCCACTTCGAAAAGTGGAACAGATTTTTACAAAAAGTGGGAAACAGAATATAGACCGAACCGAATGAACCCTAATGGATATGTTTAATACAATCCTTACAAATGTTCTTTTTTTTACAAAAAAATGTAGGTAGGAAGATGGTTTGACTAATCTATTTGATTTCAGCGTTAGTCATTCCTAGCTGCCAACAATGCAATTATTATTTACGTCAGTTCAAATACCTACCTATTTACATAGGTGCATTATTATTTTGTGCTTTGGAATACCAAAAAAAATTCATCCCTATCCGAAAATGTTTATAAAAAATCGATTCATTATATCACCAAGCTGATAAAAAAAATATAATTCATAACCATAACCAAAATATGTTACTCAATTTTTTACAAGTTAATAATATTTGTACTACATGACCTTTGACACACAACGAACTTTGACTTCTTATAAGAATGTGAATAGGTAGTTAGTTTGTACATGATGTATAATGTACGTATATGTACCAATTTGGGTCGTGTCGGCATTTGATCCATTTGTTGGAACTCAACTTCGGCATTTTCAAAAGTTATGCTAAATAAACGTTTGTTTGAGTCACTGTTTTGCAAAATTGATAAAAGAAACTAAAAAACAACTTGACGTGCAAGAGAAGACGACAAGCACAGTGATAAAATAGCTTTTTGCTGATTTTTTCTTTTTCTTTACTTGACCTTTTACTTTGTGATTTTTTTTTGCTAGCTTCTTCATTGATATTTTTTGGCAAAATAAAGTAAGGATGAGTTAATCAACCAAACAACAAAAACAATATTTTTTTTGTGACGAAAAATATAAGAGATATAGAAAAAATAAAACCATCACCACCCTCCCCTTTTTGATAATATCAGGAAATGGTTTCCACTTTTTGTTTCCAAAACGAAGTATCGCAATTTTAACTTGTTTTATTTTAACACAGTAGGTACCCACCGGGAAAATTTAAGTGCTATAACTACTTAATTCCTTTTATTTGTTGTTTAATAAAGAAAGAAACAATTGTTTGAAAGACTCCGATGGTGCAGATGAATTCATAGAAAATAAGAAATTCCCTCACATTCCGCCCCCACTTTTTCTATACATAATATATATTTTTTTTTTTTTTTTGATTTTTTTTTAGGAGTAAGTACTCAGAGGAGCAGTGATTTTTGTCGTATTCATGATGACTCCACAAATCCAATCCGATTTTTGTAATAAAAAAAGTTTTATTAATCTTGGTGCAACTTTTTGTTCAAAATGTTTTTGTTAATATAAATTTATTATGTGAAACACCACCGGCTTTTTACTGCTGTGCACGTCACTTATAATAAAGTAAAGAATTAAAATAACATAAAATGTATGTATAAATCATTGCTGTTCGCCCCGTTAATTATTCACAGATTCACACTGCAGTGCGGAGAAAATCAATTATATTCTGTTAGTTGTTACTCACTTGCGAGATTCAATTGCATATAAAATTTTATAAGACTTGATGGCTTACAAACTTGAAATTTTTGGAAACTTTAAGTTATTTTATAATTTAACTTTATAGAAACACTTTTATTCGGCGAAAAATATATGAAGACTTTATTGATTTTTGCCACTGAAATATTTTTCTTCACAATTTTTTTTTTTCTTGTTAAATTCTTCTCGCGGCGAACGACAAAATCCAACCAACGACGACGACGAAAACGAACCAACTCGCCCAACTTTCGTTTTTGACACTCCTTTGCGCTGTTAGAGCTAGTGTCAAAATTTGTGTCTATTTTATCTCTTCTATTAGGCAAAAAAAAAATAGTTGTCTCTTTCGTTTATTTGTTTCTTATCTTTTTTATAAAGTTTTTGTCGTTAAGGGGAGGATTTCACGTTATTTGATTAGTTTAAACAAAATTAATGTATTTCTCAAGTAAATTGATTGTTTAAGCTAAAATGTTATATTATTAATATTATATTTTGGCTAGAGCTGTGAGACAATTTCACATATACCATAAAAAAAACGAAATTTACAACAAGGCAAATACCGAAGAAAGAGATGGATGCAATTCGCTTTTGCTTTTGTACAGTTCAAAATGAAATTCTTCGTTGGTGTAGTTCCCAGTTCACACTAGTGTCCGGCGAATACTTTAATACATTTGAATTCTTGAAATATTTGAACCGAATCTTTGCCCGTGTTCGATTGATTGACGGATTCTTTGTATATGAAAACTATAGTACTATAAGGTGGATGTCGAATGGGGCGACATCTAAAGTGTCTGTGCAACCCTTACTCTTTTTTTTTTGCGGAGAGCTTATGGACGTTTTAAATGATATTTATTGATATTTTTTGGATGCAATAATCCAAAAAATAGTCTCCTCTTGCCCCTACCACCAATTTTCGACGCTTTAAGACTCCCCAAATCGAATTTTACACCTCAAATTTTGCAGCGCCAACACAAGGGTCCGCGCAACCCTAAAAAAAACTCGCTACGATAGTACTATAAATTATATATACAAAGACGTATAGGTATATAAAATCTGAGAATTTCTGAGGTGCCTTTGAAATGTTGTTGCATCAGGTAATTTTTAAAAGCTACTAACCACAAACTCGTGGTAATATACGATAGCGATAGCCGCATATTATTATCGCTTATGATCCACATAGATCATGCTTTGAAAATAAGGCTTACCCTACTAACGATTGTCGTGTTTTTTGGGAACTTGCATCAGGAAAATAAACAAATGCTTTTTTATCAAAAATCCTACGTTCAATAAATTTTTTTTTTACATAGTGCATTAAAATTGTCATTTGTCATCGATTACTTCAGCTTATGTGTTTCAAATCGATCGAGAACTTACTAAATAATCCAACAGAAAAATTTTCCTGATCCATTTTCCTGTTCGCTATAACTCGCCCCTTAGGCAAAAAAGTAAGAAATAAAAATATGCACTGGAGATATTTGGTTGCGGAAAAACTGTTTGACTTGTTAAAGCAATCTGAAATGATAAATCAAACACACTTTGTCAAAAAATGTTCACTCACAGGCATCTCTATTTAGTTTTTCACTTTTACCACTTTTGGCGAAAAGTGAGTGAATGGGCGCATTCACTAATCTAGTGGCTACGTAATCAAGCGATTCTGATTGGCTAATTCTAACTACAAAAGTAGTTGAAATTTCCCCTCCGACGTAGTGTAAAATTTTCAGCTAAAAAGTTAGTTGGCACTGATTTTGACGTTTCACAATCAGCTGTTGAAAAAATTTACAAAAGATTCAAACAAATTGACCACAATTAAACTATTTTACATACCTATGACTTCATATTCTTCCAAATCGCTCATATATATATTATTTGTTTTTATTTAATTTAAAATATTGTTTAAAATTCTCAAAACTTTCTCAAATATTTCCGATTTTGCGTTTGTTTGATTTTGCATCTGTCATTAATATGACAGCTCAGGATTGACTAGCTTTGTAGTGAAGTTTTGCATTCACAAATCTAGTTGAATTTCGACTACGTAGCCACTAGCTTTGTGAATGCGCCCAATGTAGTAAAGCCTTAATTCTAATTTATGATCCGTTCGTGGTATGTTTTTCAAACATTTAATTACCCCTCAATTTTGACGGTTAGCTTGAATTGTAAACAAACCGAATGGAAGAAAGAAACTGCATTTTGGCGGAATATTTCGAACGTAAAAAAATAATTCTGCAATTGTTATAACATTATTTAAAAAAACAAACGATGGAAGATTTAAAAATAACTTCTCTAGAATCCCTTGGACCTTTTATAGCTTCAAAAGATAATGCAAAAAACACAGTTTTCATAACAGACATTCCACAAATTTGCAAAGATGAGCCTTGTGTGCTAGGAGTCGATGAAGCTGGACGTGGTCCAGTGCTTGGTCCAATGGTCTACGGTATAGCATTCTGTCCAATTGCAAAAAAAGAAGTTCTCGTCGATTTGGGCTGTGCAGATTCTAAACAATTGACAGAGGAAAAGCGTGATGTGATTTTCGATGAAATGAACACAAAGGAATTTGCAAACACTTGCATCGGATGGGCAGTAGAAATAATTTCACCTAATGTCATAAGCAACAGCATGTATCGACGTGCCAAGTGCTCTCTCAATGAAGTCTCAATGAATTCAGCTATCGGACTTATTCATAAGGCTATCGATGCTGGGGTTAATATTGCTGAAGTCTATGTTGACACTGTCGGCCCACCAGAGAAGTATCAAGAAAAATTAAAGAAAATTTTCCCCCAATTCGAAATCACTGTGGCAAAAAAAGCTGATTCGACCTATCCAATTGTATCAGCAGCTAGTATATGTGCTAAAGTAACAAGAGACCATGCACTGAAGGTATGGAAATTTCCTGAAGGTCTTAAACTAACATCAAAAGATTTCGGAAGTGGCTATCCAGGCGATCCGGTAACAAAAAAATTTCTATCCGAAAACGTCGACATCGTATTTGGGTATCCTAGGCTAGTTAGATTCAGTTGGTCAACAGCTGAGAATGCATTGGATGGCAACTCAGTGAAAGTTACATTTGACGAACCGGACACAAATAAGCCTACGTATGGTGGAGCACAGATAACCAAATTTTTTAAAGGTTCCACCAAAAATGGAGAAATTAAGCGAGAACCTTGTAGTTTTTTTAAAGAACGATTCTTAGATGTTGTAACAGAGTTTTGATTTATTATGTTGTATTTGTTTTCCTTTGAATTTCACTAGCTATTTAATAAAATATTTACTAAGATATTAAAATTGTGTTTAAGAGTTTTATTTATGATCCATTTCATTGGTCAAAAAAAAAATCTTAGAAAACACGATGGTATTAGAAATTAATTGGTCAAAATCAAACTTGTTAAAGACTGTAAATAATTGGAAATGGACCTGGTGTCCTGTCGCATCTTACTTATATGAAACGCATTTTTTTTATGGGAAGCTTAGGCAGAAATGTTAAAGTCGAGATCTAAAATATAACGCCGTCGTACTCTAGGAATACTTCGTACCACGACCTTGCTGCTTGCTTCTATGTTAAAGAAGCTTATAATTAAAGTTGTGTAAAAAAAAGCCCAAAAAGCCAACTGATGTATTAGCAAAATATTCATATTCATAACTAAAACGACAAGGCTTTAAAGCCACCATTTAGTTGAAAACAAAACTTCACGATTTCCCCTGCTCTACACCACTCTCATGATTATAAGCCATTAGCTTTCTTGAAATACAAATTGCTGCTTCTAGGTTCTATTCGTTACTGTCGTTTTAGTTAAATGACTATCGCAATAAAGGCAAATAAACTTGTATACAATCCCAAAGCTTTCCCCTATTAAAAGTTATCATAAGTTCGATTTCCAAATCCGATGGACGCACGGGACGGGAGTCATCAACAAAAGAACTTTTATAACGATAAGATAAATGGAAGGAGGTAGTCTTGTGGCACGTCAGAAAATATTTTATTGATATCAGTTCCAAAAAAAAATCCGAGTTTTCCGATAGGGATAATAAACCTCATCCCTTTCGATTTGTTATTTGTTTTGACCCAACCTATTCAATCTGGTTCTGTTATACCTTTTGCAAAACACCCTGTTTATTAGCTGTCAAAAGCTACCAACAGCAAAACCATTTCATATTTTTAAATGGATTTCATATGTGGATTTGATATAGGAAGAATTTTGTTTTTCTAAATGTAGAGAAGTTTTTAAGAGACCCGAGTATGTTTATAAATACCCCTGTGTATACGACTCAGTCCTTAACGGTAGGAACACAGAAATTGTAAACATCATACATGCTCTAAATAAATATCTTCATAACTTATCTCGAAAAAAAAATACTCAGAAATCCGAATCTAAATAATTGTTAATATAATTTTACCGTTATAAGCAATCATAGCTTTCACAAAAAAATAATCTTGATTTGTCAATTTCATGCAAAATGCCCTTTCCCTAATTCTATTGCAGTTCGCTACCGCAACTGCCAATCGTATCTCAAAATCTTCTTAGATCAAGAACAAAGACACTGCCGTCTGAAGCACTAGCGCCAACTTTCGTGCCATTCGAATTCCAACAGACCTCAAATATTCCCCCAGTTCCTTTGTAACTATGAACCAGTTGACCCGTCTGAGTATTCCAGATGTGAACGCATTTGTCGAAACTACCCGACGCCAGATGTTTTCCGTCTGGACTGAAAGCAACAGAATAAACAGGTTCGGTGTGTTTTGTTAGAGTGTGAATACATGCACCACGTTCTACATCCCACAAACGAACAGTCGAATCAAATGATGCCGAGGCAAGTATTAGATTGGTGTTGGGATTTTGTGTGCCTGGGCCAGTTGGTGACCATTTTATCGTATAGATCTCCTTCGAATGCGCTTGGAGATCATGCACACAACTGTCGTTTTTCATTGACCAAATTTTCAAAGTCATATCGTCGGAGCATGATGCCAATAGCTGACCCTGAGGATCCCATTTGATGGCATTTACTTCGTTCTAGGGAGAAAAATTATGAGTTCGGATAGTGAATTCATAAAATGTTTTCTGGATTTTGTTACCGTGTGTCCTTGGAAGGACTTGATTGGCTTCTCAGCTCCCAATTTACAAACGTGTATACGCTGATCAGTACTACAGGATGCAAATGACAAATTCGACTGCCAGTCTACATCTAATGCGGGGGCATTGTGGAATGAAAATTGCTGGGTGCACTGGCCAGTTGCAGCGTCCCATATGATTGTGGTTTTGTCAACCCCCGCTGAAAGGATGTAGTTACCTCGTTTGTTCCATTTTAAGGCAAATATTGGGCCTTTGTGTTGACCCAGTGTTGAAGCGAGGACCCCAGCTGTTGTCCAGATACGGGCATAGCCATCGTAACTGCCGGTGGCCAACAGAGTTCCTTCGCACTGCAAACAAAAAAAAAAATAGTAAAATGAGTTGGCTTGAAGACACAATGACAGGAAAAGACTCACATTCCAGTCCAGCGAAGTTACATCCTTGTTGCTTGGAACTTCAGCTCCACCCTTTTGTATGCAATGTCGCAAGACCAACTGATTTGGACTCGTTGTGGGGCCGGACATGTCCCAAATTCTTGCTGTGCTATCACCAGATCCACTAGCCAAGAGATCCCGACTCGGATTCCAAGCGCAGATGAATACCTCGCTTTCGTGGCCACGCAGCACGGTCGCTTTAGATGCTGGGATCTCAATACTCTGATCCACGTCCATGGATTCGGCGACTCCTTGAGTTGTTTGTTGCTGTTGGGATTGTTGCTGCTGTTGTTGTTGCTGTTGCTGCGGTTGAGCTTGCTGCTGTTGTTGTTGTTGCTGAGTTTGTTGTTGCTGCTGCTGCTGCTGCTGGGCTTGTTGTTGTTGGGTTGTCGTAGTTTGCGTTGTGACCGGAGTCGAAGAAGTCACTGTTGGTGTGGAAGTTGTTGCTGTGGTGGTTGTCGTGGCAGTTGCTTCCTGTTCTGAACCATTTGGCGCCGCCGATTCCGATGGAGTTGTTTCCATTTTGATCTGCGTTTCGACTTTCACTGGTTCATTTTTAACTTCAGGCTTGACCGGTGGCTTGGGTGTTTTTATTTCTGGCATCACAGCATCAATTAAACTGAGACCTTCAATGGGGCGGGAGACATCACCAGAATCACCGACACTCCATTCAATCTCTGTATACATCAGACCTTTTTGAAGAATTGTAAGCAAAGCCGCTGGCGGTACAAGAGCTCCATTGATATTACTTTGAGAAATATGTGATTCTACTCCGAATGTAAAAGCCGAATGATGAAAGCCTGAAATTAAAAAAAATAATGCAGGCGAGTTTGTGGCATTTCTATGGGAAGTGCATAAGAAGCGGAAGAGCCGATGTACCTGATTCTTGAAGATAGCGATAAACAAGGAAGTTTACTTCATCGCTGGAGAAACTCATTATGATTTATTTTTCGCCGTCGTTTTTGTTTTTGATTATATATTTTTTTTCTTTTACCACAATTATGAACGATGGTAAATTAATTAAAATAAAAAGCTTTTTTCTTCTTTGTAAAACTTTTTGCTATTTTTTTAGCCGCCGGGGTGTCATTTTATGAAGTTTGTATGTCAGTACTAGATGTCATCGAGTTGAATTAGCACTTACTTCAGGTTGTAGAATCTAGTACAAAAATATTTTGCTAAAGACGCCATCTACTGGCGAAATTTATTTTAAGACGGGTATGATTGCCCGTCGCGTTCCCGGGTCGATGAGGCAGCTTTCCGATCTGTTAATCAATCAAAAAAGCGAATAGACTTTCGTACATACAAATAATTTAATGTAACGAAAACAACAATAAAAGCAAACGAAACTCTTTACTCCATGTCAGAGACCAAAAAACTAGACAGACAAAAAACATTAAAATCATGACAATGTCAGGAGTGACAATCATGACAATTTCCTGAAGTGAAAAACAAAAAAACGCAAAACAAAAAGTGAAAAACAAAAATATGCGCTAGAGATATCTTTAGTTGCAGAAAAGTGGTTTGATCTGTTTAATCAATCTAAAATAATAAATCAAACGTACTTCACCAAAAAACAATTACTAACAGGCATCTATACCTCTTATGTAGTCTTTCACTTTTGCACTTTTGGCGAAAACTAACTGAATGTATAGCTATTTAGGCTAAAGTGTGACACATTAAAGTCAAAGTACTGTTTTTAAAAACCTACAATTTTATGAGCTTCACGGCAAATTTGATGTGTAAATTTGGTAAACCGTTTACCACTTAATACGGTATTCACACCAAGCCGAAAACACGGTTTTCGCCAAAACATCGGTTTTCGATGAAAACCTAATCGAAAACACAAGTTTTCGCATACATTTTTTGTAGCTTCAGGTTTTCATAAACTACATGTTTTATATAAAACCGGTCGAAAACGTGTGGAAACTCGTACATAGATGAACTAAATCAAACACACCTATGGAATGTTCAGCGCCCAAAAATCCACAAGAAAGAAATTGATGGAATGCTTTCAAAAGAAATTAAAAACAGCTGACTGTCGAGTTTTTAATTTGTTTTCTTGATAAACTTTTTGTGGTAAGTAAGTTCTTTCTTCTGATTCTCATGTAAGAGTTTTCAGATAAGAAAAAGAAGTTTAACAAAATATTCATGTTTTCTTCAATTTTCTTTTTATGCATATAAATTAGTTTAATTTGTTTAGCATTCATTTATTGTTGCAAATATGTGAACACAAATAAGTTTTTAAATTTTCAATACAAAATTTGACAGTAGTGTTGTCAAAAAATTGAAATGACAGACGAAAACATGTAATATGCAGTGTGAACGCATTTCGTGTTTTCGAAAACTTTTAGCTGAAAACCGCGTTTTGAGTTTGGTGTGAAAAGGCTATAACCCTTTTACCATAAGATTACATAGTTGCAGGAATATCTCAAGTGAAAACGACAAGAGTTACTAGAGTGTGTATGTAGCCTTAAGCGATTTGCATCACACCGACTTCCATCCGCTTTCACCTTAAAATAGTTAAGCAACTATCACAACTAGATGCCGCCCAACATCCTTTTTAATAAGCAATTTTCAACCGAGTCCAACTTCACTGTGGAACATTTGACGTTTCACCATTTCCTCCTTTCTTTTCGTTTTAGCATCTCGCAAAGTGTGCTTGTTCTCGAATTGAGCTAAGGCCGATTTTATAAATTTTTGGCAACTTGCACTAAAAATAAAAACATAAAATAACATCAACTATGTCTACCAAAGCCGAACTCGCTTGCGTCTACTCATCCCTTATCTTGGTCGATGATGATGTTGCCGTTACCGTAAGTACAAAATCTTGTGAAAAGAATCTTAATGTTGGTTAAAATTTTCAATCTCGATTTATCTAATTCAATATTAGCAATCGGATTGAATTTTTCAATTAAATAGCTTATACTGCAATGTAGCATTCCGTTCCTAATAATATTTTTCTGTTTGGTTCATTTAAAGGCGGAAAAAATCAACACCATCTTGAAAGCCGCCAATGTTGACATTGAGCCTTACTGGCCAGGTCTTTTCGCCAAGGCTTTGGAAGGAATCAACATCAAGGATTTGATCACCAACATCGGATCCGGAGTTGGAGCCGCCCCAGCTGCTGGAGCTGTCGCTGATGCCGGTGCCGCTGCTGCCCCAGCTGAGGCCAAGAAGGAAGAAAAGAAGGAGGAGGAACCAGAGGAGTCCGACGATGACATGGGTTTCGGTCTTTTCGACTAAAAAATTCCATCCCCACCTCTGTGACGTTGACTTTTATTCTTTGTACACGTTTTAATGTACTAATGTGAAATAAACAAATTTTTACAGAAAAGAAATTGAACTGCGTTTAATGTATATTTTTATGTTTATTTATTTGGATGAAATGACTTGGTTGAGCACTTGAGATATTTCACGTAGAACCTTCCCGTTGATTTCCTTGAGACCAATGCTAATAATTAGTTCTGTTGGACACTTGCCCAGGTTCGATTTGTTTACCAAAAATTGGATGGCACTCCGTGCTTCGTCCGTATCCGTGCCAAATGTGTTGGTAATTGTTATTGGGACTGATGGATCATCGTAGTTGGGTGGTGGTACAGGAACAGAGCAGTCTCCTTGCTTCTGGTCGAATTGCACCGAGAAGACGTTGCACATTTTTTCGTACTGGGTTATGATCAAAAACCATTTGTTGACGAATCTTTGCAACACAAATTCGGTACGCAAATCATTTATTTTAACACAAAATTGTGAATCGAAACCTTTGTTAGTTGTTTTACACATTATATTGTTTGTTAATATCTTTTGTTTATATATAAATATGAATATTGTTTTTTAGTTGTTTAATTTTGCAAACTAAAATGTTTATTTTTGCAAAAAAAATTATTTTTGATGATTTGACAGTTTTGATTAAATTTGAAACTACATCAAAATCGGGAGTAGTGATGAGAGAAATATTTCAGATATCGATGTTATCGACAGATATACCGCCTATCAGGAGTTACACGCTGATACTTGTTTGCTTATTAATAATGTGGAATGAATTTTACTGTGTTGTTTTGATATCATTTCAGTTACATCATCGATGTTTTGATGTGTTGTGTTTATCAAATTGTATCGACACACTGATGTCTACACACCATTGTAGGGTCCAATTTTATAGACCATACGATGTGTGATTTTGATAGCTCTATCAATAGACATCAATTTTGTCTCATAGAATCGTTGTATGATCACCTGTCGTACATCACAACATCTACTGCAATATTTCCAAAGAGTTTTTGTTTCACAGAATATTTGCATGTATTATATGACAAAAATGTATGACGAAATTTTATCACATCTTTTCATACAAAAGCTTAAATATTTAATGTTCAAAAAAGAAAGAAGTATTAAAAAAGTGATTTAGTGAAAGAAAGATGACTTACGTTACACACCGAATCATCTCAAATCACCCGAAAAAGCGATTTAGCTATTCAGTCCGAATTAAAACTCGAAAACATGAAAGACATGAGTGAGACAGAGAAAACAAATGAAAGCAACGAAAACTTTGACAACAAAACAGAAAATCATTCATAACTCTTACTAGCTTAATCGGTTTCAATGAAAAGTGACTCATCTCTCTCATTTAAATTTGCTAAATCTCGACACCGGTATCTTTGGAAATTTAAAAGAGAGCTGTTGGCAATGTGTTTGGTAAAAAAAAATGCTGCTCAGCGTGCTATTTGCTGTTGACATTGCTGCTGATGCTGGTGGTTTAGTCTGTTAAGCTTTAGATTTGCACCTGACTTCAAAACGCACTATTAGAACTTAAAAAAAAACATCTGCCCAAAGACCGTAAGTGTATTCAAGACAAATATCGTAAGAACACCCGATGCGAACTACCCCTTACTTTTGCGGCGAAAAAGTCAGAACCAATCTTCGCTGTCTTTTATTTCTCCCATTCGTTGCACTTTGCACAAAAACAAAAATGAAGAAAAAAACAAGTAGAATTTTTGTCACTTCCTCACCTCATTTATCGTTGTTCGTTTTAACATTTTCTTTCTTATAGCGAACTTTTCTTTCTATTTTCTTCTGTTTCCTTCATCAAGCGAAAAAATTTAGCCAACAGCCAACAGTCGAGCGAAATACGGTGATTCCGAGAGACGTCAGTTTCTTCATTTCTCGGGACGTGCTAAACCAAAAGTTATAAATAAAATAGTTTCACTTTTATTTCATTATAAAATAATTTATTGTGAACGAGAAAAAAAAAATTAAATAAAATTTATTCTTCACAGATAGTATTTGATCAATTGTTTTATTTTCTGTGTAGCCGAAAAATATTAAATTAAAATAAAAAAAAAAAAAAATCACGAAAGAATTTTATGATTCATTTTATGTTTGTGGTGTAGTTTGCCTCGTCTCTTCTCCCTTGCTCTTTGTCACTTTTGGCATTTGTGTTGTTGTTTTTTTTTTATATAAAGTAAAAAAAGGTATTCCTCCTTTTGGTTTTTGTTTTAACACATAATTGATTATTATTCAATTCTTTTGTTTAAAATAAAAAGGAACTTTGTGTGAAAAAAAGTTAAATTTCCTCGTGAGTGTTTCCTGTCTCTGCGTTGACAACGACAAGCTAGTTCCGAGGAATGCAATAGAAAGTCCAAAGTACCTTTAAAACCTGAAAAGTAGTAACCAAACTTACGCGAACGAAAAAAAAGTTAAGTAAAAAAAAAGGGGAAAAATTGCACTCGAAAGAAAATACATCAAATTCCAACGCATTGCTGCAACACCATCATCCGTACTGCAACAACAACTAAACATTACGTCCAACAACAGCGACCAAACAACAATGGCTGTTGTCCGCAAGAAACAAGACGACAAGTATCTGAAGGTCCTGCGGGAGCTGGTGACCAGTGGCGGCGGTGGAGGCAATCGCCAATGCTTCGACTGCGGCCAAAAGGGTCCAACTTATGTCAACATGACCATCGGATCGTTTGTGTGCACTCGCTGCTCCGGAGTACTGTAAGTACATTTATGATTTCCTGCTACTTACAACATTTGATTCGTATTCCAGCAAATTTAAAATCCTTCTTTTTACCTACATTATATTTTTGAAGTAAAAATCCTCAAGGATTCCTTCCAAATGCATTAATCACGGCAGAAGAAGGGATGATTTTGTATTCTTTGTGTGCCCGAGCCAGCTAGCGGTGGGCTGGGTTGGATAGTTAGTGTAGCACACTTGTTGCTCATTTCAAATTCACAAGGAGGCATGTAAATAATTTATCGCAAACTAAAGAGGCAAAGCATTGTATAGCAACGACGACACATTGAAATGAGCTCAGAAGCACTTAAAAAAAAAAAAACGTTATAATGTGCTTGGTTTTTACGCATGATGTTTTTCGTTATCGCACATAAGGTTAAAAAAATGAAAATAAACAATTTTAGTTATTGAATTAGTTAAACGGAAACTCATGAATATTTGTGTTTCATTGCCCTATTACATTTGAGAATCGATACAGATTATTTGGAATGTTGTGAATTTGGGCAAAGTTTTTTTTTTTTAACAAGTGACCTGGGATTCAATATGGTAAATGAGTTATTGATAAGTTGGGAAGAATTTATTTCAAAACGTGAAGAAGTTGTGTATTTCTTGAACTTGAAAGCCTTTGAAAATTATACAATTACACAATTACTGTCTGTCCTGCATAAGTTAAGAAGTTCTCAACGTCATTTTATCTCAATAGTTGAACAATTTCTTTATAATTGTTGTAATCAAAAACATAAACAAACATATTAAAAATTTCGAGTTTGTTCCTATTGCAGATGGTTGAATTTTGTTTGTCAATTAAATTAAGAACTTGAAGTATTACATCTAATAAACTCAAACTTAATAGGTATTTCAAAAACAATGTACCTAGGTAGGTAGTATACAAATAAACGATTAGCTGTCCCGGCTATTTTATATTTTTTCATTTCTTGTAAGAAAGGAGTCAACTATAGATCCTAGTGCAAAAATATGGTCTCTGCTCTGAACCTAGCCTGAAACTTGCCTAGTTGTTGTTGTAGTTGTAACTGATTTACGTGCATCCGTGCGTCCAATTGTTTAAGAAGGATAGATGTAAAAACTTGAAAGGACGCATTTAAAAAGGAGTTACCTTTTTGGGTTGTTGTCGAGTCCAGAATATTCAACTTGACCGGCTAGTAGCATTATATCTAGCATTTGAATTCCTTTATTGTAGTCTCTTTTGCACTTGGTAGGTAGTTCGTTATATATGGAAAACCATTCCACCACCTTCAAGACTGTAATCGATGACTCGATGACTCAGCACGCTTATCTCCATCACCGGTACGTATGTACCATTTTATATTCGAAGAAATATTTCTAAAAGTAATTATGCATCACCAAATCAAGCACTTTGTTTTATTAATTTGAGTTTTACTTAGTCTTTATTCATCTGAGTATGTAGAACAAGATAATCTACTTATCTTTTAAGACTCTTCATAATTATTAAACGTATATTTTGACATTTTTGGGAATTCCTAAGGGCAATATAACGAACTCTATCATTGAATCGCTTTAACCTCCACCTTTGGTTTTAGTATAACATTTTTTATAGGAATTCTGCTATCTATTAAACATTATAAACATACTCTACATACTCGTAGGTATGTAAATAGATTAGGTAGGTAAACTGAAAATTTATTTTAAGTAAGTGCGCATTTAAAATAAAATCTTTAAATATTGTTTAAACCCTCAGAATGTAAAAAAAAACTAACTTATGCTCACTTTATTTTCAAGTTATAGTCTTAAAATGTTTATTTTTTAAATTAATAGTAAACAACATCGATGTTTGTATGTATGCTGAGATAAGATAAATTTGCTTGGAGCAAAAAGTTTTCTTTCCAACATATTTTCTTATTCTTTAGATGTCCTATTTATTTAGATAAAATATGAACTTACGAGGTGCTTATGAATAAAAAACTGTCTAATTCATTTGTTTTGTTTGTAGGTTTGTTTGTGTAGTTTAAAGAGAGCACTTTCTGATATTTAACTTAAATATCTAAGTTGAACCTACATAAAAAAAATTTTAAAATTACGAACTAATAGATTTTACATACCTACTAATAAATAATTAAATCTATCATCTTTTCAGAATAAAAGTGATTTTTATTTCAAAAAGTCAATTTTCTAAAAAAAGGCTCCAAAAACCCTACCACACACATATTATTGAAATCTTTCAACAAAAAAGAAAAAAATTATTAAAATAAGCTACAAAAAAAAAAAAAAAATAAAAACAAGAAATAATTCCAACCACTTTTGTGGGTAGGCAACATACTTCATCGCACGCTTGGTAATTACAAAACTTTTATATATTTAACATTTCCACTCCAACAAATATCAGTTTTTCCTTAAAAAAAAAAAAAACAAAAAAAAAGAGAAACTCTCAGTCAAAACCATCATTGGCATTGCAGTAGGTAAGTTAGGCAGTTGTAGTTATATATCTCAATCCCATTGCCAGCCCGTTCCGTTTTGTATTTAATGTTGAAGTTGAACCAGAGCGTTGAGTATTTCCTCCTCGAGAGTCGAGAGTTACACTTTTGTTTGTTAAATTTCAGATTACACAACGACTGCTTTCACTTGCAAAGTCAAATAACATAATAGGAATAACCCGAGGTCTGGGGATGTTTACATGAACACGTACCAATTCGTTTTTTTTTTCATTTTGTCAAAAAAATAAAATGTTTTCAGTGTCGTTTGTCGTATGTCTTCTTGACTTGAATTGCAAGTCTTGTTTTGTTTCTTTGGCCATCTTATGAATCTTTTAACACTCTCTCCCTTGATTATTACTCATATAATAAAGCCGACAAAACTAGAACACCCCATCATCATCATCATCATCATCATTGAGCTTTTGCCTTGGGTAATAATTTTTTTATTTTTTTTGAAAGTTGAAGATACGTTTTTGCATACTAATTACATATGCTGAGTGTGTAGGCAGCAGAAGAAACATCAGCACACTTCACTACGCGTCAGTTCAAAGTCATGGTCATTGAAGAAATCAAGAAATCGTATCGGAAAAAATTGTAGGTATTTATGTAGTAGATGCAAATCCAGACTGCGTTATTGGGGGTTTAAAAAAAAAGATACTACCTACCATGCACAAAGCGGCCGAAGCAATTTCACTGACTGCAACTGGGTCAACATCAACATACACAGTTGTATGACTATAGTTTCTGTTGAAGCATTAAAAATTAACCAAAAGGTGTCTCTTGGTATTCTGACACTTTAACTAGGGCACTTTGTCCTAGTTTTTTTTTGTTTGTTTTCATTTTAACGAGTGGTGGGCTTATCAGCGTGGATTTAGCAGTAAGCCGTTGAATATTGAATATGGCATTTTTGTTGATAAAAGACCACGTAACTTGCTCAACTTGAATGCTGACAAACGTGATGTTTTGTTAATTTCAGATGAAAACGTCGTATTCCGCGTTGAAGGTGGTAGCGGTATTGTTTTGTTGGCACACATGATTGATTCTTTGGAATTGATTTATTTTAACGTTTTATGGGTTTAGGGGGCAGGCTACTAGTAAAAATAAAAAGAAAAAATTGCACCGGTAAACAAATAGGTAAAACAAAAACTTAATTTATTATTTTATTATATTTCGTTTTATGTTTTGTACTTTCTTTTAGTTTGTATTGTTATGTAAAAATATGTATGAACATTAAATTTCTAGATAAGGTTGATTGTTTCACTTTCCCATCTCGGGCTTATTTCATTTTGAAATTGATTTAATTTTTTAATTTTATTTCATTTTCTTTATTTAGCAATATTCAGCTAATTGTATTATTTTGGGTATTATTTCACCTCCGATTTAAGGCTTGATTAAAAACAATGCAAATGTATAGCAAGCTAATTTTCATCAAGTAAAATTTAAAAGTTTAAATTTTTGTTTAGAAAAAATATAAATATAATTACGTTAGTGTTGCCGTATAAAAAGATATTATTTCTTGATGTTTCTTAGATGATACAGTGGTATTCCAACTTGCAAGGTGTATTTATCGCACTGACTCCAAACTTAGCAATATTTTTTGTTGGGGTCCTTTATGTGGTGTTTTTTATGTCCATAGATACCCATTCAATAAGGTTGAAGAACTACGAAAACAGCAAAGTTTTCAGTGCAATTTTACCTAATTTGAATTTATAAACGGTGTTTTTTTTTGCTTGGGAACATTTTTATCATATTGTGTTTGATTTTTTTTTTTCTGTCTTTGGAGGGTTTCTAAATAGTTCTGGCCACACTTCAACCGTCTGGCATCCACATATTTGTGACTAAAAAATATCCTAAAATGTCGTTTCTTCAAACGAAAATCTGGTTTTCCCCTTTATTGGGAGCGTCTGGCTAGGTGACGACACTCAAATCATCCGGGATTACCACATTCTAATAGGAGCGTAATTTTCTTTGGTTTACAAGTGTCCGGAAACTAAATGTCAAGCGGGTACCGGGTGGTTGGATAGGTAATTAACGTATTGGGAAAATAAGAGAACTGGAAAATCGCCGTTTTCAACCTCATGTCTCCAGCTCAGGCGTCAAATTAAGCCTGTCAGACTATTGGATTAGAAATCGAGACTCTAGCTCATAAGTACATGTCCGCGAATTTTTATAATACTTCCAAACCGTAAATTTGCTGTCAGCTCTCGGATTATATTGTGTATAAAATGAAAAACGAATTGTTTTCGAAGATTTGACAGTTAAGTGGAGAGTGAACTAAGAAGGCGACCAAAGCGTTGAACATTAGAAAAAAAACGCAGGGCTCACCTTCGGCCTATCAGGTCAAAATATTGTAAAATTGTCTCAATAAGCCTCAGTCTCAAGCTCCCGGATTATTATTTTGGATAGAGGTGTGGCTGATGAACAGAGGACATCCAAACTTAGACAGTTTTAAATAAATTCTGGTTCGAGTGGCGAATTTTGACAAAAAAAAAGAAAAGAGATTTGACATTTAGCTGAAGTGACTCAAGGACCATTTTTATGCTTTAGGGTAAAAAATGGATTTCATATCATTTTAAATAGTAGGGGTATTTAAAGAAAGGCGTAAGATCTTTTTAAACCCGGTAAACTGTTTAGACATGTCTTGTTTTCATCATACAAATTTGACAGGTTACTTAGGTAAAGGAAACCACGTAACCACGAGGACTTTATGTCATTCCTTGAATACTTCAAATGTATTACATAATAACTTTATGAAATCTAGAACAGTTTTGATATTTGTTTTCTTTTTTAAGGGTAAAAAACGTGTACCTATGTAACAGTACCCATTAATGTCACGAATACGTATTTCAAATTACCTAATCCCTCAACATTGTAATCTCCAGTTAACAACAATAAAAAAAAAAACCTTATGACACAATCCAAATAAAATACTAATTTGAATGATGACGTAACAAAAATCCCAATAGTTTTTTTATCCAAAAACTTAACACTCCCACTATATTTGAATATAAATTTTCCTTTAAGCTCAAAATTGAAATGTAACTGAAAAAAAATATTGCCATTTGAATTTACTTTAAAAAAAAAAAATCAGCAACATCTTTTTTTTATAAACTTCCTAAACCCAATGACATATTTCACACAGACAAAATGAAATTGCACGTTTTCCTGTCATTCACCTCCTCTCTCCTTCGTGGCAAGCGATTTTCATGGAGGTCGACATTTTTTTTGTGATCCCTTCTAGGTAGTGAAGAAGCAAAAAAAAAAAAGTGAATGGCATGGAACATAGACATACAATATAACATAACAACATACATAGGTTGATGGCCACCAGAAGCTCATGGGAAAGAAAATATTCCAAATAGGCGCACATTATGTGTTTGTTCAAGGAACCCATAAAAACCCACTACACCACCGCGCACACACAACGAGCATTTAATGGTTTTTTTTTTTTTGTGGGGGCGAAGCGAATAGTTTATCTTTATTTTGTTGTTCTGTTGCACGATATGCAACTATTGTGCATCAGCACAAAAATCTAGTCATGCTTTCAAGTCTGGAAACTTAAAACTTGCTTATCCGAATATGTACATTGTACACATTCAGATAAAAAAT
Organism: Syrphus vitripennis; assembly: GCA_958431115.1. Classification (NCBI taxonomy): domain Eukaryota; kingdom Metazoa; phylum Arthropoda; class Insecta; order Diptera; family Syrphidae; genus Syrphus; species Syrphus vitripennis. The sequence goes on along the minus strand of OY288108.1, from coordinate 133,074,647 downwards.
CTTGTTTTTGAAAAATAAAAAAAAATATCGTGAGCTGAAAAAGATATGACTCATTTACGCTGAAACTCACAAAATACCTTACCAACAACGGTCTTTTTGACACCGCGAAGTAGGTAGGTATTCAACAAATTTATAACAAAAAACAGAATAACAATCAACAAAAATAGTTTATTTTTTTTTGCTTATCTTGGCATAATATATTTTTTTTAACTGAATTTTTTTTTTTGTTATTGTTGATGAATCTACATATTTTGAAAAATACGCAATCGAAATCAGCCGCATACTTTGGGCGAATAAGAAAACCAAAACTAGTGACGTAGGCTTGGAGATATTTTTGCGCTTTCAAAGAAGAAAAAAAAAACTACCTCACTGTGAAAAGACTAACAGACAAACGGAAAGACAACAAAAACAATAAAAAAAGGTCGATATTCTTGAAAATCTGGAATTTTTTTTAAAGAGGCATTTATTGTTGTTGTTTTTTTTTATTTTGGTTTTGTTGGGAAAAAGCCGTCTAATGAATTATTCACATCGCAGCAATATTAATGTGAAGTGATTCACTTGAATGGCGCAGCAATAGAATAATATACTATGCTCTGTGTCGGTTGCCGGTTGTGCTGTTTACGGGTCAACGGAACAGCGTTAATATGTGGGTATTTTTATGAAAGCTTTCTTCTGGTGTCATGGCTGGTTAAATTTTTACAATTCATTTTGCTAGCTTATCATAAATGTGATGTGATAAAAATCATATGTCTGTCTAAGTAAATTTTTGGAATAATTTTTTGCGTATTTTAACAAGTCATTGCCCTTTTGGACTTAATTGAAAGCTGATAAAGACTTGTTTTGCTGTCTGAAGATTGATGAATATTCAAATGGACATTAAGAAGTAGTTTTACAGGGGTCAGAGTTACGCTTAAATGGATTGTATATGGGAGTAAGAACAAGGGTAGATGGACACAGTTATTTGAATGCTAAGGTCCTCGGACCTATTATATCCATTAGTTTCTCCTTACGGGGCATTTTTTGGAACTTAGAGCCTCTACGGTCCTCCTTCGATCGCTCTTCCCCAAGTCTTTCTTGGTCAGGGTTTCCATTGTATCGCTTGACTCGCAATGCACTCTTTACCTTTGCGAATCGCATGGCCAATCCACTTATCAAAGAGCCAAGGAGTTCTTGGACTTTCCTAATTTGGCAAATTTATAGTCAGTAAAAAAAAGTACAAACCTCAAGAACACATGGCTTTCTTCTGTGGCAGTGATTCCTGGACACCCTGTATAATTACTCTCAGTATTATAGATAGTGAAACATCTGTTAAGTTGGAAGATCTACTTCTTAAGAAGCCTTGGTATTTATGAATGTGTATTACAGTAAAGTAATACACATTCACTATAACATCTTTTCCAGACTTCGTCGCAACTTATCATAGGTATATGTTCACTCATTTTATCTAAAACCATCTCCAGACATCACAATTCATAGTGGAAGAATTAATTTGTGGAACCGAAGAGAATTTTCGATGAAATATGCAAGAATATGCCCGCCTGAGCCCTCGGATGTTTATTACAGTCCTTGAATTTCTGCTTGAGAATAACTTGACGGACCCGAAATAGGATCAGTTATACTTTGCTGATGACGGAGCCATCATAAGTTAAAATCCTGCATCTTGGCGACTTGAAATTTGGGTCGGGAAAAGACTGCCCTTTTCTTTGGTGGAAAAATGCTCACTAAGCTGAAAAATGCTCTTTACATGTCAGTTGTTCGTCAAGCGCTTACATGCGGCTTGCAGAGTCACAAGACAAATCGGAGTGAATTAATGGCAGATCAAATAAAAATGCCTTGCAAGACTCCAGTAGTTATTTCGAATAAGAAGTAAGAAAATTCGAGGAATCTTTCACCTCAAAAATACCTACCACACATTTTTTTTGTCGAAAAAAAAAATCTGACTTTTTTTCTTGGTGCAAAAAAATACTAAAATTTTGGTATTTGTGGTTTGCGCTTTCATGGAATTTGTTTAACTTAAAAAAAATTTTATTTAACTGGCATTAAACTTTATATCTACAATATAGACGAAAATATATAATTTTTATGACAAATTTTGTTGTTTTTCTTATCATTAAAAAGTTTTGAACTAAGCTATTAAGAAAAATTAAAATAATTATGCAACTTCATCAACCAAATACATGTTTTATTAAAGTTTGTTTTCTCACTTAAACAAATTGCCCTAAATGTCATTCGATTCAATAGCTCGTATTTTAAAATACACAATAATTTCCTGATGTGTTTACATGGCGGAAATGAGAAATAACTCCTATTACAGCGCTGTGCCGTTAAATAATTTATAGAAAATAAACGAATTAAAGGGAACTTTCTATGATTATAAAATATACTCGTATATAATTTTAAATTACAACGGTAATTTGACTACTGTAATGCTTACACATTCAAACTTCAAAACTTTAACAAATAGAAAAAAAAACATTAAAATAAATTAAAGATAATAGATACGTGTATAAATAATGATGC